>CAMTZB010000018.1:659375-1318750 GCA_947086495.1 Morpho achilles | reverse complement strand
TCCCCGCTTCGTCCAGCAAGACGATGGGCCGATACGCGGAGGGTGTATCGGCCGGTCTACCCTCCTTCCTGAGCAGGACTAGTCTCCCCGTTTTCCACCTACGGGGAAAGAGGCCCTGCTCGAGGCAGGCACTGAACGTTGCCCTGAGTCCAGACTCCAACGGACCCAGGGCAAGAGACCAGGCGCGCCCAGGGATACCGTCAGGGCCGGGGGCAGTGTTTTTCGCCTTCATGCGACTCACCGCCCCGGCTAACTCCCACTCCGACACCCCCGGCGCACCCGACTCAGTGCCATCCTCCTCCTCGAGAGGCGCCATACGAGGCGGCTCCACCTCGGCTCCTTGCGGGAACAGGGCTTCCACAACGGATTCAACGAAATCCGGCCGAAGGCTCTCGGTAAGGGGGGGAGCGCGGGCACGAAGTTTCTTCCGTGCCGCTATGTACGGCCTCCCCCACGGATTCCGACTGAGCTCTTCGGCCATCTCCTTGTGGGCCCTGTCCTTGGCCTCGGCGATCGCCATCCGCAAGGAGGTGCGGACAGCCCGATAAGCCTCGTAACGGCGCCTCTCCTCCTCGACGTCGCGTCGTCTACGACGCCTGTACCGAGTGTACTGGCGGCGCACGGACACGCACTGTTCGCGCAGCCGCGCCAGCTCCTCCGACCACCAGTACACCCCACGTGCCGGCCCTGTGCCACGCACCCTCGGCATGCTGGCGTCGCAGACGAGTGACATCCGCCGCTGGAGATCCTCGACCTCCGCGGCGACCCCTCCACTCACGGGCCCAGCAGCCCACGCCTGGACGGTTGCGGCCTCGACGAGGAACTCGGGATCCATTTTTCTGATGGACCACCGAGGGCCGTAATCTCTTCTCGACCGGGGGGAAGTGGGAGCATGGCGTGCGGACACCTCGAACCATATATATCGATGGTCCGAGAGTGTTTCCACACCCACCATTACTTCCCAATTCCTGACACATGGTGACATGGCGGCATCGACAAAGGTAACGTCGACTTTGGAGCCGCCATTCCAACGCACGCATGTGTCAGCTGTCCCCCGGTTCATGACAACCATCCCAGTCGAGGCCAACCAACCCTCCAGGAACCTCCCCCTGACGTCCGTGACCGGAGAACCCCACGCGGCGGATTTCGCGTTGAGGTCCCCGGCCAGGACCACCTTGCCGGGGCGTAACCTATTCACCAAATCTCCGACTTCAGCCATGAAGAGCTCGAAGTCGGAGAACGGTCTGTTCGGTGAAAAGTACGCCCCGATGACGGATACGTCCCCAATCTTGGCGGAGACGTACCCGCGTCCCCTCACTACGCGCTCTAGAGCTGGGGAACCAACCGCACCCCTAGACGCGATGACCACATCCCCCATACGGTCTCCAACCCACTCCTCGCCCGACGGAACGAAAAGGGGTTCGGAGACCACAGCCACATGCACCATGCGCTCCGCCAGGGTCTGGAATATGAGGTCCTGGGCCCTGGTAGAGCGCATAATATTCGCCTGGAGGAATCTCATTGGGGCCATTATTAATTACTGGCCTCCATAGATTCCTCCCTTGGCCGGCTCGTTGTAGCTTGAGCCGGGCTGGCGGCAGGTGGCGAGGGGACCCTAGGGCCATCACCCCCCCTTCCCCTCCTCTTTGGAACGGACGGTGCTTTGCACTGTCCGCTTCCCGCCCGATGGTCGGCCTTCAATCCCGCTCGTTCGCAGCTCCCACAATGCGGAGCTGCCGAGCAGGATCGGGCCTTATGACCATTTTGTCCGCAGCGATAACATTCACCGCTGCGGTCAATATCCGACTTGCATTCGGCTCTTAGGTGCCCCTTTTCAAGGCACCTAAAACAACGTTGCGGGCGAGCCTCGAGCAGCTGGACCCGAGCCGAGACCCAGCCCACAAGCACTTTTCCAGCCTCCGCCACCTTTTTTGCCGCCGCGACAGGGACCCTGAGCCAAAGAGAGCCCAGGGCATTTCCTGTCCTGCGGATCGCACCAGTCTGAATTTCTTGAAGAGGACAACCCCCGACCCGCGCGACGGCAATGGCGACATCTTCTTCTTCGGCTGAGTCGTCCAGGCCCACAACGCGAATCTCCGCGCATTTTATGGGCGTAGACACTCGTATAGCCGGCTCATCTTTGAAAAAATCTTTGAGCCGGCTTGCGAGGGCAGCCGCTTTTTCACTTTTCTCGGGCCCGGAGATCTCATATTTACGGGCCCCTGTTGCCGCTTTCTTCAGCCGCATACCGACATCCAGCCCCAGGTCGTCAATTCTAATGCATCGACGGGCCCGGGTCAGTATATCGGTATATGTTAGCCCTTTCTTTATAGCCTCCTCGCCCAGAGTCACCACGACGGCAGCCGAGCTTGGGGTCTTAAGCTTTTTACGACCTTTTGGCTGCTGCTGTGATTTGGTGGTTGTGGGCTTACCTAACTCCACCAAATCCGACTTTGCTTTTGCGCCTCTGCGAGCCACCACGTTCCAACCTTCGCTCATAGAGGCGGGGGCTGGTGGCAGAGGTCTAAGTGCGCAATTCTAGCGCAACAATTATTAACTCATATGATTAGCGTTAGACTTAAGTACAAACTGTAATAGATAATAAGTGTAATAAACAGATTTAAATTTTAAATTTTAAATTTTTTTTTTTTTAATCTCAAATCTCAGTTGTTTTTATTTTATTTTTTTACAGGTTGTATTAATTTTCTTTTTTATTCATTCTTTCTTTTTTTTAACTTTACGATTATATAAAATTACTATAGTTAAATTATATCTCTCTGTTTTCGTAACTTAGTGTGAAAGTTGTTATTACCTTTAATTAAAATACTACTTATTTTAAGTTGTTCAATGTATTAGAGTAATGTGAAGTGTGTATTTTGTTGGTGATCTATAAATAAATAGATAAAGACTATATAACGGTTTTAATTTTTCCACGCGGGCGGAGCCGCTGGCGATTGCTAGTTTAAAGTTTAAAATATTAGTAGGGCTTAAACCTGCTGACGTTAATATTTTATTTATGTTAAATAGTAAACATCTCATTGCCGAGTTTTAATTTCTGCTATATATAATAAAATTCCGCAACCAATTTTAGCTTTGCCAAAAAGGTGAAGTATGAATTGATGGATATGGAGAAATGGGAGATGGGAAAAAGAGGAAGTTAAAGGAATTTATAAGCTAGATGGAACTAGAACGAGATAGGGTGGTATAAAAATATTATTACCTTCTCCCGTTGGAATATTCAGATGGATCAAGTGCGAGTTTTCAGTTTGAACTCCGCTAGAAGTACATTTATGTTTTTTGAAGTGCGTCATTGTAGGTTCTCTTGTTGAATATGAGCTGTTTACTTTTTGAATATAACAATATAGTTCAATAAAGGCCTAAAATATAGCTTTTAGCTTTGCCATTAAAGCAGTTTAAAAACACTATTCATAAAACCTTAATACAGAAAACCTTCTATACTATTAAGGATGATAAAAATGCCTGGACTATTCTTTGACCCTCTACAAGACAGTAATAACTAAAAGTAACTAGTAAAAAAAATATTTTTTTTGAAAGAGCAACTGCTGAATTTTTTCTGGCTCTTCTCGGTCGGAACAGTCCGAACCAGCAGTAGAGTTTACGATTCAAAAGCACTTGTTTACAAGTTTATTTGAATAAAGAATATTTTGAATTTGAATTCGATTATAGATAAAAACTCCCTTGTGCGTTATGGTAACTGAAATGACCGGTAACGAGATATCGGACTGCGTGGGATTATTGACAGAAGCGAGCACGTTTTCCAATAACACTAAAGGATGTTACGTTTTACAACATTTACATTACAACCGACTTAAGCTGACAGCTATTATAAGATGCATTACGCAATTGAACGTGCATTAATGAACAATGAAGCTGTCATATCCAAACGAAGAGAGGGAGTTACTCCTCCCAGGGTTTAATTGGTTCAAATTCAAAATATTCTTTATTCAAATAAACTTGTAAACAAGTGCTTTTGAATCGTCAACTCTACTGCTGGTTCGGAAAGCTGTTCCTACCGAGAAGAGCCAGCAAGAAACTCGGCGGTTGCTCTTTTAAAAATATAATTCTTAATACTATTTACATTAATTCGACTACTTACATCGACACATTCTTATCTTCTAAATAATGTTCAGTATAGACGGAGAGGAACCATTGAGTTGGTTTGTTAAAACTCAGGTGACCAATTAATATTTACAATTTAACACCTACTTTTCGGTAGGGAAAATATCGCGAGGAAACCTGAATAACCCTGGAGAATTCCTGGAATATGTAAAAACTACCAATAGAACTACGCATTGAAACAACAGCGTGATGGACCTATGCCGGACTACACGAATTCGATTCCCGCCAAAGGTAACATTTTCTAAAATCATTTGTTTTCGAGTCTGGAGTACATGTATGTAATTATGTACGTAAAATTATAGATATAAGTTTATATTTACTAGTTGTCTGTCACCCACAACACAAGTATTAAGTTACTTTGCGGACGGGTAACCGTGTATGTTATTGCCCCATATAGTTATTATTCCCAGATTTTAATATATTTTTAAATATTTTCAAAAACAAAAACATTAAAAAAACAAAATCCTCATGGAGCGGAGAAAGGATCCATAATCTCCGTTGTTAGGAATACAGAGCGAGAAACCTCAGAATCCGTGTCGTTTCAAGCAATACTGCCTTTTGTATCCAACGGTTGATCCAACAACTAAGCGAGAACCTCTTGAGATGTTGGTCGAGGGTCTTCGCAAAAAGACCTATAATCAATTTTCCACATGGCCGTTATCTAAAGAGCTTAGTCTAAGTAAGTAAGTAGCGGCCTGTTACTATCCCCCTGCTGAGAATAGGCCTCTTCTTTCCGTTTTTGGGTTTGAAGCTACGACCTACCATGCTGTTCCAATGCGGATTGGTAGGTTACACATATCTCCAGAATTCTCTAGAGATATGCAGGTTTCCTCACGATGTTTTCCTTCACCGAAAAGCGTGTAATAAATCGCAATTATCAATTAGACACATAAGTTTTAACAGAAAAACTCATTTGTGTCTGCCCGGGTTTGAACCCGTGATCTCATCGAAAGAGTCGCACGGCGTTACCGCTGGGCTACCACAGCTTCTTAGCTTAGTCTAAACTAGTTATTATTATTATCCTCTAATTTCCCTACCCGTAGATGAAGTCAAAACAGTCAGGTGATCTCTCAGTTCAGTTAGCTACTAAGTATTTTACCTGAAAAATTGGACTGTTTAGTTCCAACAATTTTTAAGCGGAACAGTTCAAGCAATCTGTTCTCAGTAGTATGCAAATTTGGCATTACTTACAGGAAAAACTATACTATAATTAGATGCCAGAAGTTCTTTTTTGTTCGTTGTATATCGTCAGGTTATCATCATTCTCCTGCACTTATCCTACTCTAAGTGGGGTCGGCACAATATGCTATAAACATGTAAAATGATTTGGCTACGTATTTTACGACCGCCGCCTGCCTGACGTCAACTTACCATAGTCGCCTACACCGACACCTTAGAAATGATGGTGGTCTATTCTACTCAGCCGAATACCACACGGCGGATCGGCTTATCTTAGTCGCCAATTACACATTGATAAGAAATGGGGGTGATCTATTCTACTCAGCCGGATACCACACGGTGGGTCGACTTATCCGAGTTACCTTTTACGACACCTCGGTAAGAGAGAGGGTGGTATATTCTACTCAGCCGGATACCACACGGCGCATCAATTTACCTTAGTCGCCTTTTACGACACCTTGATAAGAAATGAGGGTGGTCTTTTCTACTCAGCCGGATAACACACGGCGTATTAATTATATCTATATACCCAAGGTAATCTTCCTATTTATATAACTTTTAAACTATGATTGTAACCTCAGCGCGCATCCAGTAACATATATTTTTCGGCTGTCATGACAATCGGCTACTATCGATAACTCGCTCAACCACAAACACCACATTACCATACATAAATACTTATTTTTACGGGACACTACGAAATCTTGGTGACTATTTTTAAGTGCAACAGATTTAGCGGCGACATCAGCGTGGCGATGCATCACGTGACGTCACTGTCACCTTATGGCGCAACGGTTTCAAAGTCAACGAAACCCATTGAAAATTCAATCTTAAATACAAAAACATAAAGTTTACATTCAAATGTAGTACATGAGACGCGTAAGACTGTTCGCTGGTAAGTAACACAAAATCAATTATATACAAACGTCACGCTGAAAATTAGAAACATAAAACAATAAGGTGCTTACTTTAATTCGTATTATAGCGAAATCAATCTTATGTTAAAGAGCGAAGATCGATAATCGTTTGTATGTGAACATAATCTGTATATCTTTGCACGTGACTGTGTACATGACGGCCAATTATTATAGGCGGAGTACACGCGTGCGACTTTTTAGCGACTTTATAACAACAACAGTATCTTCAAACAAAAAATAGGTACATTTTTTCTTAGACGATTATTTATTCAGACTATTTTTTTTACATGTTGTGCCGACCCCACTTAGAGTGGGATATGAACGGGAGAATGAAGCTGTTACATAAAGCTTAATATAGTTGAAGATTCTTTGAATGATAGTAACATATTTTTACTGCAGTTAGCATATTTTAGCTATTACATATTTAACTGCAACGATAAGCGGAACGGTTAGAGTAGCAGACTTGCGATCGAGAGATCGTGGGTTCGAATCCCGGCCATTATACTACCGACGTGAACTTACTCTTTATACAAGCATTTAGCTTAGCTGGAGGGATTAATAAGTTTACTAGTAATTTGTAATCCATTTGCTAGTAACCTTTAAAAAAAATCATATTTAAAGAGTATCCGCCAAGTTTCTTGCTTTTTCTTCGCGTTGGCTGCAAACTTTCGAATCAGTGGTAAATTAAAAAGTACTGGAAACAGACTACTTCAATAAATAATATTTTGAATTCGAATCTTCATTGTAAGAGCGTGGCAGATCTAATCTCTAATCCTTCTCTCTATATGAAAAGTACACATAAATTCTATGCACAGCAGTTTTTGAAAAAATTAAGGAATACGAGACAAATTTGCAGCACTCTTGTATTCGACCTTAAAGGGTCAATGTGACGAAGCAACAAACACGACGCTATGATGCACCTTGTAATGTTATTTTGGGTGATTAGGTTTCACTTATGTAAGTCGGAGGGACGGAATATTAATAGACGTGATATTGCAGATTGTATAGATGCGTTAGATATTGGCAATAATGCATATTACATAACAAGCTGAAACCGCGATTTTGTTTACGTCAAAGTGATAGTACCTGAGTGTAAGAGCGTTGCTCGGTAATTTTTTAAAAGATATAAAAAAAAATATTTAAAAAACGAAAGAAGACGCCGATGACATGTGGGATTTGAACCCGGGTTTTAAACATTTTCGGTCGGCCCGTTACCCATTGGCTATCGCAACATTACGTTTAACAGCTAAAAAAATCCTTTACTTTCAATTCTCATTATACCATTTTTTTAATGCCCAAAAAAGGATAAAACGATTTTTTTTTTAATAAAACCTAGCTAGATCGATTTTTCTCCCCTACATACTGATTTTCAGGAAAATCTTTGGAGCCGTTGGTGAGATTCAGAAAATAAATAATAAATAAATATATAGGACACTTACACACACTGTCGTCCGTCCCCAAAGTAAGTAACTTAATACTTGTGTTATGGGTGACAGACAACTGGTGAATATATAATTATATATTTTTTAAATATATACTTAAATACAAATATACACCCAGGCTCAAAGACCATCAAATTCATGTATAGAAAATGGTGGCCCTCGGCGGGAACCGAACCCGCGACCCGCGGAGCTGAAGGCAGGATCACTACCCACTGCTCCAACGGGCCAGTCAAAATATATACATATATTTTCTGAGATTCATTACATATATACAGACTAGATTAACTCATTTAAATATTAATGATATATCAATTTTTCCTGAATAACACTAATATTTTTCATAAACTCTTTTTTTAATTTAGGTTTGTGAGTGATTCATTTAACAATCAAACACAAGCTCCAATTTTCTCATACTCGGAATCGACTGTTTGGTAAACTGTCTGGGCGAGAGATAAACCGCAGAAGACGTTATTGACAGATTCCCTCAGTGTTGAAATGCATTAGCGAATATAATCAACGTGACGTCAGCGGGTTAGACGAGGTTATTGTAAGGGCTTTCTTTCAGTGTAAGCTCTGTGTTTGGATAAGCAGAATTGGCCACGCTTTATACAAAAATAATCAAATATAACAAATATAAAGAACTCCATAAATTCAAATTCAAAATATTCTTTATTCAAATAAACTTGTAAACAAGTGCTTTTGAATCGTCAACTCTTCTGCTGGTTCGGAAAGCTGTTCTTACCAAGAAGTGCCAGCAAGAAACTCGGTGGTTGCTCTTTTAAAAATATAATTCTTAATACTATGTACATTAAGTCGTTACTGTCTTGTATAGGTTCAACGAGAGCTATATCCACACATTCTTATCTTCTAAGTTATCTTCAAGAGTATAGTAGGCTTTCTGTATCAGCCTCTTTTTAACAGTGTTTTTATACTGATGTAATGGCAAAGCTAAATTTTATTATAGAATCTTATACCCTAACCCACAAACGATTTACGCACTTCAACAGTATAGTAGGCTTTCTGTATCAGAAAGCCTACTATACTGTTGTATCTATAGGTATCTCTTTTTAACAGTGTTTTTAAACTGTTGTAATGGCAAAGCTGAAATATTCCTAGATAATCTAACCTGCCTTTTATCATAACTTTAAACTCTTCTCTAAGTTGTACTTATCTTCAAGCCTATAGGTGTCTTATCGTCGATAATTACAATGATAAAAAGTCAATTTCAAAAAGCTTTTAACAATATTTCATGCCCCTACTGTTAACCGTTGAGGAGTTAATTTAGAGCCAATCCTGGCAGCAGCATCAGATACACATGCATTGTCATCGAGACTGGACCAGTATGTGAAATTTCAGCTCAATCGGACATCGGGAAGTGGGTCAAATTTAACTTGCACGATTTCACCTTCACATACATGCACGATAAGTAAAAAAAACCTGCAATCCTTGGAGAATTCCTCGAATATTTATTACCTATCAATCTCCATTGTACAAATGTGGTTCATCTTCTTTTTATTATATTATTTAGTGGCTATGCAGGCAGGAGTGTAGCTAAGAAAGGCGCTGGGGCAAACTAGAATCTCAGCTAGACTATTTCAAATCATCTGTTCCGTATACTTCGTGTTCCGAATCTCTAGGTGGGGATAGGCAAGTTAAAGGGAACCAATGCGCCACGTGGTTCTGAGGAACTGCCCCGTTTAGCCCTCCGGTAGCAACGCCAAGGCTCTTTGCGATTAACATTAACTACAGTTTCCTGTCAATGTGGTTTGCCGCTAATTATTGTATTGGCTTTATTTGCAGTTATGTTCTTCTCCTCTAAGCATTAAGAGTTCAACCTTAGAAAAGAGTTTTGTTAATGGATTAACTCCGAGCATTCACAAAGAATGTTTAATATCTAAGATTTACGTCTATTAAGAAAAAGAGATTCCTTGAGAAGGCCTTATGTTATAGTAGCATAGTTACAGGACATATGTATCGCCGTGTGGTATCAGGATCGGTAGAATAGACCACTCTCATTTCTTACCGAGATGAAAAAAGTCGTAAAAAGCGACTAATGTAAGTTGCACCGCCGTATGGTAACCGGCTGAGTTGAATAGACCACCCTCATTGCTTATCGAGGTGTCGTAAATAGCGACTAACGTAGTTGACGTCAGGTAGACGGCCGGTCGTAAAATACCTAGCTTAATCATGAGCCCTCATGTTTATAACATGTTGTGCCGACACCACTTAGAGTGGGATGAGGGCAGAAGAATGATGATGAATCACAGGACATATTTAGTCCAGTACACATTGGCTTTTGATCGATTATATCGCCTTACGATACCAGCTGGTTATTATGTTTCACGATGTTAATAGCAAATGTCTGTCAGAATTTTATTAGCGGTCGTAAAGCCGCTTTAAGACTATAGCTAGCTAGACCTTCGGTGTGCGGTCATCGATTATAGAACAAGCAGCAGTTTGTTATCGACTATTATTGTCTATGCGTTTGAAGTAAATTTATTTCACTTCCCCATTGATTTTGCTAGTCGAGAATAGACTTTTATGTCTAACTTCAGATTGAAAAAGAGTAAGTTACAGTACAAAAGTAATAGTAAAATTATTGTGCTATAATCCGCGATGAAGTAAAATAGAAAATATATAATATAGATATCTCTGATATATAGATACTGGGAAATCAGCAGTAGATACATCAAAAGGCATCTTAAAAGGTAGGCCATATGGTGGGGTTGCTATTCTGTGGCGAAAGGGGCTGTTTAAGTCTGTATCAGTATTAAATTGTAATAGTAATAGACTGTGCGCTATAAAAGCTATGTTAAATGATCGTCATGTTATTGTGTTTAGTGTTTACATGCCAATTGATACCTCAGAAAATTTAGTTGAATTCACAGACTGTTTAGGTGCAATTAAAGCTGTAATAGAAAATAATGATGTTGAGGCTACATACATGTTAGGAGATTTCAATTCTCATCCTGCCGAGCCTTTCTGGAATGAACTCACTAATTATTGCTCAGACCAAAGTTGGTTATGCGCAGATGTTGAGAAACTAGGGCTATCTTCTAGTACATACACCTACAGAAGTGACATAAACGGTAGTATACATAAACGGTAGATGGCTAGATCATTGCTTGGTAACGCAGTCTGCTTGGCAAAGTGTTGTAAATGCGAATGTATGTTATGATGTCTTTTGGTCTGATCACCTGCCTCTCGTCCTTCAATGCAACTTTAATACTATTATTTCAAAAATACATAGTGGTTATGAAAAAAAGAATAAAGTTCATTGGGGACAGAGGACGGATGCGCAGATTACAAGATATCGGGAATTGTGTAGTATGAGGCTCAGAGATATTATTTTCCCAGACGAATTGATAACATGTCAGGGTAATCTTTGTACTGCTCTGGCACACAAACGATGCCTAGATATTGTTTATAGCGATATCGTTGCTATATTATCCCAATCCGCAATAGAAACCTATGTAGTGTCTAGATTTCCTAACAAAAAATCGGTCATTGGGTGGAATAAACATGTCCGAGATGCTCACTGTGAGGCTCGGCTTAAGTATCAAACTTGGCTATTGCAAAACAAACCCCAATTTGGAAAAGCCTGGGAGGAAATGTATGAAAGTAAGAAAATTTTTAAGAGCAGGTTAAAATGGTGCCAGACGCATCAAGATCAAATCAGAATGGACATCATAGCTTCTCATAGAGCTAATAAAAATTTCACACAATTCTGGAAAAAGACCAAGGGTGTGAATGTTAGGCCGAGTTTACCAGTGAGTGTGGCGGATTCCAACTTACCGAGGGATATAGCTAATAAGTTTAAGGACCACTTTAAAGTCCCGTCACCCTTGGGCCCTTCCGCGCAGGAGTTCAGTGTTGACATAAATACTGATATTGAACTGCTACAATTCTCGGCCCAGCAAGTAGGAGAGATAATTAAGAAAATGTCGAGAGGCAAGTCCGCTGGTCACGACAGTCTTAGCATTGAACACTTTAAATACGCGGGGGTACACTTGGCACGGGTTCTATCACTGTTCTATTCACTTTGCATGAGCCACTCTTATCTTCCTGAGGCCATGATGCGAACAGTGGTGATCCCAATTCCAAAAAATAAAACGGGAGATCTTTCTGATCTGTCTAACTATAGACCAATATCCCTCGCTACCATAACTGCTAAGGTATTCGACAGTCTTCTTGACAGAAATCTCAATGAAACTTTAAAGTTTCAGGATGCTCAGTTTGGGTTTCGACCTGGACTCTCAACTGAGACTGCAATATATAGCCTGAAGGAGACTGTCCAATACTATACAAATAGAGAAACACCGGTTTATGCCTGCTTTCTTGATCTTTCTAAAGCCTTTGATCTAGTTGCATATGATGTGCTATGGAAGAAGATGAAGGAAGCAGGCGTAAAGCCGGAGGTACTAAGAATAATGCAGTTTTGGTATGGTAATCAAATTAATAATGTTAGATGGGGAAGTGAAATCTCAGATGCCTACAAATTGGAGTGTGGGGTAAGGCAGGGGGGTTTGACCTCTCCTAAGATTTTCAATCTCTGCATTGATGGGCTGATCGTGGAGCTCAGTAATAAGCCATATGGATGTCGGATAGATGGTTTATGTGTAAATAACTTAAGCTACGCCGATGATATGGTTTTGCTGGGCCCCACGGCTGGTTCAATAAGGGATTTGTTATTGGTATGTGAACGTTATGCACAGACACATGGCTTATCATATAATGTAAAAAAAACCGAATACATGATCTTCGGGGCCCCCCGTAAGAAAGTGTTATACGATACAATTATTTCACTCAACGGGACTAGACTAAACAGAACGACACAGTTTAAATATCTAGGTCACTGTCTTGCGGAGGATTTCAAAGATCATGTAGACATAGAACGCGAACGAAGGGCACTAGCAGTTAGATGCAATATGTTGGCCCACAGGTTCTCTCGTTGTAGCATTCAAGCAAAAATACACCTGTTCAAAGCATATTGCCAAACAATGTACACGGGGAACCTGTGGACAAGATATTCGCAGAAAGCTCTAGATACCCTAAGGGTGCAGTATAATAACGGCTTCAGAATACTATTGGGGTTGCCGCGGTTTTGTTCCGCGTCAAATATGTTCGCTTATACGCAAACAAATTGTTTTCAAGCCGTCATAAGGAAGAAGACCGCATCTTTACTAACAAGACTGCGGTCCAGCTCCAATAGTATTCTGAAGACATTAATATGTAAGATGGACTCGCCTAGCATGCATCATTTTACAAAGGTGCTTGTGTGGCAGTCCTGAAGTATTTATTTTTTTTATTTTTTTGTACTACTAACATTTTTTATTTTTTAATCTCATTTAAATTTTATATATATTTTTATTATTATTATTTTCCTTTTAGAAATTTTATCAAAATTAATTTTAATTTTTTTTTTTTTAATTTTTTTTTTTTTAATTTATATTACTAACAAAGTGGACCATGGTTGTCTGAAATAAAGATTTATTATTATTATTATTATTAAATTGTGTCAAGTAACCTACGGCTCTGTATTGTCGTAGCGTAGTATGTCTATCCTTCTTTTGGTAGGACGGAAGGTTTTTCCAACCAAAGTAATGACAATAATATTTTACTATCAATCGCGATAAAAGAAGATATACGTTATGCTACATGAGACATTCAGGATTTGTAAAAGCTCATGCACTACCCAGAACCAATAATACAACAATACTCAAGCACTGCACACTTTCACTGCCATAATTTCAACGATCGTTTCGCTCCGAAACCGAAGCATCAGTAAACAGGCTACTCAACAAAATCGCAAACCATTTGCGATTTGATTGTGGAGTTACTGGTGGTTGTAGTGCATGAGTTTTTACAAATCCTGCATGTATCAGATAGTTCTCTCTACATTTAGCATTATATATACTTTCTACTTCGTCGCGGATTATAGAAAAATTATTTTATCATCAGAAGTTACAATAAAATATGTATGAAGCAGGCAACAATCATATACCTTATACATGCAGGACAAGTCACCACAAGTATCACAAAACGTCGCCAACACCAATATCCCACACAAGCACTACACACACTCACTACCACAACCTCTACGATCTTTTCACCGAAACCGAAGCATCATCAGGAGGGTAGGCTCCACAAACAAAATGGTAATGTGTATTAAATTAATTAATGTTAAATTAATAAGAATTAAGTACCTGGGTAACCGAGCCTTTCTCGGTATTTTTTTTATTTTATTTTATTTTACAACAATGCACATGTACAATTATTGTGTATCTGGCTCCCAAGCTAGTTTAAACTGTATTTTGGGAACCAGAGCCCACCTTAACTTGGTTCAACTTATATATGTACAGGAGTAAAAAATATAAATTACGATAAAAAAAATTACAATAAATAAGGAAAAAAAAGGAATTTGTATAAAACTAATAAGAACAACATTTAAATGTTACTGATCAAAAGAAAAACAAAAAAGAAAACAAAAATTAAAACTAATATTATAGCCCTGTGTGTACGCCGTGTGGTATCCGGCTGAATAGAATAGTACCACCCTCTTTTCTTACCGAGGTGTCGTAAAAGGCGACTAAGGTAAGTTGACCCACCGTGTGGTATCCGGTTTAGTAGAATAGACCAACCTCATTTCTTATCGAGCTGTCGTAAAAGGCGACTAAGGTAAGACGACCCGCCGTGTGGTATCCGGCTGAGTAGAATAGACCAACCTCATGTCTTACCGAGGTGTCGTAAAAGGCGACTAAGGTAAGTTGACCCACCGTGTGGTATCCGGTTTAGTAGAATAGACCACCCTCTCTTACCGAGGTGTCGTAAAATACGACTAAGGTAAGTTGATGTCAGGCAGGCGGCCGGTCATAAAAACGGAGCCAAATCATATAACAACATGTTTATAACATGTTGTACCGACCCCACTTAGAGTGGGATAAGGGCAGGAGGATGATGATTACAGCTCTGTGTGTGTGTGCATGTGGATGTAAGTGGATATGACTGTGTGTCTTAAAATAAGTGATTTTCATGTACGTAAGGTGTGAGTGAGTGTTGTATGTGATTGTGTGTTTTAAATAAGGGTTAAATGAATATTTTCAGTTTGATCATAATCATTTGTATCAACCACGAAATAATTTTAATTTTAGCAAAATGTTTAGTGTTAGGGTAATTTTTTTAAAGATATGAAAAAATAAAAAAGAAAGAATACGCGGATGACATGTGAAATTTGAATATCTATCGGCTATGGCAACATTACGATTGACAATTAAAAAATCCTTTACTTTCAATTCAACATTATACCATATTTTTAATGCCCAAAAACAAGGTTAAAATAGTTTTTTTTTTTTTTAAACCTAGCTAGATCGATTTTTCTCCCACAAAACCCCTATATGATAAATTTCAGGAAAATTGTTGGAGCAGTTTCCGAGATTCAGAAAATATTTATATATATACATACAAGATTAACTTATTCATATATTAAAGATATTAAAACGCCGTGTGGTATCCGGCTGAATAGAACCACCCTCCTTTCTTACCAAGGTGTCGTAAAAGGCGACTAAGGTAAGCGACCCGCCGTGTGGTGTCCGGCTGAGTAGAATTGACCAACCTCATTTCTTACCGAGGTGTCGTAAAAGGCGACTAAAGTAAGTTGACCTACCATGTGGTATCCGGTTTAGTAGAATAGACCACCCTCTTTCTTACCGAGGTGTCGTAAAATATGACTGAGGTAAGTTGACGTCAGGCAGGCGGCCGGTCGTAAAAACGCAGCCAAATCATGTAACATGTTTATAACATGTTGTGCCGACCCCACTTAGAGTGGGATAGAGGCAGGGAGATGATGATATTAAAGATAATAAAATCACTTTTGTAAACATGCATTTGACATATAAACCTGACTCTTCTGTTCACACAATCATATTTCTTCCGCCAGAGAGGAAACAGTTTGATTGCCGTATAAACGTTGTTTACCCACTTGTCAAAACGTGTCTCTGACAAGACATGTCGTATTTCACCAGCGCCAATATATCGAGGCAAAACGCCAGGTGTATTAACACAATTTTGTGTTTTCTTGGAATATTCGTCGCTTTTTCATATTTAATGTTACACTCGTAAAAGCTTATAAGAATTAAGAATATATTTCTTTCAGTGTTTATTTTGATTTATACGAGTGTTTTTCAGAACCAGAAACATGTATTTAGTAGAAATATATTTAATGTAGGTGATCTTAATGGTTTTAGGTGAAAGTAGACTTGACATGTACAATTTTTGCAAAATATTCCTGGTGTTTAAAGGAGGTCTGCTTTTAATTCTATGTCTAATGCTGATTTATGAGACCTCTGAAAATTCAGAAATTAAAATTATTATATATTAATATTTTAATATTATATATTATATATTAATATTATATATTAATTTTATATATTAATATTATATATTATAATATTCCCTGCGAGAGAAGTTTAAGGAAACAGGTATTCTTACATTTGCTTCGCAATATATTTTAAGCAATCTAATTTATGTACATAAAAATATAAAGAATTATAAAACGATATGTGATGTATACAATAGACAAAGCAGGAACCGACATAAGCTTGCGGCTCCTGCTTTGCGCCTTGCAAAAGTGCGTAATTCGTTTGTGGGTTTTGGTATAAGATTCTATAATAAAATTCCGCAATCAATTTCAGCTTTGCCATTACAGCAGTTTAAAACACTGTTAAAAAGAGGCTCATACAGAAAGCCTACTATACTCTTGAAGATTATTTGGAAGATAAGAATGTGTGGATATAGCTCTCTTTGAACCTGTACAAGACAGTAACGACTTAATGTAAATAGTATTAAGAATTATATTTTTAAAAGAGCAACCGCCGAGTTTCTTGCTGGCTCTTCTCGGTAGGAACAGCTTTCCGAACCAGCAGTAGAGTTGACGATTCAAAAGCACTTGTTTACAAGTTTATTTGAATAAAGAATAATTTGAATTTGAATTTGAATTGTACTGTTAAAAATTAAGTCTAAATTCCTACGATGGATAAATCTGTTTTGGAATTATACATATATATGCTTAAACTAAGTGTACACGCTACACACACACACACGTAAACAATCTCTTCTATCTTCCGGTGAGAGTCACACCAAAATCGATTTCGGCCATCTGGATAGAGTACTACTATTTCAAATTAATTTCTTCTTCGTTCTTAACTATCATCCTAAACCTTACAGAATTGGACTATCGTTTCATTAAACCCAATGAAAAATCATTTGACGTAATTTTTGAGAAAATCGATCAGCCACACGCAGATAGCTTTTGAGACTTTGTTTTATTATCATTTTTTTCTGCCCTTATCGCACTCTGAGTGGTGTTGGCGCAACATGCTATAAACATGTCCGAACATTATTTTGCTACGTATGTTACGACCGGCCTGTCTGACGTCAACTTACCTTAGTCGCCTTTTACGACATTCGGTAAGAAATGAGGCTGGTCTATTCTACTCAGCCGGATACCACACGGCAGGGGACTTTGTTTTATAATATTGATAGATATTATATATCACTCGCTTAGTATTAAACTGACCTAAGTAGAAATTAGTCTTAAATTCATTAGATAGACTATAATCCTTATTACAATGACGTCACGCTATAAAGTATTAAAAAAACAGTGTTTTCTTGCTCTTCCAAGTCATGGATTTCTTTTAAAAATTACGAGTTTTGTAGGCGCTACCCTAATGCAAGTTTTTGAATTAGGTCACTTTAATACTAATCGTGCGTTTAGGGGTTTCCATTTTATTTTATTTACATTTTATACAATATACAAAATTATTGTCATCATCATCCTCCTGCCCTTATCCCACTCTAAGTGAGGTCGGCACAGCATGTTATAAACATGCTGTCACATGATTTGGCTGCGTTTTTATGACCGGCCGCCCGCCTGACGTCAACTTACCTCAGTCATATTTTACGACACCTCGGTAAGAAAGAGGGTGGTCTATTCTACTAAACCGGATACCACACGGTGGGTCAACTTAGTTTAGTCGCCTTTTACGACACCTCGGTAAGAAATGAGGTTGGTCTATTCTACTCAGCCGGATACCACACGGCGGGTCGACTTACCTTAGTCGCCTTTTACGAAACCTCGGTAAGAAATGAGGGTGGTACTAGTCTATTCAGCCGGATACCACACGGCGTATACAAAATTATTGTATATAAAATATATAAACTTTAAAAATTGTGCTTATTAATAAGCTAGTAATATAGTAAACAGACAAACATGTATTTAAATAATCTCCTACGAGATACGTTAGTCGTCACTAAATCACATCTCACTACGCACGGGCGTCTGTTTATTGTAATAAAATAAAATTTTGTATTTAACCGTTTGCTAACGGAAATATACACTGATATTAAAATACACTTCAAAGGCATCGGATATCAAACGATTCAAGGCTCCAAACGAAGCATAACAGCAAAGTGGGAAACAACGATAACAAACAGTCATAGAGAATAATGCATTTTATCTTAAGATTAAAAAAAATAAAATTGAAATGAATTTTTTTTCAATAAAATTTAAAAAAAAATACTTGAGGAGGTGGGGCTCGAACTTAGGTATTTTCACCTTTCTAGACCGCCCGTTCCCCAAATGAGCTGTCATAACTTGACATTTGATAACAAAAATTATCTTTTGAATTCAATATAAATTTAATCATTTTCCCGAAAACAGGGATAAAACGAGATTTGTTTTTAAATCAAACCTAGCTAGATCAATTTTCCTCCCCAAAAACCTCCGACATGCTAAATTTCAGGAAAATCATTGTAGCCGTTTTCGAGATTCCGAATAAATATATATATATATATATATACATACATACATAAGTAACGGCCTGTTACTATCCCACTGCTGGGCATAGGCCTCCTCTCTCCGTTTTTGGAGAGAAGGGTTGGAGCTAAGACCTACCACGCTGTTCCAATGCGGATTGGTAGGTTACACATATCCCTAGGATTCTCTAGAGATATGCAGGTTTCCTCACGATGTTTTGTCCATACATACATACAAGATTTTAAAGACACAATTTTAAAGTTTATTTAGACAGTTCATAGAATTAGGCTTTACTTTATTTTGTTTTTATTTATTTCGGATAAAAAACGAGACACGACAACACCTACATTATCTATACTTATTTTAAAACAAAGTTCCAGAAAGCTGTCCGTCAATAATTGTTGTCTTCTTGATGTGAACCTAGGACGCTTACAAGGGGTAATTACGTACCCCTAAATTTCAAATTCCAATGAAGTTACGACTGCTTCGAAAAAATGCTCTGACCGGGAAAAACCAAGCAACACGGTGATATAACTCTTTCAATAAATAATAATTTTTGAAAATAGTAATTATATATTAAAGAAAAAGCTTTTAATCTAATCTAGGACTTAGCAAATCAATATATGCCTTGAAAGAAATACGGTGATTTTTTTTACTTGATGTTGCCTCAGTGTAAGCTTTAATTTAATGACCTAATGAAACTTTCAATACAAATATACGTGATATTTGTATTGCAAGGTGTTGATAGGTACCCGCTGCAACGATGAGTCGTGTGTTTACAAAATATACGGACGTGTCGGTTTCAGCGGCAGGTATCGCCAACTGTTCACGTTACGAGCGGTTTGGTAAACTTGGCACTGAGTTGACAACTGTACAAAACAATATTTCTATTCTTTATTAGTAAGTGTAAGTAGTGTTTATGTATTCAGTACCCCAAGAACTTACATACAACTTTGTCCAATAAGCATTATACAATATGGTTCGTATGTAAGTCATAAATATAACAGGCATAAATATAAATCACACACAATTTCAAGATCTCATTTTTAAGAATTACAGTGACACAACACCAGACATAGTTATCAAAAGAAGTTTTCAAAATAATCAATATTTATTATATGTTACATAATGATTGCATACTTTATTCTAATCCCCGCTTTCGACACCCAAAAATCAGTCAGCCAAAACTAGGCCGCGGCGACGTAAGCTGTAACGCTGTTTGAAGTGTTTTACAGCCGGTTTGCTTCGTTTGATCTCGCGAACTGCACCGACTCCTCCGCCAATAAATTGGTGGCAACTTTATTGTAGAGGCCGATTTAAGGCGCACTGAGAATGATATTGATCGATTTAAATCGACAGATGATCTCATACTTTGTTACAAAAGTAATGCTTATATCATTTTGTTTTAATATGTAATTAAGAATAATCTTAAAGTAATCTAAAAGTAAATAGTCTATACTAATATATAAAGCTGAAGAGTTTGTTAGTTTGATTATTTGAACGCGCTTTACTGAGGAACTAACGGACCGATTTGAAAAATTCTTTGAGCGTAAGATATTCCATTTATCGAGAATGCTAAGAGATATAAGCTAAGCATCACGCTAAGATGAACAGGAGAGGAGCAGCAATAAAAAATAAACAGGAGGCAGCATAAGGCCAATCAATACGCCACTAATGCTGGAACTATGTACTGTAGTATAAACTGTAGATTGTACTATTCGTTTTCATACCTATTTTTAAATCAAAAAACTAGTTAAGGTAAAAGGTTAAACACGGTTATGCCAAGGTTACACTGTTTAAAATTCAATACAGCGGGAGAAAAATGATGCAAATTTGTATTTAATTATGTATTTAAAAAATATATAAGTATATATTGTTGTCTGTCGCCCATAACACAAGTATTAATTTATTTACTTCGGGGACGGACGACCGCGTCTGTAAGTGTCCCATATATTTATATATTTATTTAATATCTACAGACAGCCTCTAAATGCAAGGACCATGAAGAAAACAGCAGGAAATTAATAAAAAATAATCGAAGCAATGTGAAACTCGCTCTCGGAAGTAGCGTGGATAGAAAAACATTTATTGCAGTGTTGCCAATTTATCACAATTTCTGGTATACTTTAGTCTTTCCGAGTCTTCACATCCTCTCAAAAAAGGCCTCAGCTGCAATCCTTTCTCCGCCATAACATCTAACAAGCTCTACTTCAACCAATCCGTGACTCAAACGTTCCAACTGATTTATTGTTTATTCGTAATTCGTTAAACAGCTTTTATAACATTGTAACGTTTTTATCTAAGGAATATATCTTTCAACTATTAACATCAGCAAAATAAAGTTCAGAACGGCCGTACTCTATAAAGATTTGTTTATTATCCGGAGCTAAAATAAATATTCAAACGGTTTTTCTCCGAATGCGGAGAGCGCACTAAATATCTATGTATCTAAACGCGTTGCTTTCACGCGTTGGGTGGGAATTGGATGATATTGTTTTCGTAACGATGGTAATTGATAACTATTGGTGAAGATAACGTGAGGTATCCCGTTGAGTAGAATAGTCCACCCTCTTTCTTATCGAAGTGTCGTTAAAGGTGACTAAGGTAGGTCTACCCGAAGTGTGGTATCCGGTTAAATAGAATAGATTTTCTTACCGCGGTGTTGTAACAGGCGACTAAGGTAAGTTGTTTACCTTAGTCGCCTTTTACGACTCCTCGGTAGTCTATTCTATTTAGCCGAATACCATACGGCATCCTCGGCTTTATTTTGGGCTCTATTTTTGGGCACCAAACAAACTGCTAAAATAGGCATAGAAAGAAAATGATATTTCTGCCTGTCAAACGTAACGTAGTGATATCCTAATGGTAACGAGCGGTACCAAAAAAGTCGAGGTTCCGGTTTTAAGACCCACGTGTAATCGGCGCTTTATTTATTTTTAATTGCATTTTTTTTATCTTTTAAAAAATGTTGTCACCCACGTTCTCATACGTAATACCCGCCGTGTGGTATCCGGCCCAGTAGAATAGACCAGCCTCATTTCTTACCGAGGTGTCGTAAAAGGCGACTAAGGTAAGTTGACCCACCGTGTGGTATCCGGTTGAGTAGAATAGACCACCCCCTGTCTTACCGAGGTGTCATAAAATACGACTAAGTTAAGTTGACGTCAGACAGGTGGCCGGTCGTAAAAACGCAGCCAAATCATGAAACAGCATGTTTATAAAATGTGCCGACCCCACTTAGAGTGGGATAAGGGCAGGAGGATGATGATATCATAATAGCTGAGTACTGAAACCAAACGGCTATATATTCAAATTCAAAATCTATAATATTTAAATGAGTTAATCTTATATATATATATCTTATATATATATATATATATATATATATATATATATATATATATATATATATATATATATATATATATATATATATATATATATATACGGCTCCAACGATTTTCCTGAAATTCAGCATGTAGGAGGTTTTGGGGGAAAAAAATTGATCTAGCTAGGTTTTATGTAAAAAAAAATTGTTTTATCCCTGTTTTTGGGCATTATAAAACACTAACATTTATATTGAATTGAATTTTCGCCATTAACTGTCAAGTCGACGTAGCTTATTCGGGTAACGGGCAGACTCGAGAAATGTGAATGCCAAGGATTGATCCCCAACTAAATAATTGTTTTTTTTAAGTTTTTTTTTTGTAAAAAATTACCACCCAGATATTATACTTTATTCAAGTAAACTTGTAAACTCTACTGATGGTTCGGAAAATTGATCCTACCTACAGAACCACCAAAAAACTAAGCGGTTGCTCTTTTGACGATATTTCGTATAATAAGTTGCATTTTGTTAATCTTGGTAGCCCAGTGGTACGAGTACGAGTACGAGCTGTGGTAGCCCAGTGGTAACACCGTGCGCCTCTTTCGAGGAGGTCTAGGGTTCAAACCCCGGGCAGGCACCAATGAGTTTTCTAGTAAAACTTATGTGTCTAATTGATAATCGCAATTTGTCACACGCTTTTCGGTGAAGGAAAAACATCGTGAGGAAACCTGCATATCTCTAGAGAATTCTGGTGATATGTGTAACCTACCAATCCGCATTGGAGCAGCGTGGTAGGTCTCAGCTCCAATCCTTCTCTCCAAAAACGGAGTGAAGAGGCCTATGCCCAGCAGTGGGATAGTAACAGGCCGTTACTTGTGCTATATCGCAAACCCATGGATAAATCAAAACCTATATACTAGTAGCAGTATTAAAGCGTCGTATCAGAGACACGCGCATTATACGCGTCTGCCATCCATTATCTAAAAATAAAGCGCTCTTGAAACTAGAATTAATGAAATCGCGCTCGGATCCCGTAAGCCCGAACGAAAATATTAATAAACTTCGATTCATCATTGGGATGCTACGTTAATTTTTAGATAACATCTTATCCGGATATGCTCTTGAATTACGGCCGGCGAATCGCCATACAAATGGCGGAAAGGATACTTTTTCACGCGTTTTATATAAATATTAGTATTCGCTTGTTCTTATTTTAGTCTCAAGGTTAAAAATCATTATCATCCTCCTGCCCTTATCCCACTCTAAGTGGGGTAGGCACATCATGTTACAAACATTTTGAAACATGATTTGGATACGTATTTTACAACCGGCCGCCTGCGTGACGACAACTTACCTTACTCGTATTTTACGACACCTCGGTAAAAAAGAGAGTGGTCTATTTTACTCAACCGGGTACCACACGGTGGGTCAACTTACCTTAGTCCCTTTTACGACACCTCGGTAAGAAATGACGGTGGTACTATTCTATTCAGCAGGGTACCACAAGGCTGTGTCAAGGTTAAAAATAAGATTTAAAAACCCAAATACTAGAAATCTATTCTTGGTTATTTGGAAAACAAAAGTTTCCTCGCGATGATCCTTGCAAAAGTAAAAATATTTTTTTTACTATAATCCGCTATAAAATAAATCTCTTTAATATTAAATGAGTTAATTTTGTATTTATCTGTATATTTTCGGAATCTTGGAAGCGGCTTCAACGATTTTCCTGAAATTCAGCATGCAGGAGGTTTTAAGGGATAAACCTTTATCTTGCTAGGTTTTATAACAAAAAACCCGTTTTTTTTGGGCATTAAAAAAATACTAAAATTTACATTGACATAAAACACTATTTTTGCCTTTAATGGTCGCTAGAAATGAAAATACCTAGGATCGAGCCCCACCTACCCAATTATTTTTTTCTTTTTTTTTAAGTTTCTTTTTTTATTTTGTAAAAAAATTTCGAGCAAGGCTCTATCAACCAAGTACTATTTATAATGCTGAATGTAGAGTGGACTATCCGTTTTCATACCCGATACATGCAGGATTTGTAAAAACACATGCGCAAACCTCCACCACAATACACAAATACTACTCACGGTCACGTTCAATGCTTTTATCGAACGTATTATTATTTATTTACCTTATCGCGGATTATAGCAAAATATTATTATTATTACTTTTGTATTATGGATCTCCTCAAATTAACGCCTAATTCTATAAATTGTTTGTCCTTGCCATAATTATTTACCTGGCTAATCAGCTTTTATGTCATTTCCTTGTTTGTTGCGCTTTCAAGACAATTATTGCACTTTTTTTATAAAAATTAGAATTAAAGAAAGATATTGTTTTTGAGTTTAAATTACCGCGCAAGGTTACCCAGGTACTAATAATAATTTTAAAATTCAAATTCAAATTCAAAATATTCTTTATTCGAATAAACTAGTAAACAAGTGCTTTTGAATCGTCAACTCTACTGCTGGTTCGGAAAGCTGTTCCTACCGAGAAGAGCCAGCAAGAAACTCGGCGGTTGCTCTTTTAAAAATATAATTCTTAATACTATTTACATTAAGTCGTTACTGTCTTGTACAGGTTCAAAGAGAGCTATATCCACATATTCTTATCTTCTAAATAATCTTCAAGATTATAGTAGGCTTTCTGTATCAGTGAATCATCTAGTGAACTTTGGTACAGTTGAAACTTACATATGAGGCTAGAATTATGGCTTATATGGGAAACAAATGTTACAGCTTTTCCTTCAAGAACAAAAAAACACGATCATTATTGAGGTTCCTTTAGAATAAGGTTATCGATTAAAATATTTTGAAGTAGGCATACCAGGGACTCGCGACTACGTTCGCGTCAATTTAAATGTTAATTTATAAGATTGCGTTGCGTAGTAATTCTTTGAAGATAGTGTTTAACCGGTGTTTTTCAGTTGAACCAATTTTTTGAAAGTGATGCAAAAGTAATTATGCTTAAAGTTAATATTAATTTACCTTAATTTTCATTTTACAATTACTTCTAAGATATTCATTTAAATTATTTTTATTTTATTTATTTATTTAATTTTTAAATCAGATATAATATCAACACCTACTTAGTTGTTAGTAACAATATTTCTTAAATCTATGTTAGTAATAACAAAAACATGAAAATATAAATTGTTTCCTTATATATATTCCATATATTCCTTGGCTTTTAAAAACATTCTGAAGAGAAACGATATAAGAGTAATCGAGATCGCTATTATGCAAAAGTAATAATAAAATTATTTAGCTGTAATCCGCGATTAATAATTTATCTCGGATTATAGCAAAATAATTTTATTATTACCTTTGTATTATGGATCTCCGCAAAGTAACGCCTAATTCTATAAATTATCGCTATTATTCTTAACAAAGGTCTCTTCTCTTCTCTCCTTGACGAGAAAAATTAAAACTTAGATAAACTATACCCTACAAAAATATGCAGGATTAATCACAATGTTTTCTTCGTAAAGCTCATCATGAACATTAAATTGAAAGCATAAATTTTTATACAAATTCACGCATTCAAATGTCCACGCACATTGATATATATTGATATAGCCCAGCGTTGAGATCGTGCTTTTTGAGGGTCACGGTTTCAAACCCCGGGCAGGCTAATGAGTTTATCTATTAATACTTGTATTTAATTGATAATTGAAATTTATCAAACGCTTTTCGGTGAAGGAAAACAGCGGAACACCTGCATATCTCTAGAGAATTCTGGGAATATGTGTAACCTACCAATCCGCATTGGAGCAGCTTGGTAGGTCTTAGCTCCGATCCTCCTTTCCAAAAACGAAGAGAGGAGGCTTTTGCCCAGCAGGGGGATTATAACAGGCCATTACTTTAAGCATACGTTTTATAGAAACTGGTGCATGGTTGGGAAGGGATGAGGTTTATTTGTTTTTAATTTTAACATTACGGCATTCGAGAAATTTGTTGTAAAATTATTTGAAGTTAAATTGGAATTTGACAAAACGGACGCAATTTGTTAATAATACTTAAAGAAGCAAGAATATCACCGTAATAATCTCGGTTATAAACGAAAATTATAAAGTAAGTTAGGTTTTTCTTTCTAAGTAAAGCAAAGACCCAATGATGGCATAAGGTTATATATAGCTTTCTTTATAGAAATATTTATTAAATATTTAATAGAAACGGCTTATAAAACAAATACCGTATGGTAATTATAGTTCAAGATACATAAAACACACACAAAAGATACATAAAACAAATTTGGTTGGTTAGTCTTAAATTTGGTTAATCTACGACAGGCAACTATTAAAGCAAAGATTTTTTCAAATGCATAATTTTATAATGGTAATTAAGTAAATTATGTAAAATTTTAAGCATTGTAAAAATAAAATGGCGATTGTGATATATATATCTACTGCTTCTATATAAAGGCTATTGTTATTTAAGGTTTATTTTATTAATAAATGATGTATTACCTGTATAATTAATAATACACTATTCTCACTTAACATAAAAGTATATTTTTAAATTCACACAATAAAAATTATATATATAAACTTTTTTTATAAACTCCGCGTTTCACTAACGCCAACTCAAAATTCGAATGTCACTCGCGAAGGCGGGAAATTGTAGGGCGGTTGAAGCGACGCGCGCGCGGTTACCACTGAAGCACTTGCCATTCCTTGCCATTGGCAATTGTATGTTGCAAATGTTTGGCAAATATGCCAATATTCGGTATAATTCAGGGACATCGTTAGGGGTGTGACATGTTAATTTTAGATATTCTATTCGCGTGTGAGCGAAAAAATATTTTTAAATCGACAATTGTCGTTTTAAAAATTACTTCAAGAACGTTGTTCAATGACGTCATTGTTATAATTAGAACGTTTAAAGATGTTTTTATTTTTTAAATATTCAAATTCTTCTCTAATGTTTTTATTTTTTAAATATTCAAATTCTTCTCTAACAGTCTAAATTGTCTAATCTATACATATTGTAAAACAAAGTCCACAAAAGTTGTCTGTATGTGATCGATTTTCTCAAAATCTACTGAACGGATATTTATGCGGTTTTTACTTAAAGATATTACAATTCATAAGGAAGGCTTAGGTTAATACTTTTATTAAAATTTTCCGACAATCTTTGACAATGATTTACCCAGCAGATGATCGTGTATTGTTTGGTGGTGATATTTTTTTAACATGTTGATTTCTAAATAATTTATAGAATTAGTCGTTACTTTGCGGAGATCCATAATACAAAGGTAATAATAAAATTATTTTGCTATAATCCGCGAAGAAGAAGAATCCGCGAAGAACTCTCTTCTCGGATTCTTCTTCTTATTTTTATGATGATGATTATAGCATATTTATATTTTGAGGGGTAATTCGATACCAGACTGAGCCACAGCGACATGTGGACATCTAGTCCAGATATAAAACATTTTGTTTTGTCTTTACCTTCACTAAGTGAAACTGTAATACATTTCCAACTAAATATTATACCTGTCACTGAAATAAACGATGTAATTTTCTTAATAAAAATATAGGTGTCACCCAATAAATGGTGACAGCGAATAAATTATAAAACATCACGACCCTGGCAATAAGATTATATGACATTCACAAATCTCCGGCAATCGTACAAACGTTTGACAAACGTATAAAATGTTATTTTGATAATTTGCCCGCGGTATAGCAGTATCGATGTTTGGCAAACAGTTTAAAGGAAACCACGTCTTGGTACGTCATATCTGCTGGCTCGCTCTTGATCTTCCTATCTCTTTCTTATTAATTCTACTACGTTCAGTGTTACCATACTATTTAACAGATTTGTTGTATTTACATTGATGTCCCTATTTTCGGTTATATTGCTAACTAACAATCGCCAGCGTCTCGTCCACGTGGAAAAATTTCAACAGTAATATATATAGTATTTTGATAACCATAAAATGGTTAATGTGGATTAACCTTAAAAGCTAGACATATGCTGTCGCGGACTTTTATTTAGAACATTTGAGGGTGAACAATTTTAAGATAAATGATTTTTAATAACATTCACCGTTTACTTAGCGCACGCGAGGAAAACTTTAAATGTTTCCGTTTTCGTAATATTTTTTATTGCTCCTCTCCTATTCATCTTAGCGTGATGTTATAGAGTATAGCCTTTCTCGATAAATGGGCTATCTGACACACAGAGAATTTTACAAATCGGTCCAATAGTTCCCAAGATTAGTGTTTTTGTATATGTGTAAAGAATTCCTTGGATACGTATAACCTATCAATATGCATTGGAGCAGTGGGTTCAAAAACCAAACTGTGGGATACTATAGTGCCCACACTAAATAAACTTCATAATTTATAATACCTGCCGCCCGTCAACAGCGTTGTATGACATATTAAGGTATATCATACAAGCATGTTGTTTCCGGTAAACAAGTTCAATAAATCCGTCGACTGGACAGGTGTGGACAAGTTCTAAATCATCTGCCGTGTTGGGAAGATTAACTTGGACGTTTCCGGAGGATTCACAAAGAGGTAATTTGTGTTTTGTGCGCCGACCTCACAGTAAGATAAGGATAGCAGGATGATGATGTTATGATGACTGTAAGGATGGCATATGCAGAAAAACACATTATATTGCAATGCCATCATCTCAAATTGATAATGTCTTATTTAATTTTTAAATGTTGTAAATTAATCAATTCACAAATCTCAATTTATTTGTCTATGGTGTGAAATTGCATTAACAATATTTAAATTTAGAACAAAGTAAAATGTCGTATTTCGCTTGCTCGCTCATCTTTCTACAGCCAGCGCCGCATGATTGATGGATAAATAAATGTTTACACCAAGATGAAGATTTACAACATGTAAACATTGTGTACATACGTAAATAGCACTTAAAAAGGATCTTAAATTATAAAGAAATCGGTCTGACTCACCGATCGGACCTTACCTTATAAATTAACCCATACAAGTGGCACTGGTCGATCAATATAAAGCCATAAAAAAAATTAGATATTAAATTATTGCACTGATTTTATTAAAAGTAGTTTCCAAAAAAATGCATAGATTGTATCCCCTATACAGACCATATTTTCAGAACCTATTAATTTTTAAGGTAAAAAAGTAAAAAAAATTTTTATGATTTTATCCCATCGTCATTTTTTAGTAAAAATCGTACAATCGATTCAGTAGATTTTGAGAAAATCGATTACATACAGTCAGTTTTTAGGGACTTTGTTTGAAAAAAAATTGTATAAATATTAAAATTATACAAATTTTAATAATTAATTAATATCTATACAAATTTTTTTCAAACAAAAAAAAATTTGTATAGTAATTAAAATTTATAACATATTATTTTGTGTCATTTAAGGCGATTTAGAATAAAACCTGGATTATAGCAGAATAATTCTAGCATCAATTTCCTACTATGTAACTCTGCAAATTAAAGCGTAAATAGTAAAGTAAATAGCGGCCTGTTACTATCCCACTGCTGAGAATAGGCCTCTTCTCTCCGGTTTTGGAAAAAAAGTTTGGAGCTAAGACCTACCATGCTGCTCCAATGCGGATTGGTAGGCTACACATATCTCCAGAATTCTCTAGAGATATGCAGGTTTCCTTACGATGATTTCCTTCACCGAAAAGCGTGTGATAAATTGCAATTATCAATTAGACACATAAGTTTTAATAGAAAAACTCATTGGTGTCTGCCTGGGTTTTACTGCTGGGCTACCACAGCTTCAAGTAATGCGTACTTCTACAAATTATTTAAATGGAATAAATTGATAAAAAAACGTTCGTATCTTGTCCCGCTGGGAGTGAATGAAACGACTCACCAACAGTCAACAGATTTATTAGGGTCGTAAGTCTACTGCCCGTCAATGCTATGCTCCGTAAGTAGGTAGGTGTGCGCTAGGTACTGCCCTGGCTTTGTCTATCTGCGGAGTAGGCCGTGCAGCTCTTCGAAGAAAGGGGCACGTACGATTACAGTCACAGGTCATTATGCCTGTGAACGTGCGCACCCCGTCGACTCAGGAAACGAACAGGCCGGGCTGACCGCTGACGCCCGCGCCCACCTATGGCGAGTCAAGACGCGGGGAGCGGGAGGAGGGCTGAATCGATTCCGCGATTCCGGAGTCACACGATTCCGCGCGTTAAATTATTGTTTAAATAATAAAATATACATAAATACGTATAAATAAATATAAAAATACACAAATATACGTTTTTTACGTTACAATCTTTAGCTTGTAATATACACACTAATATACAGAGTGGTACCGACGATACAACATTATTTTTAATCCTAGATAGCTACGCACCTTAGCAGCCTACATAAAAAAATCAGTTAATTCAATGAAGTACTTTAGCCACAACCTTAATATTTTTCATTTTGAAATTAAACTTCATGATGTTTATGGATCAGTGACCGATAGCAGCATGCCATACAAAAATAAACCCTATAAACAATATTATACTCCTCTGTATCAAAAATGTAAAAGTGGCCTTGGCCTTGGCCTTGCGGTCACCGCGCCGCGACCTTTGTATTTCACCGCTCCGTTTGATCTTCGCGATCGTCATATCTACACCGAGCGCCGTACGGGCACACTACAAGGTGAGCGAACCCTAATGAATGAGCGCGTTTTGCAATTTAAACGTATTTAGTTTGTTAGAATATATATTTTTCTTAAATTCTTTATTTAAATACATTGAATTATACCAAAGTATTGTGTTTTAATGTTACTTCTAAGTGAGCAGTGAAGTTATTTAATGTCGTATCGTCGATACCATTCTGTATATCTAAAACATATAACCCCAATCCGAAAGAGTGACAATGTAAAATGTTCCCAGAACATCGTTTCCGATGTATTCAGCTGACACACCCTCTGAATAAGAAAATGCAGCTGTAAGAATATATTTAATTCTAGAAATTAATGACGCATTATATTTTCTTCCAAAAAGTAAATATAAAACTTTTTTCATAATACGAATGGATAAATAAAATCGAAATATAGGACTCATCTTCCTGCCCTTATCCCACTCTAAGTGGGGTCCGTACAACATGTTATAAACATGCTGTCCCATGATTTGGCTACGTATTTTAAGATCGGCCGCCTGCCTAACATCAACTTACCTTAGTCGTCTTTTACGACTCCTCGGTAAGAAAGAGATTGGTCTATTCTACTCAGCCGGATACCACACGGCGGGTCGACTTACCTTAGTCGCCTTTTTACGACACCTCGGTAAGAAATGAGGGTGGTACTATTCTATTCAGCTGGATACCACACGGCGTTAAAAATTCACTGTTCGAATATATTTTTCTTTTTTTTAGGACGCCTATAAAATTAAAAATTTTCACAGCTCACCCTATTGTAGAGTTAGCCATAAGCCTGTAAAAGTGACACAATAAATAATGAGATGGAAGATGGAACTCGTAGACTTCATCTTCGTCTAATCACAATAAAAAGAGAGACAGATAATTCGCTATCCTACTAATATTATAAATGCAAAAGTTTGTGAGTATGGATGTATGTTTTTTACGCTTTAAAACATAACGGCTTGTTACTTTCCCACTGGTTGTAGGCCTCCTCTATCCATATTTAGGATAATTACACATACCCATGATATCTCCAGAGATATCCAGGTTTACTCACTTCTTCCAAATCGTTCCCTTATTGTTCTGACCATCGACTCGACATTTGGGTTTTTCAGGTTTCAGATTTCCTCAAAATGTTGTGATAAATTGCTAACATCAATTTAAAAAAAAATATATATATATGGGACACTTACACACACGGTCGTCCATCCCCAAAGTAAGTAACTTAATACTTGTGTTATGGGTGACAGACAACTGAACATATACTTATATATTTTTAAATACATACTTAAATACAAATATACACCCAGACTCGAAGACCAACAAATTCATTTACAGAAAATGTTGGCCCTCGGCGGGAATCGAACCCGCGACCCGCTGAGCAGAAGGCAGGGTCACTACCCACTACGCCAACGGGCCAGTTAGGCATATTGTTGACGAATGATAGGAAGGAATGGATGAGAAATACATGCTGTGCCGATCTCACTTAGAATGGAATAAGGGCAGGAGAATGATGAATTTTTTACAACATGTTTTTAATACAACCTCCTTCATAGAGTTGGCCATCAATATGAAAAAGCATAGTTACAACAAACAAAACGCTTATTATTTAAAAATTTCATAAAACGGTTCAACTACTAGTACATGGTCAATTACTAGTGCCATTACCTTATATGAGGAAATCGATTACATACAAACAGTTTTTTGGAAACTCACTCGCAACCAATCACCACTAAACATCCCGCTCCAACACTGGCATTGAACAGTTGTAAAAGCGGAAGAAATAGCGGAGATATCATCACCCGACGAAAGATGGCACATTCGATTAACCAAGTGGCCAATAAAAGTCCGACAGTCAAATCCGTGTTTTTAACGTGTCTGGCGAGAGGCCAGCGTTGTAAACTGGAACAAAGGATGGCAACCCTTTGTCCAGGAATCAAAATTTCTCCGTAGTTATTTATTGTTTTCGTAACGTGTCACGTCGTTTTATTCTTCATTTATATATACGACATTAGCAATTTAAAATAAGTATCTCGGTGACCGAGCCTAGAATGGTATTTTTTACAATAATGTAAAAAATACCGAAAAATATAAAAAAAATTGAAATGAAAAAGACCGAATCCGGCAAACGGCGGAAGTATGCATCTCTCATCGAGAGTTATATATTTGTGCCGTTTGCAGTCGAGACCCTAGGAAAAAAAAATTATTCGTTTTAACACCTCGGTTAACTGCCTCTTCAGATGATAAGAGGGCTGGCTCCTTTTTCGCACAAAGAATCAGCTTAGCGATTCAGCGCGGAAACGCTGCCAGCATTCTTGGGATCATTCCACGTGGGCATGATTTGTATAGTCCTAGCGTGTAAGTAATTTAAGATAGATATAACTTGTACATTTTTAAAGAAAAATGAAAAATAATAGGGCAGGTGGGGCTCAATCCTAGGTAGGTACTACCGTTTACGTTTGACAGCAATAAAATTAGGATTGTATCCAACGTAAATTTCAAAAAATTTTAGAACCCGAAAACAGGGATAAAACGACATTTTTTTTAAATAAAACTTATCTAGATCGATTTTACAACCCCAAAACCCTCTACATGCTGAATTTCAGGAAAATCGTTGGAGCCGTTTCCGAGATTCCCAAAATATATATATACACATACAAGATTAACTCATTTAAATATTAAAGAAAAGATATGCCGTGTGGTATCCGGCTGAGCAGAATGGACTACCCTCATTTCTTACCGAGTGTCGTAAAAGGCGACAAAGGTAAGTTGACCCATCGTGTGGTATTCGGTTGAGTAGACTACACCACCCTCTTTCTTACCGAGGTGTCGTATAACGCGGCTTAGGTAAGTTGACTCGCAGTGTTGTATTCGGTTGAGTAGAATAGATCATCCTCTTTCTTGCCGAGTTGTCGTATCGTTATACGACAACTCGTCATACGACAAAAGTAATAATAAAATTATTTTGCTATAATCCGCGATGAAGTAAAATAGAAAATATATATAATGCTTAATGCAGAGTAGACAATCGGTTATCATACCTGATACATGCAGGAGTCGTAAAAAACACATGCACACACCTCCACCACCGCCACCGTGATACACAAGCACTATAGCAAAGTTCGCTTTGCGATTTTGGTCGTGGAGTCTATCTCCTGACGATGCTTCGGTTGCGGGGCGAAACGATTGTTGAGTTTGTGATAGTGAACGTATATAGTGCTTGTGTATCACGGTGGCGGTGGTGGAGGTGTGTGCATGTGTTTTTTACGACTCCTGCATGTATCAGGTATGATAACCGATTGTCCACTCTGCATTAAGCATTATATATATTTTCTATTTTACTTCATCGCGGATTATAGCAAAATAATTTTATTATTACTTTTGTATTATGGATCTCCGCAAAGTAACGCCTAATTCTATAAATCGTCATACGACGTTATACGACTAAGGTAAGTTGATGTCAGGCAGGCGGCCGGCCATAAAACAATCATCGTATCCAAATCATGTGACAGCATGCTTATAATATGTTATGCCGACCCCACTTAAAGTGGGAAAAACACAGGAGGATGATGATTGTAAGTCATTTTTAAATCGGTAAATCAGTTCCACAGCAAGACGGGATTTAACCAACAATAAAAAACATAAAAATAAAATTTAGAAATGTTATCGTTTGTAAATATATTAAAAAAAACACAGTATAAAACATAAGCAATATAAAAAATATAAATGGCGTGACATTTTATAGAACACTTGTAATCCTTTGTAGGTATAGATTTCATTTTGGCTCCTCACCAACGCGTCCCGGTTCTTCCCCGGCTGCATTCCCAGACCTGCGATACAAACATTTATCCTCAATTATGGCTAAATTAAGCCATTATAGCTAATTTTATTTATAATAAAAACTTTTTTTATCGGTTTACGTATATTATTGGATGAATAGCTAAACTGTTGCGCAAAATGGGAATATTCACCAATAGCATTATTCGATTTGTATCGCGATCAGTTTGTATATTATATTTTGTTACTTCGCAAAATAACGCCCAATTCTATAAATAATTATTTTTTCATTAACCTGAATATGTAAGTTTTGATATCTATTAGATTAAAGCTGAAGAGGAACTACTGGACCGATATGAAAATTCTTTCATTATACGATAGTCCATTTATCGAGGAAGGCTATAAGCTATATAACATCACGATAAGATGTATAGGAGAGGAGCAGCAATAAAAAATAGTACGATGACGAAAAAATTTAAAGCTTTCCTTGCGTGCGCTGAGTAAACGGTAATAGTTATTCCAAAATCATATATGACATAATTGTTCCCCTCTAAAAGTTTTAAGTAGAAAGTCCGCGATAGTATGCGTGTAGCTTTTAAGGTTAACCCACTTTAACAATTTTTATGGTTATCAAAAGACTATATTAAGTTATTTATAGAATTAAGGCGTTACTTAGCGGAGATCTATAACACAAATTAATAATAAACTTATTCTTCGTGTATAAATAATACATATTTGTGTTACACGGACCGCATGATTATATTAAAAAAGAACTTTACTAATGCCATGTTATTCAGTAATTAAGATTTTCTGTCAGACAGTGTATTGAAAATTGTTTCTTTTTTATTTCACTTAGGGCCTGTTTCACAAGTTACCAATAAACTGTCAGTTAGCTTATTCGGAACATATGTGACACATATTTTGTAATTTTGCGTTTCTCAGGTTTCTAATAGTCTTATTCGGCACTTAAAGTCCCTAAGTTAACAGGTAGATCATGTGGCTGTTTATCTGCTGGATAGCAAATACCTATTTAAAAATGAATACGATTTTATTGTTTTTTAATTTTTCACATTTTAGAGTCTTTTTTTGGAGGCATTTATCTGCTAATTAGTTTATTTGTCGGTTAACTATCCGACACTTTATCAGTAAGTTGTGATACAGGCCCTTAATGTTTTAGACCTGAGAATAAATACAGTATAAATACTTTTATAGTCTGTTTAAAAACCATTCCGATGGACCTGAGCACTTGTAGCAGCAATCTGGTGAACTATAAAAGTTGTGAAAACTTCTCAGCCATTAAAAATTACGATCCGTAACGCACTCAATGCAGTGTTTATGAAAACAAAACAATCGACCGAGTGGCTGCTCTTCTACACTTTTTGAAACTATGTAAATATATTCTCTTGCCCTTATCCCACTATAAGTTGGGTCGGTACAACATGTTATGAACATGTCGTCAGATGATTTGGCTACGTATTTTACGAAATCAAATTTTACAAAACAAATAAAATTTGTTTTGGTATCGCTTTGGTAAAATAAAATAAAAAATCGTACATATTATAAATTTGCTTGAATGGGAAATACAAGAGTGGGGCGCGTCAATTTAGCTTAGACGCTTAGAGCTTAGCTTTTACGTTTACAAGCGATATATTGGTACCGTACCTTTAATACAGTCTCTCTCCGTCATACGGTGCTCCGTCGAGTTCTGGTTGCCTGGTACCCTCAGGGGGCAAGCCCCACCGCGGCCTGCAGCCGTTGTGCGCGTGGTACCGCGGTATGCGATCGTCCCTGATCATTTCGTACGCCAGGCGCGCTATGCTCTCCTGGTACTCGCTTATGCCAGTTTTGTACAAACAAGGCCGAACGTAACCAAGAACTGTAAAAAATGGTTTTATTCAGTCATCCGTAAACCGAAGTCTGAGCGACAAAAACTTCAGTTTAACTATCTACAGACCTCAAACTAGGCCGCTAAATAACCATACTAATCTGTTAAATCTAAATCTGTGACTGTCTGTTATACATTGACAGCCAATCCATTAGAATAATATTAATGAAATTTGACATTGTTAGCAGTAGCTTTATCAAAATTGTTTACAAATTATTTTTGCGTATTAGACCGAGTCGAAGCGAAGCATGGTCTCGAAAATAGGAAATCAGTGTAATCCTACTAATATTATAAATACGAAAGTTTATGGATATATGATTTTACTCTTTCACAGCAAATCTATTGAACCAATATCGATGAAATTGAGCACAATTATTGATGACTTTCGAAGTCACGGGTAAAAGCTAGTATAAATATAATGCGTAGGTATGAAACTTTTTGGTAAGAATTACAAACTGTAACAGTTTTGTCACACGGCATTTGGAAATACTTTATTTATTTATTTAAGTACTATAAAAAATGTTGGAAGGAACATTATTGATTAAAACAAAGTATACAAAGGTCAACTTATCCCTATGACAGAGATCTCTGCTAGCTAACCTACGAAGTCAGACAATTTATAGTTAAGAAAAAGTCGGTACGCAACTATCAAACATTATGAATTAGAATTACCTTTCTAATTTACCTTTAATTGTTTATAGTCGATATTATCTGTTTGGTATAATTATCCGGTTCATTTTTACGTGGTTCAATACAGTGATAAACAAAGGCATACTTACAATAGCATAGCGTCCACGCCGCCGCGTGAATGCAAAATTTAAAAAATGTTTAAGACCTATTATTATTTTGTAAAACATGGTATTTACTATCTATAATCTATACATATGATAAACCAAACTCCCCTAAAGATGTCTACCTGTATGTGATCGTTTTACAAAATGTAGTGAACGGATTTTTGTACGGTTTTCTACTAAAAGAAGAAAGGTTTGGAAATTTAAACCCGTAAAAACTATTATTTCATTTGCAAAAGTCAAAAGATTGTATAAACCCTCATAATATTTTTCGAGAACTAAGTTGTAACTATGTTTGATATTAATCTAATAACTTTAACTTTGTTGCGTTAGTTATAACAAATGTGATTTATCTTGGGTGGGTATTTGTCTATTGTTTATAAAACAGTTAATTAATTGCGAATTGCGTAATTAAACAAAACACAATTTAATAAAAATTCAAAAAAGAAATTTCTTTTATTGCATTCTATTAGTCTATTTCTATATTCTTGCACTTAAAATTCAAAGAAATACTATAAAACAATTATACTATAAAGCCACTTTAATATAGCTGAAAATGTAAAGAATAATATTGTATATGATTTTGTATTGATGTAGTTACAAATAACCAATGCACTTTATATATTAGGTTTTTTAATCGTTATGGCGTTGACGTCACTATCAAAGCTATTTAAGAGCTTTCAATCTATATTCTCTAGAATCTCTTACAATCTATATTCTCTAGAATCTCTTTCAATCTACATTCTCTAGAATCTCTTTCAATGTATATTCTCTATAATCTTTTACAATCTATATTCTCTAGAATCTCTTTCAATCTGCATTCTCTAGAATCTATTTCAATGTATGTTCTCTACAATCTTTTACAATCTATATTCTCTAGAATCTCTTTCAATCTATATTCTCTAGAATCTCTTTCAATCTATATTCTCTAGAATCTCTTTCAATGTATATTCTCTAGAATCTCCCGTAGTTAATCTGTTTTTCTTTTAAATTAGCAAACAATATTTAAAGTTATTTTAAAATTAGCCATTATTCTGTGGAGAGCCATAGAACAAAAGTCATAATCATTACGTTTTGCTATAATCCGCCATTCAATTATCATGGATTATTTACATATTTTCATTACCTTTGCTATATTTGCAAGTTAACTAAACAGATAATCATATACCACGTTATACCTAGAACTCAAGCACACATCGAGGGCGATCTATTTGATGTTTGAATTACTGATTACTAACTCCTCAAGTGTGTCGGCAGTGGCTCCAGGGTGGGCTTGTCCATGTCCCGCTCATATATCTCCCGGGCCACCTTCATGAGCTCTGTGTCCTTGATGGCCAGTTTCGGTGCTGGCGGCAGAGGCGCCTCCTCCACAGCCACATCCTCAGCTTTGCACGGACGACGTTTCTTTTCGCGAGGCTTGAATGGTCTGGTTTTCAGGTCTATAACATTTGTTTAAGATTGTGAAAAATGTAGAGAACACAATTATTTAACTTATCTCATTTTCATGGTTGGGTTTCAACTTAACGCGATCTTATGGAGTTTTTCAGCTGCAATTATTATTTTAAGTCATGCCCCCTCTAATGAGAGGGTCTACCGACGCTACTTCCGGTACGGGACCTAGACCCCAACGGCTATCGGTTCTTCACTATCACTACATATTATAAAACAAAGTCACATTCTTTGTCCATATATCCCTATGTATTCATAAAACTTTAAAACTACGCAACAGATTTTGATGCGGTTTTTTTTAATAGATACAGTGATTCCAGAGGAAGGTTTGTACGTATAATAACATTCAATACGGAGTAGAGAAATACTGTAATTTTTGAGGTTTCTGTAAATAATTACATTTTTTTCCGCTTACATTGCAAACGCTGGCTAAACCCTACGAGATTTATCAAAATGATGTACTAAGTATTTGTACACCTTGAAAAGGTCTACAGAAAAGTCCGCGGTGGTATACGAGGTGTGTTCAAAAAGTATCGCGAATTTTGAATTTTCGCGAGTTACATATATTCCAATTTCGATTTTTTTGTGGCGTTATGTTGGTACATATGTCTCTCACTTATGCTGACAAGTTGGGCCATTTTGAATGTTCGGTTAATTGTTGACAGCTGCTTTGCTTGCACGTGTTTTGGTTCGTCTTCGATTTTTACCTATTCAAAAAATGGATCAAGGAACCTGTATCGATTTTTGTGTGAAAAACGAAATTAAGTGCGCGGATGCATTCCGAGTGTGGACTGTGGCATATGGAGAAGCTACTTTGGATAAAAGCAACGTTTATCGGTGGTACAAAATGTTTTTAAAAGGCCGAGAAGATGTGAATGACGAAGAGCGTGCCGGACGCCCGAGCACTTCAACAACAGACGAAAAAATTGATGAATTGAAGAAAATGGTATTGAACAATCTTCGAATCATCGATAGAGAAATTGCCGAGGACCTAGGCATATTGATTGGCTCGTGCCATTCGATTTTAATCGATAATTTGTGGAAAAACAAAAATTGTCTTTTGCACCTCGATAACGCCCCTGTTCACACATCGCTGCTTGTACGCGACTTCTTGGCCAAAAACAACAGACCAATGATACCGCAGCCACCGTATTCCCCAGATCTGGCCCCCTGTGACTTTTTCTTGTTCCCGAAACTGAAGAGGCCCATGAAAGGACGACACTACGCCACGATTGACGAGATAAAGACGGCATCGAAGGAGGAGCTGAACAAGATACAAAAAAATGATTTTTTGAAGTGCTTCGAAGGTTTGCAAAAACGTTGGCACAAGTGTATAATATCCCAGAGGGATTACTTTGAAGGGGACAAAATAGATATTTACGAGTAAATAAATAATTTTTGAAAATACACAAAATTCGCGATACTTTTTGAACACACCTCGTATGTCTATCTCTTATGGATAACCCACTATAGCATTTTTTGTCATTTACTTTTTACGATAAATAATGCCATATTTTTGAAGCAATTTTTATACAATACAGCATTAATCCTTATCCAATTAATTACCTTAAATAAACAGTTTATAGATTTAATATAGATCAATATGGCCGTTTATGTACCGTGTAATGTGTCACGTAGCATATATATACTAATTGGTAAGACGAAATAAAACAGTATCATCTAAGCTTTCAAGATGGTTTGATTTACTCGCTCCTAGCCACAACATTATATGGCGACCCTGCCATAAAAGAGCTTGCTTCGCGATGCAGTTTAAAGATGCGATATTCATAAATGAACTTTGGACTTGTTGTGTTACCTTTGAATATTTTACGGAACAGATTTTCAATTTTTTTTAACGAAAAATGTGCACAATCTTATTAATCGGAGTTTGTTATGTATTATACAAACAGTACAAAATATGTCACGAGTCTTGGATAAGGGAGCAAATTTCAGCAAACATTCTTCGCCGATCACTACGCCGCAGCCGAGATCTACGAGACACAAATGAATGTGGATACCATGGGGAAGAACCCATTCCAAAATAAGGCCTGTCAACCTTCTGTTCTAGTGTCGTGTCAAAAAAAAAAAAAGTGAAAAGTGTCTGTGCGCGTTCATTAACTGATCCTAGTTTTAACTCAACTTAATTTTATTCATAGTAACTTTATAATTACTTTAAGAAAACCAAAAATGTTTTAAAATAATATGACTATATCTGACTTAAGGCAAGTATACGATGAGCTAAAAAATATTAGAACATATTTAATTAAAATAGGGTCTAGCAGAAGAAAAGGCGAAATAATAACTAGAAAGATTAAGGAAGCCGATAATTTGGTTTCTAGATTTAATTCTATTTTGGAGCAATTAAATAAATTGTCTGACAAATTTGAAATAGCTGAAAGTTTATGTATAAAAGATATAAGTTCGAAATTTTTTGAATTGTATGAATGTATCTTAGATTTATGTACTAGTAGTAGTTTAGAAAAGATAGAAGTAAATATGGCTAAGTTTGATTTAAAGATTACGATGAATTTATTACCAGTGGCATCTGATGATGAGGTCAGTATAAAACAACTTATTGATAGCATAGAATATTATAAATTAGAACTCGACTCAGAATCCCAAAAAAAACTAATATATTTTGTACTGAAAAATCGTCTTTCACAAAATTCGAAGCTAAAATTAGAAACAAATTATGACAGTATTGATAGCTTCATTAGGGCAATAAAGTGTAATTTGCTACCGAAAAAATCTGCACCCGCTATACAGACAAGGCTTAATAATTTTAAACAAAATGACTTATCGATTGAAGAATACGCCAGGCAAATAACCAACATGTTCGTTGACTTGACAATATCTCAATCCGACGGCAATGAATCCGACTTTAAAGTTTTAAAACCAAGAAACGAAAAACAGGCTATAAAAATTTTCGCCGACGGGCTCAGAAATCGTCGTCTTGGAACAATTGTTACAGCTAGAAATTACTCGATCCTGAACGACGCAGTACAGGCGGCCTTGGACGAAGAGTCTTCGTCGTCTAACTCTGGTGATATTTTTTCAATGCGTCATAATAATTACCAAAACTACCATAATAATTACAATTACAGAGGTCGTAGAAATTCCAATTCAGGACACTATAGAAGTTGGCGTGGACGCGGTACGCAGTATCAGGCCCAAGGTCCACCTAGTAGAGGACGCAGCGTGGGACGAGGTTGGAGACCCAATTATGGCAATTTTCAAAGAGGTTCGAGACCGCCGGGTAACAGAGGTAGGTCTTTCTATAATAATTATAATAATAGGAACGACAAAAGGGGTGAACAGCAAAACTTGCATATGTTAACAAAATCAAATGATAGTCATTCTAATAGCAATGAGTTTTTTCGTTCCTAAACATGTTATACTAACTTCTAATAACACATCCTATATAACTACAAATACATTCAATAATTATTTTTATAACTTATTACTTGACACTGGTGCATCAATTTCAGCGATTAAGTATAAACATATCATGGAACAAAACATTCCATTCCATAAAGAGAATCTTAGTGTCAGCGGTATTGGAGGTAAGATCACCGCTATCGGATATGTTTATCTAGATCTTTTAATCGGAGATCAAATTCTTAATCATCAATTCTACGTATTTGATTCTTTGCCATGTAAGGCTAGTGGCATACTAGGACATGATTTCTTTAATAAATATTGCGCGACTTTGAATTATGAAACTTATTCATTAACTTTGTGGAATGAAGGTATTAAAATAAATGTACCTGTAAAAATGGATAATAACACGTTAAATATACCGGCAAGGTCAGAATCTATACATTTTATTGACACTGATATAACTGAGGAATGTGTAGTTAGCGCATCTGAAATACAAAACGGAGTTTTTATGGCTAGTACTTTAGTTAAACCGACAAACGGACATATACCTATACGTATCTTAAATACTACAGAAAAAGATTTAAAATTAAATCCTAGTGATATTAAGGCTGTTATCTTTTCAGCTAGAGATTTTGATATTTGTTCTTTCGAAAAACCAACTCAAATAACGGAAAGAGTAAAAACTTTATTGTCTATTCTACAATTGGATCACCTAAGTAAAGAAGAGAGATGTAGTATATTATCAATTTGTGCAAAATACAACGATATTTTTTATATTCAGGGAGACAAATTAACGGCAACTAAATTATATAAGCATTCTATCACTTTAAAACCTAATACGGTACCGGTGTACTCCAAACCTTACCGGCTACCGCATTCGCAAAAAGGCGAAATTGCAAAACAAATCGATAACTTGCTGGAACAAGGTATTATAGAGCCATGCAACAGTGAATGGAGTAGTCATGTCCTTTTAATACCCAAAAGTTCAGAGGGTGAAAAGAAGTGGCGATTAGTAATAGATTACCGAAAACTTAATAATTGCATTGTAGATGACAAGTTTCCTCTCCCAAATATTAACGAAATACTAGATTCATTATCCGGATGCATTTACTTTTCTCACTTAGATTTAAATCAGGGTTTTTATAATGTAGAATTAGAGGAGTCAAGCAGAAAATATACGGCATTTTCTTCCGGTCAATACCAAATGACTAGAATGCCTATGGGGCTCAAAACTAGTCCTAGTTCTTTTTCTAGAATGATGACCATGGCGATGGCTGGACTCACTTATGATAAATGTCTTTGCTACCTTGATGATCTTATTATAATGGGGAGAAATTTAGAAGATCACAATAAAAATCTAATAGAGGTCTTCGAAAGACTTCGTAAAATAAACTTAAAGTTAAATCCTTTTAAGTGCGACTTTCTTAAAAAACAATTACTTTATTTGGGTCACGTTGTATCTGATCAAGGTGTTCTACCAGATCCAGAAAAAATTAGCATAATTAACAATTACCCAGTTCCCAAAAATGTTGACGATACCAGGAGGTTTGTAGCATTAGCTAATTATTATAGGAAATTCATCCCTAAATTTGCAGAAATAGCTTATCCTTTAAATTCTTTATGTCGTAAAAATATTAAATTTATTTGGGACAAAAACTGTCAAGAATCATTTGAAACTTTAAAGAAAAGTATAATGTCACCATTAGTATTGCAATATCCTGATTTATCAGATCAAAATCAATTTATTATTCAAACCGATGCTTCGGGTTATGCAATAGGAGCTATTCTGTCGAACGCAGATGGTCGACCTGTCGCTTTTGCCAGTAGAACCCTTAATAAAGCCGAAAAGAATTATCCTACAATAGAAAAGGAGTTATTAGCGGTTGTTTGGGCTGTTAAGCATTTTAGACCTTACTTGTACGGCCGAAGGTTTAAAATTATTACAGATCATAAACCGTTAATTTTTCTATTTAATATGAAGGACCCGTCTAGTCGTTTACTTAAATTTAGACTTGTGCTTGAAGAATATGACTATGTAATTGAATATGTGAAAGGAGAAGAGAATGCAGCTGCAGATGCATTATCTCGTGTGATTGTGACTTTGGAAGAATTGAAAGAGATGAATGAATGTGTACATGTGATGACGCGTGCTCAAAGACGAAGAATGGATGATTTGAATAGAATGAAAATGAAAACTCAAATTGACACTAATGATGACTACAACACTTGGCCTGATCAACCAATTGTAGTCGACACCCATGTTAAACCCAAGAATGCAGTAGAATTACGATTTCTAGATAAACGTAATTTGGATATACTACGGAGAAAGAATAGAATTAATTACGAAAATAATATTTTTTCATATGATAGCACTCACTTTAACCTATATATAAACTTAGCTTTTCAATCACAAATTACGCGAGCCGAATTTGCGAGAGAGTTAAGTGAATTTTGTAGAAAAACTTCGATCGAAGAAATATATTTAGTGAAAAATAAAAGTAATAATGTGTTTGTAGAGAAATTAGTGAGTGAGATAAAAAATAATAAAAACTGGGAGGGCCCTCGTTTATGTATATTAAAAGATGTTGAGCGGATATAGAGTACTGACGATAGAAAAATTATATTAAACGATTTTCATGTATTGCCCACAAGTGGCCACGCAGGTATTAGAAGAATGGTAAATAATATTAAAAAATACTATTTTTGGCCGGGAATTGAAAAGGATGTAACTGATTTCGTAAATAAATGTCATAAATGTCAAAAGCAGAAATATACTATTACGGTGAAAGAACCTATGTCAATTACCTCTACTGCAAATACTGCATTAGAAAAAGTGTTTTTAGATTTAGTAGGTCCGCTTGATAGAGATGAAAATAATTATAGCTATATTCTTACGTTACAATGCGAACTATCAAAATATGTATGCGCAGTGCCTCTCATTAAAAAATCTTCGAGCGAAGTAGCGAGAGCGTTTGTTACAGAATTTATTCTTAAGTACGGAATCCCGAAAGAGATAGCTACAGACAGAGGTACGGAGTTCATGGCGGACACTTTCAAAGAGGTATGTAAACTTTTAAATATTTCTAAATTAAATTCCACAGCATATCATCACCAAAGTATAGGTGCGTTGGAAAATTCTCATAAAAATTTAAATTCCTTTTTAAGAATTAGTGTAGAGCAAAAACCAGAAACGTGGAGTTATTGGCTACCATTTTGGTGTTTCGCATATAATACGACTGTCCACACTTCTACCCAATTTACGCCGTATGAACTCGTTTTTGGGAAGAAATGTTGTTTACCAGGTAATCTTACAAAGTCAATAGAACCATTATATAATCACGATAATTATCCTCTCGAACTTAAATACAGATTGCAAGTATCGCAGACGGAAGCGCGTAAGAATTTAATTAAGGGTAAGCTGCGAAGGAAAGATAAATATGATTGTTATACCAATAGTTTTTACTATAAACCAAATGATAAAATCCTTATTAAAAATGAGACTGGTAATAAATTGACAAATCTTTATTCTGGACCTTACACTGTCATTAGAGATTTATCACCGAATGTAGAGATAGATATTAATGGAAAATTAGACGTTATTCATAAGAATAGAACTAAGCCTTATTCGATTAAGAGAAACACGAGGGCTTGCATTAAAGTTCGTACATTGTTATGATTGCATGATGTTATTAAGTATCTAATGTTACACCATATATTATTTTAGTTTAATAGTTTAATATAAGGTCTTACTTATTTGTAATGTTATCATAATAAAATATATATCAATGTAATCGAAAAAAAAAATTGTATAATCATTTTATAAATATACTTTAATCTTTTAGCTGTTTATTTGAATACTTAACAAAAAAAAATTACCAATGTATTTTTTTGTTTTCCCTCGATGGGAGGTGTACCGTGTAATGTGTCACGTAGCATATATATACTAATTGGTAAGACGAAATAAAACAGTATCATCTAAGCTTTCAAGATGGTTTGATTTACTCGCTCCTAGCCACAACATTATACACACACAGCATGTAATTTAAGTGAACATTTTCGGAGATATTACAGATTACAAATGCCGTGAGGACGCCGCGCTTCGCCCTATAACACCTCGACTTTAGCAGCTATGTCCCTCTTTCAAGAGTTTGTTTAAAGACATTCTGTAATTAATTGTAAAAATAAAATACATAGGGAAAATGTAAAAGTAAATAAGTAAAAATGTACTATATGAATTTAGATATTCCAAAGATAGCAGGAAATCTTCTTGGTATAGGGAAAGGAAATTGTTTTTGTCCAAATTTAACGCGTGCGGGCCACGGGCAGTAATGAATAAATCAAAACTACTGGATCGATTTTAATCATTTTTTTTACACTGACTGACATGGGATATATATTTTATACCCGTGCGAAGCAGGGGCAGGCCGCTAGTATAAGATAAAACAAAAATTAAAAATAAATATATCCTCCGTATCCCACTCTAAGTGGGGTTGGCACAACATGTTATAAACATGCTGATGATTTGGCTGCGTTTTTACGACCAGCCGCCTGCCTGTCAAATTACCTTCGTCGTATTTTGCGACACTTCAGTAAGAGATGAGGGTGGTCTATTCTACTCAGCCGGATACCATTCGGCAGTTTGACTTACCTTAGTCGCCTTTTACGATACCTCGGTAAGAAAGAGGGTGGTCTATTCTACTCAGCCGGGTACCACATGGCTAAAAAATTAAAAAGAAAAAAATCAAAAATAAAGTTATTATTATTTACAAACACGGCGGTTGTTCTTTTCAATATATAATTCTCATAACTAGATATATTTTGTCATCGCTATCTTGTACAAGATCGAAGAGTAGCTATGTATATCCAAGTATTCTTATCACTACATATTATAAAACAAAGTTTGTCGCATTTCTTGTACGCAAAACTACGTAACAGATTTTGATGCGGTTTTTTTTTAATAGATAGAGTGATTCCAGAGGAAGGTTTGTACGTATAATAACATTCAATACGCAGTAGAGAAATACTGTAATTTTTGTTTCTGTAAATAATGAAATTTTTTTCCGCTTACATTGCAAACGCAGGCTAAACCCTACGAGATTTATCAAAATAATGTACTAAGTATTTGTACACATTGAAAAGGTCTACAGAAAAGTCCGCGATGGTATATGTCTATCTCTTATGGATAACCCACTAAAGCATTTTTTGTCATTTACTTTTTACGAAAAATAATGCCATATTTTTGAAGCAATTTTTATACAATACAGCATTAATCCTTATCCAATTGAGTACCTTAAATAAATAGTTGATTTAATATAGATCAATATGGCCGTTTACAGCATGTAATTTAAGTGAACATTTTCGGAGATATTACAGATTTAAAATGCCGTGAGGAGGCCGCGCTTCACCCTATAACACTTCAAATCCAAGAGCTATATCGTTCTTTCAAGAGTTTGTTTAACGACAAGGAAGCTGTGAATGTTGTATATAAAGACATTCTGTAATATATTGTAAAAATTAAATACATAGGGAAAATGGAAAAGTAAATAAGTAAAAATGTACTGTATGAATTTAGATATTCCAAAGATAGCAGGAAATCTTCTTGGTATAGGGAAAGGAAATTGTTTTTCTACAAATTTAACGCTTGCGGGCCACGGGCAGTAATGAATAAATCAAAACTACTGGATCGATTTTAATCATTTTTTTACACCGAATGACATGGGATATATATTTTATACCCGTGCGAAGCAGCGGCAGGCCGCTAGTTATTATATAAATCCCAAAAGTATAGAAGGCGCCTTCTATATCAGGCTCCTTATAATATATTTTTAAAACTGCTATAATAAAGCTAAAATTTATTTTGGACTTTTATACTAATATCTTATACCAAAACCCAAAAACGACTTACGTACGGCGTTATTTTATACGTTACTTTAAGGCGAAAAATAAAAACCGCAAGCTTATGTCAATTCCTAATTTGACTATATTATACATTGGCATTTATTAATTTTACTATTACAACTTTTTTATTATTACTTTTTACTATTTATTACTTTAATGCCCAGTGAGTTTAGTTTTAAGTTATTATCACATGTAAGTGAATAATGTTATTCTTAATGAGAAATAAAGAGAAATAATTATGCACAAAAAGTATAGTCTGTTTGTAAGTATAAGTATATGAATGTAATTTTTTTTTTGCGACACGCGGTCGTCCGTCCCCAAAGTAACTTAATACTTGTGTTATGGTAGACAGACAACTAGTGAATATATACTTATATATTTTTCAAATATATACTTAAATACAACCACTACGTTACAACGTATACAATTGCGTTCTAACGAAGTAGTGTTTCTTTATGAAATTCTGATATAAATAGCAAAACGCTTTTATCCTGAAACCCTGAATGTGTCAGTTATTTAGTACTCCCTCGCCACCGGTATAAGTGGCTCGAAAATATGACAAGTACAAACAATCTTGAATAGAGACCCATTTTTTGTAAAGAGCAACAAATGAGAATAGACATGGCGAATTATAAATCGAATTTATAACAATTACGTAGTGGTTACTAACATTTTGAAAATATATTGCTCTGCGCACGAACCAGCCGTGAAAGTAAGGTTATAAGTGTTTATTTCTCGACTTATCTCTAGGGAATGATATCTCTTATATAATTTATAGAATTAGGCGTTACTTTGCGGAGGTTCATAATACAAAAGTAATAATAAAATTATTTTGTTATAATCTATGTGTGTTATTTTGTTATAAATCTATCTATAGCAACTAAACTTATTTGGGTATTGCTTCGCTTTGCGATTTTGATCGTGGAGTCCATCTCCTGATGATGCTTCGGTTGCGGGGCGAAACAATTGTTGAGTTTGTGATAGTGAACGTATATAGAGCTTGTGTATCATGATGGCGGTGGTGGAGGTTTGTGCATGTGTTTTTTACGAATCCTGCATGTATCAGGTATGATAACCGATTGTCCACTCTACATTTAGCATTATATATATTTTCTATTTTACTTCATCGCGGATTATAGCAAAATAATTTTATTATTACTTTTGATATCTCTTATATTTTTTTTTTTGGGAGACCATCAACGAAGAAAACATCAATTACATTATATAATCATCCTCTTCCCCTTATCCCACTCTAAGCGGGGTCGGCACACGTTATAAACATGTTGCCACATGATTTGACTACGTATTTGCTTGCCGCCTGCGTGAGGGCAACTTACCTCAGTCGTATTTTACGACGCCTCGGTAAGAGTGGAAGAGATTTGAGAAGTCCTTTTTAAGATAAGAACCTTTTAGAGATAAGTCGTCCTTTGTACATATTCTTTTTTACTCTTTCTTTCTTTATATGTATGTACTATAAAGTAAATAAATAAGAAAGAGGATGGTCTATTCTACTCAACCGGATAGCACAAAGCGAGTCAACTTACCTTAATCGCCTTTTATAACACCTCGGTAAGAAATAAGGCTGTTCCGTTCTACTCAGCCGGATACCACAAACCGCTTAAAATACGTTAAGCGACAAACAAACCGGAAGGCAAGTGGGCGCAATAGTCGTTGTAGTAAGTAGACTGTCCGCGGAGACTCATCATCGTCATCTTGATGAAGTGTTCAATCTCCTCCTCCGTCCATACTTTCTGGAAAACAAGCTTAATTTAATAACAAGCGCTGCCTGGTTTCGTAAAAAGGAAACATATAAACAAATGGGAGTCTTAGCTCCAACCGTGTTCACTAAAGCAAACGGAGAGAGGAGGCCTACGCCCAGCAGTGGGATAATAAGAGGCCGGTACTATTTTCTTTAAAAAAAGTAAAGTAACGTTTTGCAGATAGGATTGGAGCTAGAACCGCCACGCTGCTCCAATGCAGATTGGTACACAAATCTCTAGAATTCTCAAGAGATATGCAGGTTTCCTCACGATGATTTCACCGAAAAGCATGTGATAAATTGTAATTATCAATTAGATACATAAGTTTTAACAGAAAAACTCATTAGTGCTTACCCGGGGTTTGAACCCGTGACCCCTCGAAAGAGTCACATGGTCACACCGCTGTTCTAACACAGCTCTTTACTTTACTTTATTTTACATTAATTTTATAGTTCACTTGAATAAAGCATATGAAAATATATGGGACACTAACACACACGGTTGTCCGTCCCCAAAGTAAGTAAGTTAATACTTGTGGTATGGGTGTACAGACAACTGGTGAATATATACTTATATATTTTTTAAATACATACTTAAATACACCCAGGAAACAAAGGCGAACAAATTCATTTATAGAAAATGATGGCCCTCGGCGGGAATCGAACCCGCGACCCGCGGAGCTGAAGGCAGGGTCACTACCCACTACGCCAACAGGCCAGTCAATATGCTCTCAATATTGTGACGGCCGAGTGGTATCCGGCTGAATAGAATAGTACCACCGTCATTTAGTACCTAGGTGTCGTAAAAGGCGACTAAGGCATGTAGACCTCCTCGAAAGAGTCGCACGGTACTACCGCTGGGCTATCACAACAGTACGGACTAATATAAATTACCTAATGTTATACTCCTAACAATTACAATACAATGTTGGTTATAATTAATGGACTTTTGTAACGGTTGTTCATAATCGATTACAAACGATTAAGCGCGAGAATAATCAGTTGTGCTCTCCAGTCATCATCTATGATCGCCTACAGTCTCCTACAACACGGGAATTACCGGTTATCGGACACGCATCATAGGAAGTGGGAAGGGCGATTGCGTATGGACAATCGTGTGGACACTAATGCGATGATCGTGCTGATTGTAGATGATCACACGATTCGCATAGATCAGTGATTCTCAACCTTTTTTAAGTTGAAAAAGGAAATAAACTAATATATACAATAATAATTAAACGTTTATTAAGGGATTAATTATAAAAATATTTTTCTTTTTAAATGATATAATTTAATAATATTAACATTATTATATATTTGCAAAATTTGGCGGCACACCTTTGAAATTTGGCGGCACACAAAAGTGCCGCGGCACAATGGTTGAGAATCACTGCCATAGATTATGCGTGTGTGTGTTTTTGTCCTGATGTACATATATGGTTAAATGCGAGGAATATCCAAAATTGAAGATCTTCTTTTTATAACTTTAAAATGTTCAAAGTATCACCACGCACATCTTCGGAGCCAACTTTCGGATCCAACCATTTGCCATCTAGTTTCGCCCATCTATTTTCAGGGCGACACCTGTAAATTTAAGGCATAAAGAAAACATTATAGCTGGTTGGCGGATTGTTGCAGCGTGATGGGTCTTAAAAAAATTAGAGACTTCTGCCCAAAATTGAAACAGTAATAGGCATTACCTAGTAAATTATGTAGATGAGAAAAGAAGTGTTACCAATCATAAGCGGTAGTTAGAAGTTAAGCTGCATTTAAACTATCGTCCACGAACATCGTTTGCAAAATCTAATAATGCAATAGACAAAGGAATAAATTTAGATAGATAGTTAGATTTCGATTAGGTGATTAAGGTAAGTTGACCCACCGTGTGGCATCCGGTTGAGTAGAATAGACCACCCTCTTTCGTACTGAATACTGAGGTAAGTTGACGTCAGGCAGGCTGCTCGTTAAATAAGTAACCAAATCATATGATAACATGTTTATAACAAATTGTGCCGACCCCACTTAGTGTGGGATAATGGCAGAAGAGTGATTAACTGATTATACAAATTGAACACAAATAATTCATAGGCCTGCTCTTTATCCATACTATTATAAATGCGAAAGTCTGTCTGATTTTCGGTCTACCTGTTACTTTTTCACGGCTAATCCGATGAAGTAATATATGTGGAAATTGGTTCAATTGATACATTACTATATACTAGGATTTATAGTGGGCTAGCCCATAACAAAAAAAATCCTGTTTTACCTGTGGCAATTTGTAAAAAAACAATACCGTTTATAATTGAGGGTATTTTAACACCAAAGACGACGCCACCGAAGTCGATTGTACCACTAGAAGTTTCTTTATTTCAATACAAACTGCGCCCCCAAATTTGATTCAAAATTTAAATCTCCGGTTATAGTAAACCCAACTTACATCTTACTGTTATCTGTACTTACATCTTAGTTTTCCGTATAGGATGCTGTCGGTATTCATCAAAATATTCCGTTAAGAAAGACATTTTGCACACTCTTAAATTTTTTGTTTAATTTCCAAACATAAGCTCCAGATTGAAGAATTCCAATAACCGTTAATTATTTGTAATATCAATAACGTCACATTTTGAAATACAATATCATAGATAATATAAGAACAATATTTATTTTATCTGTTATTATTTTAATCAAAGAATCTGCAAAAGGACTTTTTGTAACCATGATAAAATCCGCAAAACGACTGATTTTTCTAATTTCATTCGTCGTTATTATAGCATTGCATGTTTCATGTGCCATTTAGATCTCGGTGTTGTCAACATTTTGTAGATAATGAACAAGTAATTAAATAACTATTTTACTATAAGATCGCGGATTACAGCTAAAATAACTCTATCATCACTTTCGTATTATGGAATTCCGCAAAATAATTACTTTTATAAGTAATAAATGTTAAATTTCATACACTAAATATATAACCAATTGAAAAGTTTTCTTTATCCATATTATTTATATTAAAAATAATTTCTCGGTAAATTAAAGGCTCATATCCTACTTCTGATGTCAAATAATATATGTATGTAGTCTCCATTTTTACACACTTTGTACTTATGTGTGTAAGAGACTCTTTTGAAGTAAAAAAAAGCGTGGGGGGCTATCCTTTTCTTATATATTTTATCACTTTTTCCACAATAATACTAATATTTTTCACTTTGTAGTCCAAAAGCGTGTTTTTTAATTTTCTTTTTTTAACTCTATTTAAATTTTTCTAGGATAAATTTTTTACCCATTTTCATTCTGAACACTTTTAGGCGACTGAGGTAAGTTGATCCACCGTGTGGTATCCGGCTCAATGGAATAGACCACCGTCATTGTGTGGTGTCGTAAAAGGCGTTTAAGATAAGTTGACGTCAGACAGGCGGCCAGTCGTAAAAAAGCTAAATCATGTGACAAAACTTTTATAAAATTGACCACTCAACCGCTGTTTTAACCACGCATCTAGCTGATCCTATAGTTTTTACAATGTTGCGAACTCCGGGTAATTTTACCGATCACATCAGCTACCCGAAAGTGTTTACAATGTTTCCACCTCTATTGATAATGGTATAGGGACAACGAAGTGCCATGGGCTATAATACGAGTCGCTACAGCGTCGAAACCGGTGAAAAGGGTTAAGAATATTGCTTGATTAATGTATAATATCTGGGTGACCTTGGTAATTTTTTACATAAAAAAACTTTAAAAAAATAAAAATACAACTATTTAGTTGGGATCGATCCTTGGCACTCACATTTCTCGAGGCTGCCCGCTAACCGAATAAGCTACGTTGACTTGACAGTTAATGGTGAAAATTCATTTCAATATAAATGTTAGTGTTTTTTAATGCCCAAAAATAGGGATAAAACAATATTTTTTTATATAAAACCTAGCTAGATCAATTTTTCTCCCCCAAAACCTCCTACATGCTGAATTTCAGGAAAATCGTTGGAGCCGTTTCCGAGATTCGGAAAATATATTTATATACAAGATTAACTCATTTAAATATTAAGATTATACTCATCAGAGTTACTTACGTGGTATTGCTTCTTACGACATTGGAGGATGCAATACTTTCAAGTTTTATTTTACAATGCGAGTTAAAAGGTATATTTGTATTTTATAGAGAAGTACCAATGGTTGCTAACCCCTTTCAGAAACATCGTCATAACTCGTTCTTCGTTGATAAAAGTTTTATGTTCGCTGCAGCTTTTTATGCCGGCCGCAGTTGGTCGCGTGACGAGTCCATGTAAATCAAGCTATCGTTATTTTTATTTGTCGTTAATTTGTCGTTGATCTGCAGTCGGCGATCGTTGGGTTTTAAGCAGAACCAATCTATTTAACCTTGGATAAAAACCATTAAATCCAGTTCATTTCTTTAAGGAGATTTTCTTTCTTTAAGGTTTATACAGAAAAGCTACTATACTATTGAGGATTACTTACATGATATGAATGTGTGGACATACCTACTCTTCGACCCTGTATAAGACAGTACTGACTAAGCGGAATTAGTGATAATAATTATATTTTTAAAAGAGCAAACGAGTGTTTCTTTTTGTATTTTGACTTAGATTATAAAAAATGCAATATGAAAAGAGGGACGGACATATCTCAGGTATTTTTTAAGTTAGCCCGTTCCCAATAAGCTATTATAACTTTGAAAATGACTGCAAAATATCTTAAGTTCTTATCTTCTCTTCACTTCACTTAAATTTAACTTATATTTTAGCAGGTGTGGTATCCGGCTTGATAGAATAGTACCACCCTCTTTTCTTACCGAGGTGTCGTAAAAGGCGACTAAGGTAAGTCGACCCGCCGTGTGGTATCCGGCTGAGTAGAATAGACCAACCTCATTTCTTACCGAGGTGTCGTAAAAGGCGGCTAAGGTAAATTGACCCACCGTGTGGTATCCGGTTTAGTAAAATAGACCACCCTCTTTCTTACCGAGGTGTCGTAAAATACGACAAAGGTAAGTTGACGTCAGGCAGGCGGCCGGTCGAAAAAATGCAGCCAAATCATGTGACAGCATGTTTATAACATGTTGTGCCGACCCCACTTAGAGTGGGATAAGGGCAGGAAGATGATGATTTTAGCAGTTTTTCAATGTCTGAAAACAGGGATGAAACGACTTTATTTAAAATAAAATCTAGTGGGCTATTTATCGCCCCCAAAATCCCCTATTACCAACCTACTTCGCTTCATCAATCCACGCGAACGATGTTTCGGGTAAAAGTTAGTGTGTCTATGTCACAAAAAATAAGATAGCCTTATTTTACGTTCTTTTTTTCGATTTCATTCAGTCCCGATTCGATTCAGGTCGGAAGAACCAAATTTTTTTTAAAGAAATTGTTGGCCCTCGTCGGTAATCGAACCCGCAACCTGTGGGGCTGAAGGCAGGGTCTTGGTACTGACCCTGCCTTCAGCCCCAACGGACTGCGCCAACGAACCAGTTAAATGTAAGAATGAAACAAAACAATCAGTTTTATATCCATTTATTTATTCTCATTTAACATATCATTAGCTTAAATATAATGAAATTATTGTACATTAGAAATACCTAAGGGAACATTTCCAGTCAAAACAACATCCAACAAGAGTAAGAGAAAATAAAGTTTAAAGTATGGGAGGGAAGAAATTATTTAGACAATATTTATAGTTATAAAAAATCGATATTTGATTTAAATAAAAAAAAATCCAAGTTCCTAATGAATCCTTAACAAAAATAGGTCACTTATAACAAACTTTCGCTTTGACATAATCTGTATATCTCTTAATAATTAAGATATAAGATCCAATATCGCTTCAGATTTGGTCTGTGCCCATGCAAAGTACAGGCTGTTACGTCTCCCATTATTCCGTATATGTAATTATATACACGTTATACATTTTAACTACCACCCCCCACTATATATGGAAGGAAAAACGTAAAAAAAACCTTCCCTTACTCAGTCAATTACTCTAAACAACATAGTATATTCAAGGCATTCAACATTCACCAGGTCTTGACACAAGGGCGAATACGTAGATAAAGATCATAATTTACAGAATTAGGCGTTACTTTACGGGGTTCCATAATACTGTAATGAAAATATTTATTATCTACTCTGATACTATAATACAAAGATTATAAAACTGAAACCAAAATTCTTATGATAAACATTACGTACAGGCCAAAAATAAAAAAATAAAAAGTTTTATTACGGTCTTGTATGGACACCTGTATCACAATATAACTTTTTAATCATAACGATACACCTGTACAACCCCCAGCTGGACCAAGGAGGTTGAACCTCTACCTTAAAAAAAAGATTTCAATGAAAGAGTCCGCGGCGACGCAACACGCATGCGCAATCGATGTTTGCGCCTTGGCGCTAACATTTGACTTTTAAAAAATCTTTTCAATATTTAAAAAAGTTTGGTTTTTATTAATATTGTTTAACGTATTATAGTATGAGAGTAGATAAAGTAGTGTATGACACTGTACATAACTTGGTCTTATAACACTCGTGTGATACTATAAAAAACTCTTCTGATCATTTATTAAAAATACACTCGTGTTATAAGAACCCTTATGATGCAACAGTACCATAATCTACTATAAAATCACGCGATTTATCGCGGATTATAGCAAAACAATATTTTCATTACCTTTGTACCAATTATATCTTTAAAAATGATATATTATAATATAATTTAAGGAAACATATCTATATTAAAATTTCAGTATTGTTTAAAAAAACTAAAACAGATTGATTAAGGTAAATTGCATTACCATGTACTGTTTCAGGGATAATTCAAAGTACGAAGAGTCGTTATTTATCGACTCCAAATGTCTCAATGTTTTCTGATTGACACTGCCTTAATTAAACCATAGAGTTTTTATACTAGTGTCGGGGGCCATAGGCAGGTCTATAAGTGACATTGTCACTACAAATAAGAAGGAATATGAAAGTTGTATCCTTATCTTTGTCTAATCACACATAAAAAAGAGAGACAGATAGTCTTATTTGCTTCCTATTTATTGTAATAGGAAACATTTTAAGCTGGCTTTTTCTATTCTAGTATAATAAACTGTTAGTAAAACATGATTTTATTTAACATCAAAATACATAGATATTTTATCTAAAATGAAGAAAATACCAAAGTTGTTACAATCCATGAGACTGCCTTAGAAGTTATATACAGGATGGTACTGAAACTACATTAAACGCATCCACTGATTATTTGTACGTACAAAAAAGTTATCTATTACGTAATAGATAACTTTGGGCATAATTAAATCTTGTTAAATATTGTTCAAAAAATGTATTTTCGAAGAAAATAAATATCGTTTAATTGAGATCTGGCAACGTTAGTAATAGTTCACTGACCTGTCGCGGCACGCTTGGTCAAAAAACAGGAGAAAACAATAACATAGTTTTCTCCGCCAAACACCATTTTATTTTTTTGGGTCAAGGTTATCTTTCGCTTAGTGGTAGTAATAGGGTGCGGTCATTGATCTCGATTGATAAATGTGTTTTTTTTTAAAGCAAATTAAATCCTGTGTCTAAAATACTCCGCTGACTTAATGTGTTTTTTTATATTGGGTGTTGAGGTGTGTAGGTAACTAAAATTAAAATAAATGTCCGTACCATCCTGTATATTACAATGAAGTTTGTTATTTTGCATTTTGTAAGTGTAATTAATTAAAAAATATATATTCCCTATCCTCCAAACTATAAATACATTATTACATTTATCTATAGTTTACTTCAATGATTGTGTAATATATACAAATTTTTAATGATATTATTCTATAATTACCACGCCGTGTGGTATCCGGCTTGATAGAATAGTACCACCCTCTTTTCTTACCGAGGTGTCGTAAAAGGCGACTAAGGTAAGTCGACCCGCCGTGTGGTATCCGGCTGAGTAGAATAGACCAACCTCATTTCTTACCGAGGTGTCGTAAAAGGCGACAAAGGTAAATTGACCCACCGTGTGGTATCCGGTTTAGTAAAATAGACCACCCTCTTTCTTACCGAGGTGTCGTAAAATACGACAGAGGTGAGTTGACGTCAGGCAGGCGGCCGGTCGTAAAAACGCAGCCAAATCATGTGATAGCATGTTTATAACATGTTGTACCGACCCCACTTAGAGTGGGATAAGGGCAGGAAGATGAGATTATTCTATAATTACCGTTAGATATATTAAAATAAACATTTATTTTACAACTACCCTCTTTTATCCATATTACATGAAAATCAAATTCAAAATACTTTATTATTATGAATCGATAATATAATGTTGCAAGTACATAAATAATTAGCCATATATATTGTTATTTATATGGGAACCGCCGTGTGGTGTCTGGCCGAGTAGAATAGACCAACCCCATTTCTTACCGAGGTGTTGTAAAATATGACTAAGATAAGTTGACATCAGGCAGGCGGCCGGTCGTTAAAATACGTAGCCAAATCATGAGATAGCATTTTTATAACTTTTTTTCACACAGGAAACATCAACGTTACATAAAATAGCATAATTGAACGCTTCATTTAGTGTGAAAGAGATTCTTGGTATAAAATTTTTATATCGCACGTTTAGTATTAAAGTGACCGAATTCAAATAAAGTTCAAAAAGTTTTTTGTGACAAATTGCAAAAATTTGTATGTATGTTTGTAATGTTTTCACACAAAAACTAATGGACCGATTTCAAAAATTAACTTTACTGAGCAACATGGGGTATTTTCAAAAAAAAATAGGGATCCGTTACCACACCGTAGGTTACCACACGGTGGGTCAACTTACCTTAGTCGCCTTTTACGACACTTCGGTAAGAAATGAGGTTAGTCTATTCTACTCAGCCGGATACCACACGGCGGGTCGACCTACCTTAGTCGCCTTCTACGACACCTCGGTAAGAAATGAGGTTGGTCTATTCTACTCAGCCGGATACCACATGGCTGGGCGACTTACCTTAGTCCCCTTTTACGACACTTCGGTAAGAAATGAGGTTGGTCTATTCTACTCAGCCGGATACCACATGGCGGGTCGATTTACCTTAGTCCCCTTTTACGACACCTCGGTAAGAAATGAGGGTGGTACTATTCTATACAGCCGGATACCACACGGCGTTGATGAAAAACGAGGATATATTAATAAAATTAGTAAATGATTTCACCACGTTACTGTTTAAATTATAGAATTAGCCGTAATTTACGGAAGTCCTGTGCTGGCCTAGCGGTGCGACCGTGTGAATCTCTAGAGACGATCATGGGTTCAAACCCGGGCAGACACCAATGAGTTTTTCTATTAAAACTTATGTGTCTAATTGATAATTGCATTTTATCACTTGCTTTTCGGTGAAGGAAAACATCGTGAGGAAACCTGCATATCTCTAGAGAATCCTAGGGATATGTGTAACCTACCAATCCGCATTGGAGCAGCGTGCTAGGTCTTAGTTCCAACCCTTCTCTCCAAAAATGGAGAGAGGAGGCCTATGCCCAGCAGTGGGATAGTAACAGGCTGTTACTTTACTTTACTACGGAAGTCCATTATATTTTTCATTACTTTTTCTTTTTAAACGACGAATATCACTGTTTTCAATATAATAGTTTATAAAGCTATATATAGTATGATACGAATTGATAAGAGGTGGGGAGGGGGGGCACTCTGTCTAGTTCTTAGAGTTATTTCACTAGAGTAGGAGAGCGTAATGTGTTAATTGTAAAAAAAGAGACAGCAAATGAGGCAACCTATTGTCTCTCTCTAAGTGCGTAGTGAGCAATCATCACTTTAACCGAAATATTTTTTTTTGTGAGCTATTTACTTTTTCCTTTTGCAAAAACTTTGAAGTTTTTTGTGAATTGTTTTTTGAAGTGAATTACTAACAACTAACTGAAAAATTTCAAACTAATTTTGCTTTAGCTTTTAACCGATTTAGTAGAATGGACCAACCTCTTTCACCTCTTTCTATCGAGGTTTCGTATAAATACGACTGAGGTTAATTGACGTCAGGCAGGCGGCCGGTCGTAAAATACGTAGCCAAATCATACGACAACATGTTTGTAACATGTTGTGCCGACCCCACTTAGAATGGGGCAGGCATGAGGGTAGGAGGATGATGATTAAATCTTCGTATTTGATGAAAATAAGTTTGGATCTCTCTTATTATTTGTTGGTCACTCTTCCTCACAAGCATGCCTATGTCCTCCTACTCTATGTATAATAACTCTATGGTCTAGCTACTCTAGTATATATAGGTTATAGTTATATGTAAATCAGTGTACTCTGTCAACCCGAGTGTATTCGTATTCGCCCTTAAGCCTGTCCCTCAGAACCTGGCGCGGATGTAGACCGCGGCCACGTCGTGGTTCGCGTACCCGAGCCGCTTGGCGTGCTTGAAGATCTCGTTGGTGGTGGCGGTGAGTGGCAGCGACTGCTCCAGCGCGTCCCCCAGCCCCAGCGCCAGTTTCAGATCCTTCTGCATGTGCGTGAGGGGCTGGTGCGTGGAGTATGTGGACTCGATCATCGCTGGAACCACGAAAGCGTTTTTCATATATAAAGTCAGCACAATGGTAATATTGCGTTCGCCGCTGTACGTCTATTAAGCCGCTGTTCGACCAGCCATGTTGTATGGCTGTGAGGCGTGGCCAATAAAAAAGAGTCAAGAGCAAAAAAGTCACACAGCTGAAATCGCATGCTTAGGTGGTCTAGAGGAGTCACTCTTAGGGACAAAATACCAAACAACTAAATTAGCTCATTTAAAGTAGCGCCCATTACTGACAAACTAACAGAATCACGGTTGAGATGGTACGGTCACATCACGAGAAGGCCTGACGATCACATAATAAAAAAGTGTCTCGCAATGCCCACGGGAAAGAGAGGAAGAGGCAGGCCCCTGACAAGCTGGCTGACGACTGTCCAAAGGGACATGAGGAATCAAGGACTTTGCCAATCAGATGCTTATTGTAGAGATGAATGGCGCCGCATGATTGGAAAAGCAGACCCCGTGTAGCGGGATAATAAGCGTAGGACGGTATTAATGTATGGTGTGTACGATCGGTGCTAGTCACGTTACAGTTGGCTGTTCGCACTCACCCCTTCCCTTCAGTATGAGGGGGAGGGGGGAGGGGGTTGCGTAGGACAGTGTTAATGTATATTGTGTATGATCGGTGCCAGTCATGTTACAGTTCGCTGTCGTCACTCACCCCTTCCCTTCAGTATGAGGTGGGGCGAGGCGAGCGGCGTGAGCGCCAGCACGTCCAGCAGGTCGGCCTGGCTGAGGCCCGCGCGGTCGGCCAGCGCCAGGCCCTCGGCCAGCGCGGCCAGCGACACGCCGCCCACCACCTGCAGCACCGAGTTCATCTTGGACGCGTTGCCGATCTCGCCTGGGGACGAACAGACACACGACCCGTCAATCGTACTGCGTTACTATATCGCCGGTAGGGACCGCGCGATTCGATACTTGGAAATGTACTTTATCATCTTCTTGCCCTTATCCCCTTCTAAGTGGGTTCGGCACAACATGTTATCACATGTTTGGCTACGTATTTTACGACCGGCGGCCTTTTTCCCACTTTAGCCGCTCACGAGTCGCAGTCAGCGACCTTACCATGCTTTTGTGCTTAATTTCTGTGCAAAAGCAACGAAAACATTATCTGAACATTATTATAATACCTTATTATATATATTTTTATAATACGCGACAAAATCACGGATTACAGTAAAGTTATATTTTCATTAATTTTGTAAGTAAAAAAAGTAAGTAACGGCGTGTTACTATCCCACTGCTGGGCATAGGCCTCTTCTCTCCGTTTTTGGAGAGAAGGATTGGAGCTGAGACCTACCACGCTGCTCCAATGCGGATTGGTAGGTTACACATATTCCTAGAATTCTCTAGAGATATGCAGGTTTCCTCACGATGTTTTCCTTCACCGAAAAGCGTGTAATAAATTGCAATTATCAATTAAACACATAAGTTTTTTACTAGAAAACTCATTGGTGCCTGCCCGGGGTTTGGACCCTAGACCTCCTCGAAAGAGGCGCACGGTGCTACCGCTGGGCTACCACAGCTTAATTTTGTATTATGCCTAATTCTATAAATTACTTAATTTCTGCACCAGGCGTGAATAACGCACTTTTCAGGGCAACCATTAATAGGTTCTCACTCGAGTTATCTGGTGCAAACCTTTTATAAGCATATAATTCTTCACACAATCCAAGCATCTCTTTTTCGACCTAGTTACATAATATACATAATTTTTAATATTTGAGTACCAAAATTCGCTTTACTATAAATTGTATCACTCCGTAGTTAAGCTGGCAGAGATCTCTGTCATAGGGATAAGTTGACATTAGTACACTTTGTTTTAATAACGTTTTCTACGGTATATAATTATATATCTAGCCAAGTATTTAAAACTCATGGTCACATGATTTTCATCGCTTCTGTATACATTATCTTACCGACTTTGGGGGTGGCATTTTCCTTGATAAAACCCCCCCAAAAATAAAGATTAAAAAGATAAAGATCTTAATCTCATATTTTCTACAATTGGGTAACTTTCAAACTTCCTCTAATATTAAGTATATTCGCATTCTATCAAATCTGGCACACCACTAATCCACCTTAACATTCTCATCATTTGCATGGACCTTAAAATAATACGGTATTAATATGCAAGTAGTATGGAGACGAGCACTACTACCTAGGTAAAAGGAGTTCTTGCTCATCGCCTTGAAGCACGACTGGCAGTCGTCGAACAGGGAGCGGTCGCCCGCCGCCAGGATGATCAGAGTACCTTCCTCGGCTTGGGTCTTTGAACCCTGGATCTGGAATGGAATATTCAGTTGTAAGTAACGGCCTGTTACTATCCCACTGCTGGGCATAGGCCTCTTCTCTCCATTTTTTTTTTTTGAAGAGAAGGATTGGAGCTAAGACCTACCACGCTGCTCCAATGCGGATTGGTAGGTTACACATATCCCCAGAATTCTCTAGAGATATGCAGGTTTCCTCACGATGTTTTCCATCACCGAAAAGCAATGTGATAAATTGCAATTATCAATTAGACACATAAATTTTACTAGAAAACTCATTGGTGCCTGCCCGGGGTTTGAACCCTAGACCTCCTCGATAGAGGCGCACGGTGTTACCGCTGGGCTACCACAGCTTATATTCAGTTGTAAGGAGTACCAATTTGTTACCAATTTAATTATTCCAATGAAATTCTTCAACAGAAGAATTCCAATCGATGTTTAGTGCGTTATAGAGGGGTGGTGGTTAAATACTTTTCTTTCTTTTAATTAATAATAAGTAATAAGTGTATCGTCCGCCTGAAGGCAGAGTTGCGATCCAGTGTTTAGAGAGCTTGAGGTGTCATCATCATCTTCAACCGATAGATATAAACTGCTGGACATAGGTATCTTCACGGGATCTCCACACGATACGATCTTCTGCCGCTTGGAACCCCGCGAGTTTTTTGAGGTTTGCAGTACGACTCGTCGAGGGTCTACTGACCCTCGCTCCTCTTTAACCGGTGCGGGGTCGCCATTCCAGCACTTTAAGACTACAACACCCATCGGTTCGTGCCACAACATGTACCCCGTCTGCTTCTGGGTTTTGCTTCGCAACACGCTAAGCTACGTCGGTGACTTTGGTTCTACTATATTGGTATATCTCGTCATTCCTGGTTTCATTGCGATGAGATACTCCAAGCATAACACCATATTTTTTATTTTTAAGTTATTACTAACCCGAAGCATGTTTTTCATTAATTAAATAAAAAGTATTGAAACACTGTTAGTTAGGCATCTCTGGCTCTCATGGCCTCAATTTTAGATTTACCCAAATCAAATCAAAATAATCTTTATTCAAAAATTCTTTCACGCGATTTTGTATCGTCAAGGATCAATATGATTAATGAAGCCACAACTGGTTCGGAATGTTGCTCTTACCGAGAAGAACCAGAAAGAACTCTTACACTTTGTTTTGCCATACCGTGCCGTAAAGGCTAGCAATTTTGAATTTAGACCGCTACCGTATCCCCCCGCACCCCCGCCTCTACGAGTCGCGCCCAGCGAGCTGCTGGACGCAGTTCCCGCCGCAATAACGTCGTGTAAAGAGCTCATGAATAAGAGCCCCGGATGGGTTCGAAACTAGTCGGGCTAACCCGATAGAATAACACGTGAGTATAGCCGGTTCTATACATTAACCATAAAGAAACTCGGCAGTCAATCTTATAAACATTTTCAATTTTACATTTATTCAGTCCACATTACCTTGTAAGTATAAGTTGCGCTAAGATAAATACGTACCTGCGCTTCTAGATATCTGCCGCCCTTCCCGCTGATCGCCTCCACGATGTCGTGCGACGTGTCCGCGTCGATGGACGTCATCTCGACGTAGCCCTTGCCCTCCAGCGACGGGCAGTGGAGCACACCACAGTTGCCGAACACCATCTGCACGAGAATATACCACCATGCCATAAATACGACAAAAAACCGAGGTATCTACACAACTTCCTAACCTACATAAAAAAATAGCTAATTCAATTTATAGTTTATGTCCGTGACGTCATCTGTTGGGCGTCATCTAAAAACCATTGCTTAATGTCTTAATCTCATAATGATATGAAAGCCCATTCAGACCTATATACTGGAGGTAATAGACATTAAGTTAAATGATAATAGTATATAATTAGATTTGTTTTTTTTATGTTAAATTTAGTACATGAGCTGAATAAATTATTTTCATTTCGTTTCTTTGGCCACAGGACATTATTTTACATATTGAAAATTTGCTACATGGCAATAATCCTCGCCGAAACGAGTCAATGACCTTACGCAGCTGATGAGAATACACTCATCAAATATAAACTATATTTTTAAAATATATAATTTGTATTCCGTACTTATATATAAAATAGTTATGTTTTAGTAATACGACGCCGTGTGGTATCCAGCTAAGTAGAAGAGACCATGCTCGTTTCTTACAGAGTTGTAAAAGGCGAGGAAGATAAGTTGACGTTAGGCAGGCGGCCGATCGTACTATTGTTATTTGTAACATCTTTTTATGGGACGCCCATTGGAAAAGGTCCCAAAGGCGGTCGATGTATCTGGTGCTCCCGATGCATTGATTAGCGGAAAGAGGGGCTATATTTAGAGAGGCCCCGACTCAGAGCTGGCGCATTGGGGTACAGAATGTTCCAGAATGCTGGCGGCAATGTAGGCAATGTGTCTAACGTTACCCTGTCCCCACGACCAGCAGCGTGGTTGAGCACTGTCAGGCTTTTAGCCAGTGAAAGTCCGACATACCAGTCGGGTGGTGATAACCCATAATGAGTTTTTCTAATATGTTCATGTTCCACCCCATGTTGTAACCCTACTTGATTGGGATAATGACAGGAGAATGATGACAATGGTCAATAACACTCGATTTATTTATTTAACGAGTTCTCTATATGATTTAACTGAGATTAAAAATTGTCGTTATTTTCACATCATGTTAACATTATCATTCGTAACAAGTTCATTCCATTATCTCCACATAAATGCAAAGGTCGGCGGTCGTACTGTAATTTATATCTATTTCATCACAAAGGTCACAGTTGACAGGTTTACCCGCCACCCACTAATACCATAATGTCGACCTTGGAAATACCTAGAAATAGAATTATGAGAACAAGTAAAGTTAAATTTTAACAAAAATTCATGACCCTACTTAACCGTTAACGGTTGAGGAGTTCCCATCCTCCTGCATTTATCCCACTCCAAATGGGTGCAGCGCACCATGACATAAACATGTTTTGGCTTGTTATTTTACGACCAGCCGCCCACCTAACGTCAATTTAGCTTAGTCGCCTTTTGCGACACCTCGTTAAGAAATGAGGGTGGTCTATTCCACTCAGCCAGATCAGCCAAGGCTCTTAAAAAGCTGTTAATAAAAAAACATTACATTGATTGGCAAATGTTAACGTAGGCATGGGGGGGAGGGGGGGAGGGGTAAGTTTTTTGTCAGGAAAACCCATAATGGGTCATCACCGCCCGACGGGGACGAGCGGCAGGTATGTCGGACTAAAAACCTGACAGTGCTCCACCACGCTGCTGGTGGCGGGGACAGGGTACCGTTGTACAATTGCCCCCCATCCCCGCCAGCACGAACTTTGAACCCCAGAGTGCGCCACCTCTGGGTCGGGGCCTCTCTAATACTGGAACCTCCCTCCGCTAATCGATGCATCGGGAGCACCAGATGCATCGACTGCCTTAAGGACCTTTTCAGATGGATGTCCGATAAAAGGGGGTATTTCTGAACGGCTCTAACATCCCTTCACCATACTTAACACGAGCTGTAAGAAAATATATGGTATGGTCACCTCTTTGGCAGCCTGAGGGTCCGCCACGCACGAGAACGTGATATCCGCTTCCTCCACCACGTCGCAAGGGGTCACCGCTATCGTGGCACCGACCTTCTCGAAATCCTTACACTGGAACAAGAAAAAACAACTAATTAACTTACGACGAAGGTTATACATTATAATACCAACATACTGAGTAAATTACTTGGATTATGACGACAACTCTTGAAATTTTTGAAATAAGTCAAGCCGCCTTGCAGCTGCCGTGAATAATACTGCCTAATTCGGTTGGCATTTCTAATATGTAGATTTACCTACATTATCAATAAAAATTCAATCTTTTTACCGTTATCAAATAACAAATTATTTATATCTCGTTCATCATTCTCCTTCTCATATCCCACTCTAAGTGGGGTCTGCATAAACATGTTGACATGATTTGGCTACGTATTTTACGAACGGCCGCCTATCTGGCGTCAACTTACCTTAGTCGTATTTTACGACACCTCCGTGAAGAAAGAGTGGTCTATTCTACTCCACCGGATACGACACGGTAGGTCAACTTAGCTTAGTCGTCTTTTACAACACCTCGGTAAGAAATGAGGGCTGTGTATTCTACTAAGTCGGATACCACACGGCTTAATCTTTTTACTGTAACGAAACTATAAATTATTTATATCTCGTTGTGGTCATATAAAAACATAAGCGCAATTCCCGATAACAATAACAAAAAATATATAAAATATTCATACAATATGTTTATGGTATTCATTTTTACAACAACGCCATCTATGAATACTGCGAGTCAACATTTAATTATCGAAGCAACACAAGATGTCGCTACGAGGTTTCTCAGCTGTGGCGAATCGATAGACGCGCCACGCCAACGATCGGCGGCACTGCACGTCAACGACCCCACGCCGACAATGGCTGCCGGGGCGAACGACGCCATTTTGATAACGGCTCTTTCATTGTACACACAGGCGCACTATACCGGACACTGTGTCCGGTTAGATGTTCATTTTTACGGTAAATGTTCACACACAGTGTGATTTGCCGCGTTGTTGAAAAACTGCAAGTGCCTATCTGTGGAACCGGTGAAATAGTATGCAGTAAAAATAATTAATAGAAAACTTAAAGCAATCAGATTTCTATCATGCACCGTTGGGTCAGAAGACAATGGATAATACTGTCGTTTCGAGAATCTATTTATTTACAGATAATAACTCTATGAGATAGCTTTTTATTACTCAGGTTACACAATGGTATAATTACAATAAGCATTCTAAAATGTAGACTAAATCTCTATTCTGATGTTGATTACGAGTTCATAATAATATATCGACATTACCTACTATTGTGTGAACATATAGATATTTTAGTAGTAGGTATTTTACTAATGGTTTTTGAATAGTCATCATAATTATTTAGATCATTATAGACAAAATAGGTATAACTTAGCCATTAAAACAAAATTACACAATTAGGCAAAGAACAAACTATTTAAATCTATGCAGCGTTTTGCGTAAATAGTTTTTTTTTTTAATGTAGATCATTGTTAGAGTTTTAAAAAAAGGTGCGAAGACTTTTCATAGATTTTTAAATGCGGGCGTTGCCCGTTGTTTTAGAAAATAAGTCATAATAATAAAAGCGAAGGCTTTTTAGCTAATCGGTTACAGCGATTCAATTTGATAAAATATGTACTGGACTAAAGAAGGAAATTATTAGGTCTTTCCGTCAGAAAAACAAAAGTATGTAGGTAATTGTAAAATGATTATTTAACCCTAATTTTATTTATTAACTAGTAATATCCCGCGGTTTCACCCGCGTAATTTTTATTTTTTACAGTTTATTACATTTTTATAACGGATCCCTATTTTTTTTTTAATATAATATAGCCTATGTTGCTCAGTATCTTTACTGCAACATACATACAAATTTTTCCTCTTTATAATATTAGTATAGATATATTTTACCATAGCGAAATCAAACTTCACAGTAGTTCTAAGATGTAGTTTTATAAGGAACATTCCAGAAAAAGTCATGACTAATTTCACCCCCCGCCTTAAGCAGTTCAAATTATTATTTAACGAGAACAGTGCTCCGATATAAGGATATGGTTGTCGAGTTTTTCTTCATTTATTATTGACACAAGATTTTTTCGTTCACCAGAAATCTTTCATTCATAATCTAAGTTTTACTAAATCTTTCATAATTCCGCTATTAGATTGACAAATTCAGGCAAATTTTGAGCAATAGTTAACGAATAAAAACTGTATTAATTGGTATTATTATGGTATTATTTTGATCTCTTTACATCATCATCATTCTCGGCGATCGATTGATAAGATAAAACAAAAATTAAAAATAAATATATCCTCTTGCCCTTATCTCACTCTAGGTGGGGTCGGCACAACATATTATAAACATGTTGTTACGTGATTTGGCTACGTATTTTACAACCGGCCATCTACCTGACGTCAACTTACTTTAGTCGTGTTTTACGACACCTCGGTAAGAAATGAGGTTGGACTATTTTACTCAGCCGGATACCACACGGCGAGTCGTCTTACCTTAGCAGCCTTTTACGATACCTTCATAAGAAATATATGAAAGTGTATGTTTTCTTTTATATCAATAAGTGCGGTCCGGTGTATCGTAAACAATACTTTTAATCTTAAATTAATAACTAAATAAATATATATATGGGACACTTACACACAAGGTCGTCTGTCCCCCAAGTAAATCAATACTTGTGTTATGGGTGACAGACAACTGGTGAATATATACTTATATAATTTTATATACAAACTAAAATATACACCTAGACTCGAAGAACCAAAAAAAATCTTTTTATAGAAAACATCTAGATTCTCGGTGGAAATAGAACCCACGACCCACGGAGCTGAAGGTAAGGTCACTACCAACTGCGCCAACGAGCCAGTCAATTATATATTAAAAGAGTAAATATAATTATAACTAAGAAGTATGCGACAACCCTAACACAACCGCCCAAATGTTTACCTTCGCATCAAACACCCGAGACGATAAACCCGGTATTAAGAAGAATCAAGAACGTCTGCTAGCGAAGGTCAATGACAAAGTTTGCTTAAAACTCAATGAGCCGCGCAAGGTGGAATCTGTGGAAGCTACGAATAACCTTAACAAGTAGATTTTGAATTTAAACAATCGTGAGTGTTATTCATAATTAATGTATAGGAACTGACAGTTCCCGCCGCGATAACGCCACGTAAAGAGCTCATGAATAAGAGCCCCGTATAGGCTTGAAACTTGTCAGGCTCATCCGATAAAATAACACGTGAGTATAGCCGGAATCTATACATTAATTAAGTAGATTTTGTTCACAAAAAAAAATACTTATTTCTCCCCCGTGTGGTATTCGGTTAGGTAGAATAGACCACCCTCTTTCTTGTGGGTCCGTTGTGTGCGACCGAGGTGTCGTAAATATGACTAAGGTAAGTTGACGTCAGGCAGGCGACCAATCGTAAAACGCAGCCAAATTATGTGACAGCATCTTTATAACATGTTGTGCCGACCCCACTTAGAGTGGGATAAGGGCACGAGAATATATATATAAAAGTATTTATTTCTCTTTTTACTTTATTTTTTCTTTCTGTAAATCTTTTACCTATAAACAACGTTATTACATAATAAACAGTAATAATAAAGGTAAAGGACAATTATTGACACATTCGTTCGTTCCTAAAGCAACTTAATGCTACTTATTAGAAATACTACTTAATACTACTTAATAGTAATTCAAAGTTAACATGCAGGTTCATAAGAGTTTAAATAGAAACAGATGTGTCTATATAAAAGCTAATAAATCAGAATCAGGGAGAGAACAGTTCTGAGAGATGTGGTCTCCGAAATTGCGATAAGCGGGTGGAGATGGGCAGGACATGTGGCACGCATGGATTATACAAGATGAACCCAACGTCTTTCTGGAATAACCACGTGCTAACAACAGATCACGTGACCGTCCTCCCAAAAGATGGACAGACGGAGACTGTATGATAAAGGCACAAGATCGCCTGGCGTGGATGGATATGGAGGAGGGCTACGTCCAAGACTGGACACAAAATGGCTAAAATTGATGAAATAACACAAGATCGAAAAGATATAAATCACTCTTTTCTTGTCAGGGATATATTTTGCCCATCTCTAGTACCGTGTATCGTAATTTAAAAAAATCACAAGGTTTACTCCCGCCCTATTGCCAACTTTCTACGCTCTAACAATCAGTCGATCGCGGTATATCGTTTATGCGAATATATTCGGTAATGTATTGCGTTACAATTGGCAACGTCAATTGGTGTCAACGAATACAAACACTAAGCGAATGTCATAGACAACAACACGTTGACGTCACGATATTACAAAACTGTTTATTGTAAAGTGGCAAATTAATCAGTAACTAATCAGCAACTCTACCCATCATGGCCACCATAGTTGTCAATCTATCTATATTTCATTTGTAGAATAACACATCTATCTATATCTATTCTATCTATCTATATATCTTCTATTCTATTCTATTATATAATAAAATCGTAGTGATGTCAAATCTCTGTGCGTTCGTTCCCGCTAATCTTGGAAACCGCTAATCCGATTTGGACGCTGTTTTCACTAATATGTAGTAAAATACTTCACTTAACATATAGGGTCTTGGCAATTGGTCAGCAAATAAAAAAGATGTGTCAATATTAAGTTGAACGGTCGTATACTATGATACTGGTACTTGCATTTTATCGTTTTTCGCCACTCCTTTTAGAGGATTTCCTTTATAGACTCCGAAACGGCTGGACCTATTATAATGAAATTTCAAACAATCATCAAAATAACCCAGCGGATGATACTGTAATTTTGGTAGTTTTTTTATAACTGTACTTGTTATACCTTTTAATTAAGCACGGCGAAGCGAGCTGGACATACTAGTATATAATATTAGTAATAAGTATACAAGCGCAGCTAGTATACTTATTACTAATATAATAAATGCGAAAGTTTGTGAGTAAGGATGTATGTTTGTTACTCTTTCACGGCGAATCCGCTGCACCATTATCGATGAAATTTGGCACAATTATTCCTTATACGCCGGAATTACATATAGGCTATAGAAATCCTGTTAATACTACAGGAATAAGATGACATTGAAAAGCGCCATCTATTATGGACCTATCACACGACAAAGGCCACGCGAACGAAGTCGCGCGTATAAGCTAGTATGTAAAGGTAATTTAATACAAGTCAATCCATGTCTGATCATCATCTTCCTGCCCTTATCCCACTCTAATTGGGGTCGGCACAACATGTTATAAACATGCTGTCCCATGATTTGGCTGCGTTTTTACGACCGTCCGCCTGCCTGACATCAACTAACCTCAGTTGTATTTTACGACACCTCGGTAAGAAAGAGGGTGGTCTATACTACTAAACCGGATACCACACGGTGGGGCAACTTACCTTAGTCGCCTTTTACGACACCTCGGTAAGTAATGAGGGTGGTACTATTCTATTCAGCCGGATACCACACGGCGTAACTCAATCCATGTCTGATATTTGACTGGCTGGCGCAGTGGGTAGTGACCCTGGCTTCAGCTCCGCGGGTCGCGGGTTCGATTTCCGCCGAGGGCCAACATTTTCTATAAATGAATTTATTAGTCTTCGAGTCTGGGCGTATATTTGTATTTAAGTATGTATTTAAAAATTATATATGAAAATCACCAGTTGCCTGTCTACCATAACAAGTATTAAGTTACTTACTTTGGGGACCGACGACCGTATGTGTAAGTCCCATATATATTTACATTTATTTATATATTTATATCCATCAAAAAACCATTACAGATTCGAACACTTTCCAGAATACAGATCGGGTATAACAATTGACTCAACAATATATTGTGCGAACCGCAAAAGAGAAGTGCGGCCGACCGCGATCCAATTGCGATGTTTATTAGATTGGATATAACGGAACCAGATATTGTTGCGGCAATAACAAGTAAACCATCGCGAGTAGTAATCGATACAGACTCGCCCTAACAACTTTTTAAAGTTACTAAAAAGATACAAAGTTATACGCCTTAATTTTAATGGGGTCTAAATTAATCTATGAAGTAACGAACTGTTACTATTTCACAGCTGGGCATTGACCTTCTCGCTTAATATTTTCGAGTCTAAACCCACCATGCTACTCTAATGCGGATTGGTAGTTTACACATATCCCTAAAATTATCTAAAGATATGCAGGTTTTCTCACGATGTTTTTTAACCGAACCGAACTTTAACCGAAAAGCGTGTGATATTGCAATTATCAATTAAACACGTTTATTATAAGTTTTAACAGAAAAACTCATTGGTGTTACACACACCCGTTACACCCTCGAAAGAGTAACAAGGTCTTACTGCTGGGCTATACAGTTACAGCTAATGACTGCCTACCTGACGTCAACTTACCTTAATCACCTTTACGACACCTCAGTAAGAAATGAGGGTGGTATATTCTATTCAGCCGGATAGCACACGGCGGGTAAACTTACCTAGTCGCCTTTTACGACACCTCGGTAAGAAATGAGTGTGGTCTATTCTACTCAGCTGAATACCACACGGCAAACCAATCAACCCCAGCAGCATATAGTCTGTTGAAAAAAAAGTCGGTTACTAGTACTAAATTATAAATTCAGATCCGGAAAACATTGTGTTAAATCAAGCAGTTATTTATCTGCGATCGTTGCCGAAAACGTATTAGCTGTTACCTTGACCGGGATACTTGGCGATCGAAGAACTTACGCTATCACGTGATTTTACTGAGGTTTTGTGTCAGGAAGAAAGAAACATTATGTTAGTAAAAGAAAAAATTAGGAAAGTCGAACAATGAAGCCATGTCAACCTAACAAGGAAGTCGAGGAAGTCGTTGTTATGCTATATAAATTTTTTCTAGTGTAAAATTCCTAGAGTCAATTAATAAAAAATTAAAATGGACAACCCTTATCACTTAAAAGTAAAAAAAGTTAGTCATATAATTAATAGAATGCTTTAGTTTCCGTAACTCTTAGTACAATTATAATCCTACTGTCATGATGAAACTTCGGTTACGGAACGGTACGATCTGTCCTAGTGAATATGTGCAATGCTCGTGTAGTACAGGGTGGTGGTTCGTCGTATTTGCGTATACTAGTCCTGCATATATAATATTTGTCCCCCCACGGGTTCAAACCTCGGAGGCAAAATGAGTTTTTTTGGTAAAAATTATGTTTACTGTTTATCACTCGCTTCTTTGTGAGGGTAAACATCGTGTGGAAACCTGCATATCTCTATAGATATTTGGGGATATGTGTTAACTACCAATCCCCATATCCCTATCCCTCCCAGCCCTATACCACTTATGGACTATGCCCAGAAGTGGTATACTAACAGGCCGTTACTTTATTAGCTTCTGCCCACATAAATCCGTTTAACCGTTGAAGCTATAAAGAGTTACAAACACACAGATAAACAAACTTTCGCCTTCATTATATGATAATCTTATTATGTAGGTCAGCTTATCTAATAGTTACTAATAGCTACTTGTGAACTCATTGCAACATTTAAATAGAGATTGTGTAATCCACCGTAATTATATACATAAAAATCTGTTAGTCTATCTGTCTGTCACGCTCTTTTTAACTAAACAATTCCACCAATTCTTATACAGTATAAGAATTGGTGGAATTGTTAAGTACCGGTAGGTAAGCTAATAAAACACTGTTTTATTAGCTTACCTACCCGCATATTTCATTGTTTACTTAATAGAAAAGTCGAAAAGTGTTACTACTTTATGATATTCAATATACAGTTTTTAGTTAATAATAGCTCTTATATTCTTTAAATATAACAAAAAAATTTAAGTATTATAAACATGTCCTATGGTATCCGGCTGAGTAGAATAGACCACCCGCATTTTTTACAGAGGTGTCGTAAAATACGACTATGGTAAGTTGACGTCAGGCAGGCGGCCGGTAGCAAAATATCTAGCCACATCGCGTAACATGTTATTAACATGTTATGTGGGATAAGGTAAGGCGAATGATGACGTTATATAATATAAGTAGTAGGTAGTAAACAACCAACAACATTAACAACAACAGGGCGCAACACATAACGCATAATTATAGGATACTAGCAATCGCCGGCGGCTCCGCCCGCGTGGAAAGATTAAAACCGTAATATAGTAGTTCTGACAAACATCAAAATGGTTAAAGTGGGTTAACCTTAAAAGCTACGGCTAAAGCTAAAGCGGACTTTTATTCAGAACTTTTAGAGGAGAACAATTTACGAATACATGATTTTTTAATAACTATCGCCGTTTACTCAGCGCACGCAAGGAAAGCTTTTAAATTTTGCCGTTTTCGTAATATTTTTTATTGCTGCTCCTCTCCTATTCATCTTAGCGTGATGTTATATATCCTATAGCCTTTCCCGATAAATGGATTATATAACATTGAAAGAATTTTTCAAATCGGTCCCGTATTCTCTGAGATTAGCGCGATCAAACAAACAAACAAACAAACAAACAATTATTAATAAATATTTATTTATTTATTTATGTATTAGTATGGATTTTAAGCCGCGGTAAGCTGTGGTAGCCCAGCTGTAACACCGTGCGCCTCTTTCTTGGAGGTCTAGGGTTCAAACCCCGGGCAGGCACCAATGAGTTTTCTAGTAAAACTTATGTGTCTAATTGATAATTGCAATTTATCACACGCTTTTCGGTGAAGGAAAACATCGTGAGGAAACCTGCATATCTCTAGAGAATTCCGGGGATATGTGTAACCTACCAATCCGCATTGGAGCAGCGTGGTAGGTCTTAGCTCCAATCCTTCTCTCCAAAAAAAAAAAAACGGAGAGAAGAGGCCTATGCCCAGCAGTGGGATATCAACAGGCCGTTACATTACATTACATTATGGATTTTAAGAATTGTCTGGACCTAAGTTGCGGGTATACGTTGTATAAATAAACGTCAATTGTGTTGTTACAGAATCCCACTTTCACTACCGACGCGTTCATTCAAAATTGTCTCCCACTATTGTAATAAATTCGCATTGTACTCAAGTTTTACATCTCAAATTTGAAAACGCTAAAGTCAAGACTGCGCCAAGTTAGTTTTTAGGTAATCACCTACGTTTCTGCATTGCGGAGACTTGAAGTATTCGGCAATACCTGGACGTACCTATACCATATAGAAATAGGCGTATTTAAAGAGTTCCATAATACAAAAATATTAAATAATTATACTATAATTCTGTCGACATGAAAAAAGCCTTTACAATACAGAAAAAAAACGTTTCGGATCGCTGTGTGATAGCGTAATCGATCGTGGCCGACCATTGTTAGAAAAAGATATTACCTCTACCTAGCTTATATATTGCGAAATTTGTATTTTTGCAAAAAAAATGTATTTATTCAGGCAATACAACTCGATGAAATAAAGTAATCTTTGTGTTAAACCCGAAAGACTGTCACTATTCCAAAAAAATATTTACTGCATGACAATAACTTTATATAAGCTGTCAGACGATCTTAAAAAAAAGTTTTCAGCCGATTTAAAATAAAATTATTTATTTATCTTCTTTAACAATGTTATTATGATATTAAGGAATTTATAGTTAACTGTAATGTTTGATGAATTTGATTTGACAATTCAAATTTAGTGATCTGGATGACCGAGTGCTACTCGGTAATTTTGCAAAAGATAAAAAAATGCAATAAAAAACAAGCCGGGTGACATGTGGGAATCGATCTCAGGTTTTTTTGTGCTTTTCTAGTCCGCCCGTTACCATTGGACTATCACAACTTTACAAATGGCAGCTAAAAATATCATATGCATTTAATTCAACATTTTAGCAATTTCAGTGCCCCAGAAAAAGGGATAAAACGATATTTTTTTTATTAATGAAAACTAGCTTAATCGATTTATCCCCCAAAATTCCCTAAATGCTGAATTTCATGAAAATCGTTGGAGTCGTTTCCGAGAATAGGAAAATATATATATATTTATATACAATTACTTATTTAAATATTAAAGACAAAAATACGTCAAAGTTCGCGATTAAGTTTCGCGATTCATATAGCTCAAATAGTTTTTCCGTTAAAGTATAACAACAGTTGACGTAATATGATATCAAATTATCCGTTAAATCTAACATTATATAACTGACTCTATTGTCTACTGAATAAGCTAAGCCATCGCAGTTTGGCTTCCCGTGCGTACGTGCCTCTACAGTAGCCTATATTGTCTATAGCAACTTGCGTCAGAAGCAGGGTTGCCATCTGTCCTGATATAGCAGGACTGTCACAGATAAAAAACTTTGCTCCAAAAAAAATATGTATAACGTCTTACTAATATAAACACAATTAAAAGAGACGTTCCAAAAGCGGCTTTATTACTGACTAATGCTATATGCGTAGTGCTAATAAGCGTTTGAGTACTCTCAAACGATACTCGTTTTTCGTATATTAAAGATGTTAGAACAATTAAAGCTTACCCATATATTAAAGATATAAATGTTCCGTATATTAAAGATGTTAGCACAATTAAAGCTTAAACCATAAGCTGTTTGTGCAAAATTGTTACTATATTTGTCCAGTGAAAACAAACAACAAACTGCATAATTGGCTGTATTTAAACACTTAGATTGACGTAAACGAAGTCGCGAATGTAGATTGCAGATCTGTGTATATTTTAAATCTCTCGTTTAATTTAACATTTAGCGAGCAGAAGATATTTCGTTTAAAATGCAATCGGACAATTCAGTATGTGTTTGTCAGAAAGCTTCCCGACTAGACAGTCAAATATGGTAACCCTAGTCACAAGTCACTCGCCTAAGCAGCAAAAAGTGATAACCGTAAACGCTATTTGCAAGTCACGGTTTTGTCAAATTTTGTTTTTCGGAACGTTTCTGATCCTGCTTCAAGGACGATATTATAACTAAAGAAATCCTCTACAAACTAACCAATAACACAACAATACATAAAATAAAAATTTAATAATATAATATTTAAAATTAAAAATTTAACCATAAAATATTTAAAAAAATTGTATAGGGATAGGGGTGGACAGTCACTTAGGGGTGTGACAAATAGATAGTGGCCGAATCTCAGACAATATGCATAAAAAATTTCATAAAAATCGGTCAAGTCGTTTTAAAGGAGTATGGTAACTAACATTACGACACGAGAATTTCATATATAAGATTTTATATTGATATTATTTTGATATTAACGATGCCGTGTGATATCCGGATAAGTAGAATAGACCACCATTATTTCTTACCGTGGTATCGTAAAAAACGACTAAGGTAAGTCGACCCACCGCGCCGTGTGGTATCCGGCTGAGTAGAATAGACCGGCCTCTTTCTTATCGAAGATGAGACTAATGAAGTTGATGTCAGGCAGGCGGTCGGTCGTAAAATACTTGCCGAATCCCCCCTTAGAGTGGAATAAGGACAGGAGGATGAATGAATGATATTATTATAATATTTATAAACTTAAGAACATTATACGTTCACCCGTATTGTTTTATTGTTCAACATAGAATCGCCGAGTTTTGTAACGACTCGTTCTATGTACACGATTGCGTAATAAACAATGGCAGTCTAGGTGGATTGCATAACGCTGTACAGGCGTTTAATGCAAGCTTTAATATCAGTAACAAGTCGTAATATTTGTTAATATGTTAGTCAAATATGAAATCAGCGAAAGTTCTATGGTCTAAGGTGGGCGGGCTCCAACCCCAGTTACCAATGAGATTTCAAAAGTAATAATAAAAATGTTTTGCTATAATCCGCGATACGTGAATGTACGTATAATGTAGAGCAAATGTATGCAGTGCTTGTGTATTGTGGCGGCGGTGGTGGACCTTTGTGTTTTTACGGCATGTGTTTTTACGAATCCCGCTGCATCGTGTATAAGAACGAATAGTCCACACTACATTTAGCATTATACATATTTTATATTTACTTAATGGCGGATTATAGCCAATTAACTTAGTTATTACTTTTGTATTACTACTATAATTTATCATACTTTACTACCCTTACAAGTTACCACTATAGATATTTAAAAAAAAATATTTAATGTAAATATGTACTCTTAGTAAATATATCGCAGCATAAAAACTGCGCAGTAAATAACTCCTTAACTCGCCATCTAATTCGCACCTACCTGTGTGTATACCTCGCGCTTTCGCCTATAGCTACCCTACATGCTGGTCTGGCAGGGGTTGGAACTATCAGAAATGTCTGGCTAGTGAGGAAACATCATCTTATTAGTATCCAAGTTATATATATTAAAATCAGCTTTTATACTATGACGTAAATAGAGTTATATGAGGTTTAAGGGTGTCTGGCGAGGGTGTGCCACGATGCTAGGTGTCATTGACTGACGTGATTTTTAATATTATCCTAAAGGTTATACCAAAAAATCAGCCTTTATATACTTTGACGAAAGTAGATTGGTATTTTACACATCTTGAGTACCGTTTATCTCCCAAAGCCAAGATGATCCAAATTCCACAATGTACCATCGTTCTTATCTGTATTGGGAGCATGCGCTGACAAACTTTCAGCTTTTATAAAATGACACAAAGGTCTGGAGTTCACGGGGTCTTAGTCCATTAGGTTTATACCGGATATCGCGTCATGATAAAAATAATAACTTCCTTGAAAATAATGGATAAGGCGATAAAAGCAAAGAAAGAAAGTGGGTGGTCTATTCTACTCAGCCGGATACCACACGGCGGGTCGACTTACCTCAGTCGCCTTTTACGACGCTTCGGTAAGAAATGAGGGTGGTACTATTCTATTCAGCCGGATACCACACGGCGTACAAAAGTTATGACAGAATTATTTTGCTATAATCCGCGTTTGTACTAATAACATTGCGATACTAATGCGGTAGTTAATACTCATAACACTGCGAGATTTTGCGTTGGTAGTTAAAACAACGCTTCGTCTAAATCCGTAATCTTTTTATTAAATTAGCGACTTAACCATAACTTTACTCAACGAGGACTTTGGACTGGCGCTGGGTAATCGGATCTCTTCGTATGCCCTCCATAAAATACAATGTCATTGCGAGGACTGCAACTAAAAATTCATTTTAACTTCTAGATTGTATACTAAATAGTATGACGTCAGTTAGTAAAACTCGTCTAAGCTAAAATTACGCGCCCCACTCTGTCTTCTCATATGTACGAAAAACAAATAAAAATTGGTATTGGTCAAACAGTTGGTAAGGACAAAGTACTTGCTAATGAACGGTTTTTCTTGATTTTGTTGTTCAACAAGTTTAATTTTCTCCGTATGCGCAAGAAAGCAAACGTTTGTTTCATACAATAAGCGAGTGCTACTTCATATAGAGAGCGTTGCCAGATTTATCACGCGATTTTAGATCGATTTATCGCCCCCGAAACGTCCTACATACTAATTTTCTCGGAAATTGTCGGAACCGTTTCCAAAATTCATATTATATAATATATACAAGAATAGCTCGTTTAAAGGTATTATAGAATATATAGCTTTATTAAAAATATTACCATAGAATTAAACCTTACATAAGAGGCTGACGTACACAATAAAAAAAACTTGTTTTTAGTTGGGAAACAAGAAAAACCTTAATTCATGAGGGTTGCATCTTAATCACGATGTAAATAAATAGCATTTTTATTAACAATTCAACTGACATGTACGAAGTCACAGAAAAAGTTTGTTGTACATAAATGTTATTTAAGCTACAAGTCTTCTTTTTGCAAACAATAATTATGCCAAATCTACGATTCTAAACTAACATCAGGCATACATACATATACATACATAACATATGTCTATCTGAGTGTCAAGTACACGAGAATGAATACACGTGACGTAATATGAGCTGTCTGAGGAAATAGTCATTACCAGCTAATGCTGCAATTCCTGAAATCATTTTCAGGTGCCGTTAACGGCTTACTACCGTATACCGGAAGTCATGAGCACTCAACCATAACACTTGAGAATTGGCTTTGAACGATCCATACTAGACCAGTTTACAGAAATGTTTAAATAAAATAAAGGAGACTAGAATTCGCCAGCGGCTCCGCCCGCGTGGTAAAATTAGAACCGTAATATAGTATTTTGATAACCATAAAAATGGTTAAAGTGGGTTAACCTTAAAAGCTAGACATATGCTGTCGCGGACTTTTATTTAGAACATTTAGAGGGGAATAATTTTGTAATACATGATTTTTGAATAACTATCACCGTTTACTCAGCGCACACAAGGAAAGCCTTATACTTTGCCGTTTTCGTACTATTTTTTATTGCTGCTCTTCTACACATCTTAGCGTAATGTTATATAACCTTCCGCGATAAATGGACTATCTTACACTGAAAGAAATTTTCAAATTAGTACTGTAGTTCCTAGATTAGCGCGTTCAAACAATCAAATAAACAAACTCTTTATCTTTATATATTAATATACGAGTAGATAAACTTAAACGTAAAGCATATAACAAATTTGAAGATTATTCGGATAATAAAAAAGTCTGTATTCGAAAATCCTTTCAGCTTTGTTGTCGCCATTGACTTCCGAGTTGTATTTTATAGCAACACAGTCATGAAACAAGAGTAACTCGCTCTTTTTGATTAAAATGGTGGTAATACTGTGCCGTTGTTGTTTCCGGTTGAGTCTTCCTATTGATAATACGTTTCAGTAACAGTCAGTCTTTGTTCGTCATTCAAGAGAAGTGCATCGCGGAACGGGAATTGTGGTATTCCTATTATATCGTGTTATCGTGTTATTTTACATTACAAGACTGCGGTCTAATAATGTAAAATTGAAAATGTTCAAAAGGATAGTAAGTATAAAACATTTAATTTGTGCACCTCTCTATTGAACTTACACAAGCCAAATCTCACACTCCCACGTTAGCTCCATTTATGTTTAATCTTTAATATTTAACTGAGTTAATCTTGTATGTATATATATATAAATATATTTTCAAAATCTCGGAAACGGCTCCAACGATTTTCCCGAAATTCAGCATGTAGGGGTTTTGGGAGAGAAAAATCGATCTAGCTAGGTTGTATTTAAAAAACATCTCATTTTATCTCTGTTTTTGGGCACTAAAAACACTGCTAAATTCGGATAGAAAGCATATGATATATTCGGCTGTCAAACGTAATGTTGTGACAGCTTATGGTAACAAGCGGACCAAACTAGTTTAAAACTCCAGGTCCGAGACCCACATGCCACCGGCGCTTTTTCGTACTTTTTTTTTCTTTCTTTTTTTATTGCATTTTTTATCTTTTACAAAAAATTTGGAGCAAGGCCCGATTACCGAGATACTTATAATCGTCATAAAATAACCAAAAATTTTTATGCCATATTTAAGTTGGAAAAGTAAATTCTATATCGATAGTACTTTGTTCCAGGATGGGTTAATTCGACCGTCTGGTGCTAAGAATAGACGTGTTAAAGACGTCGTAAAAATAGATCCACTTCTTGAGCCACTTTGACTTTAGCGTACTTTAGGCTCGACTTCTCCGATACAATGGTGTTAGTTTAATAAACATAAGCAAACAAACTCTTCAGCTTTATATATTAGTAAATATTGATTATAAAATTAAATAGAATGAATAATAGAAGCTTATGTATTTTATTCATCATCATCCTCCTGCGCTTATCCCACTCTGAATGGGGGTCGGCACAACATGTTATAAACATGCTGTCATATGATTGCCTGACGTCAATTTACCTTAGTCGTATTTTACGACACCTCGGTAAGAAAGAGGGTGGTCTATTCTACTAAACCGGATACCACACGGTGGGTTAACTTACCTTAGTCGCCTTTTACGACACCCCGGTAAGAAATGAGGTTGGTCTATTCTACTCAGCCGGATTACCACACGGCGGGTCAACTTACCTTAGTCGCCTTTTACGACACCTCGGTAAGGAATGAGGTTGGTCTATTCTACTCAGCCGGATTACCACACGGCGGGTCAACTTACCTTAGTCGCCTTTTACGACACCTCGGTAAGGAATAAGGTTGGTCTATTCTACTCAGCCGGATTACCACACGGCGGGTCAACTTACCTTATTCGCCTTTTACGACACCTCGGTAAGAAAGAGGGTGGTCTATTCTACTAAACCGGATACCACACGGCGGGTCAACTTACCTTAGTCGCCTTTTACGACACCTCGGTAACAAATGAGGTTGGTGTATTCTACTAAACCGGATACCACACGGTGGGTCAACTTACCTTAGTCGCCTTTTACGACACCTCGGTAACAAATGAGGTTGGTGTATTCTACTAAACCGGATACCACACGGTGGGTCAACTTACCTTAGTCGCCTTTTACGACACCTCGGTAAGAAATGAGGTTGGTCTATTCTACTCAGCCGGATTACCACACGGCGGGTCAACTTACCTTAGTCGCCTTTTACGACACCTCGGTAAGAAATGAGGTTGGTCTATTCTACTCAGCCGGATTACCACACGGCGGGTCAACTTACCTTAGTCGCCTTTTACGACACCTCGGTAAGAAATGAGGTTGGTCTATTCTACTCAGCCGGATTACCACACGGCGGGTCAACTTACCTTAGTCGCCTTTTACGACACCTCGGTAAGAAATGAGGTTGGTCTATTCTATTCAGCCGGATACCACACGGCTTAGAAGCTAAAAAGAAGACGAACATCTAACAAATGCGACAATTCTATTTATAGTTTCTATCTAGTCCGCCGAAATAACCGCAGAAAGAAGTACGCATTTAATACATTGCAGTAATATTTGCACCAGCTGTTATTTACTAGGTCATTTGATGAGCAAAATATTTTGTAATACTGCCAGATAAACTTTAATAGGTATTCAGCACACTGTAATGGTCAAATGTCAATGATCTTATTTATTTCAACTGCTGAGCATATGTTTATTATTAAATTGAGTGATTAGCTTAGTTTATTTTAGTTAAGTTATTATATTAGTTATTATGTTACGTTGTCCTTACAAATAATGATGTGCATGCTGTGGCACCTAAAGGCAGTGCATTTAATGTTTTTGTGGCGTATTTAGTTTATTCTAATGTTTTAATGTAACTGCCACTGGTTGTTCCGAATAAATAAATTAAAATAAAATAAAAATAAATTATTTTTTGACTGGCCCGTTGGAGCAGTGGGTAGTGACCCTGCCTTCAGCTCCACGGGTCGCGGGTTCGATTCCCGCCGAGGGCAAACATTTTCTATAAATGAATTTGTTGGTCTTTGAGCCCGGGTGTATATTTGTATTTAAGTATGTATTTAAAAATATATAAGTATATATTCACCAGTTGTCTGTCTACCATAGCACAAGTATTAAGTTAATTACTTTGGGGACGGACGACCGTGTGTGTAATTGTTCCATATATTTATTTATTTATTAAATTAAAAATTCAAATTCAAAATATTCCTTATTCAAATAAACTTGTACACAAGTGCTTTTGAATCGTCAACTCTACTGTTTAAATATAAATTAAACATGGGATAAGCGCAGGAGGATATATATTTAATATATCCTCCTGCCTGCCCCTATCCCACCACTCTAAGTGGGGTCGGCACAACATGTTATAAACATGTTGTCATATGATTTGGCTGCGTTTTTCCGACCGGCCTGATGTCAACTTATCTTAGTCGTATTTTAAGACACCTCAGTAAGACAAAAGCTGGTCTATTCTACTCAACCGGATACCACGGCGGGTCGACTTACCTTAATCGCCTTTTACAACACCTCGGTTATGTTTCTTATTAAATTTATACTTATATATAAAGCTGAAGCGTTTGTTGGCTCGTTTGCTTGATTGTTTGAACGCGCTAATATCAGGCACTACTAGACCGATTTGAAAAATTCTTTGAGTGTAACATAGTCCATTTATTGACGAAGGCTATAGACTATATAACATCACGCTAAGATGAATAGGAGCGAAGCAGCAATAAAACAATAATGCGAAAATGGCGAAATTTAAAGCTTTCCTTGCGTGCGCTAAGTAAACGGTGAAAGTTATTAAATAAATGCATCACTACTCAGAAAAACATTTGTTGAGCGAAACGGGGTTTAAAGTTTTCATTGCTAAGGAAAATGCATAAAGAGGCTTAACTATGCTTAAACGAACGGCCTTATATTGAATTATCATTTCTGACGATATTGCTGCGACGAATGTGTTCGAAGGGATTTATATTTAATCCTAGTCGAAACACACTTATTTTTTTTCCTTGTGTCACTATGCAGCCCATGAACGATATATTTCATTTATTATTCCGTAAGATTGTCCCAATACACCTTAAAAAATTATACGCTAAGTGTTGCAGATACCATCTTGTAGATATTTTTGGCAGAGGTCGAATGCCAGATCACTCATTCGCGGAAAAAGCTCAAGTCAATACAGTAGGTATAAAACGGTACGCGTAAAGAGTGTATATTTAAATAGTTTAGTACCTGGGTAACCTAGCCGTGTGGTATCCGGCTGAGTAGAATAGACAACCCTCATTTCTTACCGAGGTGTTGTAAAAGAAGACTAAAGTAAGTTGACCCACCGTGTGGTATCCGGCTGAGTAGAATAGACCACCCTCATTTCTTACCGAGGTGTTGTAAAAGAAGACTAAAGTAGTTGACCTACCGTGTGGTATCCGGTTTAGAAGAATAGACCCTCTTTCTTATACGACTAACGAAAGTTGACTTCAGGCAGGCCGGCGGTCGTATATACGTAACCAAATCATGTGACAACATGTCTATAACATGTTGTGCCGATCCCACTTAGAGTGGGATAAGGTCAGGTGGATGATGAAGCAATGATCAATTTAAACCTAATAAGTCCTCTTCATACTCGACGATTACAAAAGATTTAAATAAATAAATAAATAAATAAATAAATAAGCGCGATGTTGTAGTGAGCATAGTCAGCTGTAGTCACTAATTTATGATAAAAACAAAATTCACATCTCTCTCATGTTGAATGTCATGAAAATCATTGGAGCCATTTCCAAAATACAGAAAAATATTCATATATACAAGATTAACTCATTTGAAATTTAAGTATACATATTAAGGTATTAAAATATAATAATAAATAAAATATAAAATTATATTAAAGTAGTATAATTTGTGTAAAAAAAAAAGTTATGATAGAATTTTATATTCTCTTATCCTTATCCCACTCCCAGTGGAGTCGGCACAACATGTTATCCTCTTCCATTCTGTAGTATTTCTAAAGTTATAATAGAATTACTTTGCTATAATCCGCGTTTAGTGCATACTTTACTGATGTAAGCTTTGTTTATGAACAAAGTCACAGCAGTAATAAAATATTCCGACGAGATAGTGTGCAAAGTAAGCCTCGATACGTGCTAGAGCACACAGGTTTTATCTCACAGATTAGATAAGAGTTATTTGGTTGTTATTCATTATACGACGGCTCCGTGCGCTACATTACCGCTATAAACATATACATTGTAACTTATTTATTAGGAGTTATTGTAGCAGTTAATTTTGTAAATATTTAACTTGCTTCGTTACTTTTTGTGTAAGTCTACGAGATCAAGGCATAAGTTTGAGTTAGAACAAATATTTTATAATATACTAGTATGTGCAGCGCTCGCGTGGAACTCGGGGTATTTAAAGGAATTTTTTTAACATAAAAGTTAATTTATAGAATTAGGCGGACTTGGACTTTACTTTACTTACTGACTTGGAATTGGACTTTACAGAGGTCCATAATACAAAACTAATAACTTTGATGTAGACTTTTGTGTTAAAATACCCTCAAATGTGAACTATTCCCGAAAAAAAAGAGAATTTTGAACTCACCTATATCTTAGCCTCGCATATAAGCAATCATTAAACCATAATCCGAGTACCATCATCGATGTTTATGCCATGTTTATTTATTATCTTTTATATAAAAAAACCCAATCATGTATAATTTTCTATAAAAAATAATGTCTATCAGTTATGATATTCTCATTAATTTTGTATCATGGATCTCCGCAGAGTAACGCCTAATTCTATAAATTATTATCCATGTTATAAAAAAAGGCAATCTCACTGCGCATGGCCGCCGCCGTGTCTCGGATGTGGTAATAACTCAGCCTTTCCCATCTGCGATTCGTCTATCAATAGCGTCTAGACCGGCCAAGGACGCGCCGCTCGCTGCGTGGACCAGATCACTTGCAATCGATTAAATATAGTACAGAGGCCTAATAGTAACAGCGCATGATCTTAACCAATGGTGTGCAGAAAAAACCACGGTCAGGCGCAAATGTCTTGTCCCAAAACTGATTTTATACGAGCCAATTGTTCACGTCAACTTGTCTAAGTGCTCCCACGTATTATGCGACCAAGCCGCGCTGCCTAAACGTCGCAGCCTAAACGTCGCGGCCATCTAATTTTTCCGAGACATATATATGCAAGTGTAACCCTACAGTGGCCTGCGGCTAAAGACTACGTATTGGCCGCGCGTCCAGCTATAATATCGCCCGCACGCGGCCAGCTACACGCTGCGACCAACAAGATTCACCATTTCATAGGAAATAGATCAATGTGCATACACTTGTCGCAACGGCCACGCGTTTTTTGCTTACAGGAACACGTTTGATGGCGTTTGTTCGCTAAGTGGCCGCAGATGAATTGGGAAGATGCCAGGATTCGGCGACATGGCCGCACGGGCTCGCTATATTGCATTATGTTCTAATCGTTTTTTTTCCCCAAAAAACAAATTTTTTATCCTAGGTGTTAGCCCGGCATATAAGTTTAAAATTTTTCGAACTTCATATATTGCTGTAGCCTTTTTGTAACGATAGATTCTTTTTAACGTTGCAAGAAAAACGGCTATGTTATACTCCTGTACAACAGTCCACGTAAGCGAAATTACGAGCAGAAATGCAATTAGTACTGAACGGGTGTTAATATATTGACTAGCTATTCAACATGTATCACAAAACTAAATGAATTATTCTAAATTTTAATGAAAAATTTTCATGAATGGATATGAAATTTTGTAAATCACAGTCGCAGCCAATTAAACGTTAGCATTAATATAATCATAATAGAACGTTTCGCTGCTGTTTTCGTACCAAACTCCTCGCATACTCTTTGTAACTACTTCTATTGTTACTGCGTTATAAGGGTCACCATATATCCCGATATGTCGGAATTATCACAAATTTTTAAACTCCAAATTAAATGAAAAAAGTTTATTTTAGTTAAGTTACACCGTTATTTTAGTTAAGTTGTCCCTACACATAATGATGCTGTGGCATCTAAAGGCATTGCATTTAATGCTTTTTGTGGCGTATTTAGTTTATTCTAATGTTTTAATGTAACTGCCACTGGTTGTTCCGAATAAATAAAAATAAAATAAAATAAAAATAATAAAAGTTATATATGTCTAGGTATAGGTATCGAGATTGTCACTATTTGAAATCTCTGTCGTGAAAAAAAATTAATGTCCAAATTAATATCCATTCCAAGAAACTTCATCTCATTATGCTTTATTGCACCGATGTGACCAATGTGACGAAACATGATCAATTGAATACACTAAAATTCCATCAATATTGGTCCAGCGGATAAACTTTGAAGGCATAACAGTTACTTTGGATAGACTTTCCCATTTATAATAATAGTGTGGATGATAAAGATAACTGCTTAATTAATTATTTTACTCTTAAACTTCAATCTGCAGTAGTTAAGGATAAAACAAATGAGTTATTTCCTATAAATCAATGAAGTTTCATAAAAACCTTTAAAAATAGTTTATTTTTGCAATTTACTATAGTTAGAACATCATTCGTCGGTCTTGGAATTCGTTTCTGAACTAAAATTCCGGCAAACATATTATACTTATCTACAGAAAGGTCAAAATTTACTGTAAGGAAGACGCTTATACATAAAACAAACTACGCAGTTGAAAATTATTTGTTTAATATTAATAAGATTAGTTGATTTATACAATTGACAATGTTTAAAACATTGACCGCAAAGTTTCTTGCCTATTGTATCGGTAAGAGCAACATTCCGAACCAGTATCCAAAACACTATCCAAAAGTGCTTTCAAAAGCTTACTTAAATAAAGATTTTGATTTGATACAATTTATTTTAAACTAGCGGCCTGCCCTTGCTTCGCGCGGGTATAAAATATATATCCCATGTCAGTCAGTGTAAAAAAAATTGATTAAAATCGATCCAGTAGTTTTGATTTATTCATTACTGCCCGTAGCCCGCAAGCGTTAAATTTGGAGAAAAACAATTTCCTCTCCCTATACCAAGACGATTTCCTGCTATCTTTGGAATATCTAAACTCATATAGTACATTTTTACTTATTTACTTTTACATTTTACCTATGTATTTTATTTTTACAATTAATTACAGAATGTCTTTAAACAAACTCTAAAAGATTCGAAGTGCTATAGGGTGAAGCGCGGCGTCCTCACGGCATTTTAAATCTGTAATATCTCCGAAAATGTTCACTTAATTTGCATGCTGTAAACGGCAATATTGATCTATATTAAATCAACAATTTATTTAAGGTACTCAATTGGATAAGGATTAATGCTGTATTGTATAAAAATTGCTTTGAACATAAGGCATCATTTTTTGTAAAAAGTAAATGAAAAAAACTGCTATTGTGGGTTATCCATAAGAGATAGATATATACCATCGCGGACTTTTCTGTAGACCTTTTCAAGATGTACAAATACTTAGTACATGATTTTGATAAATCTCGTAGGGTTTATCCTGCGTTTGCAATGTAAGCGGAAAAAAATGTAATTATTTACAGAAACCTCAAAAATTACAGTATTTCTCTACTTCGTATTGAATGTTATTATACGTACAAACCTTCCTCTGGAATCACTCTATCTATTAAAAAAAACCGCATCAAAATCGGTTGCGTAGTTTTAAAGTTTTATGCGTACATACGGAAATATGGACTTTGTTTTATAATATGTAGTGAAATTGGAGCGTTCTAGTTAAAGCATGTTCTGGGACATCCCGACGAGACCCTACCTTAACATGGTAACCGTATGCGTAATTAAATTTGCCCTTGAACTGTTATTGGTGTTAGTATGCTAATATTAATGTGCTTGTCATCTTCGGAAAATGTCATTTATCACTAGCAGACTGGTTTACGATCGTGTTCCAGTTTACGTAGAATATTACATTACCGAAATGTGCTCAACGATTGAAGTGATATTAGTATTAACCGGTAAAACTAGTCGGGTGTGAGATATTATTCAATTTCAGAAGTGGGATTATGTTTTATTTACTGTCCCAATGTCTAATCCCATACATATTTAATTTTGATTTGAAGTTAACGTATATTAATACGTGAAAAGAAGACTTTGTACCATTAATTATCACAACTTATCACGTAGTAATTATAGCTTTAAAATATATATATCTTATAAATATGGCGCCCACGGAGTATGAGATTCAGAATGTTTATATTGAGAAAGAGTAAGTCGATCCGCCGAGTGCTATCCGGCTGAGTAGAATAAAGGATGATTCACGCTACACCGTGTCGCGACCGGGCCGTGCCACGGCCGGGGCACGGCCACCGTGCGCCGGCCGTGCCAGTCATTCATGTTACACCGGGCTGTTTGGGTTTATTATTTGCACGACTTATATCTATGTTAAGTAGCTTTTGTCAGCAAGTGATTTCATCTATCGATAGACTTGACGCCTAAATAAATATGCAGTTTCACAATTTGAATTAGCAGCTATTGCAATTGCCATCGATGATGAAGTATTGGAAATTATTTTATTTGTTATCTAAATACTTAGGATGGCTCATGTCGCAAATCACAGAGCAAATTACACACATTCTAAACAATTTGCATTGTCCATTTTGCTGTTTGCTGTTTGCTGTTAAACTCACTAAGATTTGACGTTGACTGCTCTGCGGGCGCCTGGGCGCATATGTTTATGTTACAACGTGTCGGGGCCGAACCGTGCCGGAGCCGGGAAACAATACCCACCGACATTTCAACGCCGTGCCCCGGCCGTGCACGGCCGGGACACGGCCGGGGCACGGTTAGGCATGAATCACTTCATACCAAAAGTATACCATAATGTTCGACCGTGCCCCGGACGGGGCACGGCCCGGTCGCGGCACGGTGTAGCGTGAATCATCCTTAAACCACCCTAATTTCTTACCGAGGTGTTCTAAAAGGCGACTAAGGTAAGTTGACCCACCTTGTTATATACAGTTGAGTAGAATAGACCACCCTCTTTCTTACCGAGGTGTCGTAACATACTAAGTTGACGTCCGGGAGTAAAATGCGTACCCAAATCAAATACGCACCGACCCCACTTAGAGTAGGATAAAGGATAAGGGAGGATGATGATGTAAAAAAATCTATTATTTATTGGAATCTGTAATAACGAGGTGATATAAGTAATTAATTTCATAAATATCACTTTATTATCACAACAATCTACCATTTTCAAAAAAGCTATTTAAAATGCGATTTTCTTTTATCGAACCATTTCAAAAAGGTAAACGAATAAGACAGTTAGGAGCATCTGTGCTATTGTTCCGATATAAATGGCCGGCGAACGTTTGTTGAATCATACGCCACGCGACTTCCGGACAACGGCAAATATAGACAGCGGTGTCTGTTGAATGTTTAGCAAATACTCAATCACGAAATATTTAGCAGTGAATGTTTAGCAAATATACATAGCCGTGTAGTATCCGGCTGAGTAGAATAGACCAACCTCATTTCTTACCGAGGTGTCGTAAAAGGCGAGTAAGGTGAGTTGACGTCAGGCAGGCGGACGGTCGTTAAATACGTAGCCAATCAGGTCGTCACAACATGTTGTGACGATTCTACTTAGAGTGGGATAAGGGCAGGAGGATGATGTTTAGCAAATATACAATCACGAAACTTTTGAAAACCCTATACCGTAGATTTTTAATTTACTCTCATACTGTATATTTTTAGACACATTTTTATTTTGTAATACATAAGGTAATTACCTAGATATAACTTATATGGAAATAAAACAATGTTTGTTACTATAGATTATTATCACGACACTACGCCACAGAAGTCACCCAACGTCACGGTATTAGCAAAAAATACAACCAAATACCTATAAATTGCACACAAGGCCTCGCTTTAACCTATCGACCAAACCGTGAAACAAGAACGCTTGCGGAGACCTAGATACGCCACGTGAACGTTCGCATCGAATCAGCAGTTACATGCGTGTGTGTAACACATTATTAATGCTTTCTAACACGATTATACCATGTTATAAAAAGGTAGGTGTTTAATATTCAAAATTGCAACCGGTGGCATATATTTCTACATTATTAGCAGTACCTGGATGACCTTTTGCTCGGTAATTTTTTAAAGATATAAAAAAATTCAATAAAAAAAAACCGTACGCCGTGTGGTAACCGACTGAATAGAATAGTACCACCCTCTTTCTTACCGAGGTGTCGTAAAAGACGACTAAGGTAAGTCGACCCGCCGTATGGTATCCGGCTGAGTACAATAGACCAACCTCATTTCTTAACGACGTGTCGTAAAAAGCGACTAAGGTAAGTTGACTCACCGTGTGGTATCCGGTTGAGTAAAATAGATCACCGTCTTCCTTACCGAGGAGTCGTAAAATACGACTAAGGTAAGTTGACGTCAGGCAGGCAGCCGGTCGTAAAAACGCAGCCAAATCATGTGACAGCATGTTTATAACATGTGCCGACCCCACTTAGAGTGGGATAAGGGCATGAGGATGATGATTATTAGCAGTACCTGGGTGACACATAGTGCGTAGAACCAATGGGCGTTGGGGTTTCAAGGTGTTGGAATGGCGACCCCGCACCGGAAAACGCAGTGTCGGTAGACCCCGCCACCAGATGAAGACCCCAAAAAAGTCGTGGGGAGCCGCTGGGTCCAAGCGGCACAAGATCTTGTGTTGAAGGGATCCCATGAAGAGACCTTTATCCAGACGTGGACGTCTATCGGTTGACAAAGAAGAAGGATGACCAATCCTTGCTTGGTAATTTTTTTTTAAATATAAAAAAATGCAATAAAAAAAGCGCCAGATGACATATGGGAATCGAGCCCAGGTTTAAAACTTTTTTGCTTCGCGCGTCACCATCAAATTTTTGCATTTGACAGCTCAAATATCTATATCTATTCCTATTTTCGTAGTTTTTTAGTGTCCAAAAACTAGGAATAAACGAGATTCTTTTAAATAAATCCTATCTAGATCGATTTTTCTCCCCCCAAAACTGACCCCCTGACTGACTAATATAATAGATAAGCGCATTAACATTACGCTCATTGTAAGATAAAACTCGATCGATAGTTACCAAAGTACAGCGACGATGTTTGATTTTATCGCATGCTTGGTTTAATATTTCGTTATTCAACTACAAATCCTAAAAAAATCAAAGCTTATCAAATACTGTTTTGACGCGAACTAAATCTCGTCAAGCGGGTATAGATTACGCGCACGCGCTCGCGTCCGTACGTGCATGCGTGCGTACGTGCGTGCATGCGTACGCGTGCGCGCTTATGTGTGATCAAGTGCTAACATATTGGTAGTGGTTCCAAGTGTCAAGATTAAGGGCCTGTTTCACAAGTTACCAATAAACTGTCAGTCAGCGGTAGCAGTATACGGAACATTCCCAGGTATCTGATAGGCTTATTCAGCACTTAAAGTCCCTTATAAGTTAATAGGTGGCTATTATTTTATCTGCTGGATAGCAAAATATTTCAAAATGCCCGCGATTTTTTCTGGAATCAATCTAGCTAGTTTTCATTAAAACAATGTCGTTTTAACCCTGTTTTCGGGCACTGAAAAAATGCTTAAACATTGACCATAAAATACTATTTTTGTCAATTGTTAAGTCATGGTAGCTCATTTGGAGAACGGGAGGTCTAGAGAAATGGAAATACCTAAGATCGATGTCCAACTTGCCCAACTATTTTTTCATTTTTTTTTATTTTCATCTTTTTTCCGAGCAAGGCTCAGTCACTCAGGTACTATCAATTCCATGTATAATCTACGTTCTGAAACCTCTTAACTGAACCCGTACAAGCACAAGGCCAAGAACGTCTGGCGCACCTCTTACTAATGACGTTCATGAATGACGACAATCGATAGCTCCGTCCCGCTCGCACGCATCACACAACCAGCGAGTGCGAAACGGACGGCGAACGAACTCGTTTTCCCTAGTACGGGCACGGTATGAAAAAAGCCTGCGTGGATTCGCATTCACTTACAAATATCGATTTTCATTTTATTGTAGCCGTATCTAGTTTAGCTGATTATAGGCACTACGCAATTAAGAAGCAATTGTAACGGTAATGAAATAAAATTCAACTAGAATTACATTTTTACTGTATATCATCTTCCTGCCCTTATCCCACTCTAAGTGGGGTCGGCACAACATATATATAAACATGCAGTCACATGATTTGGCTGCGTTTTTACGACCGGCCGCCCGCCTGACGTCAACTTACCTCAGTCGTATTTTACGACACCTTGGTAAGAGAGAGGGTGGTCTATTCTACTAAACCGGATACCACACGGTGGGTCAACTTACCTTAGTCGCTTTTTACGACACCTCGGTAAGATAGAGAGGGTGGTCTATTCTACTAAACCGGATACCACACGGTGGGTCAACTTACCTTAGTCGCTTTTTACGACACCTCGGTAAGATAGAGAGGGTGGTCTATTCTATTAAACCGGATACCACACGGTGGGTCAACTTACCTTAGTCGCTTTTTACGACACCTCGGTAAGAAATGAGGTTGGTCTATTCTACTCAGCCGGATACCACACGGTGGGTCGACTTACCTTAGTCGCCTTTTATGACACCTCGGTAAGATAGAGAGGGTGGTACTATTCTATTCAGCCGGATACCACACGGCGATACATTTTTACTGTATATATTTGCAATATATACAATATAAACTCTATATATTACAATATTACTGTAACATCGTCCTCTTGCGCTTATCCTACTCTAAGTGGGGTCGGCATGTTATAAACATGTTGTCACATGATGATGTCCAACCGCCTGCATGACGTCAACTTATCTTAATCGCATTTTACACATTCGCATTTGACACCTCGTTAAGGGGGCGGTCTACTCTACTCAAACGGATACCACACGGCTGATTAACTTACCCTAGTCGCTTTTTACGACACCTCGGTAAGAAATGAGTGTGGTATATTCTATTCAACCGGATACCACACAGCGGATCGAGTTACTTTAGTCGCATTTTACGACACCTCGGTAAGAAATGAGGGTTGTCTATTCTACCCAGCCGGATACCACACGGCGCGTCGACTTACCTTAGTCGCCCAAAAGATTATTTTTATTTGATTTGATTTTATAAAAAATGAGGGTGGTCTATTAAATAGACTATAGACGATAGATTAATAGGCTGAATAAAATAGAATCTATTCTATTCAGTCGGATGATACAACACAGCGTTACATTTTTACTGTAAGAAAAAGTAGTAATACCTAAAATTATTTTGCTATAATCTCCGATAAAGTAAATAGAAAATATTTAATACTAAAATACAATACAAATAAAGTACACAGTATACAAAAACGTGTTCTTGAACTTCGCTTTACTTTCAATGGACGCCAAATATAAATTACCATAACAGAATTCGGTCTAATTTTATGAATTATAATAAATTAATATTAATTTAATTTAATAATTTAATTATAATGTAATGCATGTTAATTATAACGAGATCAAATTGTGCCACAGTTAGTTGCCGCAAACAGAACGTGACTCTCGCGGTCTCGTGTAGACGACGAATACAAAAAAATCACGTTTCATAGACTTGCCAGTCTATATTTTAAATAAGGACAAATCCTGAGTCAAATGTTTTAAATTCAAATGATTTACTGCAAGACAAATGTTATTATGATATTTCAGAATATATATATTTTTTATGTTTGCAATTACAAGTGCAATTATTACTAAGAATGATGTGATTTCCTGTAATTGGTACTACATAATTAATTTAATACTATTTGGATATTTTTTGGGTTATAATATATTTTATGCTGTTGGAGATCCGTATAAATACATTAATTAATTAATAAGTAACATTAATTGACAATATCTAAGTGCTATTATATACTTTCTTACACTGAACATTTAGATTATGATGCGAAAGGAAAAATTAAATTCAAATTACAAATCTATCAAATTATTAATTATTATCAGTAATCAAATTATTTAATTAAGAAGCTAAGATAAAAAAATATATTGAAAAGATATGGCGCGCATGAAGTGCGTAACGAAGCATTTTATCAAATATTTTCCCCTAAATCTGCTATTTATACATTACTGTATACAGATCCGTATACATCTGTATACAGGCCCGTTGGCGTAGTGGGTAGTGACCCTGCCTTCAGCTCCACGAGTCGTGGGTTCGATTCCCGCCGAGGGCCAACATTTTCAATAAATGAATTTATTTGTCTTCGAGTCTGGGTGTATATTTGTATTTAAGTATGTATTTTAAAAAATATTTAAGTATATGTATATTCACCATTTCTCTGTCTTCCATAACACAAGTATTAAGTTACTTACTTTGGGGACGGACGACCGTGTGTGTAAGTGTCCATATATTTAAAAAAAATATATATTAAAAAAATTATTATTAGCAAAGCTAATATTGTGGAAGGTTTCCAATAAGCGGTAACACTTTATAGTAATAACTTTAGCCGTGTGGTATCCGGCTGAGTAGAATAGTACCACCCTCTTTTCTTACCGAGGTGTCGTAAAAGGCGACTAAGGTAAGTCGACCCGCCGTGTGGTATCCGGCTGAGTAGAATAGACCAACCTCATTTCTTACCGAGGTGTCGTAAAAGGCGACTAAGGTAAGATGACCCACCGTGTGGTATCCGGTTTAGTAGAATAGACCACCCTCTTTCTTACCGAGGTGTCGTGAAATACGACAGAGGTAAGTTGACGTCAGGCAGGCGGCCGGTCGTAAAAACTCAGCCAAATCATGTTACAGCATGTTTATAACATGTTGTGCCGACCCCACTTAGAGTGGGATAAGGGCAGGAAAATGATGACTTTATAGTAATAACTTGGTATATTAGCAAGTCAAGTTAAAAAATCTTTTAAAAAGTTTTTAACTAAATTCCATGTCCCATGCAATTACTCAACGGTTAACAGTTAACCGTTGAGTTATTGCCTCGTCTGGAGCCAATCAAGGCAGCACTATCAGGTAATGCTTATCATAAACAAGCATTGTCATCGGGATTAGACCAATTTATAAAATTTCATCGCAATCGGACACCGGGAAGTGGGTCAAATTTAACTTGCAAGATTCCACCTTCACATTGCAAGTTGAATAAAAGCTTTATAATAGGATTAAAACAGCTTCTGCCCGATGATGAGTCCTATTACATCAATCAACAGGAAAGTCCAAAAATAGTGCGTGGGTTTTTGATATATCTTTCCGTAACGACATTCCTTAATGTACTTTATACTTTACAGAGGTTTAAAATGTAATTAATTTATGTAAACACACACAAAAATTAGAATACCTATATGAAATATTCTAATTTTTGGGTGTTTACATACTCCCTACAACTTCAGTGTTAAAATATCGCTAACTATGTATTACGTATTTTTTCCGTTACCCGAAAGAAAAAAGAAATTATTTGATTACGGGACCGAAGAAATTATTAATAATGTTATGGTAAACCTACGCGGCGCTTATTAATAGAGTCCGCCGGCTGTCGCATAGATCGGCATCTTGCCGAAATCGAGGCTATCTTTGGTCTCGAATAATAATAAGAGTCTCTGAGTATGTTTATATCTTACCTATCCGAATAATCAGTAGATAAGTATATAATCTTTAATAACTGGAAGCATCGCTAAGGATGCAAAATGAGAAGAGTATAGCCAACTATATAGGGCTGTAACAAACCACCACGCCGTCGGAAGTTTTTGTTGGAAGCGAGCGCAGATGGATTGCCGTACATGAAAAATGCGAAGAGTAAAGCGCAGTGTCAAAAAAAATTTATGGTTACATTCAGCTAATAGATAACAAATTAGCAAATGAAAAGAAAATATAGCTCTCTTTGAACCTGTACAAGACAGTAACGACTTAATGGAAATAGTATTAAGAATTATATTTTTAAACGAGCAACCGCCGATTTTCTTGCTGGCTCTTCTCGGTACGAACAGCTTTCTGAATCAGCAGTGGAATTGACAATTCAAAAGCACTTGTTTACAAGTTTATTTGAATAAAGAATATTTTGAATTTGAATTATTTTGATATAATCCGCGATAAACTCAACTCAAACTAAAATTCTCTTTATTCACATAAACTTGTAAACAAGTGCTTTTGAATCGTCAATTCTACTGTTGATTCAGAAAGCTGTTCGTACCGAGAAGAGCCAGCAAGAAACTCGGCGGTTGCTCTTTTCAACATAATACTTATAACTAGCTGCATTCATTACCATCTTGTACAGGGTCGTACAGTAGCTATATCCACGCATTCTTATCGTCTAAATAATCTTCAAAAGAACATATATGTAATTATAAAAGCTAAATGAGTAAATTTGTAAACTCATGCACTACCCACCAATAACACAACAATACACAAGCACTTCGCAAAGTTTTCACAATTTCTGCATCTACGAATATCAGATATGAGATACGGATAGTTCATTTAAAATTTAGAATAACATATTTTTTTAACGCGGCTTATAGATAAATAATATTTTCATTACTTTTGTATTATAGACCCCCCAAAGTAACGCCCAATTCTACAAATTAAAATTGGCAAAGAAAATAATTTGAAAGTAACTCTACAATTACTATTATTAGAAAAGTCTAGAATACTACATTGTTTTAGTTCATAAGCAGGCGGTCATAATTCTACATGGATATAAAAAATAACCCGTAACAAAAACTCCGTTCACAAAATGTAAACGAACATTATAAATACTCGAAACAATTCGTTTATTTCCCATCAGTAGAAAATGCAGCAAAATGTGTATACGATCGGATACGCCGCGGTACCGAGGACCCGAACACGACGCTTTCGCCGCACTTCGGCAACAATCGGCCATCATCGCTCCCCCAGCTGAGCCCGCGTCGTGTAATAGAAAGAGACAACGAACCGCGCAACTCCGTCAGCCGCCATTAATTTCTTTCTAGTGCCCGACACCGCCGTAGCGACTGCGTTTTATACTAACGCGAGACCACAAACGTTTTATATGTGAAAATTGTATATTAAGTTTCATACATATCGTTATATCCGTGTTGCCCTCTAGTGATATATCTACAATGGAAATATGTGTACGTAATGTCTGAAATGTGACGTGTAACGAAGCAATGTCTGGCGTACTCACATCTGTTGTCAACAAGAAATAACGTGGATTATGCAAGTTGGGATGAGATGTGGACGAGTGTTAGGTAAATTTTGTGTGTAAAAATGCTGTGTGAATAGTTATTTTATTTTGTGTTTTTGTGATAATTAAAAAGCATCTGCGTTAAGGTGAGGTAAAGGCGAACGATATAGGTAAAACAATAACGTATAGACACCTTGTTTCGGTCGCGAACTCATTGTTAGTAATTTACTTTTATCAATTCTAATTCGGAACAAACCAGTTCTTAAATACGCTATTTTGTAAATTACAAAGTTTGTTAGATAATGGACTTATAATAATTTAATATTAATACAACACATTTACACAAAACATAAGAGTGGTTAATATTCAAATAGAACACACGAAACGAAAATAATAAAACGCAATAAATGTGATAACTATAATCTAAATTCAAATAAACAAGTTTTTAATTTAAGTCCGTAATTCGTATAAGTGGTATTAGTTATTAGGTTTCCATACTTTAAAAATATACGAGTGAAATGTCGAAATTTATTAACTTTGAACAAAATATTTAAAAATAATACTGTAAAGTACAATAGTTCTTTGAAAGTTATTATCAGACAACTAATTACAAGTTGTTTGACTTGATTATCATAATTTGAAGGCGAACAATGTATTACCGTGAGGTAATTAAATTAGGTTTTACCTATTCTTGGCAGACTTAGAAGACTTAGAATCACTTAAATGTTACCAAAACAAACAATTTTTAAATATGGAAACGGCATACTGAATGTTTCTCACACTTAGCATGACCTTTGAAATTAAAAAAAGATTAAAAATAGAACAGAATTTTATCTGTGCTTTAGCAATTTGCATCTCAATTTAAATGTTTTGATAAAAAATATTGTAATGAAATAAATTTTGTTTTGGTTAAATATAGTACAAATACAAAAATTATTAAACAAAAGTATTGAGAAACAATATGCACTACAAAAGTCTAGTACAATTCTGTTATATAGAACTGAATCAGATGTTCAAAGTAACCTGATTATATTGCTCAAACTTATATGGGTCATAAATTGGCCATTTATTTGAATGATGAGATTTTGTTGTTCATTAAGATTTTTTTCAAATGAACCTCTGATATTCTGAAAGAATCATATCTAATTGCCAAATAATATTTTCTTCACTATTAAAATAATATAAAAAAAACATTAATAGAGAGGTTTTTCTGGTTTCAACGTGGTTTATGTGCCATATACTATATTTCATATTGAAAGACAATTCATATGAATATTTAATGCATCTTATCTTAAATTTTATTGCCAACAATTATTTTTCTTAATTCACCTAAACACATTCAAAGCCAAGTATGTTTAAATATATGTATGTATGTCAAGAACAAGTATATACTTAACTAATGAAAAATATCAAGGAAACCTATAAAAAATTCCATTTAAGAGCTTTAGAAAGTGAATTGAAAAATATTTTAAATTTACATTTGAAATATTTCAGCTGTTACATTACAGTAAAAAGTGACATACTTATTAGCAATTAATAATACATAATTTGAAAAATTAACAAAAGTAAATAATAATAATTAAAAAAGTAGTAATTTATAATCGCATAGTATCTCCTAAGCATAGGCTTTGTCTCTCCTTTTGTTTTGAGAGTAGGGTTTTTAGCATAAACCCACCACACTACTGCAATGCGGATTGATAGGTTACACACACCCCCAGAATTCTCTAGATTTTCCAGCTTTCTCTCTAAATTTTCCTTTACTAAAAAACGTGATATATTACTTATATCAATTAGGCACATAAGTTTTAATATATCTCATTAATGCTTGCTTGGGGTTTTAGCACTTGATTCCGAAATAATGATTCATAAATTATAATTTTAAAACTTAATAAATAACAAGATATGATACTAATGAAAATTATTCTGAAAACTATTTATGACTTGAATCTGTTTGCTTTTATTATCAACTGATAGACCTTGGCCTATCTAAATAGATTTGAAAGTCAATATCAATAAAGCTTATTGTTTATTTATTAAGCAATGATAATATATCTGATAAACATTCATTGAATATTTCCTGGGAAACACAATTTGATAATTAAATGTATCAAAGTTGACATTTTAAAATTCTATAAATTATTGGAGCACATAGAAGTCTATACATATTTATTTCTGTAAATTTTGAGTCAATTCTATACTTCAATTGATATAATAATGGCATCATATCAAGTTTTTTATTGTTTATTAGAACATCCCTAAATAAGTTCTTGAGCACTAAACAGTTATTAGTTTAAAAAAAATATGTAATCTTTTTTCTTTGTACATAAATAAAAAAAACTTGTGTCTATGACAAATTGGTATTGGTTAGTTTGTTTTGCGATTTAGATTATATACTTTGTTTTCACTCTATTTAATAGGAGGACATTATAGTAGACAAAGAAAGATGGCAATTTAAAATATGACAAAAATATACCAAATTTTTGTACATTGCTAACAAGGAACAATAGTGATTTCAAAGAACTTTATCAAAATGCGGCCCATATCTAGAATGCCAAATCAATAAATAAATAATTTAATAGTATACTATGACCCACATTAATATTGAGATTAAACAAGTTTTACAATTTAAATTTGCAAATTTATTGCGGAGATACATAATACAAAAGTAATAATAAATTTATTTTGCTATAATTACTATTATAAATAAATAGATAAATATTTCCATGTTACAAGTTTTGAAAAGACCAAAATATAAATACAAAATATTTTTGGTACTAAACACGGTACGATACAGAAAATAAACATAGTATATAAATTAGGGGTTTCTTTGATAGTTTATAAAAGTAGGCGTTACTTTGCGAAGATCCATAATATAAAAGTAATAATAAATTTATTTCTAATCCGCGATGAATTGAAATTGATGATGAAATTCATCGTGGATTATAGCAAAATAATTTTATTATTACTTTTGGTTTCTTTAATGCTAGAGTGATGCTTAACATACAGGATAAAAATTAAATCCTGTTTTTCCTCTAGTACAGTACATCAACTCTTAAGCTCATAGAAAAGAAGTCCTAAGAACAATGTTTATGCTATATATTTAAATTAACATAAAATAATCCAGTTTTCTATGTGTCATTTATACATATTATAAAACAAAGTCCCCAAATGTTGTCTGTTTGTATAAGATCGATTTTATCAACATCTACTGAACGGATTTTTATACGGTTTTTACTACATAATACGTCGATTGTTGAGGAAGGTTTAGGTTAACGATACATTACATTAAAATTCCCGCGAGGTTGGGGTTTACGCGGGAAAAACTTTGTGTCACACAAAGCAAGCACAACTAGTGAGCATATAATATATGGCAAAGCTAACACCGAACGAGTGTTCTACTTCAATTGTATTTAAAAACTGTCTTATTATCAGGTGAAATAACCGCCATGCAAACACCTGTAGCTAATAAAAAAACTCGCGTAAAGGAATTTCTATTAACTATAAATAGAAATAACTTGAAATTCCTAGGTAGATTATTACCAGTTGGAGGTTTCGCTCAGTGTAGGCTATAAAGTTGAGTCGTTGCGTATATGTATTCACTCATTATGTACCGAGTTACCCGGGGGCAAAGTTTTTGTTAGAGATCAAATGCTTCTTACCGAGATGTCTTAAAAGGCGACTAATGTAAGTCGACCCGTCATGAGGTATCCTACTGAGTTGAATAGACCACACAAGTTTCTTTACCCCACCTAGAGTGGGGTAAAGCAGTAGGATGATGATAAAATGGTTACCTGCAGATACCTAGTTAAAATCGAAAATAGTTGTTTTTAATCGTATTATCGTTTATTATTCCATTATTACACCTAACTGCACTTTTGCTAGTAGCATGTTCGTAGTACGTGAAATTAATCTGAATTATTTAAAATACTTATATTTGCTTAAGACATTAGATATATTAAAAAAGACAAAAAATCTCATTTCCCAAAATTGTAGTAAAAAATCAAATTAATATTAAATTTCCTTTCTCTTTTCTACTTTAGAACTTTATACCTTTCAATCAGTCAGACAAATACACTATCACCTCTAAATTAAATTATAAATTGTAAAAACACAGTACATAATAATGATAGTAAATGTGTTATCAATACTAGCGAATTGATAACTAACACAGAATTTAAAAATTAAATGTGCCAAAAACAATTATACATTATTTGAACGCAACCGGATGGTTGACGCGCATACAAATAATTATCTATTGTTTAAATTATCATTTTGCCTTCAAACCTTCACGCAAATGCTAACACCATCATAGTTTTATAGCAATCGTATAAACGGTTCACATTAACAATTGTGTAAATGAACAATGTACAGGAGATACGAAAATGATTATGGAATAACCTCAAAATTGCTATTTTTTGCGCTTTTCAATGTCAACCTATTCCTGTTGAGTTAACTGGATTTATATAGCCTATATGTTACCCCAGTGTATAAGGAATAATTGTGCCAAATTTGACAGATATTGGTTCAGCGGATTCGCCGTGAAAGTGTAACTAACATCCATAATCACATACTTTCGCATTTATGATATTACTAGGAAGGATAGGATGTATGTAATCTGAATGTCCCATAATATGATTTAAAGTCGGCTAAAATTGACCATTTTAAGACATTTAATACCGACACAGTATGAACTCATTACATTCTATAAAAAAATTAATGACAGTGTGTACCACGAATTTACAATAACGTGTCGAGCTATTTTAAAACCAAAGAACGTTATCGTTGCGTTACTCGTATAAAAAAGGTACCGCTTGTAATATTTAGGTTAATACTTTACTGAAGGTAAAACAACGACCTACAAACTATTCATGTTATATATCTCACGATCTTTGAATAACCGTGAAACCTGAATTGAGGCATTGATATAACGTAAAAAGACTGTTGAAAAGATCTAGCCCTTATGTAATGCCTCTGTGTATCGAAAACAAACTACAAAACTTTAATATATGTGTCAGTTAACGTTATAAAAATTTCAAAATTACACTAAATTTATTTCCGTTTCACTACTACGAAAGCAATGATGAATTATTTTGCTATATTCTGATTTTAGCAAATAAATTCTATCTTTACTTTAGTACTATGTAATTCTATAAAATAACGCCTACTCTTTTAATTTATTTCCGTTTCAATTTAAACTATTATATATTTAGCTTACGATATAAGTTTACAAAAATATTTCATATTTAGTTATTAGTATTTCTGGCGCAAATATCCAATTTAAAACCATCTGAAAGATTCGATTTTTATAAATTTTGCCAACGTTAAACTAACAGATATGTCCGACGATGCTTTTTTCTATTTTTTTAAGGTGTTACACGATTAATATTTGGTGGTAAATGCATTTTTCTCTCTCTTTTCAGTCAATAAGACTATGAGGGTTATAAAATAATGCAGTGGCTGCACAAAATATTGACGCTGGCAATAATTTGCGCAGCTGTGACGGCCCAGGTGTGCCCAAAGACGTGCAACTGCACACAGGACAGACTATCATGTACCGGCACCGCACTCTCAGATAACAAACTAACGCGGGCAGTCCTGGCCAATTATGGATCCGCTCTCCGAGAGATAACTTGGACTAACTCGAATATAATCTCCTTAGATAATAATACATTTTACGGGCTTTACTATATTGAATACATCGATTTAAGCAGAAACGAAATGAAGAGAACTGAGAATGGACTGTTTGCGAGACTGAGCCGTTTAACAAGTTTGAACCTATCGTGGAACCAAATCAACGACATACCAAGATCCACGTTCACCGATTTAGGGAACCTAGTCACCCTCGATCTGTCCCATAATAATTTACAAGCTATACCATTCCAGGTCTTCGGGCCGATGAGCAGATTACAGAATTTGGATTTATCTCATAATAAACTTGCTACTTTCTTAGATTACTATTTCCAACCTAATTGCCAACTGAAAACATTGTTCCTAAATAATAATAGTATAGACAAAATGACATCCAACGCTCTAGTCAATCTTACGGAATTGGAGATTCTCGACATTTCTAGCAACAAATTAGAAGATGTACATAAATCTCTATTCGATAGCTTAGAACAATTGAAAGAACTAAACTTAAGTTATAACAATTTTCAAAACATATCACAAGATGCTTTTAAAAATCTCAATAAATTAATATCGCTTAATATTGGCGGTAACAGGCTGAAAGTGTTGCCCTCAATGCTCTTCCAGCATAACGAAAATTTGATAACTATCTACCTCGATCATACAGAAATAGCAGTTTTACAGAACACTAATTTTAAAAGATTACAAAGTTTAAAACAATTATACATAAGAAATAACAAAATGTTACGTGAAATAGAAAATTTTGTATTCCAAGATACGCCATCTTTAACACTTTTAAACATAACTGCAAATGCCTTGACGTATTTGCCGCTATCTATGCAAACGTTAGATAATTTACAAGAATTATGGATAGGCGGAAACCCTTGGGCGTGCGACTGTAGGATGGCCTGGTTTGTTGGATGGGCTGAACAACGAAAGGAAATAATTAAGTCAGATTTAAGTTGTAGATTAACATATCCCGATGATATGTTGACGATCTTGAATAATACTAATTGCAAATCACCCACTCTTATCAGCAACAGCCCTCTAACATTGCATAGACTGCAGACTGATGCATTAGTCGAATGTAGGTTCGGAGGAAACCCTCCACCTTCCATCACATGGATCACACCTACAAGGGATGTTTACCATTGGAATCCAGAACCACGGATACCAGATATATTTCATAAGCATGGAATTGCGCACGATCAGTATTATCGCCCTATAGATTATAGTAAGTCAAGAGTCAGAGTTCGTGATGATGGATCTTTATTCATAGCCGATATTCATCGGGAGGACAGTGGTACTTATATATGCTTAGCAACTAATCCTTCTGGAAATATGACTGGAAAAGTAATTCTAAACATAGATCCAATGACTATGTATGAAATTAAAATATACAGTTTACTCTGTGGAGCGATCTGTGCAGCAGCTTTCTTAGGACTTACACTGTTAGTGCAAGCGCTACGTCACATTTTTTACAGGTCAGTATAATAGTTGTTAATACAGTACCCTTTCTTATATAAAATAATTGATTTATATACATTTATTTTCAGGTTCCGTATTTTGGAGACATGCTGCAGTTGCTGTACATGTGTTAACCGCGATGCTCCGCGCACCAGACAGATTTACCACATGCTTGACAACATAGAACAATATAAAAGGCAGCAATTGGAAAAACTAAGGGAAAATTATGCAGTTCAAGTAAGAATTTTAGATAATATAGAACATGACGATTGTGCCGCTTTAAATGTAATGATCGTTTTATTGATAGGTGCATCGAATTAAAGAAAACTGCACGCAACAAATGGAGTGGATCCAGACTAGTTATTCATCACAAGCGGCTCATTTAAGGAATATCAGAGATATAGGCACCAATCATTTAACTGCTATGAAAGACCAATACTACGACCAGGTATGTACTCAGTCTTAGATTTTATTAGTAATAGATGTACTTATTTTAGTAATAGATGTATTTATTGAAATTAATTTAAGTATAGTATTCATTTTTTTTTTAATCATGTACTAAAACGACACACTTGTGTCACGTCTCAGTTATAAATAACTTAAGACTTTCCCGTTTGTTTACGCAGGTGAAACGCGTTCGCGAATATTCCACTTCGCAATTGAATTGGGTTCGAGAAAACTACGTTTTCCAACGTAATAAAATAAGAAAATTCAGCGCCCACCAGATTTTAAGATTGCGCGAATCTTACAAATACCAACAGCAGACCTTGAATAAAGTCCTTGAAAATCTACCGAGCCTCTATTTCGAGAACTGTCGCAGTGGTTCTTGCGGCAGGAGCGATTCCATGGCTTTCGACCCCGACGTCGAAGTTATAGATATGTACCTGAAAACCAAGATAGAGAAGCTCGCCAGGTTGCCTAACGCGGATGAGGAGAGCAAGATATCAATATACTACACGCCGACGGAGAGATCGGTGAATTCGCGGAGGAACTCTCCGGTGACGATACCAGATGGTATCCACATCAACATGATAGAGCGCAGCGGGCCACCACGGCTGCTCGCCATGATCAAACCCTTGCCCGCTCCTCCGCCCACTGTGGAGATGCACACACCAGCATCCGGCTCGCAATCCCCGTCTAGATCCGGGAAACATAAATACAGAGAGGAATCGAAGCCATCTAGCGAGCCGCTACTAGGGCACAAGACGAAGGACGTGCGTCGGAAAATAAACATGGCCGCGAGCGTCAGCTCGCCAGAACTTCGAGACGTGGAAAAGGAAGGGGAGAGCGTTCCGGATAGAGATAAAGCTCGAGTGCTGCTCGCAGTAGAGCTGGCACAACCCGAGTGCCAAGTGCGACACGTCGCCGGGCAACTGGTGTGCGGAGAGTGCGCGCGGCTTTGTGAGAACACCCCCTTGTAGTACAGGCTTTTGACGCGTGTATTCAAAATTTACGCGCTGGGGCCGAGGCCCGGTCGCACGGAGGACATACGACTCAGCGACTACACAGAATCGCCGTCCTACGTGTAGCGACCTATCTTGCCTGGAGGTCTGACCGACCGAGTGATTGCCGCGAGGCCGAGTGTCCGTGGAGCCGCTTGTACTTTTAAGTAAGCTGTGATAGTCCTAGATTGGAATAACGTACGTTTAGCGACCGTTTATTTACTTTTCGTAGTGGTAGGGTTAAGGAATGCGATCTGCTCGTTTAGTGAATCCGTTTTCTATTAAGCGTTCTGTGGGTATTGATTATTGTAAATACTGTTCGTTTCCAATCATTTTTTTTCCATTTTGATGTAATTTTTAGGGTTAAAAGGAAAAAGTCTTAGAGCGTTATGCATTTTATATTTGTTCGTCTTAAAACACTATTTTAAAACGTGAGGTGTAAGGAAGTTGTTACAGTCATTGTTGTATTTGTTCCGGTTAATTGGTGTAACCCTTCGGTCGGCAGTTAGCCCGCTGCCCGACTTTCCACGCCCGCTCACTCTAAACATTCTCGTATGTTGCAAACTACTATTTATATATTATATATTTTGTGAAACAGTCGTATGGAAATGAGTCTTGCAGTGATATGCCAAATGCTACATACAACAATGGTTATATTGTATAATGTTTCTTAATATAAATTATACAATTATTGTTGAAAATTTTCTAAATATTATAAAGGAGAATAAGGAATCATGAAGAATAAATTATTTTTCAATGTAATTTGCGTTTAATTCTTTTTCATTTATCTACTGGGGAGTTATGAATTTAAATTACAGCAATACAAATTGTAGAGAACTCGACCATAAATTTCAAAATAATAGTGAAGATATGTTATTTTTTAAATCCCCATCTAAGACCCACTTTAGATTTTAAAACGTGAAAAAACTACTTAATATTTTTATTACCGTTTAAGTATTATAAATGCAAAATGTTAATTATATTAGTAAAACAAGATTTTATATATTTTTTTTTCGCTAAGAATTTCGATTAAAATTTTGGTTAATATTTTTAATTAAAATATTAGTTGATATAAATTCTTTATATTCTATTTTCTGTATTTGCGACTGATAAATCAAAGCTTAAGTTAAGGGGGAGAGGTACATAAAGAAACTCATTTGAACTGGACTTAATTAAATCATGATTATTTTATTTCCAAAACTAAAAATCATATAGGTAATATATTTTTGATTATTGACAAATATTTTTTTTTATTTGATTTTCTTTAGTAGTAAAAAAATGTTATATAAAATTCTAAATTTCAATAACAATACAAATATATTGTCATTTTTCAAAAAGCACTTAAATTCGGAAATTATTAAAAATTAGTCACCCGATTAATATACGTATTAAATTTTTTGTAAAGGCTACTGTACTATTCTAGAAAACCTCATTTCCGGTAAAGTAGTAGGACACCGACATATAGGTACAATTAAATATTTAATATTGAACAATAGATAATAGTTTTTTTTTTAACTTAAAACTTTTAATTTAATTTAATTCAATATTGTTTTAATTTAATTTTAATTAATTAATTAAATAAATTTAAAAGTAAGAACTTTTAATTAACTTGGCTTGACTTAAGTTCAATTTTTCTAAACAGTGACGAAGTTATAAATAAAACACTCGCTCTTTTGCAAATAATTTATTGATCGTTAAGGCTTTTACCCGCAGTTAATTAATAAATTTATTAATTAAATTAAAATTAATTAATTAGAAAAAAAATGAAGGAACACATCATTATATGAACGCTTTTAAAAACGCAAGCTAATAAAGTATAATACGTAATTCAGTCTAGAGGAAGTTATGATAAAATTATTTATTAAGAAAATCTATGTTAAGTTAAGTGTGGGAAGCAAAACCCGTTCTCATACTGTAAATATGCACAATATCACAAAACACCGCTACCAACAACGCACTACACTCATTCACACGACAATCTCTACAATCGTTTCCCCCCTTAACCAAAGCATCAGGAGACTCCACGACAACATCCCAAAGCTTTTCCACACGAATTCTGCATGTATCAGGTATAGGAACGGATGATATAATATTATAGGAAGAAATTACTAGAAATTTGTTGATATTTTATATTTTGGTTTTGAAAAGCGAAATTAGACCTAACAATTATTTACCGTGATTATTTAGGAATTTGTTTTTTTTGCTAAATTTGGCGTCCAAATCTAGGATTGCATTTGAATGGCCCGGAGTTAAAATTGTGTCAGGTCCATTTAATTTGTCCCCCCTTCAAACAATCAATTGCTCCACTGTTGGACGTGGGCCCCTCATTGCGAAACAATGCTGTAAGCAAGATTGCTCGCAGCAGTGTTTTATTACAAAGATTTGTAATAGGCGTTCAAGAAATAGAATATTCAGAAAAGTCATAAATTATAGAAGACTATCATTTAATCCTACTTGTGGGATCGGCGCAATGTGTTTTCATTTTCCATTCTTTAGTAGTTTTTCCCTGTTTTCGAGGGGGAAAAATTGGTTTTATTTTTTATATATCCTATAACTTAGCGATTACCGCAGAAAGCAGCGGACGGACAGATCGAGAGACTTCCGCATTTACGAGTACCTATATAATTAGTATAGACACACGGATATGTCCCATAGCAAGCCTATTTATGACCTTTCATTACAGATATTTAAGTGATTCATTACAAAAAAAAACGACTAACTGCGCACAGTTAAAATAATAGCAGCCCCTTTTTTTTAAGTTTTATTTTATACCGTCATTGGAAGGAATTGCATAACTGCTATTTGCAAGGGACACGTCGTCTGTTAGCGATTACTCCCTTTACGGATTCCCCTTGACGTATCGCTAATCTAACATTGAAACTGAGCCGATGTAAATCGTATAGATGGCGCTGTTAGGAATTTTATAATCCCCATAAGCATGATTGGAAAATGAATTATGAGTTAAATCACCAAAATAAAAGTGATGCTAGACAAATAATTGGGAAATAAATTTATATTTCAATATATGAAGTAGAATGTATTGGCTAATAGAAAAATATTAATAAAAGTTTTAGTTTTGTTTATTCACTTCGCCCGCCTAGAAAACAGGATCATAGTTTTTTTTTCACGAATTAATATTTTCGACATAACAGTAGTTACTGTAAGTTAAATAAGAGATAGAGACATGCTCTCGCGGAGTTTTTTGTAGTATTTTTGTAGATCTACAATTCTCTAGTACATTACTTTAGTGTATCTCTGCTGGTTTATAAGGCGCACGCGAATAAAGCAGGCGAGTTTTTTTTACAACCCTACGTAAACTTTTCAACACAATTTACATAAAACAATAATGTACTATTAATTAGCCGTGTGTTATCCGGCTGAATAGAAAAGTACCACCCTCATTTCTTACCGAGGTGTCGTAAAAGGCGACTAAGGTAAGTAGACCCGCCGAATGGTATCCGGCTGAGTAGAATAGACCAACCTCAACCCTTACCGAGGTGTTGTAAAAGGCGATAAAGTAATTTGACCCACAGTGTGGTATCCGGTTTAGTAGAATAGACCACCCTCATTCTTACCGAGGTGTCGTAAGGTACGACTGAGGTAAGTCGCCGTCAGGCAGACGGCCGGTCGTAAAAATGCAGCCAAATCATGTGACAGCCTGTTTATAACATGTTGTGCCGACTCCACTTAGACTGGGATAAGGGCAGGAAGATGATGATAATGTACTAATAATCGATACCTTCTAGAAGAATAGCACTATCTATTATTAAAAACCGTACAAAAAACCTTTCAGTAGATTTTGAGAAAATCGCCCACATACAGACAGACAGCTTTTGGGGACTTTGTTCTATAATATGTATAGCTAATTTCCATTCGTAAATTCATAAGACCAATTCAGTTTTAGACCCAGACAGTTTTAGACAGAGATAAAAAGACATGTTTTTTAAGAAAACTAGCTAGTACGAAATTTTCCCCTGAAAACCCCCTACATGCTGAATTTCAGGAAAATCGTTGGAGCCGTTTCCGAGATTCGGAAAATATATTTATATATAGACATACAGGATTAACTTATTAAATTAAAATATTAAAGATAATAAGTTGCATGTAATAATTATTTTGTTCTGTTAAAAACTAATTGATAAAGTGTCTAATTGATAATTGCAATTTATCACACGCTTTTCGGTGAAGGAAAACATCGTGAGGAAACCTGCATAACTCTAGAGAATTCTGGAGATATGTGTAACCTACCAATCCGCATTGGAGCAGCGTGGTAGGTCTTAGCTCAAAACCTTCTCTTTGAGGAGAGAGGAGGCCCAAGCCCAACAGTGGGATAGTAATAGGCCGTTACTTTTATGGTTTACTAAACTGAAATATTTTACTTTCTTTCATTTGCTATTCAATAGGTACGATTATTTTATTTCCGCCGTGTCGTATCCGGCTGAGTAGACAAGACCACCCGCTTTCTTACTGAGCTGTCGTAAAAGGACTGTAAGTTGATGTCTGGCAAAGCACCAAGCCGATTCATGTGACATGTTTATAACATGTAAGTAGGGTCAGCACAACATTTTTATAACATGTGCTGACCCTACTTAGAGTGGGATAAGGGCAGGAGGATGATAACCGTACAATTATAATTTATAGAATTAGGCGTTACTTGGCGGAGGTCCATAATACAAAAGTATGAAAATATTATTATGCTATAATCTGCGATGAAAAAAAAATATTATCGCAGATTATAGCAAAAGTGTTTATAATTAGTTTTGTAGGTACAATTATTAAGTCTTTAGGTATTTATGACGTAAAGTCCGAAGGCAAGCATTATATCGTAATAGTCGATGGAAATGACCACTTAAACTATCTTGTGACCAAATCAATATTTTAACACTTTCCGGTTTCTACCATCCTTAGAGCTGAAGATGTACAGCATTCACTCAAATCTTCCTGGACAGCAAAAACCTCAAGTCGTAGAATACAATGAAGACTAACTAAAACTTACATGCCGTGTAGTATCCGGCTGGGTAGAATAGACCACATTCTTTCTTACCGATGTGTCGTAAAAAGAGACTATGGTAAGTTGACCAACTATGTGGTATCCGGTTGAGTAGAATAGACCACCCCCTTTCTTAACGAGGTGTCGTAAAATACGACTAAGGCAAGTTGGCGCCAGGTAGGCGGCCGGTCGTAAAATACCAAATCATGTGACAGCATGTTTATAATATGTCGTCCTGACCGCCCTTAGAGTGGGATAAGGGCAGGAAGTTAATAAGGTATTTATGACGTAAAATCCGAAGACAACCTGGATTAACCCATCGTAATAAAGCTGATGGCCACTTGAACTATCTGGTAACTAAATCAATAATTTAACAAACTCCAGTTTCCACCACCCTAAGAGCTGAAGATGTACAGCATTTACTCAAATCTTCCTGGACGACAAAAATCTCAAATCTAAGAATACGATGAAAACTAACTAAGACTTACCTTAGCACCAGTGCGGTTCCACACCAACACCTTATGTCCTGAGTTGAGGAGGTTCTTCACGATACCGCTGCCCATGATCCCGAGGCCCAGGAAGCCGAACTTCATCTGGCTCGCCTTGATGTTCTTCTCCAGCAGCGTCTCCGACACGTTCTCCAGATCCAGAGGTGGTGTTTCCTGATTGTCAAACCACAGTAAATTATTCAGATCACAGCTGATAAATTATTCGATCCAATGACTCTAGAACTAATATTTAGTTTAGCTAATGTTAGTTTAGTTTAGTTCTATTTTATTATTCTTTTTTATATCTCTGTCTAAGTTGAAAGAAATTGCTTTATAAATATATAGGGCACTTACACACACGGTCGTCCGTCCCCAAAGTAAGTAACTTAATACTTGTGTTATGGTAGACAGACAACTGGTGAATATATACTTATATATTTTTAAATACATACTTAAATACAAATATACACCCAGATTCAAAGACCAACAGGTTCATTTATAGAAAATGTTAGACCTCGGCGGGAATCGAACCCGCGACCCACGGAGCTGAAGGCAGGGTCACTACCCACTGCGCAAACGGGCCAGTCACGGGCCAGCTTTAATATTAATACAATGTACAAAACTATTCTCTTTCGATAGAGTATTTGAATAAATGTTTGTAATGTCCTTTAGTGTTATAGTGTATAGTTAAGGTTAGATTAGGAAATAAATACTGTTTCCTATTCATTCCCAGAAAGCGGGATGGCAGTAGACGTAAGCCATCGCGGATGCCATCACCCCTGATATCATTTGAGTTTGGTCCCAAGTGAGCCGTTTCTCAACAGTTTGGCCTCAAGTGAGCCATTTCTCAACAGTTTGGCCTCAAGTGAGGCGTTTTTCAACATTTTTGCCCCAAGTAAGACTTTTCTCAACAGTTTGGCCTCAAGTGAGGCGTTTCTGAACAGTTAGACCCCAAGTGAGGCGTTTCTCAACTGTTTGGGCTCAAGTGAGCCGTTTCTCAACAGTTTGGCCCCAAGTAAGACTTTTCTCAACAGTTTGGCCTCAATAGAGGCGTTTCTGAACAGTTAGACCCCAAGTGAGGCGTTTCTCAACAGTTTGGCCTCAAGTGAGCCGTTTCTCAACAGTTTGGCCTCAAGTGAGCCGTTTCTCAACTGTTTGGCCCCAAGTGAGGCGTTTCCAACATTTTGGCCCCAAGTAAGGCTTTTCACAACAGTTTGGCCAGAATTAAGGCTTTTCTCAACAGTTTGGCCTCAAGTGAGGCGTTTCTGAACAGTTAGACCCCAAGTGAGTCGTTTCTTAACAGTTTGGCCCTAAGTGAGGCGTTTCTTAACAGTTTGGCCCCAAGTGGGGCGTTTCTCAACAGTTTGGCCCCAAGTGGGGCGTTTCTCAAAAGTTTGGCCCAAAGTGGGGCGTTTCTCAACATTGCATAAAACAAAAACACAAAGACACTACCAATAGGGAACAAACACAAATATATTTTGCATTAGAATTTTAAGAACACATCTCATTAGTAGACCATTATTATTAGTTAATAATAATAATAATTGCAGCTAGTTCATAAGTGTTTATGATTAACTACAGTTATCAATTATTTGATAGAGAATCCCAATGACACTTACAGGTCTCAGTATGTTGGAGGGGCGGTGCAACAGGCTGGACTTCTTGGAGAAGGAGTGGTTCAGCATGGAGGGTTTCTCGTTGGCCAGGTCGCTGTCGGTGAACGAGCGGGAGATGTTCTTCATCTTCTTCCGAGGAGTGCCCTTGAGTCCAGCGGATGACGAGCGTTTGATTGGCTTTACCTTTGAAATGCCCAAACGTATCTATAAATATTGAGAACGTATCAAAATATATACTTATTATAAGTCCCCAATGGCTGTCTGTCTGTATGTGATCGATCTTCTCAAAATGCTGAACGGATTTTTATACGGTTTTACTGAAATATAGTGTAATTTTTCCGGAAAGTTAAGTAAATAGTAAATACGGTTTTATGTTGTGTTGAAGAGATCGCTTAGTTATAAACAAACTTGCCTACTGAGAACACATAAAGAAATGTACTAGAGAATTGATCTATTTAGGTAGAGATCTACTAAACTGCTACAAAAAAGTCCGCAACAGTATATATCTATCTCTTGTGGCTGACTCGTAGTAATTACTTTTATGTTAAAAATGTCAATTAAATACATTGGTTTGCACGCAGGGACATCTAGTCACAACATAAAACAATTATAAAACCTGTCCTATTGTATGGATCAGAATGTTGGGCAATGAAAAAGATGGATGAAGTTAAAGTACATGCAAGTTATATGAGAATGTGTGGAAGTGTGGCGTGACAAGACTGGATAAAATACACCACGAGTATATAATGGGTAGTCTGAAAGTTGCAGTTAGTATGGAAAAGACGAAAAATGTAAGACGAATAAATATAAATAAATAAATATATGGGACACTTACACACACGGTCGTCCGTCCCCAAAGTAAGTAACTTAATACTTGTGTTATGGGTGACAGACAACTGGTGAATATTTACATATATAATTGTTAAATACATACTTAAATACAAATATACACCCAGGCTCAAAGACCAACAAATTCATTTATAGAAAATGTTGGCCCTCGGCGGGAATCGAACCCGCGACCCGCAGAGCTGAAGGCAGGGTCACTACCCACTGCTCCAACGGGCCAGTCACGAAGATTGAATAATGTAATACTTGTGTTATGGGTGACAGACAACTGGTGAATATATACAAATATAATTTTTAAATACAAACGTACACGCAGACTCGAAGAACCAACAACTTCTTACAGACAGCAAATTCTTACAAGAAATTATTTTATGGAAAATGTTGGCCCTCAGCAGGAATCGAACCCGTGACCCGCGGAGCTGTGTCCAATGTCACTAACCACTGCGCCAACGGGCCAGTCAATTAAAATTAGAAATTACTTTCCACTTTAAGCAGGAGTTGGTTACATAGATAAATACAGATGAAACTAATATACATGTAAGTTAGTAGTTTATTTTACCAATGAACATGTTACCTGATTTATTTTCGCCCATTTTTAAAAAAAAACCTCACTTGCCATGCAAGCAAACTTCAACTTTATTACCTTTGGTGTAGCGCTCTTTTTCTTCACCTCGGGAACAGGGACATTTTCTTCTGGTACCTTCTCATCCAAGCTATCTTCCATCATATCATCCTTCAGTTTGTCAAAGTCTTCTTCAGTATTCCGAACGTGATCGTCCAAATCTCCAAATTTCTAACAATAATAGCACAGAATCAAACGTCAAATCAAGCCACCACCATCCACTAGAGCTAATATTACATCATCGCCTTTATTCTTGTATTGCTCATATGTTCATTATTTTCTTAGACTTATCCCACTCCATGTGATATCGGCACAATAACCTAATCTTCCATTCTCTTCTAACATCGTCCACTCTGGTGGTACTCCTTTTATATGAGTATCAGTGCCCACACAAACCATTCATCTTTTATCAGCCTCCCTCTTCCTGGTCATATATCCATCCACATTCATATTTAAAACTCTTTTAGTCGCATGATTTTCATCCCCCTCACCATACCAACTTAATCTTAAATGGTTATTATAAATAATTAATGTTCCGCGTTTTCTGGGTATCGTTTAAACATAATAGTAAAGTTAAGTAAATATATTTTTTTTTATTTACAGTTATTTACAAGGTTAAATATCTTATATTTACTACGGAGGAAATTAACAAAAATATAACAAATAGATTTCTAAATTCAAATTCCCTATTCTCGTCGTTCAATGCAGAGATTTTAAGTTCTTACCCTCGTCTTGGACTTAGTATCTTTACATTTACAGCACAATTAGACCATACATAGAACAAAATGAACATTTTAGCTTTTTAAATATGAAATAATTTATTTAAAACTTACTAGTCCCTCCTAAATAATATCAATAATGATGGTCCCAAATGCGTCCCTTGTAATACACCCTTAATATTCATACTAAAATAACATTAATCGTTAATAGGCAAAAGAACGGATGTTTTATCACAATCAGTTTTTGTGTAGTAATTACTATTCTAAACAACAGATGTACAGGATCTTACCTCTGGATTTTCAATATACTCTTCAATCTGAGCAACGGCTTCTTTGAAAGCTACAGTTTTTGAGGACTTGATCAGCTGCTCTTTGTGCTCCTGATACGGCTTGATATTATTCTCTTCGATCCAGGCACTGTTGACAATAATCTTCGTATAGTATTTAACAATACAACTCATAAAATAAAGTCCCCAGTTGCGTCTATTTGCGATATACTCTAAAACTGCCGAACGTTTTCCATACGGAATGATTAATAAAGAAGAATAGTTGGAAAAATTGTTGAGGTTTTGTGTAAATTTAATATTTTTAATATTAAGTATTTTTTTCAGCTAAAAACTCTACGCAATCCTTTTGTCAAAATATAATTCTTAGAACTAGTGACATTTAGTCATCACTATCTTATACAGTGTTTATCATGTATGTACTATATCGACGCATTCTTATCATCTATGTTATCCTCAATTGTATTGGCTGGAAATTGAAAAATCTTTTGAAATATGTTGGGCACAAAAAAAATAAGTTATCGATTAGAATAAAAGAATAATTCAAAATACAACTAGAAGGCGTTGATTACATGACTATTTCTATATTCTAATTTTTTCTAAATTTAAAAACAGTTCAAATGTTAAATTTAACAGTTTAAATGGTAAATATTTTAACATTTCAACTGTTAAAGATAAGTAATAAAAAATTAAAGTTAAAGTTGATTCTTGTTCAGACATCGATTAATTGTTTATTTCATCACTATTGTGTCTATGCTGCTTTATCTAAGCCAAAAAATATGTCACATCAAAAGTCAGCTCTTTAACGTAGAAGAAGTTCATAACTTCACTTTTACTATATCTTTTACTTCTTCTTTTGTGTTTATGGCCTCGATCTGTGCTTTGAGGGCACGATATATTCCGCCAATATCGCGTAGGATGGAGAAGACACGTTGGAGATTTACGTTAAATTTACAGTTGGCCGGTAATTAGTACATGTACTTGTTAATCTACGACAACACAAAAACGTCACATTAACAAACATAAATATAAAATATATACATTGCATATACATAAATTGACATAATATGTAATAGATAACGTTACAGTTTAATATTATTTTTAATAATAAATTTATTTAAAGTTATTACTAACGGAGTGTACACATGCATTAGTAAACATTGAAAATTTATTGGACGAGGAATTGTAAGAGGTAAGATGTCATATAATGAGTGGTCAAGTTTGCGACAATTAAAAAAAATGTGATCGTAGGTTCCCTCTTCCAGACCGCATTCACAAATGGAATGATCTCTAATTCGCAACTTGGCCAGGTGTACAGGAGAACAAGCATGCCCAAGGCGTAGCCGACATAGTATTGACGTCACTTTTCTACTAAATTTACGGTATTTAAAAAACCATGGCATTCGTGGTATAGACGGTTGAATAGCACCATAAAATTTTCCTTTTGTCAATACTGATTTAACCCAATATTCATTCCATGATATGTTAAGCTGTCTTTTAGCAATATATTTTAAATCATGCGGAAAAATTTGTCTAATTTCCATACCAGACTGTGTTGCAACCTTAGCACATGAATCTACTGTCTCATTACCAGCAACTCCACTATGACTAGGGATCCATGCTAATGTTATATGTATACCTTTTTTGCAGCAGTTATAGAGTGCCTCCCTAACTTTTAAAATTATTGGAATTATAGAATTACCACGAAAAGGATTTTGTTTAAGAGCATATAAAACACTAAGACAATCCGTTAGTAATAAAACCTTTGGGATATTATGGGATTCAACGTATTCGACTGCCTGAAGCAACGCCATGGATTCGCCGGTGAAGACAGAAGACTCAGATGGTATTTTGAAGTTAAGAATAATTTTAAATTTCGGAATCCAGCACGCAACACCAACGTCATGATCCTCAGATAATTTAGATGCATCAGTGAAAATATTTAAGTAATCTTTCCAGTCACTAGTCAAGATGTCTTGGAAACGTTTATTGGCACCAGGCGTTGATTCCGTCGCTAGCATTGGTTAATACACGTGTTAGTGAGACTTTTTCATAATATATTGGCCTAATATAAGGGTTTAAGGGATTTTTTAGGATTTGGTGAGTGTTACTAACAACTATCTTTAAACAAATAACTTACTAACTTAATAAAATCGCGATCCATTTTTTACTTCGCTAAAGAAAAAATGGATTGTGATCCCCCTCCTGAACCACCGGATCCCGGTGGTATCATGGATTCTGATATGTCTAGCATTTCCCGAAAGCGTCATGAAATGAGTGGTGGAAAGTCACATTCAAATTTTTCGAATAAAAGAATACTAACAGACCCGTCACAATCAAATCCGTCTGTTCAAACAGTGTACGTAAACTCTAATTTTTCCGATGGTGTCAAAAATTATAAAAATGATGATAAAGGACCATTTGTGGTCCAGGTGTCACGAGTGGAAGCTGACCCAGCGGCTGGTTTGTCAATTAGGGCAATTAAATTTGGGCAATTTCTGTTTAAAAATAAAATTTGCAATATAGTTAAAGATGGAATCAAGGGTGTTGGTAGAAACAAAATTTCTATAGAATTTGTCAATGCTGATGCTGCCAATGCATTCCTTACCAATCCAATATTGACTGCACATAATTACAATGCTAGTATTCCAACATACAGCATCACTCGTATGGGTATCATAAAAGGGGTACCTGTGGAGTGGTCCATGGAGGATTTTGTGAATTCTGTGGAGCTGCCTCAAAACTGTGGTGAAATTTTAAAGGCTAGGAGATTCAACAGAAAGGAAGCCATTGATGGAAACGTGAACTGGATCCCTACACAAACAGTTGTACTTACTTTCAGAGGACAGGTACTTCCAGAACGCATATTTTCTTATCACACAGCTCTCTCAGTTCATGTATATAATTTCCCAACTATACAGTGTTTAAGTTGTTGTCGCTTTGGGCATATACAATCACAGTGCAGATCCAAACCTCGCTGTTATAGATGTGCTCAACCCCATACAGGCGATAGTTGTGGAATTGCTAAAGAGTTTTCAACATGCCTATATTGTTCAGGATGTCACTTCTCAATTGACAAGGCATGTCCTGAACAATCTAGACAAAAATCAATTAAGATTGTCATGTCCCAAGACAACATCTCCTATATTGAGGCATCATCACAGTTTCCATCAGTGAAGAAATCTTATGCTGACATAACCAAAGTAATGTTCTCAAAACCTATTAACGTTTATGAAAAGCAGCATACTCAACAATCACCTGTACAGTCCTACAGAAAAACTGTTTTTAGAACACAGCGTCCCAAGAGTCCCATGGTAGAGGGTTATGACAAAGAAGCACATAGGAATATCACAAAAGCAGGTCCTTCAGTTTTGAGGAATGGATGTGCTTTGCAACAGACACAAGATACATTAGAAAACATTGACTCCTTCAATAATGATAATATCATTGATAATTTATTTAATGTCCTTTTTAATTTGATCAATAAATTTGGTGATTGTGTACCGCCCAACGCTGCTATTAAATTACAAAACATCCTCAAAACCATCAACAATGGACAGATTCAAGATACTACAATGGAACAGTAAAAGTATCAGATGTAGAAAGTCTGAATTAAACTTTCTTATAAATGAATATGATCCTACTATTATTGCCATTTCTGAATCATGGTTGATTCCTGATACTCGTTTTAGAGTGTCAGGTTTTAACTGTTTGAGAAATGACAGAGATGATGGATATGGAGGTGTTGCCATTCTCCTTCATCGTTCACTTATTTTCTCTCAAATATCCCTTCCTTTTCACAGTTCACACTTTAATGCGGTGGCTGTAAGAGTCCTTAATATATCTATTATTTCAATATATATTCCTCAAACACATCCTTCCATAATACCAGAATTAATGACTATCATTTCCTCCTTGCCTAGCCCTGTTATGGTGTTGGGTGATTTTAACACCCATCACACATTATGGGGCTGCTACTACATTGATACTTTTGCCCCATTGTTATTAGACCTTTTTAGTGATATAAACTTGTGCTTATTGAATGATGGTTCTCCTACACGTCTAGTTAACCCAAACCAAAATCCAAAAAGTGCAGTAGACCTATCCCTTTGCTCGCCTTCTCTTGCTCCTCTATGTATATGGCAGACCCTTCCTGGCACTTATGGTAGCGACCATTTTCCAATTCTGATAAATATTATTTTAAACAATTCTCCAGTTCTAAAGCCAAGTCCTTTGCTCAAATATAGATTGAATAAAGCAAAGTGGACTGAATTTTCTTTAGAAATAGATAGGAAACTATGTTCACTCTCAGATCTACTTGATGGAAACATTTTAGATTATTATGACAGATTTATTGAATGTATATTTATAGCAGCCGATAATAACATACCTAAAAAAAAGCATATAGGTAATTACATCAGAACATCACCACCATGGTGGGATGAAGAATGTACTGCTGCCATTCATAATCGCATAGAAAAAGAATCCATTTATAAAGCCTCTATGTCTATGGAAAATTTCCTTATATACAAGAAAATAAATGCAAAGACAAAGCGTATACTTTCAAAAAAAAAGAAGTCTGGATGGTTGGGATTTTGTGAATCTCTTCATCCCCGTACATCGCTTGGATTTATTTGGGACAGTGTAAGGAAATTTAGAAACTCGTTTAGTAGTAATTGTGATCTTACAACAAATGATTCTTTAACATGGCTACATGATTTTATTGGCAAACTATCTCCCCCTACAGCCCCTTTAAGGGACTGCTTCCCCTCGTGTCTGTCTGTCTTATCATTTGATGATATGGATCGCCCCTTTTCTTTTGAGGAACTCCTGTGTGCATTAAATGGTCTTAAAGATACTGCACCAGGTATAGATGGCATTCCTTATTCATTTTTAGTTAATTTAAGCAATATTTCGAAGCAATATTATCTAAATGTAATAAATAAAATTTTCATTACTGGTTTGATCCCTGAATCATGGAAGTGCCAAATAGTTGTACCTTTGCTAAAGCCTGGTCAAAATCCAGCTGATTGCAACTCATATCGTCCAATAGCTTTATCTTCAACTGTTTGTAAGGTCATGGAACACCTTGTGAAAAATAGACTAGAATGGATTGTTGAGAACAGAGGCATCATGGCAAACTCACAGTATGGGTTCAGAAAAGGTTTTGGTACAATGGATAGCCTTGCTATAATTACAACAGATATCAGGTTAGCATTTGCAAAGGGTGAGTACCTTGTGGGTACCTTTCTGGACATAAGCTCAGCATATGACAATGTTATTCTCTCGTTGCTCAGGCAAAAAATGCACCAGCTGAGCTTACCAAAGAGAATTACAAATTTTATATGTAATCTTTTGATGGGTAGGTCTATACAAGTTAGACACCAGGGGGTTCTTTATCCCCCTAGGTTAGTCTGGAAAGGTCTCCCGCAAGGTTCTGTGCTTAGTCCATTGTTATATAACATTTATACTCAAGACTTGGATAAGTCAGTAAATAGTTTCTGTGATATACTCCAATATGCAGATGACATTGTTCTGTATACAAGCTCTAGGTGTATGTCTGAAGTCACCTCACGATTAAACTCTGCCTTATATTATTTGGGGCAGTGGCTTGAAAATCATGGTTTATTTTTATCTGTACCAAAGTGTAAAGTTGTAATTTTCACAAGAAAAAGACAGGTTCCTACTATAGACATTAGATTTGATAACCAACTCCTGGAGGTTATTGAGTATGTTAAATTTCTTGGTTTGTTCTTGGATTCTCGACTCACTGGCAGAAATCATATTGACTATGTTACACATAAATGTGAAAAAAGTATTAATATTATACGAAGTCTATCAGGTGTATGGTGGGGTTCTCACCAGTATACACAGAAACTTTTGTATAATGCCATCGTACGCAGTCATTTTGATTATGGATGCTTTATTCTTGATCCTTTTCTTAAAGGAGCTATAACTAAACTAGATAAGATCCAGTACAAGTGTCTTCGTATTATAATAGGAGCTATGAAATCCTCACCTACTAATGCTTTACAAATAGAAGGTGGGGATCCACCACTTTGCATTAGGAGACAATTTCTTTCTGATCGGTTTCTGTCTAAAGTGCTTCAAACTTCCTCCCATCCTCTTTTATCTCATCTTCATCAACTTTCTAACTTTGGTATACCAAGTCAATCACCATCATGCATTTTATTAAGTTATCGCAAATTTATAAGCCTTCCTAGTCCTTTGAATACTTTTACAATGAATCCTCTTTACCTTATATCTTACGATGCATTAACCTTCCAACCCTCTATTGTTTTTAATTTAGGTATAGACAAGAATACTATATCTTTTATCTAAGCTATTAGATTGAAAAAATTATGTAAATTTGGAGTAATGGTTATGGTATTAATTGACCTGATTTACATCTTTTAGCATCTTGGGTCCATAATTGTATGATATTCTATCAGTTTCCTTTCCATTGCATAAAAATTCATCAATATAGCACTAATGGATAATTTATAGAATTAGGCGTTACTTTGTGAAATATCCGTTTTCATACCCGATACATGCAGGATTCGTAACACACGCACAATATATTTATTTATTATTATTATTTATTATCGTAAAATTTTCTGTGTGTTGTAAAGATTACCCGCTGAATTTCTTGCTGGTTCTTCTCGGTAGAAGCAAACTTCCTAATCAGTGGTAGCTTCTTTAAAAACATAAGACGATTCAAAAGTATCGAAAACTTTCCTCAAGTGGATAAAAAATAATTTGAATTTACATTAACACAGATTATAGCGAAATAATTTTGTTATTATTTATGTATTGCAATAGATTAATGTAAATGAAACAGAGACTTTTATAGTATTGGTATGGATTAATACGTGAAAAAAATTGTTGAATTTGTAGAAGTGCATTCATAGAGCATGATTTTAATAACACATTGCTACATAAGAAATATTGTCCATGGGGAAATCATGCTGATTGCTTACTACTTTCTAACAATATGTTTAGTCTGGTAACTAATTTATATATATACAAACTAATTTAAACTACAGATTTATGTGAATACTTTACAATTTTGTATATTCATTTTGGTCATCTATACTAATATATAAAGCTGAGGAGTTTGTTTGATTGTTTAAACGAGCTAATTTCAGGATTTTCTTTTAGTGTAAGATAATCCTTTTATCGAGGAAAGCTATAGGCTATATAACATCACGCTAAGATGAATAGGAGAGTAGCAGCACTAATAAATATTAAGGAAACAGCAAAATTTACAACTTACCTTGAGTGCGCTGAGTAAACGGTAATAGTTATTGAAAAATCATGTATTACTAAATTCTTCCCCTTTAAAAGTTCTAAATAAAAGTTCGCAACAGCATATGTCTAGCTTTTAAGGTTAACCCACGTTAACCATTTTTATGATTATCAAAAGACTATATTACGGTTTCAATCGTTCTATGCGAGCGGGGCACTGGCGATTGCTAGTCAACAATAAATAGACAACAACATTAGAATAAACCACCCCCATTTCCCACCAGTGTCGTAAAATACAACTAAGGTAAGTCGACTCACCATGTGATATCTGTATACAAGTAGGATAGACCACACATATCGTACCGAGGTGTCGTAAAATACCACTAAGGTAAGTTGACGTCAGGCAGGCGGCCTGACCGCACTTAAAGCGGGATAAGGAAAGGAAGATGATGCTTTAACATTTATCTTATATTTCAAAAGTTAAAATTTTAAGAGTTATGTACAAAAATATATTTTATTTATACATCTACATATTATAATGTTGAGCCGACCCCACTTAGAGTGGGATAAGGGCAGGAAGATAAAGATGATGATTATGATGTTTATGTTTACAAAAAAAAATACATCATTCTATAACCAATTCGAAGTGGATTAAAAAAACTAAAGGTATTAGTTAACTTTTCAACTGTGTCTTTTTAAAACTTTAATAACAACTGTGTTCAAGTTTTCGAAAGTATTACAGACAGCTTACGAAACCTAAGTTGTTCGTATTTTAATACATTAAAGAAGCATTATATTTATTTTCTATTTACTTTATCGGGGATTATAGCAATCATCATCTTCCTGCCCTTATCCCACTCTAAGTGGGGTCGGCACAACATGTTATAAACATGCTGTCACACGATTTGGCTGCGTTTTTACGACCGGCCGCCTGCCTGACGTCAACTTACCTCTGTCGTATTTTACGACACCTCGGTAAGAAAGAGGGTGGTCTATTCTACTAAACCGGATACCACACGGTGGGTCAATTTACCTTAGTCGCCTTTTACGACACCTCGGTAAGAAATGAGGTTGGTCTATTCTACTCAGCCGGATACCACACGGCGGGTCGACTTACCTTAGTCGCCTTTTACGACACCTCGGTAAGAAAAGAGGGTGGTACTATTCTATCAAGCCGGATACCACACGGCGTATCGGGGATTATAGCAATGTTCTATCGTAATTTCTGTACTTCTGTAATTCTGCAAAGTAACACCTGCTTCCACAAATTATTTAACGCCTTATTCTTCTATTTTAAAACATTTTGAAAATTATATTTTTATGTATTTAAATGAGTTAATCTTGTATGTATATATCTAAACTAATATTATAAAGAGTAAAAATTTGTATGAGTGTTTGTAATGTTTTCACACCAAAACTACTGGATCGATTTCAAAAATTCTTTCACCATTGGAAAGCTGCATCTTTACTGAGCAACATTTTAAAAAATAGGGATCTGTCATAAAAATGTAATAAGGTGTAAAAAAATTGCCATAAAAATCTTTCATCACATACGCGAAACTATTGATGATATATTTAACGATAAACTAAATTAAAACGATAGGTGATGTATACAATAGACAAAGCAGGAACCGATATAAGCTTGCGGCTCCTGCTTTGCGCCTTGCAAAAGTACGTAATTCGTTTGTGGGTTTTGGTATAAGATTCTATAATAAAATTCCGCAATCAATTTCAGCTTTGCCATTACATCAGTTTAAAAACACTGTTAAAAAGAGGCTGATACAGAAAGCCTACTATACTTTTGAAGATTATTTGGAAGATAAGAATGCGTGGATATAGCTCTCTTTGAACCTGTACAAGACAGTAACGACTTAATGTAAATAATATTAAGAATTATATTTTTAAAAGAGCAACCGCCGAGTTTCTTGCTGGCTCTTCTCGGTAGGAACAGCTTTTCGAACCAGCAGTAGAGTTGACGATTCATGAACATTGAATTTTGTTTATTTGAATAAAGAATATTTTGAATTTGAATTTAACAAAAATAAATCTATTGTCCGATTTAGTAGACTTTCTACTGCCATGAGATCGGTATGTACGCGGGTGAAACCGAAAATATATTTATATTACTAATATAAATATATTTTCGGAATCTCGGAAATTAAATTAAATCGGTTTACGAGGGGCAAGCAACTACCGCTCCTAGCAAGCGATTTTTTTTACAACTGCGCGATCTCTTCAGCACAATTTACAAAAAAACTGTAATATACTATTAACTTAGTTTCCGGAAGTATAGTATAGTTACCTTTTAGTAAAAGTGTACAAACATCCATTTAGTATATTTAAAAAAAATCTATCACATACAAACAGACAGCTTCTGGGGACTTATAATAAGTATAGATTTTGATACGTTCTCAATATTTATAGATACGTTTGGACATTTCAAAGGTAAAGGCAATCAAACGCTCGTCATCCGCTGGACTTAATAAGTATAGATATACGTTTTTCCAACGTTTTTACACATACATTTGTACATAAATAAATAAACAAAAATAAATAAATATATTTTCAAAAATTAATATTATATTTTTTGAGAAAAAAAAGTGAAACTGAAAATAATGCTGAAACAAGCCAATTTTAACTAATGGTTAAAAAGATCTGCGTATATTTATTTGAATAATATGCAGGGTAGTACCGACGATACATTAATTTTAATAAATAAATAAATAATAAATAAAATAAATAATTCCATGTACCTATACACCCTAGCAGAAAACATGAAAAATTTGAGTTTAATTTAAGTAATTTAGCCACAGGAATTATTTTACGTTTTGCATAAAAGATATAAATAAGTTAATGACCGTACCCCATTCCATTTGGTATATAACGCATGACCTTGACCGAGAGACTAAAGTGTTCAACATCAAGTGCGAAGGAGACAAAACTATAATATTATTGTTTTCTCCGTCTTTTAAAAAAAGCGCGCCGTCAGAAATCCATTACTAAAACCAGATCACAATTAAGTTATATTCATATTGTGTCAAAATACATTTTTTTACAACAATTCATTTAATGTTTTGTACACCATGTTGTAATGGTAGAATACATTGGTTTAAATAATTACTTTTATAACTTCTATAATAACTGTATTCACAATAAATATGATATGATTTGATTTGAATGCTGTACCACTCTGCTGTTCCACCACATTTATTGTTGTATCACTAAATATGAAATTAACTCCTTACAACTGTTTACAAGTGTGTTACAAGAGACAAACAGTTGTAAGGACAACTGTTTGTCTCTACTTCTAAATTATCTGTTTTCCATAACAATATAGTTCAAATGTGTCATCTATCTCAGTCAACATGAAATCATTAACTTATAATCATAAAACATTACAGCTTACTACAGCCCCGATAATATTACTCTAATAATATTTATATATTCAAAACAATTGGATAGAAATTTTTATCACAATCAGAGATGGTAATAGACAAGCATAAACTTATATTATTACTATCTGACCAGGCAAATGTTATTTTTCTATATAAATTATTTCTAGGATATTTCTAGTGCACATTACAAAAAAATAAAAAAATTGTCAAAAAAAATTTACGGATGGACAACCCTTATCACTAAGGCATATGGAAAAAAAGACAGTAGCCAATTCTCAAACCTACTGAATATGCATGAAAATTTCATAAACATTGGTCAAGACATCATGTATCGGCCTGTTACTATCCCACTGCTGGGCATAGGCCTCTTCTCTCCGTTTCTGGAGAGAAGGACTGGAGCCAAGACCTACCACGCTGTTCCAATACAGATTGGTAGGTTTCACATATCCTCAGAATTCTCTAGAGATATGCAGGTTTCCTCACAATGTTTTCTTTCACCGAAAAGCGTGTGATAAATTGCAATTATCAATTAGACACATAAATTTTAATAGAATTTAATAGAAAAACTCTTTGGTGTCTGCGCGGGTTTGAACCCGTGATCGTCTCTAGAGATTCACACGGTCGCACAGCTGGAGTTGGTCAAGACATTTCAAAGAAAAATGTTAACTAACATTGTGACATAAGAGTTTTAAATATAAGATAGTAAGTAAGTAATAATCAATAACAAATAATAATGATTTATTTCTTATCAGTATTTTGAATTAATTACTAGCTCGGATTTATTGTTTAGCCCTTATTTAAGATCGTATTGGACGCATAGACAGATATAGAGCATTTTAAGATGGAAATGCGAATCCACCAATGTGAACCACACAAACATTTGATTGTTTTTGTTTGCTGGTAACATTTTATACTAAGGTTTAAAACACTAAGAATTATGTTTTTTGATTATATGAGACACAAGTTTTAATTGCCTTAATATGTGTACATATTCATTGTATTATTAAATTTATCATGTATATTCATTATTATTATATATATTTATTTTTATTATGTATATTTATTATTCATTTAGCTTAAATCAGCTCAAAAAGCTTCAAATTCATGTAACAATTGGTGATAAACCTTAACATGTTCACAGTCCCCATACAAATAATAATTACATACTTATAATTCCAATAAATTCTTATTCTTATTTGGGTATGGCTTCGCTTTGCGATTTTGGTCGTGGAGTCTATCTCCTGATGATGCTTCGGTTGCGGGGCGAAACAATTGTTGAGTTTGTGATAGTGAACGTATATAGTGCTTGTGTATCATGGTGGCGGTGGTGGAGGTTTGTGCATGTGTTTTTTACGACTCCTGCATGTATCAGGTATGATAACCGATTGTCCACTCTACATTTAGCATTATATATATTTTCTCATCGCAGATTATAGCAAAATAATTTTATTATTACTTTTGAATTCCAATAAAGTTGTGTATATAACGTGCATATGAATATCAGTAAATGACAAAACTTGTTTTTGCAACAAAATTAATAACACATAGTCCAAAATGAAAAAAAGCATATTGTTTACCTTGTTATAACAAATATCATTAAAAAATTTGTATAAAAATATTGTTTATTAGATATAAAGTTTATACAAAATTATGACTCCATTTGGGGGTCATAGGACTGGCCAAAAACTTGTCATTAGTTTAAAAAACTTTCTTGATATAAATTAAAAAATGAAATTGAAAATGTAAAAAAAGTCTGCTCCGTTGTTTATGCTGGTTCCTTATTTTTGGGTGATTTGTTTTATTGTCATAAGTTTAATATAAAATGAATTTATAATTGGCATTTATAATTTAAGACCACGTTTGCATTTGCTTACATTTGCTTCACAGTATATTTTAAGCAATTTAATTTATGTACATAAAAATATAAAGAATTATAAAATGATAGGTGATGTATACAATAGACAAAGCAGGAACCGACATAAGCTTGCGGTTCGTGCTTTGCGCCTTGCAAAAGTACGTAGTTCGTTTGTGGGTTTTGGTATAAGATTCTATAATAAAATTCCGCAATCAATTTCAGCTTTGCCATTACAGCAGTTTAAAAACACTGTTAAAAAGAGGCTGATACATAAAGCCTACTATACTCTTGAAGATTATTTAGAAGATAAGAATGTGTGGATATAGCTCTCTTTGAACCTGTACAAGACAGTAACGACATAATGTAAATAGTATTAAGAATTATATTTTTAAAAGAGCAACCGCCGAGTTTCTTGCTGGCTCTTCTCGGTAGGAACAGCTTTCCGAACCAGCAGTAGAGTTGACGATTCAAAAGCACTTGTTTACAAGTTTATTTGAATAAAGAATATTTTGAATTTTTTGAAATTTGAATTAAACTGTGTATAAGTTCATCAAAATATGAACTATAGTGATGCCATACTTGATGCAATAGGGGTAGTAGTAGATAGAAGACTCTATGTAACCTATGACTCCAATGAGGGTCATACGACTGTGAACGTCTTAATAAATATAATAAAATTGCTTAGAATTAAGAGTTTCTCTATACATATACCTTTGTACATAGCATGACCTATCAGACCACATCTTTATTAAATACTCACTAGTTATTGGTCCCAAAGAAATAAATACACTGGATATTTGTTGCCTTCTTAGGAGGTCTAAGCTCTGGAGTGGGGACAGCAACCTGGAACATAGAAATAACAATATCACAGCTTCATTCGAAATCAAAACATATGTTCTCTCTCTTTCATACATATAATATATGAGAGAAAGTGATAGCCAAACTGAATTACCCACATATAACTACAGTTTAGGATTGTTGTTTATATAACTTTATATGTAGTTATGCTTAGTTTATTGTAGTTTAATATACCGTTCTATTGATAGATTACACGATGTGTAGGACCGATTAGCGTCCTGTCTCGCTCATTGGAAAATTTCCCGCTCTTAATTTATATCCAAATAAATTTGCTGAATCTAACTTTGAATATGTTAAATAAGTAGCTATTCATGTTTTAGTAACACATTTATTGTACTGACTCGTTCGAGTCAGCATTTTAAACGATAAAATAGCATAGCGAATAGACTCACCCGGCCAGGCCAAGGGCTGAACCCCTTCATTTTAGCCCTGAAACAAAAAAAAATCGTAAATGTATACTACGGCCATAATTATTATACGCTATTGGTTATATTTAATAAGTTTTTATAACATACCAAACTAAATCACCAAGTTTATATGCAATAGACATGACGTACGTCCACTTATTACTGTTTTCCACAACGAACTGAATCAAAAATAATCGAGATCAACATAAACTTTTCCGCGTCTTCTTGATGTCTATGACCTTATCATAGACAACTCTGGAAAGTATACAGGTCATAATTAAGTATCTAACAAAACAAATATTTGTAAAATTAAAAATTATTTTTAATCAAAATATGCATATAAATGTTTTGTTCATTTTAAATTGGAATAATAAATAAAATTTCATTGTTACTTTTTAATGTTTGTTTTTTTTATCTGTGTTCATAACAGTATTACTACACTTTTTTATTACCCTTAAATATTGCAAATTTTTTATCCTTTTTCTTTAACTAATTATTTATTAACGATTGTAGTTATATCTATAATAAGAGATCAAAATAGATTTTTTTTTTAAATGTATTAACAATTTACTTTAATAATTTTTGTTGCCCGTGTGTTAGTCATACAGTTAAAAATCAATGTTACATTCAAAAGTAATTGGTTATCTCAATTTATTCACATAGACATTGAACGACTTCTACGTATGAGAGTTAAAAGAAGCACTATAATCAAAGTATATAAGAACATGACAATACAATAAAATGACATATAAATTTGATTGTATCATTTTAATAAATATAATATTATTATCTTTTTTTTTACGCCGTGTGGTATCCGGCTGAATAGAATAGTACCACCCTCATTTCTTACCGAGGTGTCGTAAAAGGCGACTAAGGTAAGTCGACCCGCCTTGTGGTATCCGGCTGAGTAGAATAGACCACCCTCATTTCTTACCGAGGTGTCGTAAAAGGCGACTAAGGTAAGTTGACCCACCGTGTGGTATCCGGTTGAGTAAAATAGACCACCCTCTTTCTTACCGATGAGTCGTAAAATACGACTAAGGTATGTTGACGTCAGGCAGGTGGCCGGTCGTAAAATACGTAGCCAAATCATATGACAACATGTTTGTAACATGTTGTGCCGACCCCACTTAGAGTGGGATAAGGGCAGGGGGATGATGAATATTATTATCTTGTTTTATGGCCTGTAAATATAATCTTAAAGCGCTGAGAGATAGTTGGCTAACTAACTGACTTAAATGAATATATTTAGAGTATTGGACTTCAAAAGCAAAGATTTTCAACTTTTTTTGAAGAAGGTAATTGTCCACCGTGTAAAACTTTTATTTTTATAAAATTACGAATTAAATTAAGCTCAAAGTTAACATTTAATAATAATGGAAAGATCAGGGAAATTTAAATTATAAAACATATTGCTTATGGTTGTTTTTTTAAATCTCATATATTATCTGCAGTATTCTAGTGAGCAATTAATAACATTAATAATATTAGACTGCAATACATGTAAATTTTCTTTTTTGTCTATGCTGCTAAGTAAATAAGTAAAAGTACTCTGTGTTTCTCTGGCATTGTTTTTATTTATCCACTTGAGCGCTAAAATTGATTTAATATTCTCATATGATGGTGTATTATCTATATTAGATATATTATTTATCAGATTTTATAGGTTATTTCAACATGTCCAAACGATACATATTCCCAGAACATTATGGTGAAAGGAAAAAGGCGAAACTCGATGTAACGGTGTCCGATCACAATTTTCCACTAAGTCAAAACTTTGGGACAACTAAAGGTATATTAGTAGTAAAATACTTTCATTTCTTGTAAAAAAATTAACTTTTCAGTAACAATAACATTATGCTAATTTATATTAATAAATTAACGAGACAGTCCCGTAAACACGGTCCACGTTATTTAGTCGAAATAACGACAAATACAATAAAGTGACATGGAAATATTCAAGTCTCAAATGGTTTATTATTTATTTTATAATGATAACTATATATCTACGCCGTGTGGTATCCGGCTGAATAGAATAGTACCACCCTCATTTCTTACCGAGGTGTCGTAAAAGGCGACTAAGGTAAGTCGACCCGCCGTGTGGTATCCGGCTGAGTAGAATAGACCAACCTCATTTCTTACCGAGGTGTCGTAAAAGGCGACTAAGGTAAGTTGACCCACCGAGTGGTATCCGGTTTAGAAGAATAGACCACCCTTTTTCTTACCGAGGCGTCGTAAAATACGACTGAGGTAAGTTGATGTCAGGCAGGCGGCCGGTCGTAAAAACGACTGACCACCTGCCTGACGTTAACTTAACTGTCGTATTTTGCGACACCTCGGTAAGAAATGAGGGTGGTACTATTCTATTCAGCCATATACCACACAGCATACTTCCCGACTATGATTATGAATGCAATACGTTCTTAACGTATCTCAGTGTGTTTAGAAATAAGTTGGAAATTAGCGATTTTGTAATCAAATATTGGCTTTAGAAATTGCTTGTAGGCAGAATAGAGCTCTAGAGTTTAGAGTCTGAGAATGAAGCATTGATAGAGCTCCTTGGGTGATAAAAGTAGAAGCTTTATGTATAACAACTATTCAATATAAGTTTTGTTACATCTAATTTATAGAATTAGACGTTACTTTGCGGAGGTCCATAATACAAAACAAATGAGAACATTATTTTGCTATAATCTGTGATAAAAGAAAATATATGTAATGCTAAATGTAGAGTGTACTATTGGTTGTCATACCTGATACATGCAGAATTTGTAAGAACTCATGCACTACCCAACACTAATAACTCAACAATACACAAGCATTGCACACATTCACCACCACAATTTCAACAATTGTTTCGCTGAATCTGATACATCGTCAGGAGATAGAGACTCCATGCCAAAATTGCAAGCTCTCTACATTTGGCATTACATATATTTTTTTTAGTGCAGATTATAGCAAAATAATATTTTCATAAGTTACATCTGTATAAATTTTATATTCTGTACAACTATGTTCACTTCATTATAAGGATGTCCTTAGGCATATGGGTTGCCTTTTAGAGATCACTTTCACAACATGTTTATAACATGTTGTCACATGATCTGACTGAGTAGCATAGACTACACTCATTTCTTACCGAATTGTCGTAAAAGGCGACTAAGGTAAGTCGGCCCACTGTTTGGTATCCGGTATCGTGTTGAGGAGAATAGACCACCCTCTTTCTTACCGATGTGTCGTAATAGGCGACTAAAGTAAGTTGACATTAACGTGCCGACCCCACTTAGAGTGGGATAAGGGCAGGAGAATGATGATGATCAATGAATAAATACTAGTTTTAAAGAAAATTTAGTGTCCGAGGTTTGAATTGAGAAGTTTTTCTAACGCTGCATTTACTTATCGCCTTTAATCAAATCTTACACTTTTAAGGCCGCGTACAGACATTGCGAGACGTGGGTCGAATTGTCGATTTTCATTTTTCGCGACCACCCATTCCCCGAATAAGCTACGCCTACTTGACAAGTAATGGCAAAAATAGTGTTTTATAATATGGTCAATGAAAATTTTTTAATGCTTAAAAATGCTTAAAAAAAGGGATGAAATTAATTCTTTAAATAAAACCTAGCTATATCGATTTTGCTCTCCAAAAACCGCCAACATGCTGAATTTTAGGAAAATCGTTGTAGCCCTTTCCGAGATTCTGAAAAAAAAAATAAATAAATAAATATATATATATATATATAATATACAATATTAACTCATTTAATTATTAAAGCTTTAAATTTATTTCTATGTAATGTTGTGCGTAATAAAGAATTTCTTATCTTATCTTATACTTTCATATATTCAGATGGTGATCACGCTACCACTTGGGGTGATGATAATAACGACGAGATCCTTCTCCTGGCCAGCCAAGCATGTGAAGAGGCTTTCAATGACCAGATCAGTACATTACCTGATTACAGCATGTGCATGCAGCCATCTTCAACGAGCACCCAAAATTATGCACCTGTTGCGAGCACCTCTAAAGCTGCCTTCACTTTCAAGAAGCCCACATCTAGCCCGTTAGTGACTGCAAAACTAGATGTTCAATGTGAGAGAATATCTTCACCTTTGCCTGGCATGTCTAAAGGGTGTAGAACTGAGGGTGTTAATGTAAGCGATGACATCATAATCAATGATAATTTGTACAAAGGTACGTTCAGTTCAGGATATTGTTGTTAATCTCTTTATCTATTTATATAAAGCTAAAGAGTTTGTTTGTTTGATTGATAGTTTGAACACTAATCTTAGGAACTACTGGACCGACTTGAAAAATGATTTGTGTTTAAGATAATCTATTTATCGAGGAAGGCTATAGACTATATAACATCATGCTTATATAAATAATAATAGGAGAAGAGCATCAATAAATAATATTGCGAAAATTGCAAAAATTTATAACTTTCCTTGTGTGTTGTATTGTATAACTTTCACTGATACTTACTGGTATCAGTGAAAGTTATTCAAAAATTCGTATATATTACAAAATAGTTCCCTTCTAAAAGTCCACAACATTCTTCTTATAATGAGAGTACTCTGTTGTGGACTGAGTTGGTTTACCATTATGCTGTTGCATATATCTAGCTTTAAAGGTTAACCCACTTTAACCATTTTTATTAAAAACATTTTGTCATATGATTTGGATACGTGTTTTACGACCCGCCGCCTGTCGGACATCAACTACCTTAGTCGTATATTACGACACGTCAGTAAGAAAGAAGGTGGTCTATTTTACTTAATCGAATACCACACGGTGGGTCGACTTACCTTAAATCAGTTTTACAATACCTCGGCAAGAAAATCAGGGTCGTCTATTCCACGCAACCGGATACCACACGGCGGTTCGCCTTACCTTAATTGCCTTTTACGACACCTCGGTAAGAAAATGAGGGTGGTTCTATTATATTCAGCCGGATACCACATGGTGTTTGCAATTATAGTGTATAATTAATATAATTGTAAGATTTTGTTATTCAAAATTAATTTTATGACAGATTAAATAACTTAGTGTTGCATTTAGGCTATTAACCATGGTAATAATTTGAAAATCTGTCTATTTGTAAAACTTTTACGGTTGATCGAAAAAAATTACAATTAAAGGCCAAGATTCGGATCACGTCTATCGCCAGCTTCTAAAACTACAAGAGGAGAATGCAAAATTGAAATCGGAAAATGGAAAGTTGTTGGAGAAATGTGTGACCAAGGAGGGTGAAGTGTCCATACTGCGGACGCAGCTGAAGACCTGCCAAGTGGCCGTGGACAGTGCACGGCTGGACAAAGTGAGAGTACAGGAGAGGGTGCAAATGGAGTGGTCGGAGAAGCTGAATGCTGCCAACAATGTAGCGCATGATTTGAGAACTCAGCTGGATTTTAAGGTATTTTATTGTATTTTCATCATCACTTTGACCGGCGCAGTGGGTAGTGATCCTGGTTTCAGCTACGCGGGTCGCGGGTTCGATTCCGGCCGAGGTCCAACATTTTCAAAAATGAATTTGTTGGTCTTTGAGCCTGGGTGTATATTTGTATTTAAGTATGTATTTAAAAAATATATAAGTATATATTCACCAGTTGTCTGTCTACCATAACACAAGTATCTTTTTATTTAACCACAAGTTACTTACTTTTTATTTAACCTTATATGAAGAAGATTTTTTTTCAATATTTTCAGAATTTAGAAATAATAAGCGTTAAAGAGAAATGCAAAATGCTGGAATCGAATAAAGTGAAATTGACGCAGGTGACGTTAGCGGCGAATGATATATCTATGAGGTATGTTAAAGTCCCACAGGTGGGAAAAAACGGCTGGGAAATGATGAGAATTGGCACGCGAACGTTTCAAATTTAAAATTCAAAAAATTCTTTATTCAAATAAACTTGTAAGCAAGTGCTTTTGAATCAAATTGAAATTCAAATAATTTTTATTCAAATTGACTTTTACAAGCACTTTCGAATCATCAAATAACAATGAAGCTACGACTGGTTCGGAAAGGTGCTCTTACCGAGAAGATCCAGCAAGAAACTCGGCGGTCACTCTTTTCAATAATGGCTTAATTAATTAAGAACAAATTAAAAAATTTACAATATAATCTAGTGCGTCTATCTAAATAAATCTAGCTGGTCGCAATTTAAATCCAATCTTTCTTATCATCAACATAGTCCTCAACAGTATAGTAAGCTTTATTAATGAGTGTCTTTTAAATTGCTTTTTTGGACTTGTGTAAAGGCAAGATTGTGGAATTTTATTATAAAAAATTTATACCCACAAACGATCTACGAACTTTCTGAAGCCCTATCCTGGGTATTATAATGTCAACTCTACTGCTGGTTCGGAAAGCTGTTCCTACCGAGAAGAGCCAGCAAGAAACTCGGCGGTTGCTCTTTAAAAAAATAATTCTTAATTTAATTTATAGAATTAGGCGTTACTTTGCGGAGATCCATAATACAAAAGTAATAATAAAATTATTTTGCTATAATCCGCGATGAAATTTCATCGCGGATTAAAGCAAATACCGTCAAGGTCAGAAAAGTGTCATATCTGGGGCATGTGTTTAGGCACGAGAGGTATGAACTTCTTCAACTGATCATGATGGGAAAAGTAGCAGGAAGAAGAGGTGTCGGTCGCAGGAAGAAATCCTGGCTACGCAACATCCGGGAGTGGACAGGAATCGCGAGTGCTGCCGAACTTTTTCACCTCGCGAAAAATAAACGGAAATATACGCTGCTGACTGCCAACCTTCGATAATCGGAGAGGCACTGCAAGAAGAAGAAGAATATAATTCTTATTACTACTTACATGTAGTTATTACTGACTTGTACAGGGTCAAAGAATAGCTACGTCCAAGCATTTTTATCATCTAAGTATGCCTCAGTAGTATAGGCTTTCTGTCATCTTCCTGCCCTTATTCCACTCTAAGTAGGGTCGGCACAACATGTTATAAACATGTTGTCTCATGATTTGGCTACATATTTTACGACCGGCCGCCTGCCTGACATCAACTTACCTTAGTCGCATCTTACCACACCTCGGTAAGAAAGAGGTTGGGCCATTCTACTTAACCGGATACCACACGGTGGGCCAACTTACCTTAGTCGTCTTTTCTTTCTGTATCAGCATTACATGTATAGTGTTTTTAACTGCTGTAATGGCAATGCTAAAAGCTATATTTAAGGCTTTTATTGATCTATATTGTTACAGTCAAAAAGTAAACAGCTCATATTCAACAAGAGAACCTACAATGACGCACTTTAAAAAGCATAAATGTACATCTAGCGGAGTTCAAACTGAAAACTCGCCATTTATCCATCTGAATATTATAACAAGAGAAGGTAATACTAATATTTTTATACCACCCTATCTCGTTCTAGTTCAAAGCTTGAAAATTCCTATGGCTCACTCTTTTTCCCATCTCCCTGTTCTCAATATTCAAATTCAAAATATTCTGTATTCAAATAAACTTGTAAACAAGTGCTTTTGAATCGTCAACTCTACTGCTGGTTCGGAAAGCTGTTCCTACCGAGAAGAGCCAGCAAGAAACTCAATTAAAAATATAATTTTTATGATTAGTTACATTAAGTCATTACTGTCTTGTGCAGGGTCGAATCGTCAACAGTATAGTGGGCTTTCTGTATCAGCCTCTTTTTAACAGTGTTTTAAACTGCTTGAATGGCAAAGCTAAAACATCCAACTTTCTTATCTCTACCCACCTGTTTTCATATTACTCCCACTCAATCATTCTATCTTCTCCCTTCTCCTTTCGATTTTATTAATGAAATAGGACTCCACAAAAGATTACAGCAGTTTAAAAACACTGTTAAAAAGAGGCTGATACAGAAAGCCTACTATACTCTTGAAGATTATTTGGAAGATAAGAATGTGTGGATATAGCTCTCTTTGAACCAGTACAAGACAGTAACGACTTAATGTAAAAAATATTAAGAATTATATTTTTAAAAGAGCAACCGCCGAGTTTCTTGCTGGCTCTTCTCGGTAGGAACAGCTTTCCGAACCAGCAGTAGAGTTGACGATTCAAAAGCACTTGTTTACAAGTTTATTTTAATAAAGAATATTTTAAATTTGAATTTGATTATCACATAATATTGCTCCGCCCGAATCCAGCAGTTCCCTGCGACATATTGTGTCTACCAACACTTTCTTATGGTACCAGGTCGATATTCTACTAATCCCAGACCTATTTAGACCTCTAAATCTATCCATTCCCCTTATTGAATTGACTGTAAATGCTCATTTTTAGTTTTAGTTATACAAATAGCCTTATTTTTTATTTAATTATACAATTCAATCCTATCTTCTGGTATACAATCACTTGCGTCTAAAATTTTGTATTAATATAAGCTGTCGTCGTTTTTAATGATTTCAAGATTATATATTACTTTGAGAGCTGTGGTAGCCCAGCGGTAACACCGTGCGACTCTTTCGAGGAGGTCACGGGTTCGAACCCGGGCAGACACCAATGAGTTTTTCTGTTAAAACTTATGTGTCTAATTGATAATTGCAATTTATCACACGCTTTTCGGTGAAGGAAAACATGGTGAGCAAACCTGCGTATTTCTAGAGAATTCTGGAGATATGTGTAACCTACCAATCCGCATGGGAGCAGCGTGGTAGGTCTTAGCTCCAATCCTTATCTCCAAAAACGGATAGAAGAGGCCTATTCTCAGCAGTGGGATAGTAACAGGCCGTTACTTACTTTTTACTTAAAGTCTGGTTCAATTTCACGTACGTTCTAAGGCCGCGGTCAATACCTGTGTTGAAGGTCACGCTTAGTTTTGATCACTATGCGAGTATTCTGGAAGATTCTAAATACTATTGTAGCATTATTTATTGGTTTTTCTATCATTTAATTACAGAAACATCAAAATTATCTGAAATCTTACCCTTAATAATGGAAGCAACGAGCCCTAACTGCTCCATCTTAGAGAATGACAAGCTGAGGCATTCAACTGGTGTGAACAAGTGCCGCGTGTTCAGCGCTTTTCATCGACTACCCTCCGCAACGAGGGTTTGTGTTAAACAAAACAAGAAGTTAAACTTAAACTCTATGTACGAGAGCTTGTCGAAATCAACTTGCCAAGGAGAGGTCGCGGCGGAAAATTATTTAGACGTCAGTATATCTTGTTATATATTCAACTAGCGGCCTGCCCCTGCTTCGCACGGGTATAAAATATATATCCCATGTCAGTCAGTGTAAAAAGAATGATTAAAATCGATCCGGTAGTTTTGATTTATTCATTACTGCCCGTGGCCCGCAAGCGTTAAATTTGGAGAAAAACAATTTCCTTTCCCTATACCAAGAAGATTTCCTGCTATCTTTGGAATATCTAAATTCATATAGTACATTATTACTTATTTACTTTTACATTTTCCCTATGTATTTTATTTTTACAATTAATTACAGAATGTCTTTAAACAAACTCTTGAAAGAGTGACATCGCTGCTAAAGTCGAAGTGTTATAGGGCGAAGCGCGGCCTCCTCACGGCATTTTAAATCTGTAATATCTCCGAAAATATTCACTTAAATTACATTCTGTAAACGGCCATATTGATCTATATTAAATCAACTATTTATTTAAGGTACTTAATTGGATAAGGATTAATGCTGTATTGTATAAAAATTGCTTCAAAAATATGGCATAATTTTTCTTAAAAAGTAAATGACAAAAAATGCTATAGTGGGTTATCCATAAGAGTTAGACATATACCATCGCGGACTTTTCTGTAGACCTTTTCAATGTGTACAAATACTTAGTACATTATTTTGATAAATCTCGTAGGGTTTAGCCTGCGTTTGCAATGTAAGTGGAAAAAAATGTAATTATTTACAGAAACCTCAAAAATTACAGTATTTCTCTACTGCGTATTGAATGTTATTATACGTACAAACCTTCCTCTGAAATCACTCTATCTATTAAACATGCATATCTCTGGTTCTGTGTAACCTACCGATCCGCATTGGAACGGCGTGGTAGGTCTTATCTCCAACCCTTCTCTCCAAAAACGGAGAGAAGAGGTCTATGCCCAGAAGTGGGATAGTAATAGGCTGTTACTTTTGTTTTATGGGTGGAATAGTCCATAATAGGAGCTGGGTGCTCAGCTCCTATTATGGACATGCGCCGGCGGGCGCCCCGAAACTAGAACTAACTTTTGTACTAATACTTTACAAACATTCGCTCCAGATATACAAAATGGCTACAGAACTGTTACAAGATGTCCAAACCGATTTAGAGTCAGTCAGTCAACAGATGACGACAGCTTTCCAGAAACAAATGGACCAGAAATACATCGAGGCGACGTGCGATATGGTGGTTGTTGGAAAAGTGGAGTTATTAAGCGGGCGGTAAGCATCATCTAAATCATCATCATTCTCCTGCCCTTATCCCACTCAAAGTAGGGTCGGCACAACATGTTTTAAACATGCTGTGTCATGATTTGGCTGCGTTTTTACGACCGGCCGCCTGCCTGACGTCAACTTACCTTAGTCGTATTTTACGGCACATCGATAAGAAAGAGGGTGGTCTATTCTACTAAACCGGATTCCACACATCGGGTCAACTTACCTTAGTCGACTTTTACGACACCTCGGTAAGAAATGAGGGTAGCATTATTCTATTCAGCCGGATACCACATAAGCCATCAACTTCTGTATCTTTATTAAATTTAAGGGTCCTGTACGATGAGGAACAAGGAATACTAGCGCGGAGGATGACGGCTATATTAGTTTATATTCTAGAAGATTCTAGACATCGTGATGGTTTCAAAAACTTTCTGCAAGTAGGCGAGTATAAGAGGCAGAAGGAAATTTTGAATATTATTAATAGGATATGCACATTATTGGATAATACGGTGAGTTTATTTATATAGATATTTTTTTTTAATCATAATTTTTTGGAGTTTTTTCTCAAGGAAAATGCCACATGCCAAAATGCCCATAGTAACTAGAAACTAACCTTACTTTCTACGACTTATTAAAGCTATACAACATTAAAGCAATTTCGCTTCTCATGAATCTGGTGAAGCCAAAATGCTACTACAAGCTTGTCATTGAAGAAAATAATTATATAAAAAAATTTAAAATTTAATTCTTTTTAACTTTAATGCACACTAAAATATCAAATAAAACTAAAAAAAAAACACGCTTTCAAAGTAAAAGATAAAAAATCATAGTCGCGTTTTACGACACCTCTGTAAGAAATGAGGTTGGTCTATTTTACTCAGTCGGATACCGCGCGGCTTAGAAAAATATTATTTTCTAAGTATTTACATTTCGGTATAACTTAAAGTATAGTTTCGTCTCAATTAATAACCTTCCTTTTTGCGAATTTAAAGTTTTGCTTATTAATTTAAACTTATTTATTACTTATTAATTTAAACTTATTTATTACTCATTAATTTAAACTTATTTACTACTTATTAATTTAAACTTATTTATTACTTATTAACTTAAACTTATTTATTACTTATTAACTTAAACTTATTTATTACTAATTAACTTAACTTATAATAATAATAATAATAATATTCTTTATTGTACACCAAAAAGAATACAGAAAATGTACAAAGAAGTTTGGTACAACAGGCGGCCTTATCGCTAAAGAGCGATCTCTTCCAGGCAACCTTGGGGCAGAGAACTTAATTTTTTATTAATGGCAGGGGTGCACAAACTAAAAGAGAAAGGTTATAAGATGTAAAAGATGACACTGAATGACAATGAAAGAAAAAGAGGGAGAATAACAAAAAACTAAAAGTAATATACACATGGGGTAAAAGAAATAAAAATAAATAGTAAAGAAATAAAAATGAATTATGTTGATAAATAGTGTTGCTTAATCCTAGATTTGAAAATAGAAAGAGAAGGAGATTTTCTTATATCTAGAGGAAGTGTGTTCCATAAGAGTACAGCTTTGACAGTCAAAGAATTTCCATAGAAAGATGAGGAGTGAGACGGTATTTTAAGCCGTAAATTGTGATCGGAACGAAGAGAAAGACAGTGAGTATCCCCTAGATATATAAATCGTTTCTTTAAGTAACTAGGAGTATTTGGATTAAACAGAACACAGTAAAGAAGATGAAGGATATGAGTATTCCTGCGAAGTCGGATAGGGAGCCACTTGAGCTTTTCACGAAATTGGGAGACATGGTCATATTTGCGCAAGCCAAATATAAACCTAATACAGAGATTTTGAAGTCGCTCAAGTTTGTTTAGTTGTTCCTCCGTTAAGTTGGGATAACAAGTATCCGCGTAATCGAGAATCGGTAAAAGGAGAGATTGAGCCAGTGTAACTTTAGTAGCAATGGGTAAGAAATTGCGTAGCCTACGTAGAGAACCAATTGCACCATACATCTTCCTGCTAACTTCGCTCAACTGAGGAACCCACGATAAATATTTATCAAATATTACGCCAAGATTTTTTGCGCTATCACTGAATGGTATGTGATGCCCATCAAACACTATAGGTGGTAAGTTCGATAACGTAATCCGCGACATCAGTTTTGGACTGCCAATTATAATAGCTTGGGTCTTATTAGGATTAACTTGGAGCCCAAAAGAATTACTAAAGTTAGCTATATGGGACAAATCATCATTAACTTTTTTAATAGTTTCCGATAGATCAGCTAAATTGGAATGAGTGTATATCTGTAGATCGTCTGCATACAGGTGGTAGAGAGAAGTAATGTGAGAACAAATATTATTGATGAAGACAGAAAATAGAAGAGGAGACAACACGCCACCTTGCGGGACACCAGCACTGACAGAGTTCCAGTCAGAGTATAAATCTTCATACCGTGTACGTTGCCGGCGTCCGTGCAAGTAACTATGAAACCAGTCAATAACCTTAGGTGATATGTTAAGAGTATTTAAAACAGAAAGGAGGATGTCAAAGTCTACTGTATTGAAGGCATTACTGAAGTCAAGTAAAGTCAAAACTGTAATCTGTTGTGTGTCCATGGCTAACCGAATGTCGTCAGTTATTTTAACTAAAGCAGTAACAGTACTGTGGCAAGGACGGAATCCGGACTGAAAGGTATTTAACAAGTTATGTTTAGAAAGGAAATTACTGAGTTGATTATGTATGAGACGCTCAAGTACTTTAGATAGGAACGGAAGAATAGCAATAGGACGATAGTCGGAATAGTTTAAAGGAGTAGATTTTTTAGGAAGAGGGATTATTTGAGCGTCTTTCCAGGATGACGGAAATTCGTTACAATGCAAAGAGCTGTTAAATATGTATGTAATAATGGGAGTTAAAAAGTCAACTATAGGAACGATCATCTTACGGCTAATGCCGTCAGACCCGACCGCGTCAGAATTGATGGATAAAATATACTTCTTAACATCACATTCGGTAAATTGACTAAAAAAGAAAGGAAGAAAATCTGGAGTGGCCGTACACGAGAGTTGATTCAAAGTATTTATCTTTGTAGTACTGTTTATAGTAGAAGAAGACGAAAAGTGCTGATTGAGCTGATTTAAATCTACATTGAGAACATGGTTATCGTTTTGTGATTTGCCAACTCCAAGTGATTTTAGAAATTTCCAAACCTTTGATGAGTCATTTTCCTCAACAACGGCTTTGTAGATATGGCGTCGTTGACTATCTCTACACAACCTGTTGCAGCGATTTCTAGCCCTTTGATATTTTTCTCGATTAGCCTCACTAGGATTTATTTTATATTTATATTTAGCCATTGTTTTCTTTTTTTGTAGTATTTTTATTTCCTCAGTGAGCCAAGGAGCAGGCAGATGTTTCATTCTAACTTGACGAACTGGTGCATGTCTGTCATACAATTGCGTTAAGAGTGAGGTAAATGCCAAAACCTTTTCATCGACTGTATTGTCATCAAAGACACCAGTCCAGTCAATTTTGGATGTATCCTCCCGCAACCTTTCCAAATCCATACCACCAAAATTACGCTGGAGAAAGATTCTTGATTTCGTTTTAAGTGGTTTTAGTTTATAGGATAAATAAAGTAAATCATGGTAGGAAAAAGGAGTAGCTGAACATTGACCATGTTTTGCAACATGGTCAATAGAGGAAACAAGAATCAAATCTAGAAGCGACGGTATGCAATTTGGGAAAACATGAGTAGCAGATAGGGGAAGTAAATGAAGGTTTGCGCTATTTATAAGAGACAGAAGGCGAGAGGAGCGGTGATCTTTTTTAAGAAGGCATGTATTAAAATCTCCCATAATTATTGTATGGGTATATGAAGGGCAAAATTGATCTAACAGGATTTCAAATGAGGGAAAATAATCGACCGTGAGATTAGGGCTGTAGTAGACACCAAGAAGTAGCTTAGAGTGACCAAGCTTTATCTCAATAAACAAATGTTCTGGACTGGCGTTACTTTGTTGAGATAAACTAACAACTGAATAGGGAATGTGAGAACGCAAATAAATCGCAACGCCCCCACCAGCCCGATGCACACGGTCGTTACGAATCAAATGAAATCCAGGAAGCGAATACGAAGTAGATGGAAGGCATGGTTTTAGCCAAGATTCTGAAATTAAAATTGCATGAATTTTATTATTTTCGAAGGAGGACAACATATCAGGAAAATGTGCAGGAATACTCTGGGCATTAATATGAATGATATTGAAATTCTTCACTACGTCTGAAAAATGCGAATCGATAGTCTCACTAAGAGAAGGACAACTGAGAAAACTGTCGTTTCCGTTTAATCCATCTGAAGAAGTAGTAAAGGAAAAGAAAGTGTCATCTTGATGTTCGTCATCTGACAACATATATAAAAATATATTTAAAAAAAAATTTAAGAAAAAAAATAAATAAATAAATTGAACTTTTTCAATCACACCCACCAGTTGCAAGGAAAGATTCACTTCACATCACAAGAGTACTATATTATAATTATAATAAAATATAAAAAAAAACTTTAACAGTAAAGAAATAATATAAATGAATTTAACTTATAATAAAAATTTTCATCAGTATAGCAGTATATAGCATAGCCCTAATATTAAAATCTAAATACAATATGTATGTAAGTATTTAACTAATTAAGTTGCGTAACCATGACCAAAAAAAAAATTACTGTAACTAAAAGGCTCGCATCCAACGCAATCACCGTAATGTCGTTTAGTATTTGACAAATGTCAACGTGAAGGTGAGCCAACATAATTAAATAAGATAAACAATCATGAATCAAAGTGCATACACATTCAACATTAATAAGTGGGTAAACATTAAAACATATTTTACACAACAATAGCTAAATTATGCTATTTTAAATAAAATTTGTAAATACGATCTACATACTGGTTACCCTGTATAAAGCTATTTTTTTACCATTCTTTTGGAACGAGTAGCAAGAATTTTGTTTGCCTGTAAATTAGCAGAATTGGACGGAGCTTGAGGTTTCGTCGAAGAATACTTAATGCTGTCAAGATCTGACTTGCACTCGACCCGATGACGCGATCCATCCGGTGCAATAACGTGAATGAGACCATCTCTCGTCCAGCATTTCCCAACACCAAACCGCTGCCTTGCTTCCAGGAAAACATCATGCCGCCTTTTTGTGAGAAACTCAGAGGCGGTTATCCCAGTTCCTTTGAATCCAGTCTTCGCATACCACACCTTATCTCTCAGAGCTGCATCAGCAAATTTAACTACAATCGGTCTGGTTTTAGTATCGGAGTGACGCCCTAAACGATAAGACGCGGTGATAGTATCGGCAGTGAAGGTGGTGACCTCGAGGTGCTCTGAAATAATATTGGCCACACTCGCTCCAACATTTTCGGTCTTCTCCTCCTTAATACCATGAAGAAGAATCATTTTACGTCTTCTATACATTTCAAGCCTATCTATATCCTTGCCAAGAGATTCTACTTGTCTCTGTAATATATCCAAGGCAGATAGAATAAATGAGCGAAAGTTATTAAATTCACTACTTAAAGTGTTAGATTGGCCAGGCAAGGATGTTTTGTCGAGGCTATGTTGGAACTCACTCATTTTGTTGTGGAACAACTCTGACATGGCATTAAGAGAATCTTGAATGGAATCCATTGTGTTGACTATAGTATCACTGCAGTGCAAAAATAGTTTTTTTTGTGAAGTGAAATTAAAGTGAAATTTATGCAGGAAATAACTTGGTGGGTATTGTAAATCACATAAACACTAGTTAATAAAACAATTAATTAATAAAAACGATTAATAACTAGTTTTCTTGTTTAAAATACAGAGAGCTCAAAAAATACCTAATTTAAACTTATTTATTACTTATTAACTTAAACTTATTTATTACTTATTAAATTAAACTTATTTATTACTTATTAATTTAAAATTATTTATTACTTATTAATTTAAACTTATTTATTACTTCTTAATTTAAACTTATTTATTGGATATTAATTTAAAGTTATTATTAATTTCCAGGTATGCTCAATACCGTATAGCAGTTTATTGCTATCCATAACAATGTTAATAAACAGGTTAATAACACCAACAAACAAACAGATATTGGATATAATGAAAACGATAACACTTTCTAGACCGATGCACAATGTCATTTGCGAGATTTTGAAAAATTTAAGTGCTTCTGAGTCGGTTAAAGGGGTGTGTTGTGGGGCGGGTAATTTGAAAGTGGATTACGAACAGGGTGTTCTGTTGTATAAGCGGGAATCGTGCGTGTTGCAAGTGCTGTTGAAACAGGCGGAGTCGGCGTTTAAGTGTATAGAGAAGAAGAGGATTGTGAAAGAGGCTATAGACAATACTAGAAGCGTCATACAGTTGTATGGTCGTATGTGTTATCACGCAGAGCAGCTCGAGAGACATAGGTAATTGTCTATATAGGGTGGTACTGTCTATGTGACATGAATTGTAATTTTAACTCAACACTTTACATAAAGAAATCAGTTAATTCAGTTAAGTATTTTAGTTACAGGAATTATTTTACGTTTTTTAAAAATAAACACCATTTATAGAGATCAATGACCGTACACACCATTCTAACCTTGACCTAAAAATAGCTAGGTCAATGATCTCTATAAAACGACTTTCTTTTTTATAAACGCCAGATAATTCCTGTGGTTTGGTTTAACTGTGTTTTTTTTTAGTTATTACAAATAAAGTGAATGTTATTATAATTGACGATTTAAAAAAGCTGAATTGTAAGAATTATTGCAATGTTATTTTTACTAATTATATTAAAAAAAAACAATAGTAGATAATTACTGTCTTGTTTTGTCACACTCGCACTTAATTATTCGGTTTTCAGGATAATGTTATTTATTACATTATTTTAGAATGGCCTTTTATGGTACGGTCATTGATCTTTATTAAACGAGTTTTTTTTTAAAACGTTAAGTAATTCCTGTGGCTTAATACTTCACTGGTTTAAACTTTTTTTTAATACGACCTATAAGCATGTAGATAATGATTAAAATATTATATATTCTCATCCACAGATGCGAATGTCAAAATATTTTGATGCAAGTGATAGTGTATGGACTCAATATATGCGCTAATATCTTGAACACTGAATACAGTTCAGGTAATGAAATTTAAGTATTTTGTTAACCTTTATATTACTTTAAAACTCGCCGTGTGGTATCCAGCTGAGTAGAATAGACCGCGCTCATTACTTACCGAGGTGTCGTAAAAGGCGACTAATATAAGTTGTCCCACCGTGTGGTATCCGGCTGAATAGAATAGACGTCATTTTTTACCGAGGTGTAGTAAGAGGCGACTAAGATAAGTTGATCCGCCGTGTGGTATCCGTCTGAGTAGAATAGACCACCCTCATTTTTTACCGAGGTGAAGTAAGAGGCGACTAAGGTATATCTACCTGACTTGTGGTATCTGGCTGAGTAGAATAGACCACCCTCATTTTTTACCGAGATGTAGTAAGAGGCGACTATGATAAGTTGATCCGCCGTGTGGAATCCGGCTGAATAGAATAGATCACCCTCATTTCTTACCGAGGTGTCGTAAAAGGCGACTAAGGTAAGTCGACCCACCGTGTGGAATCCGGCTGAATAGAATAGACCACCCTCATTTCTTACCGAGGTGTCGTAAAAGACGACTGAAGTATGTTGACCTGCCGTGTGGCATCCGGCCGAATAGAATAGACCACCCTCATTTTTTACCGAGATGTAGTAAGAGGCGACTAAGATAAGTTGATCCGCCGTGTGGTATCCGGCTGAATAGAATAGACGTAATTTTTTACCGAGGTGTTGTAAGAGGCGACTAAGATAAGTTGATCCGCCGTGTGGTATCCGTCTGAGTAGAATAGACCACCCTCATTACTTACCGAAATATCGTAAAAGGCGAATAAGTTATGTTGACGTCAGACTGTCGGCTGGTCGTTAAATACCTAGCCAAATCATGTTACAACATGTGCTGACCCCACTTAGAGTGGGATAAGGGCAGGAGGATGATAAGAATAATGATTGCAGATGTACTAAGTGGGACTAAGGTAGACATACTAGCGCTGTGTCGCGGTGGAATACAAGTGTTGTATCGCTGCGTGGCGGACGTGGAGTTCGTTTCCCGGTTGGGGCACAACGAGGGTCACCTGCTGCAGTTCTGTGAGATACTACGGAGTTACGACCATCCCGAAGTATACAGTGAGTATCTAATATTATTTAGTATACTAATATTAGTTGCCCTCCTGCCCTTATCCCACTCTAAGTGGGCTCGGCACAACATGTTATAAACATGCTGTCACATGATTTGGCTACGTTTTTAAGACCAGCCGCCTGCCAGACGTCAACTTACTTTAGTCTTATTTTACACCTCGGTAAGACAGAGGGTGGTATATTCTACTAAACCGGATACCACACGGCGGGTCGATTTACCTTAGTCGACTTTTACGACACCTCGGTAAGAAATGAGGGTGGTACTATTCTACTAAACCGGATACCACACGGTGGGTCAACTCACCTTAGTCGCCTTTTACGACACCTCGGTAAGAAATGAGGGTGTTCTATTCTACTCAGCCGGATACCACACGGCGGGTCAACTTACCTTAGTCGCCTTTTACGACACCTCGGTAAGAAATAAGGGTGGTACTATTCTGCTTAGCCGGATACCACACGGCTAAATCTACACTAATATTATAAAGAGGAAAAATTTGTATGTATGTATGTTTGTAATGTTTTCACACAAAAACTACTGGACCGATTTCAAAAATTCTTTCGCCGTTGGAAAGCTGCATCTTTACTGAGCAACATAGGCTATATAACGTTTTCAAAAAAAATGGAGATCCGTAATAAACATGTAATAGGTTTAAAAACTAAAAATTATGCGGTTGAAACCGCGGGATATTACTAGTATTATATACGAGGTGTCGTAATAAGCGGCTAAGGTAAGTTGACCCACCGTGTGGTATACGGTTGAGTAAAATAGACCACACTATTTCTTACCGAGGTGTCGTAAAATACGATTAAGGTAAGTTGACTCACAGTGTGGTATCCGGTTTAGTAGAATAGACCACCCTCTGTCTTACCGAGGTGTAAAAGACTAAGGTAAGTTGACGTCAGGCAGGCGGCTGGTCGTAAAATATGTAGCCAAATCATATGACAACATGTTTGTAACACTTCGAAACTAGTCGGGCTAACCCGATAGAATAAGACGTGAGTATAGCCGGTATCTATGAATACTACTCATGATAGTTTAAATTTAAAAATGTTTGTAACATGTTGTACCGACCCCACTTAGTGTGGGATAAGGGCAGGCGTATGATGCGCGATAATGTTTCATGACTGTGTTGTTATAAAATACAAAGCGGAAGTCATTGGCGACAACATTTCACTGATTTAATTGTCTTTTTTAATGTAGTATGTTTTTAATTATTAGGTATAATTAAAGTATTATAATTCAAATTCAAAATATTCTTTATTCAAATAAACTTGTAAACAAGTGCTTTTGAATCGTCAACTCTACTGCTGGTTCGGAAAGCTGTTCCTACCGAGAAGAGCCAGCAAGAAACTCGGCGGTTGCTCTTTTAAAATTATCATTCTTATTGCTATTTGCATTTAGTTAGTACTGTCTTGTACAGGGTCTAAGAGCTGTGATGGCCTAGCGGTGCGACCATTTGAATCTCTAGAGACGATCATGGATTCAAACCCGGGCAGACACCAATGAGTTTTTCTATTAAAACTTATGTGTCTAATTGATAATTGCAATTTATCACACGCTTTTCGGTGAAGGAAAACATGGTGAGCAAACCTGCATATCTCTAGAGAATCCTAGGGATATGTGTAACCTGCCAACCCGCATTGGAGCAGCGTGGTAGGTCTTAACTCCAACCCTTCTCTCCAAAAATGGAGGGAGGAGGCCTATGCCCAGCAGTGGAATAGTAACAGGCCGTTACTTACTTACAGGGTCTAAGCGAGCTATATCCACACATTCTTATCTTCTAAGTAATCCTCAACAATATAGTAGGCTTTCTGGATCAGCCTCTTTTTAACAGTGTTTTTAAACTGCTGTAGTGGCAAAGCTAAAACTGATTGTGGAATTTTATTATAGAATCTTTAACCCTAACCCACAAATTATTTACGTACTTTTGCAAGACGCAAAGCAGGAGCCGCAAGCTTATGTCGGTTTCTACTTTGCATCTTTACACATCACCTATAGTTTTATAATTCTTTATATTTATATGTACGAAAACTAAATATAATTAAAGTATTATAATGTCAGGCAACATGTTGTCGGAGATCACCAGCTCGTTCCAGCCGACCGTCGAGGAACCGGCGACCACTTACCACAAACAGGGTTGGCTCGACAGCTTTCAGAATTTCTCATTGACCGATTAGACCTATATAGCGTAATATATTGCAGTACAAAAATTTATGTTTTGCCCACTGCTGGGAAATCCGCCGCGCCGGCGGTCTACTCTCCCACGAGTATAACATTTTTTACCCATCACAAAAAGTATACACCGCTAAAGAAATTTTCACTTTCAAAAATGTAAGGCATGAACTCACTACGTCGCTATAGAAAAGCTATAATTTTAAGAAAGCTAAGGGTCATGAAATTTTCTAATCGCTGTAAAGCGCAGGATTCATTGTAATTATTAATTTTTAAGAAAAATAATGTATCTCTGATTCAAACCGGAGAAGCATTTGTAAGGATCGTTCCAACCACTACGCCATCGTGGCCACATTTGTGATATATAAACATCATTACTATATAATGTAAATATTTACATTTGTAAATAATTGTATATAATATAGTTATAATAAATATATGAACCATAAATTTAGTTTTATTTTTCCTCTTTCGTTATTTTCCTTTAATAATTACTGTACTAGTGGACGTAGGTCTCAGCTCATCTATTAAAGAGAAATATTGGGGGTTAAACCCACCACACTGCCTGAATTAAATCAAGAGCAAGGATGTGACATGGAGTAGAAATTAGTAAATTATAATTATATTAGTAAATTATTGAAGTAGATTTTAAAAAAACTATTTTTTATGAAAGTTGCCTTTTTAATATTAATAATTAATTAAAATAAAGACTAATCAAAGTGGACAAATACCAAGAAATAATAACAGATGCACTGTTTATGAAATTTATTTAAAATTTGTAGTTTGGCTACATTGGCTTCATCCAACAATGCATATTTAATCTAAAAAATAAGAAAAATGACAGCATAATTAACCTTTGCATTCCATTTCTATTTCAGCACTTTTGAATGCCTAAAAACAGGCATTAAAAACGATTTTTTTAAATAAAACCTAGCAAGTTCGATTTATCGCCCTCAAAATTCCCTACGTGCTGAATTTCATGAAAATCGTTGGACCTATTTCCGTAATTCCGATTGCATACATAAATCTATACAAGATTAACTTATATTAATTATATTAGACTTGAATTTGAAGTTTACATCATAAAAAAAAATTTAAAAGTGTTAGGGGTGGACAACCCCTATTATTTGGGGGTATGAAAAATAGATAGTAGCAGATTCTCGGACCTACTGAATATGCATATAAAATTTCATAAAAATCGGTCAAGCCATTTTATGTTTAAGATATTTATTACAAGATACTATGAATGAATAAAACTAAAATATTTACCTATACTCATATTTAATCACATTACTTCTTTAATACATTTTTAATTATAATACTAAACATTCTTAACAGTAGTAACTAAGTTGGGAACAGCCGGCACCACTGTATCAGGCACGTGGAAGAAGTACAGCATAAATCCTGTCGCCAGGAGGAAGTGGAAGGCCAGTATAGAGCCGATGAGGATCAGGAAGTATCTGGACTTCCTCAGCGCAGGGAGCAGCCAGAATATCAGCACCGCTCCGGAGACGAGGGCCGCCATCAGCACGAAGAGCCACTGCAGCCAGGATACCTGGATGGTCCACAGCACCGCCACCGGGACGTATATGGATAGGGAGTATCCGTATAGGCAGAACAGGGACATCATGCTGGGCGAGCTCGATGTCTGGAATAAGACATTATTCAAATTCAAATTCAAAATATTCTTTATTCAAATAAACTTGTAAACAAGTGCTTTCAAATCGTCAACTCTACTGCTGGTTAAGAAAGCTGTTCCTACCTAGAAGAGCCAGCAAGAAACTCGGTTGCGCAATTAAAAATATAACTCTCAATTCTAGTTACATTTTATATTTATTTATTTATTTCTTTTTATACATATAGTTAGAAAAGAGAAAGAAAAAGTGAAAAAAGCACATGTATAGCGGACTTATCCCTAAAAGGTATCTCTTCCAGTCAACCTTTGAGTAACAGAAGGAAAAGGGCAAGAAGTGAAGAAGAAAGAGATTACAGGTAATATAGAGAAAAAGGTAATCCGCCGTGTGGTATCCGGCTGAATAGAATAGTACCACCCTCATTTCTTACCGAGGTGTCGTAAAAGGCGACTAAGGTAAGTTGACACACCGAGTGGTATCCGGTTTAGAAGAATAGACCACCCTCTTTCTTACCCAGGCGTCGTAAAATACGACTGAGGTAAGTTGATGTCAGGCAGGCGGCCGGTCGTAAAAACGCAGCCAAATCATATGACAGCATGTTTATAATATGTTGTGTCGACCCCACTTAGAGTGTGATAAGGGCAGGAAGATGATGATGATAGAGAAAAAGGTTATATATTAATTTAACTATTTAATCTATTAATTAACTTTGGTAAAATACATGAATGAAAAGATGCTACTAATATATAATTACTTAAGATAAATATTTTCTAGTCTGTAACTTAAATACAGAAAAGGAAAGAGATTTGCGGATTGATACTGCCACAACTTAACACCTTGAAAGCTATATTTAGTCATTAGCTGTTTCATACAGGGTCGATAAGTATCTATCTCCACATTTTCTTATCATCTAAGTAATCCTCAATAGTATTTCAGTAACAGGCTTTCTGTATCAGCTTCTTTTTAACAGTGTTTTTAAACTGCTGTAATGGCAAGGCAAAATATTCTTTATAGTTTGAATAGTGTAAGGGATCCTCATCAATCTGCATTGAAGAAGCCTGATGGTGGTATTCTTAATGTCCTTCTCTCCAAAGACCACTACATTTCTGTCACAACCTACCTGCGTCTCCATATCATTATCATCTGCAGTGACGGTCCACTTGAGCGCAGCCCACAGCGCCAACGGCACCAGCCACACGTAGCACAGGATGGCGGAGGCCGCGTACGACACCAGGTGGTAGTTGTACCGCCAGTGAACCGCCTTGTTGGCGTTCTGCAGGTAGCTCGCTATGTTGCCGCTTACTGCGATTGTGAATATCTGCAGATAAAAGACACTTGGTCATTGCAAATGCTGGGTTATTGCAAATACATGGTCATTACAAACATTGGGTTGTATTTCATACATTTGTCATCATTACCAGGTCACTACAATCACTGGATAATTACCAAAATCTCATTACAAACTATATGAAACTGGGTCATTGCAAGTCATTACCATCACTGGATCAGTACAAATGATATGAAATTAGGTCATTGCAAATACCAAGTCATCACCATCACTGGATCAGTACAAATGATATGAAATTGGGTCATTGCAAATACCAAGTCATTATCATCACTGGATCAGTACAAATGTTATGAAATCGGGTCATTGCAAATACCAAGTCAATACCATCACTGGATCAGTATAAATGATATGAAATTGGATCATTGCAAATACCAAGTCATTACCATCACTGGATCAGTACAAATGATAAAGAAATTGGGTCATTGCTATCACTTGATCACTATAAATACATCATGTATTAGTAGTGATCAATCACAGAATTATTACAAACATCTTGTGATTACAATCATTGGAACATGTATACTTGATCATTACAAACATCTTGTCATTACCAATGATATGAAATTGCAAAAGTAATACTAAAATTATTTTGCTATAATCTGCGATGAAGTAATCACTTCATCACTGAAAAGTAATTTTAATATTACTTTTGTATTATGGATTTCCACAAAGTAACACCTAATTCTATAAAAGATATGAAATTGGGTCACTCCATATACCAGGACTTTTCCATCACTCGATCATTACAAACATCTTGTTATTACAAATGATATGAAATTGGGTCATTGTCATCACTGGATCATTAGAAATACATGATCATTACAAACATCTTGTCATTACAAATGAAATGAAATTGGGTCATTAAAATCACTAGATCACTATATGTACTGAATCAATTCAATCACCAGATCATTTAGAAAATGGGTCATTGAAAACACTGGGTCATTTCAGACACACAATAGTTACAAAATGGTCATAACAAATACCAGGTCCATTACAAACAAACACTGAGTCATAAGAAACGCTGGGTCATTTCTAATGAATGACTTAATAGTCATACTACTGGTGTCACTGGTTAATTTGATATTAGGTTTTTATCAGATCAAATAGGAGATGCTTTATGAGCAAGTAGGTTGAGTATTAATTAGGGTTAGATTAAGATTATAAAGAATCTCCATTAGATGCTCAGAAAATACAGATGCATCCCTACCAATGTGACAGAAATCCATATTGGTCCATACAAGTCAGGTTTCCCCTTGATCCTCTCGTCAAAGTAATTCCGGGACACCTTCTGTGGCAGCACGGATGAAATAATCCTCTCAACTACTTCACTTGTCTGCACGTCAAAATATTTTTGATAGTATTCTATGGTCCAGAAGTTGTGGTTACCTGAAAATTATAATAAGAACTTATCATCCTCCTGCCCTTACCCCCGTCTAAGTGGGGTCGGCACAACATTACAAACATGTTGTCATATGATTTGGCTACGTATTTTACGACCGGCCGTCTGCCTGACATCAACTTATCTTAGTCACATTATACGACACCTCGGTAAGAAATGGGGTTGGTCTATTCTACTCAGCCGGATACCACACGGAAGGTCCACTTACCTTATTCGCCTTTTACGACACCTAGGTAAGAAAAGAAGGTGGTATAATTCTATTCAGCAGGATACCACATGACTTTAGAGAAGAAAGTGTATGATTAATATATTAGTTTTTATAAAGATAGAATGGTGATTTTACCCAAAATATTTGTAAGGTTCTAATGATAACATTTACATATTACTTTACAGTTAAATAAAATTTTATTTTATTAATGTAAATAACACAATCCTTTATTTAGATTGATGGATATTGCAAAAGTCTAAAATATAGATACAGCTATTGCTATAAAAAAATATATAATCCAATTTAAACCTCTTTTAAAGTACAGTTTAAATATAAAAAAAAAATTACTGCAGCTTCCTATAGTTAGTATTTAGTAATAGCGAAATTATGATATTAGGTAGCCACATTATTTTCAGATTGATGTTTAAAAATTTAAAAGTACATGTAAATTTTTGAATTTAAACTATCGTGAGTGGAATTCATAATTATAATAAATAATAATAAATAATAAATATATGGGACACTTACACACACGGTCGTCCGTCCCCAAAGTAAGTAACTTAATACTTGTGTTATGGTAGACAGACAACTGGTGAATATATACTTATATATTTTCTAAATGCATACTTAAATACAAATAAACGCCCAGGCTCAAAGACCAACAAATTCTTTTTTTTTTTTTTTTATAGAAAATGTTGGTCCTCGGCGGGAATCGAACCCGCGACCCGCGGAGCTGAAGGCAGTATCACTACCCACTACGCCAACGGGCCAGTCAATTAATGTATAGAAACCGGCTATACATTAATTACATGTAAATTTTATTTGAATAAAGTGAATTTTAATTTCATTTATATGTACCAAACAGTGTACTATTATTCGGATATATATCGGATGTCAGGATATATTATTTAGTGGTAAATTACTAAAAAAATGCAAAGTAATCGGATATTTCCTAATAACCAAAAGGCAAAATTATTTTGCTGTTTATGTAAACTACTATATAGTATTGCACAGCCACGTATTAAAAATAATATCTATACGTTCAAACTGGGAGACACATTACAAGAATTAAATTCAAAATTACAACATCTAAAAATTCGCATTTCAGTAATTCAACTGTACCAAAAGATGCATAAATAAGGTACTTTGTGATGAAGATGCTTCGTCCTGTTCAGACGGTTTAGGTTCTTCGAAATTATAACTCGAACTGGACATTGTATTGTGGTATTGATTCGTATGCACTGCTTCTACATCTATACGAGCACTCCTTTCGTTATGTTCTGGTGAATAATCTTGAAAATTTAACAGCTCGCCAGTATTGACGTGCGTCATTTTATAAGATTATGAAGATTTATCAATGAAATAAGAAGATACCAATCTGTAATATATATATGCACGAAAAATTCTCAAAATATTCAACATAGACTAATGAATAATGATAATAATTCAGTCAAAGATTACAGTGCAGTGTGTACATAATGAAAAATTGAATTCCATGGGAATCATTGATTAATCATACATGGAAAACGTGGATAACCACAGACTATAAAAAGTAAGAATATAAGGTTTACGATAAGGAATATATGGAATAAGACCCACAATGAACAAAAATTAAGACTTTTTTATTCTTTTTAATAAAATTGTTAACAGCCTGGAATGTCATTAGATGTTTTTCTAGAACGCAATTGATTTATAACGAATATAAATGAACTCCCTAACTCTTTTGCTGACTAAGGCAGGTAGGAATTAATAAACAAGTATAAGCGTATAATAATGAAATATTTGATTGACATACAATCGATTAATTTTCGACAACCCTAATCGAACCCGCCGCCCGCCGGCCGCCATATTGTTTCGTGAAATAACTTCTCGTGTGCACAGAAGCTTGTATTGCATGTTAATTTCATGAATCTAAGAAGCATACGTGATTTAAATAGACATTAAAATGTGCTTCGTTTCTTGTACGTGAGGTTGAAACATTACATTGTGTAATATTAATGCTCGCACGTCGCTATCAGTGATAACGTAAGTTTTTCTCATATATCGCTTAGGCAAAATTACGCCATGATGGAAGAGGAGCCACGTAACGGAGATTTGTTTTAATTACAGTGATGCACCTTTGAAAATAGTATTGGGAATGTTAGTCACTGCAACGGGAGTGAGCGAAAATGGCCAAAGAGATTGCGGAAGAATACGCGTCGAGTTTGTCGGATCTGACTGTGAACAGCAAACCCTTGATAAATATGCTGACAATACTCGCCGAAGAAAATATCGACCATGCCGGTGTTATCGTTGAAACAGTGGAGAAGCATTTGGAGAAGGTGAATTTGTATTTTTAAATTTGGCGAACGGCGTTGGGATACGCTTTCACGTGAGCTAAAGGGAAAGTGTCACAGAATCTGTGACGCACGATGGTGCGTTTTGTGTTCACTGTGATATTAACATGATTTGTAACCAGCTGGTGAGAAACAGGTATCTCCTAGGTTCCTAGATTTCATAATGATTACGATCTATTTCTGTTAGTAAAAAACTGGTCTATATCTAATATCCTTTTGTAATTTTGAACAAGTACAGAATTCAAATAACCAAATTATATTAAAATGTTTTTTTACATATCTTTATTTTATTGACATTTCTATTATTGATACCTTCATTGAAGTAAAACAATATACAAGATGTATATAGTATGAAGCAGAGCCTTTTAAAAACAATTTTTTATAAAACATTTCAATTTTTCAAATAATTTGTGGTATGGAACATACTCTAATAAGAGAGTATGTTGCTTTATATAGATATTGATAACTTACTAAAGTTATCATATCATAAAAAAATTTGACCATATTGATCAAATCAAATCAAAAGCTAAAAATAATCTTTATTCAAATAAGCTCTTACTTTGAATCGTCAAGGATCAATATGATTAATGAACCTACAACTGGTTCTGAATGTTATGGTAATGCTTTTACTGAGATGAACCAGAAAGAAACTTGACGGTCAATCTTTTAAACATTTTCAATTTAACATTATAAAACTGCAGTCTTGTATGAAGCTGAAAGGGTTTTCATTTCCAGGCTTATTTATCATCCAAATAATCTACAATTTTGTAATATGCTATATGTACAAGTATATCTCTTATACCTTTCTGTAGACTGGTCTAGTATGGATTGCAGAATTTTATTGTAGAAGTGAATATTGAGACCATCGCATGATTTTAGACCATGATTTTAATCACTTATACATATTCTTCCATATATTTGTTATACTCTACAATTATGGCCTGCAATAGGTCCTTTCCTCATTTAAGTGAGTTAGAAAAGAAGACTAGTTCTCAGATATCTTTCTTTGGAGACAATTATTGAAGCTTAAACTTACCACACTAGATAGATACCACACTAATTCAATGTGTTCTCTAAGGACATGCAGTGTTATCACAAAGTCTTCTTTCACTATAAACATTTTGTATATATGCATGTCTTGAAAGTCTGATTTTTCATGCTTAAAAAGACTGAACTGTATGTTTGGCTAGGGGGAGGCTGAAAAAAAGATGGATGGATTGTGTGATAATTGATATGCATGTTAAAGGAGTGGCACTAGAGTTGACGAATGATAGAAGAGAATGGAAGAAGAAGACATATTGTGCCGACCCCACTTAGAGTGGAATGGTAAGAGAATGATGATGATGATGAAAAATACTGAACTAATTCATGGGGAGAGTCTGACTTCAAACTATACTTTGTTTACTTTAAAACATCTCTTCAATTCAGAGTCCTTTATTCAGAAAAGTGTAGATATATTTGATTCATAACAGTAGAATTTTTCTACACTTGTTAGAATCAAAAGCTGATTGACAATCAGATTATCATCAATTGAAAATGTTTAAAAAATTTACCACCAAGTGTCTGCTCAGTAAGAGCAAGATTCCGAACCAGTTGTAGCTTCATTAATGATAGTGATCCTTGACAATTCAATAGTGCTTGAAAGAGATTTGAATAAAGATTATTTTGATTAGATTTAATTTGATCGATAACATTAAAAATATTACCACACACAGGTCCCAGTTTAGTAAAGTTGATAGGTTGTGCCATTTCATTCAAAGCTATAAGTGCTAACAGCAGCAAATTACAAAAATAGCAATGCAATGAACAAAATAAATTGTTACTTGAACAAACTTTATATATAAATTTACAATCCAAAACACTTAAGTTAATAAATTTGATGCAATTTGATTAAAATGCATATTTTAAAACTACTTGGGTCAATGTTTGTCACTAAAAACAAAATCTTCATACAAATCTATATTTTCATATAATGTAAACATATACATAGAACAATATTAAAAAAATAGTTGCAATAGACAATTTTTTTATTTATAATATTAGAATTTTAAAAGACATGCTTTTAAATCTAAAAATAATTGAAGGTCATTTAGACAACTTTTTTGTATAACATTTTCCTTAAATTTATTATCTCATATAATCTTTTTTTTATATGAATAGATAACTTAATCATTTAAATAACAAGAACTGAGAAGTTGGTAACAATATTGTATATAATTATAAGTAACCTCATGTCTATGAATTTTTTTTTTTCCTTTTTTACATAATTTAGAAAGAACCTGCTTTATTATATGATTTTATTGTGTAATAAACCATCTTGTGTTTAGTTAATGTTACTTATCTTGCACCAAATTGAATACATATAATGGATGTGTATATACATAAAATTGGTACAATGATTTCCTTAAACTCAGATACTCGTATAAAATCTTAGTATTTCAGATTGTAATGTAAATATTAATTTGTGTTGAAGCCTAATTTTGATTTTTGTTTAATCTACTGGAGATACCTGTTCAATACTATATAAAAAATATCGTTTACCCCACTGGTATGTTATTAATGAAACAAATTCGCACTCACTGATTTTATTCGATCAGTTGTGTACAGAGATTTTGTATGAATAAAGGTTTTACCAAAATGAGTTCTTATTTATTTTCAAGTGTCAATAACATTAAAGGGTTGTTAAAAGAAAGTTTGTATTATTTCCTGCACCATAACAGCTAAAGAGAAATGTATAATGAAATCAGATGCAAGATTTTAGACTGGGCAGGCCGATGTGGACTCGGTCCGGCCAGGGTTTGGGATTAGACAATATTTTTCCTCCACACAGGTTCCTCCGGACATCAAGCTGCCCGTACTGTATTTAGTAGATTCCATTATCAAGAATGTAGGGGGAGCCTACACACAGAAGTTCTCACAGATCATCGTAAATATGTTCACAAAAACTTTCAAGCAGGTAAATATGAATTAATATACTTTTGTATAATTATACATAAATGTATGTGTATAGTTTGTATAATTGCACATTTTGTATTTCAGGTTGATGAAAAAATACGTTCACAGATGTTCAAGCTGCGAGAGACTTGGCATGATGTGTTTCCATCTACCAAGTTATACCAACTTGACGTTAAAGTGAACCTCATAGATCCAGCGTGGCCAATACAAGCACAGCCGCACCAGTCTAACATCCATGTAAATCCAAATTTTCTGAAAAAGGTGTTTTTTTTAGTTGATTATGTTTTGATGTATATAGATGTTTACAAGCTATATCTTTTTCACGTGTAGAAAGAAGTTTATAGAATTAGGCGCTACATCACGAATGTCCATAATACAAAAGTAATTTTTCTATAATCTTAAAATAATTAGAGGAAATCTATGTAATGCCAAACGTAGAGTGTACTATCCGTTTTCTACTTGCATAATTGCATACAGGATTTAAAAAAATGCAGTACCAACCAGCACCTTAATACACTAGCACTGCACAATTTCACTGTCACAATCTCAAAAATCGGTTCGCTTCATAACCGAAGCCCGGGAGATAGAAATGAGCAAAACGATTGTTGGCGTTGTAGTTGTGAATGTGTGCAATGCTAGTCTATTGTGGTGTATGTATTTTACGAAACTTGCAGGTATTAGGTTTGAAAACGAATATTACCTACAATTTGCTTATTTTATTTTGGATTATAGCAAAATGATATCACTATTCTTGTAGAAGTTATTAGCTCGTTATTTTGCGCTATAGTTCATGATAGATTAGTTAGTTCACTGTGTAGAATCCGGCGTGTGCTATCCTGCTAAGTAGAATAGACCAACCTCATTTCTTACCAAGGTGTTAAACGCGACTAAGGTAAGCTGACATAAGACAGGCGGCCGGTCGTAAAATACCTACATGACAACATGTTGTGCCGATCCCACTTATAGTGGGATAAAGGAAGGAGAAGGATGAGTATTTTTAGAATCTTCTTGTATTTATACTTATTATATAACAAAATTCTCAAAAACTGTCTGTCTGTATGTGCTTGATATTTTCATAATCTACTGAATTGATTTTCGTAAGGTTTTTATTAAAAAAATAGTGCCATTCTTCCGGAAGGTTTAAGTTAATACATTACGGTTTTACGTAAAGCTGTTGATGTCTTGCGTTCCTAAAAAACACCTGCTGGGAGCTACAGAAATTATTTTACGTTTTGAATAAAAGATACAAGATATAGAAGGGTCAATGACCGTAATCCATTCCATTTCGTATGTAATGCATTGACCTTGACCAAGAGAACATACATGTACGAAGAAGATAGAACTATAACGTTATCGTTTTATCCTGTTTTTTTAACAAACGCGCCAATCCAGTCAACCATTACTTATTAGCCAGATCTCAATTTAAATTTATTTTGATTGAAAATACGTTTTTTTAAATATTGATTTATGCCAAAGTCATCTTACACGTCTAAGTGATCACTGGATTCATTTAATGTCGTGTTGTCGGTACCACTCGGTACATTACATTTGCATTTTTCTTTAGTCTGAGACTTGACAAAAAGACCTGTGTGTGTTGTGATAATCTAGTTTAGAAAGAAAGAAAGAAAAACTTTTTATGACGTACACTACTAAGTTTTACATCTAAGGACAAAAATAATAATAATAAATTTATTTATAAAAGGCGTGGTGTGACACCACAAAATGGGTAACCACCCTGCTTTGGTTCGAATTTGAAACCTGAACACCGATTTTGTTACACACGGACGTCAGCAACAGATAATACAGCTAAACTAACTTACTATATATATATGTGTAGGTATAAATGTGTTTATACTTAGTATGAGCTTGTGTAAATGTACAAATTAAAACTTTTGGTAGTTACTTAATTTAAACTATATTTTAAAATGTTATAATTTCTCGTGTTTGATTTGAACAAAGATTTCTATTCTTTACAGCAGCCAACACCAACAACAAGCACGACAGTACTCACTGAAGAAGAAGAGAGGATGCGCAGCATCCTAGCGAAGAAGGAGCAAGAGCTTCTGATGCTGCAGCGTAAGAAGGTCGAGATGGAACTCGAGCAGACCCGACGGCAACTGCAGCTCGCTGAGAAAACTACTAAAAAGGTATACTAAATACTCCTTTATGTCTTTAATATTTAAATGATTTAATCTTGTATGTATGTATACACACACACACACTCACACTTATTGACTTCTCCAAGGTCAGGCAAGAGCCTATCGACCCTGGTGAGTGTGTGCTATGTGAAAAGCTGTACTTAAGTGTTAGATTCTGTTAGATATCTTTAATATTTAAATGAGTTAATCTTGTACGTATGTATATACACACACACACTCACACTTATTGACTTCACTTTGCCAATTGACTTCTCCAAGGTCAGGCAAGAGCCTATCGACCCAGGTGAGTGTATGCTATGCGAAAAAAGCTGTAGTTAAGTGTTAGATTCTGTTAAATATCTTTAATATTTAAATGAGTTAATCTTGTATGTATATATATTTTCGGAATCTCTGAAACGGCTCCAAGGATTTTCCTGAAATTCAGCATGTTCAGGGGTTTTGGGGGAAAAAAAACGATCTGGCTAGGTTTTTTTTTAAAAACCTTTTTTCCCTGTTTTTGGGTATTAAAAAATACTAAAATTTATATTGAATTGAATTTTTGCCATGAACTCTCAAGTCAGCGTAGCTTATTCGGGGAACACGCAGTTTTGAGGAATGTAAATAACTAGGATCGTGCCCCAACTACATTATTATTTTTTTCCTTCTTTTTTAAATTTCCTTTTTTTTTTGTAAAAAATTACCGACCAAGGCTTGGTCAACCAGGTACTCTTACTCTATCTTTAAACACGAACAAGTTGTCATATTGTAAGAAAGACCAAGATAAGCACTTTTATTTTTACATCCTCCTGCCCTTAATCCGCTCCAAGTGGGTTCAGCACACCATGTCATAAACATGTTTAAAACGTGTCAACGTGTCAAACATAAACATGTTATTTTACGGCTGACTGCCTAACGTCAACTTACCTTAGGCGCCTTTTACAGCACCTTTTAAGAAATGAGGGTGGTTTACTCAGCCGCATTAGCCAACTTCTACGTCCAGCAGGACAGAAAAAAGCTCTTAAAAAGCTTGTAACAAAATTTCATGTCCCTAATGTTAACCGTTGGGTAGTTCCCTCGTCTGGGGCTAATGCTTGCAGCAGCATTAGGTCATGCTTATCATAAATATCCATTGTCATCGGAATTGGACCATTATGTAAATTTTTTAACTCAATCGGACCCCGGGAAGTGTTATTAAGTGTTGTTTACTGTGGGAAGTTCAATTTAACTTGCAAGATTCCACCGTCATATACATGCACTAGTAATATCCCGCGGTTTTACCCGCGAACATACCGATCTCATGGCAGTGGAAAGTTTACTAAGTCGGACTACAGATTTATTTTTGTTAAATATATCATCAATAGTTTCCGCAGCGTATGCGATGACAGATTTTTATGACTAACTTTTTACACCTTATTATATTTTTATTACTGATCTATTAAAATGTAATATAGCATATGTTGCTCAGTAAAGATGCAGCTTTCCAATGGTGAAAGATTTTTTGAAATCGGTCCAGTCGTTTTTGTGTGAAAACATTACAAGCATACATACAAATTTTTCCCCTTTATAATATTAGTATAGATTGCAAATTGAATAAAGGCTTTTATTAAAGGATCCATTCTCCATCCTTCTTTTGAAGATCATTGTTCTTTGTAGAATGTCGTGCAACCAACGAACGCTCCAGCGGCGGCTCCGGTACCAGTTGTGGCGCCAAGCATGCCAGTGGCCATGGTCAGCCCTGTGGTCGCTCCACAAATTGAGCCACCACCGGCAATGTCCATCAAGCAGAGGCTCGGACCGGTGAGTGAATAAACTTGATAATAATTCAAATCAAAATATTCTTTATTCAACTAAACTTGTAAAAAAGTGCTTTTGAATCGTCAACTCTACTGTTGGTTCGGAAAGCTCTTCCTACCGAGAAGAGCCAGCAAGAAACTCGGCGGTTGCTCTTTTTAAAAATATAATTCTTATTACTAGTCACATTCAGTCGATACTATCTTTTACACGGTCTAAGCGAGCTATATCCACATATTCGTATCTTCTATGTAATCCTCAACAGTATATTAATCTTTCTAAATCAGTCTCTTTTTAACAGTTTTTTTAAACTGTGATGGCAAAGCTAAAATTGATTGCGGAATTTTATTATAGATAGAGAAGAATAGATGGCGCTTTACCATGTCATCCTATTCCTGTAGAATTAACTGAATTTCTATAGCCTATTCGTTACCCTGGTGTATAAGGAATAATTGTGCCTAATTTTATCAATATTGGTTCAGTGGATTCGCTGTGAAAGAGTAACAACTAACAAACTTTCGCATTTATAATATTAGTAGGATAAATATGTATATGGGTTAATGATACACGGTCATCTGTCCAATCAGCAAAAAAAGACATTCATATAGTCAACTCAGTTGTCCAAAATAACATCTAAATATCGAATTATACCGAAATGTATAACATGTTCTACATTTCGTTATAATTCGATACATGTTATACATGTAGTATTTTAAGCGAAAAAAATAATTATTATCTATAGGTAATAGTTATACAAAATAGTTCTGTCGACACGCTTTTGGAAAATACATCGTAAATCATGCACTCGCTTGCAAACAAGGTAAATTGGAATATCTATAAAAAAGATTGACCGCCGAGTTGCTTTCTGGTTTTGCTCGGTAGGAGCAACATTCCGAACCAGTTGTAGCTTCATTAATCATATTTATCCTTGACGATTCAAAAGTGCTTGAAAGAGCTTATTTGAATAAAGGTTGATTTGATTAATTTGTCCACAGCCTGTGAACAAGTCCGCGGGTGGTCGTATAGCGCCCGTCAGCGGAGTGCTAGCGACCGCCAGGAGAGACCCCCGACTGGCCCGCCGGGCTCCGCCCCCTCGGCCCGCGCCCCCGCAGCAACCCGCTCCCCCCTCACACCCCGCGCACCCCCCCATCGCGCCCAACGTGTTCGACATCAAACCCCTCGACCGAATCACTAAGAGGAAGAACGTCATCACTATCGACGTCCGCCCCGACGCCGCCCGCGACCCTCGCCTCGAACGCGCCCGGAACAGGAAGCGAACAGAGGAACGCCGCAATGATAGAGAAAAGGAGAAACCGGAGAAGGACAAAAACGACGAGGCTGAAAAGGCGGCCGTCGACAACTATATCGACCGCCTTCAAATCCCCGATCCCAAAAGGATCAACAAATTGCCACCGATCCCGAAAATACAAAGGGAGAAAGACGATCCACCGGTCAAAAGAACAAAAGATAACTCTCGGGACAGAAAGAAGAGAAAAGAGGGCAAGGACGGTTCGGTAGCGTCGCCGGAGAAACGTTCAAAGATGAAAGAGAGAAAGGGCAAACGGAAGGAGCAGGTCGAGGAGGAGAAGCCGGTTAAACTGGAGCTAGTCGCGTTCAAGGAGCTGAAAAACTATCACAAGGAGCGCTACATGAGGAGGAATAAGGAGAAATCGGAGAGTCCGGAGAGAACGGAGAAGACCGAGTTCAAGTCTACCGAAGATTCGACAAGTAAGATATCCCTATTTAGAATGCGAGGTTGAATTCATTACGGCCTAGTCTTTGTCTGTGATATTAGGATGTAAGACGACAATACACTGTGGAAATAAAATATTAACCAACTGCTGGAGTATTCATATTGATGTTAGGACCCTTATTTATAAAGTTAACAAAACAACAACACCTTACTAAACACCGTATTTAAAAATCTTTTGCCAAAGTCTAAATTTTATCTAAGATGGAGACGACGTTATAAATAAATTTTGAAGCAGAAAGTGGCAAATATTGGTACATCTATAGAAACATCCAGTGAGCTGATAAACCTTGTCAAAACTGTTAATGTGTTTTGATGTTTTAAACCTTCAATTTCTTAATATATTTTCATTGAATTTTCATTTTCCTTATACGTTACACATACAAGTTTGTTTCTTTAATCAAAATTAAGATGCATAGAGAAATAGGCAGGTAAGTTGTTACAATTTTAAGGAATTGATTCGGACAATCGATTGAAGATTTTCATGGTAATAATTTTTTTTTTACAATCCATTTATTATTGTAGATTGTCTAAAATGATTTTTCAAAACTGGGTTTTGACTGAAAAATTATTATAAAATTACAGAATGCTATGACAGTGCCTATATAGTTTGATATCTTATTTAAAGGGGACAAAGTATAAATTTTAATGGATACTCACTTCTTCACCTTTTTTAAATAAAAGTAATGTTCGTTACATTACTTTTTTTCTTCTAAAGAATATATGAATATTAATCATATTGTAACTTAAAGAACTAGAATACTATATAATATATAATTTTTGAATATAGAAATGTATATCAGAAGGGGCATAATTTTTGCTTTTTAGTTGATAATTTATTCAATTACTTATATAGAGATTATACTTATAAAGATGCAGAAATAATAAAATAAATTAATTAATAAGAGCAAAAGTTAAGGAACACATTTAGATTTTAATTGGATTTTGGACTTACTGTTAAGATCGTTTGTGAATATAATTTCATTTTTGGTTAAGTTTGGATACAACGAATAGAAGAGAAACTATTATTTATATAATATTTATCAATTTTCTCAGCTTTTTTAATTAAACTGCGACAACAAATATTATTATAATTGACTATTTCTTAGATTCTGTTAAGAAATTATTAGGCTTTGATTAGATAAAAGCACATGTCATAGTTAGAACACTAAAAAAGCTTTTTGTATATAGAGAGTTCATTTTTCAAGTCAATAAACAATGTAGAGACTTGTAAATAATATATTTAGCAGATAAATACGATGTTCTGCCTTGCGTTTTTTAGCTGGAATTATCAAAGTCACTGCTATTTTAAGTATAAAATACGACCATGTTGTCCAAGACAAGTGTTCAAATTTTTTTCAATCAAATCCAAAAACATGTCAATTTAAAAAGCTTTTAACAAAATTTAATGTCCCTCCCTACTGTTACCCGTTGAGCAGTCTGGAGATAATCCTTCCAGCAGCATCAGGTCATGCTTATTATAAGCATTGTTATCGGGACTGGATCAGTATGTGAAATTTCATCTCAATCGGACTATGGGAAGTGGGTCAAATTTAACTTGTAAGATTCCACCTTCACATACATTGCAAGTCGAATAAAAGCTTTTATTAAGGGGTAATGCCTAAATTAGTATGGCTAAAGGTCTTATTCAAACTGGATATCTCATGACTTGGATGAAAGTGACATCGGGCTTTGTATTTTCACCGCAATTTACGAGGCTGTGACGTCGTTGTGTAGGACGACTGCTAATCGAACAAAATGCTGTCATAACTGGATCAGGTGAGATTATTTTTCTATGGTCAACTGTCCTATTAACATCCTGAATCTGTTTTATAATCAAAACTGTGTTTTTATGACCAATATTTGTTAGTGTTAATATATTAATGTTACGTACAGATAGAACTATTTTTAAGAGTTTATATATTTCATATATTTAATAGATTTTGCATGCATTACTGTTAAAACGTGTAATTAAGACAGCAAATCATCCCAATAGTGACTTGAGCCGAAGTTCAGTGAGATTGCGCAAAATTAATAATTTATCATATTTTAATTTTAAGGCATTTCAATTTAAGAAAAAATAGATATGTTAAGAGAGTATATACTATAAAAATCTCCTTTGATAGTATGTTTTAAACAACTGCTTTGGAATCATCATCATTTGGTGCTGGTGTGGAACATTGCTCCTACCGAGAAGAACCAGTAAGAAATACGGTGTTTATAACAAATTTTCTTGTGTGAGTCGAAGATAGCTAAACGCACACATTTTTATTATTTACGTAATATTAAGTGTAGTGGGCTGGTATGAGTCTTCTGTTAATGGTTATTTAAATGTAAAAGCTTAAATTTATCATGGAATTTTATTACAGAATCAAATACCAAAACCCACAAACGATCTACGTGCTTTATTAACGTTTTTACGTACGCAAAAAACAGGGCATATGTCGTTTTTGTACTGTGTTTGTTTCATTTCTGTTGCGCACGGGAATGGAATTCTATTCGAGTACTGTTTCCCAATACTTGTAATATGGGTATTTTAAGACAATAGGCATTTTCTAGTCATATGCATTCTACCTTAGATTTGCTATTCAATATCATACACATTGGAAAATTTGAAAAAAAAAGACTGTAAATATATATTAAATTTTTTATTCATTTATGGGAAGATGGGATGTTACTGAATCTTGAATCCAATTCTGGATGGTCGGCATTTCCAATTGGATTCATGACATCGACTTTTGCTTGCTGAAATCTCAGGATCCAGTCCAGATCAGATCCACCTCCGTAGTATCTCTGAATAAAAGGGTACACCGGAAGCTGCATTTGTTTTCATCTGACGAGGGTGCAGACGTGATGCGTCCAGTATTCCTGTGCCCTCGCCACCAAGCAGCAAGGTGGAGCACCATGAGGTTTTAGCCGGTAAGAGTCCGGCATAACTGCATTCGCCCCCCAGCGATTAGTAGTACCCATGAAGGGTTTCCTCATATTAAAAAAAAAAAAAAAGGCACCTTAATTACAAAAATTGCTTTTTCGGTAACTTATTTATTAAGGCCCAACTGTGATATTTTAGAAAATAATTTCTTTTCAATAATCAATTAACTAAACTGTACACAAAAAAAATGTTTCAAGATTTATCTTGCATGATAAGAGTCGGCGTTCTTTTTGGATAAATTCGTACTGTAAAAGATAGATATGAAATTATTTTGCTTGAATCCGTCGAGAAGATTTTTGTTGTTATATTAAAGTGTACTAAACTGCGTAGTGCTAATGTAAAAGAAATATTACCAAAAGGCAGGTTTTCGAAGAGGCTCGAAGTATACGTTGATCATTAATGATTACATTCCCAGAAGAATCGACGTATCGACGGTTGGACGAGTGGTAGCCTTATATATTATGAAGAACTGGCCTACATTGAGGTCCCAAGACACTTCATTTGAATTTATGCTGGTGGTAACGCATTCGATGAACTACCAAAAGAAGACACTAGAGTCTGTTTTGTGGTAATCTTTACAATGGACCTATCTCCAAAAGTGGATGTCAATCACATATAAGAAGTATGACATTCTGCTCATATTTACAGGTTCAAATATCAGGCATATGCAATGAATAACACTGGATTCAAGCGGCACTACATTGTAGATTTTAGAAGTCTTTTGAAGGTATCAATGTTGTATGATTTTAGCAGCTTAGAAGGTGCATAATACTGTTTCTCATATGCTTATATGTAAAAGAATACATGTATATATAATTATCAAATAGGACTGAAAATAGAACTCAACTGTGTAACGTTCAATTTCAAATGTGTGTTCGTTCAATGTCCACCTCTTAGGAAATCTACCAACGCCGCATTTCTGGGTGCGGTGTCCATTCCAACACCTTGAAGGTCTACGGATATCTTAATCCATACTTTCTGTATCCAACCCAAATCCATTGTTTTGTGACTCATTAAACTATATCGAAAATTATAGTTCTTCTGGGATCCACTGGTTCTTAATTAGATCGCGTGGAGATACTCCAAGCATCGCCCGATGAACAACTCTGAGCGTTTTTAGAATAGGGGAAAACTTTATATTCTGCAGCACTGAGATTTGCCAGCAGATAATTTAAAAATAGCTTTATCAACACTTGTAGGTTTGACATCCGACAGTTTTAGTTTTATTAATTTTATTAAGCGTTTTATTCTTAGATTTTAATAATGAAACTAACAGGTGATGCGGTCGTGATAAATTTCGAACGTGAGTCAAAAGATCATTGATACAAACATTGTATTTTCTGATTGCAAGATTGTTACTCAGAACGTTTTGAGATACCTAAGTCCATTAGTTACCTGAACTCAGCGCTCCATACATCAACAGCTCAGTTTTGCAACTTTTCTTCTACATATATCCTTATTATTTTTTATGATATCCGAGGAGAAAGAGTTGTGAAGCTGTTCTTAAAAATTATCTGTTTAAAAACTTAATATTTGACTAAGACTGAAGAGAATTTGAATATAACGATTTCTTTGTAAACATGGCGTTTCGGCTTTATCTTTTTATTGTTCTCTAAAACCTAACTGAATTGAAGCTCGCAGGCGGATTTATCACTTTGGCTTGTTATATGTGTGTCATCATTTGTCCTTAGCTTGCTAGCCAGTTAAAACCTCTTCGCTGTACACTGGTTATCAAACTTGTTACTTATATTCTAGGGATTTAAACACTATACTGTTTTATCTTCATTACTTACATAAAATATGTAGACTAAACAATCAAACAGATTTATTTCTAATCATGGTTAAATAATATCAGCTCACTGGATAATCCAAATCATAGGTATATACAAATAAAATTGACGATATGACAAAGTGATTCAATATTCTGTGGACTACATAAAGTATTGAAACTATCAAGTTTACTGTGATTCGAAAGTTATTGTCAAAGGAAGCAATATATTGTGTTCCAGAATACAAAAGATCAGGTAAAAGGTATGGAGTATTCAAGTTTTGACTTTAGACTACAATAAATAGAGTCTTCTTTCAGATCCTCCAGAGATAGTAGCGGAAACCAAAGATGTCGATCTCCGTGTTTTGCATCCCGTTATTACAGACACAGCTGCTACTATTGCACACAAGCGACCTTCCACTGAGTCGCTAGAAGGAAAAGTAAAGAAAAATAAATTGGACAAATTCGATATGTAAGTAATTTCAATGCCAGTCAAAATGTTTCGGGTAAGGTTAATGTGATCCCGGTTGCTTAATATGCTAAATATTTGATTTTAGCCTGTTTGGCAATGAAGATGTCGATCTGCGTAAGCTGCCACAAGTAGAAGAAATAAATGCCCCACCGCCACCTTCAATATCTGAAAAAAATATTAAAACAAATAGTGATGAAAATAGCGACGATTTAATCGCATCGCCAGTAAGATCACCAAGAAAAGATTGGAACGAAGTCAAAGAAAAGGAGGAAACAAAGAAAACACCGTCAAAATTAGATCTAGTAAGGGCGAAATTGGCGGAAGCAACAAAAGGAAAAGACGGACTTGGACGTCCTCTACTATTCAGCAAATCCCCTAGTACGTAAATCTATATTATTTTTTTGATTTGTTTTCCTTTTCTTATCTTATATTAGTATCGTATCTTCAATCATCGGGTTAAAAATTGATTGTAATTTTATAGGTATCGAAAGAGAACGTCGCCGTACACTCAGCACTGAAGAAAACGACGTGCGTACTGAAAATCCAGAGGATTTTGATGCAGAAGATCATAAAAAAACTATATCTATTATTATGAATCAAGCTAAAGAACAATTCACAGACGGCCAATTAGACAAAACTCAATACAACACTCTAATGTACCAAGTATTACAACTTAATGAAAAACTTAAACTAAAAGAGGCCAAACAAAGAGAATCTCTAGAAATATCCAAAAGGAAACTCAAAGCGCATTTACAAGACGAAAACAAGGTCCACTCGCCAAAATCTTCACCGTCAGAAAGAAATACTTTTGGTGATATTGATGAAAGGATAACGCCAGCACCATTTGCTGAGCCTATAACAGACAATAATCAAAACCATTTCCAAGACTCGGACATGAGAATGAATCACTTTGGGGAAAAAATAGAGCATGGGTCACAAGCTCCTTTTCCTGGACCACCAATGATGCCTCCAATGTTTATGGGACCCTATCCGATGTGGAGAGGTCCACGGCCAAGAATGGAAGAATACGGACCTCGACGCTTTAGAGGTCCAATACCACCTTATTTTAGAGGGAACTTTGATAAAAGGATTCCAAGACCACCATTTGAGCCAAGAATGCCTCTTCTCCCGACGCCTAAACTTGGTATAGCCCAAGGCGAAAATCCGGTAAAACCTTACGAACGATCAGTGTCACCACCTCCCCTTGGTACTGCCGGCTATAATATACCTCCTACTGATTACAAAATTCTAGAATATATTGACCAAGATCCTATGAAAACGATTCAAATTGATGGTATTCCTAGAGAAATACGATTTTATGGAGAGACCGCCATAATCATGCTAGATTGGGATGATCCCCATGAAATAAAGTTCTGGCCCGGTTGCCGGAGAGTTACGTTCGATAATAAAGATTCTGTCGTGTTATCATTTAATGAAGGTTACAAACAGGTGGAGATAGATGATCAAGTATTTGATATTAGATTTGGAGCTCCCACAAGAGAACTGTATATTAATGGAAGATGGTATGAATGTTTCTTTGGTGGGCAGCCATTAGGAGTGATAATCGATGGACATCCTCGTTTGGTTCATTTAGAAGGTCCTTTGCCACAAGTGGATATTGGTAAAACGAAACGAACCGATTTAGTAGCTGGAAAAATAAATCTTATAGTAAACGCCACAAATATTTGTCCAGTTTATTTAGACGCAAAAGTGCAGAAATTTCACGTTAATGGCAAATTTTTCACAATACGTTTTGTAGATTCATTACAAACAGTCTTGATTAATGAACAACCGTTTAAAGTGGAGTACGGTGATTTACCTAAACCGATTTTTGTTGGAGATGACAAGCTGTTTATACGTTTCTCAGCCTTACCTAAAAATATTAAACCTGGACAAGTAGAAATCGCGGACATGGAAGGTAGTCTGGGGGCCCCTGTGTCCGAGCCAGAAGTTCCAGTTCAGGAGCCTCAAGAGCAACCAGTCAATGAAAATGAAAACCTTCCGATGGAAGTAGATGAAGAAAAGTCTGTAGAAATTCCACAGAAATCTCCCAGCCCCGAAGGTGAAATAAAGGGTAAGTGTCCCATTTTACAATCATCAAAACACGAATAAGAATAATTTAAGTTAATCCCAAGATTTATAGTTAAATTATAACTACGCCTGTAGCAAGTTGGCAGTTGCCAGCCTGTCGCTACTTGGCTAGCCTTTTATTTTGAAGTTTTATGACCAATTACCATATATTATAGTTTAAACTAAAGATATACTGGCACATTAATGTTATAATATATTTTTTATCTAAATCTTTTTTTCACTTAGGTCTTGATATGCTGGCAAGTTTGATGCCAACAAGTATGGCGCCTGCTTCAAGTTCAGAATACAGTTCAGCTGAGCCCTTATTCGCTAAACCTGACACCATTCCTGGTCTCGAGACTCCGTCAGAGGAAAAGCCAGCTCTCTCTTTACCAATCATTGGCAATATAAATGTAAACGATCTGTACGCGAAATTAGTAGCGACTGGGATCGTGCCGATGATAAACGATGCCAAACCTGAAGTCAAAAGTGACCCGAAGCCAGAGGAAAAACCCAAACCTAAGGAAGATAGGACTGTGATACATAAAGTTGATTTATTAAGATCGGAAACATTGAAAGGGTAAATATTATATTACAGTCCCTCAAATTTGCTTGATGCCATCTCTCTCAACTCCACTCTGTTTGGTTGACCAATCACAGAATGGCAATTTTTCTATGTTGCTCTATATTCCCCTTTTCTCTCCTTCAGCCGTGTGGTGTCCGGCTGAGTAGAATAGACCAACCTCTTTCTTACCGAGGTGTCGCAAAAGGCGACTAAGGTAAGTTGACGTCAGGCAGGCGGCCGGTCGTAAAATACGAAGCCAAACCAAAATAAATCATGTGACAACTAATTATAACATGTTGTGCCGACCCTACTTAGAAAAGTATAAGGACAGGAGAATGATGTTCTGTGTCTCTTTACATATAGTGTTAGGAATCCAGATTTCTAAGCTGTGACAGCCTATATAAGACAACTGCTGACGTCATTTGTTCTTTTTCGTCGTGCGGTGTTCGTAGGAGGTAGACGTGTTTGGGAGACCTCTTTTGTATTTCGTGTTATTAGAATCTAAACTCAAATAATCGCTATTCGTGATAAGAGCGACCACTGAGTTTCTTGCCAATTCTTCTTAAATGGATTAGTGTTCCGAACTGGTGATAGAGTCATTCTGTCGCTGGATTTTGTAGCAAAAAGTGTCTGCGCACAGTAAGGTGTCCGACGTGATTCCCTTATGGGGGCACCAGTATGGTGTGTTGGTGAAAGTATATGAGTAGAAATTTTACACAAATCACAATGTCCATACGTATAATATGCCACACATAAAGTTCAGAAGATGGGGTACACAATACACAAGCAAGTAAAAGGATATATATAACTAAACTAGAGAAAACGATCGTAACTACAATGAAACGCTCCTTTCGCATCTGCTGATGGTAGGTAACTGCTAGGTCAGCCGCAATCGGTTTTGAGTGCAGCGGGAAGGATGACTAAGTCGCGGCAGTCCCGGGTAGGTGTGAGAGTATGTACTATACCGCGGGTGTGCGTGTTAGCGCACACTATATACAATAACACGATATAATAGGAATACCACAATTCCCGTTCCGAGGTGCACTTCTCTTGAATGACGAACAAAGACTGAATGTAACTGAAACGCTTTATCAATAGAAAGACTATCAATAGAAACAGTAACGGCACAGCGCTGCCATCATTTAAGTCAAAAGGGCGCGATACTCTTGTTTCATGAAATACAAAGTGTTGTGTTGTTATAAAATACAAAGCGGAAGTCGATGGCGATAACATGTGTGTGTGCGATGTAGTGTGATTGTATTGTGTGAGTTGAGTGTATGTATGTAGGTGTGTGTGAATGTGATGGAATCCCTACCCTAAACGCATTCTAATTCGCATTTAAATTGAATTTAGATTTAATTTCTAACAATAGTTAATAGCTATGCCCCCCCTCTCAATCTGTCCGATGCCCTCCAGCAAGAAATTAGACTTAATTTCTAACAATAGTTAATAAGTATGCCCCCCCCTCTCAATCTGTCCGATGCCCCCCCAGCAAGCAGCCGGCCATCGTGGCCAAGCTGTACGGCGGCATGCAGTGCAGCGGCTGCGGCGCGCGCTTCCCGCCCGAGCACACGGTGCGCTACTCGCAGCACCTGGACTGGCACTTCCGGCAGAACCGGCGCGAGCGGGACTCGGCGCGGCGCGCGCACTCGCGGCACTGGCACTACGACCTGTCCGACTGGCTGCAGTACGAGGAGCTGGAGGACCTGGAGGAGCGCGGTGAGCCTACCGACCTACCTACGCTATAATATACGCTACGTTATCAATAATGCGAGACTATACCTCAAGCCGGCCCATAGACTAGCGCTGTATAAGTACCTTCAGAAAGCGTATTTTCCATCTTTTTAAAGGACAGTAACACACTCGCTCTGCGATAGGTCGTGGGCGGTAATGATTGCTTGAGGTGCACCGCATGTTCGTTTGCTCTACTATACAATAAAAAAAAGAATGGACGTTATGGAGGTTCTTATGCTAGAAGACTGAAAAAGAGGTCAGTCGCCGAAACCAACTTGGATAGGACGCACTTGGGACCAACTTGGGAAACTATGCGAGTTCTTTTTGTCCAAAATATATCATGGCTTGATAACGAGCCCAGCAGACCAGGGCAGTCAATGCGTTTTGGGGACAAAGAAAAGAATTACCTACGCGAGATCTTTTCGTCCAAAATATCTCAGTGCTTGAGGACCAGGGTAGTCAATGCGTTTTGCCGACAAAAAAATAAGTATTTGAGAGTGATAGCGATTACTTATGGATACGAAACTTTGTCGTCCCATAGTAAGAGAAAGTTTCGGATCGGCCTCGTAATAAAGCTCTGCGTTATTCTGCTCGAGTTCTGTAGACGATCACTGGCAATAGGCACTTCTCAAAAACTTCGTTTTGAGGCACTGAGTTATTTTAGACGAAAAGACCTCGCGTACCTTAGCCCTAACGCTGTCCATCCGTTGACTGACTTTTTCAATACCAGTAAAAAAAAAATACCTGCAGATTGAAGGTCGATGGGCATTTTTGGTGTCTAATTCGATTGCCTTAGTATCGCATTGAAATATATTTCGTACATGTACAGAAAAGAACTGGTTCGAGACGGGCGGCGCGGAGGAGGGCGAAGGGCCGACCGAGGCGGAGGAGAGCCCCAGCGTGGCGGCCGGAGCCCCGCAGCACCACTGCGCGCTCTGCGGCGACCGCTTCCAGCAGTTCTACAACGAGGACCGTGAGGAGTGGCACCTGAGGAACTCCGTACGCCATGACAACCACTACTACCACCCGCTGTGCCTGCAGGACTACAAGGTGAGTGACGAGAGAGTACAGGGAGTCCTGGAGATCCTCATATAGGTTGATATTGTGAGGCTGCGAAAAAATAGATTAACGTGGGAGGCTGTAGGTTAATAGATGAGAATGTTTGGCTATAGGGAAATAGATGAGAGCGTAAAGCTGAGTGTATAGCCGAATACGTTAGTGCCACGAATCAAGCTAGATGGCGCTGCATCAAAAAAATGCCCGCTGTTGTGTAAAGTCGATTCGTATACTAAGTCAGTCGCAATTAAACATTGAATATAGAAACACGTCTGTTATTAAATTCCTTGTCGATCATATCAAGTAGTGGAAAAAGTGAACCTTAATTACATGACCATATGGTCTAAAACGCGCCGGATCTACGCGAACGCATCGACTCGCTCGAACACTAGAAGCGCATTCAACAGAGATAAGAAAGGTTTTTTTACCTGCGCTTGTTTGTTAAGGCTACGGTTATGGAGCACGCGATTAGCGTTTTAGAAGATACAGCTATATTATTAAAAAAGGCTCAGATTAATTTAAAAAAATGTCCGAAGGAGCGATTAACGAAAGGATACTTAGAGGCACGAATCAAAACCGTTGAGGAGTACTGGACAACGTTTAAGAAGGCTCATGAAAGTTTAGTAAAAAATACGACAAGAGAACAACGAGGAACACTCTCGTATTTCGTAAATGATGACTTTTATGAGAGTGAAGATACATACCTATGTTTACAAGGAGACCTCAAAGACATGGTGATGAGGAAGACTCAGTCTTCAGAAACAGAAAATGCCAACAGTTCTTTCGAAAATATGTCTGGTATACCATTTAGACTGCCAACTATTAACCTCCCGATTTTTACTGGAATTTACGAAGAATGGCCTACTTACAAAGATATGTTCCTGTCGCTCGTAAATCAAAATACTTCGCTGAGCCAAGTACAAAAACTTCACTATTTAAAAACAACTGTTTCTGGGGAAGCAGCAGCATTACTGAAAAATATTAATATAACCGAAAGCAATTACCTTCAAGCATGGGAAACGCTATCGAATCGATATGGTAACCGCCGCCTTATAATCAACTCTTTGCTACGAAGATTGTTTACTCAACGGAAATGCACAACACAAACGGCAAGTAATTTAAAATCAATTTTGGATATTACTACAGAGTGCTTAAATAGTCTGAAAAATTTGAATATTTCTGTTGACTCTTGGGATCCAGTAATTATATTTCTGGTAACGCAGAAATTGGACCCAGAGACTCACAAGGACTGGGAAGAGTTCTCCTACAAAAATAGTTCGGAAGAATTACCTACGTGGGAGGGTCTTAAGAGTTTTTTAGAATCCAAATTTCGTACATTAGAACTTGTCATGCCCGTATCAACGAGCAGAGAGAAGACCGTAAGAGACCGTGCTTTTCACGTGACAACGACAAATAAAGGTTGCGCTAAATGTAACGAAAGTCACACATTAAGTCATTGCAGCGAGTTTATAAAAATGCAACCCTCAGAACGTGGTCTATTTGTGAAAAACAACAACGTCTGTTTTAATTGTTTGAAGCAAGGCCATCTTAATTCGAAATGTCGAGTACCACAATCATGTCGAATATGCAACAGGCGCCATCACTCTCTTCTACATCTTCCGAGAAGGTTGAACACGTCGGATCATCAAGAACCAATTCAACCGTCTGTGTCCACTGAACCCAATGTAGAAGACGTGCGTGTCAACACGATGATATCGTCGCACCATATAAGCGAACCACGAGTTGCGTTACTGGCAACCGCATTAGTAATAGTTAAGGGCGACGAAGGTCATACTACAGTTATCAAGGCGCTTGTTGACAAGGGATCGCAGGCGTGTTTCATTAGCGAGAAGGCGGCTCACCTACTCAAGTTGAAACGATATCCCACTAAGAAAGTTGTTACCGGAATGGAGTCTATGAAGGTGTCCATTAATCAAGAAGTCAATATACAGGTTCTATCACGCTGGGAGTCAGGATTCAACCTTCATGTGAAGGCTTATATAATGTCTAGACCACTGACTACCTATATACCTAAGATGAAGAATAAAGTTAGAATCGAACAGGAATGGACACATTTATCAGGTCTGAATTTGGCAGACCCAGACTATTATAAATCGGGTACAATAGATCTCTTGCTTGGTGTAAAAGAATATGCCTCCATGTTACAAGACGGTTTAATCAAGGGTCCCCCGGGTACACCATGTGCGCAACGAACCAGCCTTGGGTGGATAGTATTTGGAGAAGTAAGAGAGAAAAATGAACAAGAAATTACCGTCATGTGTCAACAAATGGAAGAGTTAGAGATACATGAACTTTTGAAAAGCATTTGGGAAATCGATTCTAATACAAATAGAAGATTATCAAAGGAAGAAGAGCAATGTGAAGAAATCTATAAAAGAACACATAAACGTGACGACACGGGAAGATACATAGTAAAGTTACCTTTTAAAAATGAAAATAATAAATGTACAGATGGTAATACAAGAAACAACGGTATGAACAGATTATTACAACTTGAAAGAAGATTTGAGAGAAACCTACACCTGAAAAATGAATACATAAAAGTTATAGAAGAATATAAAAATCTTAACCACATGGAAGAGATACCTGTAAAAGAAATAAATAATAAAAAATCGTTATACTTACCTCATCACGCTGTCTGCCGCGAAGACAAAGAAACCACAAAGACGCGTGTAGTCTTCGACGCCTCCTGTAAGAGTTCCAATGGTATTTCGCTCAATGATGAATTGCTGTTGGGGCCGATCCTGCAAGAAGACCTTCGTAGTCTTATAATGAGATGGCGGATGCATGCTGTTTGCTTCGTGGCTGATATTCACAAGATGTATAGGATGATAATGATGGATAAAGAACATTGTGATTATCAAAGAATTCTTTGGCGTAGCGATCCATCAGAAGAAGTAAAAGACTATAGACTTCTAACTGTGACTTTTGGAACAGCGTCCGCACCTTATCTCGCTATACGAACTCTTCTACAATTAGCTTGCGATGAAGGGCACAAGTACCCTGAAGCTGCAAGAATCCTTAAAGAAGACTTTTACGTCGATGATTTGATGTCGGGATGCGACGACACAGCGAAGGCTATTGAAATTGGTCAAGATTTGAAACAATTGCTACGCTTAGGTGGGTTTGAACTTAAGAAATGGGCATCAAATAACGCAGAATTCATGATGACAATTGATCTAAGTGAACGTTCATCAAACACTCACATTGATTTAAATGTTGACGGCAAGATTAAAGCATTGGGCGTTCTATGGGACTTAGAAGAAGATCAGATTCAGTACAGCTTAGCATTGCCACACTTACCGACTACCATAATTACCAAAAGAAATATATTATCTGAAATACAAAAGTTGTTCGATCCATTAGGCTGGATAGCACCCAGCATAATACTTGCCAAAATATTAATACAAAAGCTTTGGCTGGAACAGTTGTCTTGGGATGATGAAATAACTTCACCACTGAGGGAAGAGTGGTTAAATATTAGGACAGATTTCTTAAATGTCAACAACGTTAGCATTAACCGATGGATTGGTACAACCTCATCTGTGAAAGATAATATTCAGCTTCATGGCTTCAGTGACGCCTCCATGAAGGCTTATGCTGCCGTTGTATACTGTCGCGTTAAGGATCCTAACGGTACTATCAAAATGGCTCTGGTTGCTGCGAAAACTAAAGTGGCGCCATTAAAAACAATCTCCTTGCCTCGATTGGAATTGTGCGGTGCAGTTCTTCTCGCACAATTAATGAAACAGGTTACCTGTGCTATGAGAATTCCTGCAACAAAGATATATACATGGACAGACTCGACCATAGTACTTGCATGGTTGTCTGGAGAACCCAGTAAGTGGACACCATTCGTAGCAAATCGTACGGTCGAGATTCTTGGCACTATAAGTAGAGATCAATGGCACCATATCCAGTCCGATGAGAATCCTGCTGATATAGCATCCAGAGGGATGTTGCTGCGAGAGCTAAGGGAGAACGACTTATGGTGGAAAGGACCGCAATGGCTGTCAAAAAAAGAAATGAATATTAGAAAAGAAACAGATTTTAGCACAGAAATAGAAAAAAGAAAGGTTATACAGTCTCACTTAAATATCGAAGAAATAAAAGAAAAGGAAGTGTTAAAATTTGAAGATTATTGTAGTTTATTGGAATTGCAAAGAATTATAGTTTATTCTAAAAGATTTCTAAGCTACAAAAAAGAAAGAAATAATGAGCATGCAGAACAAAAAGCGATAACTACAGAAGAATTAGATAGAGCTTTAAAAATATGTTTAAGAAAATCACAAGCAGATAGTTACAAAGAAGATATAGAATCGATAAAGTTAAAAAAGGAATTAAAAAAGACAAGTACATTAAAATCACTAAATCCTTACCTGGATGACAAAAATATCCTCAGGGTGGGCGGAAGACTTCGCAACGCCAAACTAGATTATGAAAATAAGCACCCTATAATCATGCATAATAAAAATAGATTAACTTACCTTGTTGTTGCTGAAGCACACTGCAAGACACTTCACGGAGGTGTAGAGTTGATGCTTTGCTTTCTCAGGTCCAAATATTGGATAGTCAAGGCTAGAACTTTGATTAAGAAATATATACATAACTGCTTAATTTGCGCCAAACAAAGTTCTTTTGCAAGAACCCAGATGATGGGAGACTTACCCAAAGTGAGAGTGACGCCATCACGACCATTCAGTAACGCTGGCGTAGACTTTGCTGGCCCGATTCAAATCCTTACTACAAAAGGCAGAGGAGCCAAGACTGATAAAGCATACATTGCGATATTTGTATGCATGGCCACAAAGGCTATCCATCTCGAGCTAGTAAGTGATTTAAGTTCCGCAGCTTTCATAGGCGCATTTAAGAGGTTCTGTGCACAAAGAGGCAGATGTTCAAATTTGTGGAGTGATCAGGGCCGAAATTTTGTGGGTGCCAACAAGGAATTAGACAAGGCTTGGAAGGAAGCTGGTTTACAATTTACCGGTCAGATAGCTGATTCCCTAGCTTCTGATGGCACCCAGTGGCATTTCATTCCAGCTTATAGCCCGAATTTTGGTGGGCTGTGGGAATCTGGAGTGAAATCTCTCAAGCATCACCTGAAAAGGATTCTCACTACAAATTTGACCTTTGAGGAATTAAATACTTTGTTGTGCCAAATCGAAGCCTGTCTCAATTCCCGACCTTTGTGTCCAGTTGATGAAAATGATGACGGTTTAGAGCCTTTAACGCCGGGACATTTTCTGATAGGCGAAGCGCCAATAGCCATACCCGAACCGAGCTTCAAAGAAATGAAGATTAGTAATTTGTCACGATGGCAACATACACAGAAGTTACTTAATGATTTATGGAGTCGATGGCAAAATGAGTACTTAACGAGGCTTCAACAAAGACCGAAGTGGCTAAGACCTCGACAAGAAATGAACATAGGAGACATCGTGCACATTAAATATGATAATTTACCACCCGGAAAATGGTTGCTCGGTAGAATTGTGGACAAGCACCCAGGCCCAGATGGTCTCACGCGAGTGTACAGTGTAAAGAGTGGTAATACTATAACTAAGAGGTGTATTTCTAAATTATGTCTATTACCTATTTATAAGAAAGATGATGATTAATGTATTAAAGTTAAAATGCTTTTTTTTATATAAATATAAAAATGTATAAAAGAATAATAAATAGTGTCAAAATAAAGTATATAGAATCATAAACATACATAATAATAATGTAATAATATAGATATATAATAATAATGTAAATGTTAAGCCTTGTTAATGTTATTGTAGAAGCCCACAACTATTTACATGATAAAATTATTGGAATGTTATTTCTTATTTTGATGTGATTATGTATTAGATGGAATTCTGTATTTAGTTGTTTGAAAGGACCCCTATGGTCCTTTGGTGGGCGGTATGTTGTGTAAAGTCGATTCGTATACTAAGTCAGTCGCAATTAAACATTGAATATAGAAACACGTCTGTTATTAAATTCCTTGTCGATCATATCAAGTAGTGGAAAAAGTGAACCTTAATTACATGACCACCCGCTATTGTTTGATTCGCGGAACTATATATAAGCAACAAGTCTGTTTGTAAAAACCTCTCTTTCCTTCCCTTCATATTTGTTGGTAAAGCAATATCTCGTGATTCGGATAGCTGTGTTATAATTTTAACGACTGTCCTATATACACCCTATTCGACCAGTAACCCCGGGGGTTGTTCACTAAGAGAGAATAGAAGAGAGTGTTAGATGCCGGGAGTGAACAGAGTGAGAAGTGGCGACGAAATGGACGAGACAGTTATACTCACGTAATTAATATGAGGTTAGCCCGACTAGTTACAAGTAGCTCCCAGCGATTTGCGCTCGTAAAGAACTCATGATTAAGGATCCCGACCTGAAATTAGTCGAGCTAACTTCAAATCAAGGATAGCTTATAAGCGTAATACGACTATATTTTTTATTTTCCAGGCATCTCTCGCTAAGGAAGAGCCTCCTGTAGAGGAGCCGCCCGTCGAGGTCCCGGACGACGATAAAACCACCGAGCCCATCGAGATCAAGGATGTGGACGATGCGGACGAGTCTGACGGAGAGTCCGTTGTAGAAGTGGTGGAGCCGGAACTAGACCAGCCCTTAGAAGTAAGACTGCCCGTTATTCATCTATGTTCATAGAGAGGGAATAGAATGGGAGAGAGAGTGAGATGGGATGCTGAAATAATGGAGACCAAACTTGTCGAGCCCTTAGAACTAAGACTCTTTGTTTATTTATAGTTAGTAAGAGAACAAAAGAGTAAAAACGGTATCATGGGTTGCTGAAATGGTGGCCCCAAAGCTGGCCAGCCCTTAGAAATAATACAATATGTATGCTAAAGGTAGTTATGTATGTTAAGGGAGGAAGAAAGAGTGGTATTTGGATTCAAATTCAAAATATTCTTTATTCAAATAAACTTGTAAAAAAGTGCTTTTGAATCGTCAACTCTACTGCTGGTTCGGAAAGCTGTTCCTACCGAGAAGAGCCAGCAAGAAGCTCGGCGGTGGTTCTTTTACAAATATAATTCTTATGACTAGTTACATTCAGTCATTAATGTATTGTACAGGGTCTAAGCGAGCTATATCCACACATTCTTATCTTCTTAAATTTAGAATCTAAATAATCCTCAAAAGTATAGTAGGTGTTCTGCATCAGCCTCTTTTTAACAGTGTTTTTAAACAGATGTAATGGCAAAGCTAAATTTTATTATAGAATGTTATACCCTAACCCACAAACGACTTACGTACCTTTGCAAGGCGCAAAGCAGGAGCCGTAAGCTTATGTCGGTTCCTACTTTGTCTATCATATACATCACGATTGTAAGTGGTTTGTGAAGATGTTGAATGTTTTAGCAAGTAACTTTTACTGTGATTATGGTCTGTTATTGATCTGGTCGTGAATGGTGCAGGTGGAAACAGCTGACGAGGGTGACGAGGACGACGTGGTGCTGAAGGCGGAGCCTGTGGAGCAGGTGCTGGTCGAGGATGCTGACACTGATGATGAGACGGTGGCAGAACGCGCCAGCCGCGACCGCACCGCCGAGATTGACTTCGCCAACGTCAAGGTCAAGCAAGAGCCAATCGACCCTGGTGAGTGTGTGCTATGCGAAAAGCTGTATTTAAGTAATGGCCACTTAACAGGCATATTTAATTTCAAATATTCTTTAGTCAAACTACACTGCAGATGTGTTAAAATCAAGGTCAGGCAACAGCCTGATGATGAAGGGCAATTTTAATTTCGAGAGATCCAGTGACATTTTTTTTATAAGATACTAGCTGATGTTGCGGTTTCGCCTGCAAAACAGACCCTCCGGACTGCACAACCCTCTGGACATTCCACTTTAATGTTAACCTAAAACTTCCTCAATAATTGGACTTTCTTATAGTAAAACTGTACAAAGATATCTTCAGCAGATTTTTAGAAAATCGATCACATACAGACAGAAAGTTTTTGGGGACTTTGTTTTATAATATGTGTAGATTAACAAACTGGTGTTTCAAGTAAAAATAATTTTCTAAATTATGGAACACTAATTGTATTCATAAATTTTCTATTATCGAAGTAAGTCTAATTGAATTCTTTAAAGTATGTAGCTTCATGGAAGAATCCTTTAAGGAATTTTGTAGTATGAAAGGAATGTTTTCCTAATCCTTTATCAATAGAATATAATAACTGTTGCTATAATTTTTCAGATGATGAGCCGATAATAACAGCAGAAGTCGAGAGTATTCCTCCGACAATCGACACAACTCACAACACTGTGACGTCATCCATAGACGGCAACGTGCAATTAGAGGATGCCTCGCCAGCACCAATCTTCCCCTTGGGAGGCATCCGTATCAACATCTCTAAGAGCATACCTACCTTCCTAACAAACCAGGACGACAAAATGTTAGAGGACATCAGTATTGAGGAGGAACCTTTACCACCTGGTGAGGAACCAGAGCTGGTGTACAAATTGAAGCCAGCATTAGAAGGTGTCCAGTTCAGCAGACAGCCCCCAGTACAAAAAGGAAATGAATTATCCGGATTGTGTTCTATAATGTGAAACTTAAGAACAATGGTGTATTTGTGTTGAAGTGTTATAAAATTAAAAAAACAGACGAATTTATTATATTACTGTATTGTAACCACTTCTTCAATAGTGTACAATAGTGTAAAGTGACTTAAAATTGGTAACATACAAGTGAAATCAATATAAAACTTTTTGACTAAAATAAAAACTTTCTGCGATGTCTCATAGTTGCTAACTGTGCCATCTGTTGCTGTTGTCCATATTTGACTTTAGTTAAAGCCGGTTCATCATGCGATATTTATAGTAACTTGTACAGTTACTTGAGATGATGTTGATTGTAGGAACTTTAAAAAAAAAATCAAACCCTTTTATTAAAAACGTCACAGTAAAGTAGAATAATGCAAGTATACGGAAATGTGATGTTACGAATTGGACTAAATATTCAGCTTAAGTTAAGGAGTACCTCAACGCTGGTTTTCAATGGCGATCATTGTAACATAAATCTAAAACGTAATCTAACGAAAGTGACAGACAGTTACGAATAGAAATGAATTCATATGCAACTGTACATATATAGTTATCTAGCAAAATATTATAAATTAAATTTTCGTTTTAAAAAAACTTGCTCACTTAAAACTAAGTTGTACAATGTTTTCCTCTTTATTAGGTTTAACTATAAACTGTATTTGGTTTGATATCTTATCTTAACTAAGTTCAGGGATGTTTGTCAATATTGGACAGATCTTCAGCTCATACTTCTAACTTCCACCCAAGTGGGTTATCAATTAAATCTATCAATTAATCCCAATTATTCCATATAGTAACAAATACTTACTTATCTTTATCTATTAATCTTTTTGTAATCTTTCAAAAGATTTTATCCATTTTTCACATCTACATTATTCTTATTATATACTGAGTATACTTTGCCAAATTTTATATACAATAGAATACATATGGTAACATATTGAACACTTGAATGTGACTGATGTTCATTTTAAGTGATATCAATAAATATCATTAAATTTTAGCAAGCTGGATTTGTACTAGCAAAATATTGTAAAAATTCCTGAATAAAAGTATGCTATTAAAGTTCCAGGTGAATGATTATTAAATTATATTTAATTAGTAATCTGACGATTAGGATTACTAAGGGCATTTAAAATATTCCTCCACATGTCAAAGTTAAATATAATATTGTTGCATTCTATCAAATCAAATCAAATTAAAAATATTCTAATTCCAAAAAACTTTGTATATAATATGAGTGATTTAAAATTATGCTATTATCTTAAAGAACCAGCAAGAAATTTAGTGAGCGATTATGATTTTTAATCCCTCATGAAATTGTTGATTATAGTAGATTATGAATCTGTTGCATAATAGGGGTTCTTATAAACTCGTGTTATAACCAAGTTATGTACAGTGTCATACACTACTTTATCTACTCTCATACTATAATACGTAAAAAATTAATAAAAACCAAACTTTGTTTAAATATTTTTTTAGAAAAGATTTTTTAGATTTTTTAGAGAGGCAAAAACATTTTTTTTTTTAAGGTAGAGGTTCAACCTCATTGGTCCAGGTGGAGGTTCTATAGGTGTTATGATTAAAATGTTTTATTACGATACGATAGGTGTCCATACAAGACCCGTATCGTAATAAAACTTTTTATTTTTTATTTTTGGTCTGTATGTAATGTTTGTTATAAAAATTTTGGTTTCAGTTTTATAATCTTTGTATCAAGTATCAGAGTAGATAATAGATATTTAAAGCTTCCTTCTTGTATTAAGTATATCTTACTCTTAAATTGTAGTCAAAAATTATAGGCTCAATAATCATTTGCCTTTTCTTAAAACCTAGGAGCATAACGTTAAAGCATGTAGAGCAGATATCTACAGGAGTTATGGTTTTGATTGTTATTTTTATATTGTCCTATCTTATCCACTTGGAAGTATGAACTTTAATAATCACTTTAGTATTTATAAAATAATATTTATTACCTAACTATTGAATGCATCTGTACAAAGCATAAATTGTAAGTTAATTTTTTGGCCCTATCAGCATAAAGAATATGTATGTTTCTTCAATTTCATAATACCCTTAGTGTTATGAGATATGACTAGGTAATTATAGACCCTTATATAATTTAAATTTTAAACATTATTTAAATTTCAAATAAGGGCAGTGATTTCGACTGTCTGTAGTATAATTATTTTTGAACAATCTAAAAGATCACGTATGAACTTTTTGTATAATTGCCATGATATAAACATTGGGAGGTGTTATAAATATTAAATACACATAAGGCTTATAATTTAATCATCTTAAAAGTCTAAATAAAGTTAATTAAGTTAATAAATTTTTATACCTCAAGGTCAACATTCTAGATCACAAATAATACATTATTGTAAAAAATAACAAAAAAAATCATTTTTTAATTTACTATTGAGTAATTAATCTGTATTATGTTACCAATAGATATCATTGCAATCATTACTTATCTGTAAATAGATCATAGAGGTATTTTACTTAGAGGAGGGAAGCCAGTCTAAAATGTTCCCTATTACGATAAAGAGCTAATGAGGCTGAGATGATGAGAATCTAAAGCAAATGAGGGTGTATATATGTGTCTCTCTTTTTTATGTGTGATTAGACAAGGATAAATATACAAGTTCCATCTTCCCACTTTTATTTGTTGTGTTATTGTCATTTACTAGCGTGCCTATAGCTCCTCTACTCTAGTATAATAACTCTTATGCAATTTATTAATCATTGAATAGAAACTAAATGTTATTAACAATTTTTATCTATTGCCTTAAAATCAAATTAACTATTCAGTCAAAAAAAATACATATTAAGCATATATTCTGTCAGATATATAGGTGTAGTATTTTGGTAGAAGATAAATAAAAATAAATAAAAAAAATCATCTTTATTATTTCACATCACAATGTATGGAATATTAAAAAATTACTTTACACTTGTAAAAATGTAATTTGTTTGTATGATAACTAATATTAATTACTATGTATTAAATAAAATGAAATTTGTGAAATATGTACCCATACGATTAGTATGTGAAATACATAGTGACAGGTGTAGGTATATATTAAATAGTTAAAAATTACCAGTTATATATAAATTGTGATATTAAAGTTAAGGTATGTTGGTGATTTTAATTAAAAAATTACTGTCGCTCTAATTTTTTGTATATTTTAGGCTGTATTATTAAAATGAATATAATTGTGTTCATACACTTAAAAAGTAGGTTTTTATAGTTGTAGATTTTTTGAAATAGCTGAATCTCTAGCGTCATGTGCTTTTAAACTGATGTATATAAATAAAACAATTAAAAAATAAAAATTAAAAAAAGGGAATTGTTTTAATTATTAATAAATTTGTTTTCTTTATAACAACACTTGTTTTAATTGTATATAGTTAGCTACCATTTATTGTTTAGTTTAATTTCTTTAAATAAAAGCCAATTAGTTGAGTGAAAAGGTGTTTTATTGTATCGATCTTCCCTCAACCTTTGAATCCTACGAATATAAATGAAAACGCAACAAAATACTTAATTGAATATTAGGACGTTATGTAGTGACACATGTCTGTTAACAAAATCCACCTCAAATCAGTAAAGAGCCGAAAAGACAATGTCGTGTCTAAACGACAAATGTCAGGCACTATCATGTACACTGTAATCTTTGGGCACTATCTAGATGCAAGAGCACCTAATAGTCGTAATAGACCAATATTTAGAACGAGACTAACCAAAGAGATTTTTTTTTAATTCAAATTCAAAATGTTCTTTATTCAAATAAACTTTAAACAAGTGCTCTTGAATCGTCAACTCCTACTGCTGGTTCGGAAAGCCGTTCCCACCGAGAAGAGCCAGCAAGAAACTGCTGTTGCTCACATATTATAGTTTCACTTGGCCAATGTTGACTCACTTTTCCAAGACAAATTTAATTCAACCTTTGTACGCATAACAAAAACTGGTGAAAAATAAATAACTCTAAAAAATATTTTAACAATCCATCGCACTTAAAAAGTGCAAAATGAATACTTTAAAACTAAAAATCACGCTTTAGATCTATTCATACTTCGAGCGCCGTATCACAGTACTAGTAGATAAAAAAAGGTTATTATTTATACTATAATAATCATTCGTTTTATGTCGAATTTTACCATAAGATTCGTTCTACAGATATCTTCACAATTTTGGTAGATAACTCGTAACAGGTATCAATTTACTTTTGGATAATTAATTTTTCTCAGGGAACTCTGATTTAATATGACTATGAGAACTGTTAATAAAATGTAGCATGGGGTAAAAATAAAATTACAAAGGTCAATTTATTAATTTATTTACAAAGCTTTTGATTTTAATAATTACAATTAAGTGACATCAGTTCTAGCAGTTTTTTAAACTTTTAGCCATCAAATTCTATTTAAATATTTCTCTCAATAGAAGCAATATATGTTTTCAGATAACAATTAAATACATTACTAATATGTTAAATTGTATTTATTTGTGTGTCCTTTAACATTAGTAGCAACAGATCATATATTTTGGAACAAATATAGTTAAAATGCTCAAGATGGCTTCTTAACTCAGTAATGAAATTGCAGGCAAAAGTAGTATGTTCTTAATAACATTCATACATATTGAAGGCCAAATTTTTACATTTCACAATTGTGAGGCCATCTTGGAAACGGTAAAGTGTCTTTTATATTGGACACATTACACAAAACCTGTAAAATCCTCTCCAAGCCCAGCCCAAAACCAGCAGTGGGTATGTTCCCAAACTTCCTCAGTTCCAAATACCAGTTCAATTGATCTGATGGTAATTTGCCTTTAAGTTTATCATAATCATTCTCTCTGAGACTTCCACCAACAATCTCTCCAGTAATTGGAGCCAATAGATCCAGTGCATCCACCTGAAAAACAAAGATTTATACACATTGGTCTTTATTACTTCAAATGGTATGATAGATATTTATTTATTTTTTTTATACCTTATACATGCAGGATTAGTTACCACATGAATCACAAGTCATGACCACCAATAGCACACCACATAAGCACTCCACATATTCATTACTACAATCTCAATGATTGTTTTGTCCCATAAGTGAATCATTGTCAGGAGATAAACTCCACAATATCGCAAAGCTTTGCTTTCATAAATTTTGTACTGTGGCATTCAAACACCCATTTCCATAAGTTACTTTATTGAAATTGTTTAATTTTATATAAAAAAAAGTTTTGATAATCTCTACAATAGACATTTTAAATTTGGTTTCAGGTATTTCATTTCCATAACAAGAGATAAGTCATTTCTCATACATTTTGTCTATTCATCATCATACATGTTCATCATTCTATCTATTCATCATCATGTTGGATTTTAAAGGCCTCATCGGAGTAAATATTAAGCAATTCAACAATTACAGAGGGTTTTCCATAGAAAACATTATAAACGATTTATAAATGGTTTTTCCACTTTTAATGACATCTTTATCTGCAATGAATCAGTAAGTCATAACAGAAACTGTGAAATAATAAAGCATATAGCATGCTTAGTATTAAAGTGACCTAATTCAAAAAAGTCGTTAAAGATACCCATACCTTGGAAGAGAAAGAAAACACTAGTTTTTAATACTTTTCATCATAGCACCCTATGCTATCATAGATGGCATTGAAATAAGGAAATGCCATTTTTGAATTCAGTCACTTTAATACTAAGTGTGTGATAAGAAGAGGACAATATTTCAATACAATTTTAACGGACCTTTGTATTATCAAGCGAAGACTCCTTCATGTAAAAAGACTTCATTTCTTTTGGCCAATGTACTACAAAAACTGGTACTTGGCAGTAATCAACAAGTGCCAATTCTTGTTCTTTACTAATTCCCTCCTCAGCAACACCAAGACCTTTCTTATCTAAAATAATCCTAGCTTCATCATATGATAATGTTATAAACTCATTATCAACCCATTTAGGCAATTTATTATTTCTATCTATTAAAAATAAATCTGACTCATTAGTATTCCAGGTTTTTGTAAATAAATACTTCATTAAATCTTCTATAACATCTTGTAGATTTATAATGCTGTCACAAAAAGCAATTTCTGCTTCTAACATATAGAATTCGGATAAATGCAAACGTGATCTAGAGTTCTCAGCCCTAAATGTAGGACCCAATGTGTAAACATTGCCCATTCCTCTACACATAGCTTCTAAGTGCAGTTGCCCAGAAACAGTTAGGAAGGTCTTAGTACCAAAATATACTGAATCTCTATCCCTCCGTTCTTGCATCATGGCTTTAATAGTTGCATCACTCTCTGGTTGCACTTTGAAAACCTCGCCTGCTCCTTCACAATCGTTTGAAGTCAATATGGGAGTGTTAATGTGTAGGTAGTTTTTGGACGCGAAATAATCATGTATATGCCTTGTGACCGCATTCCGTATTCGCAACACCGCTGAAATGAAGTTCGTGCGCGAACGGAGATGAAGGTATTGTCGCACATACTCGGGAGGGTGACTTGTGCGCGGGTTGAATGGGTAACCATCCGATACAACACATTTCCCGAGTACAGTCACATTTTCTGCAAGAAGTTCTACCTGACCCCTAGGGCTCTTTGAAAGTTTGCCAGTTATGTGTACCGAACTTCCATACGTTAGAGCTTCAGTATTAACGTTTTTGGGAATAAGAATTTGTAACTTTTGAGCACAGGAGCCATCGTTCACGTCGGCAAATATATGATCTTTTTGTATTCGAAGACTTTTGACCCAACCCTGAATGACAAAAGTAGCATGTTAATTTTTATTCCAATTTTATTTTTCTATTTCCAAATGAAGTTGTAGTTTTAAGACCTTAATTTCTGCAAATTCTCCAACATTTGCCTTTTCGAGGACAGAAGCAATAACACTGTAATTTTGTCTTCGGGTAAAATTGAAATTTTTGTGTAACTTATTTAAAACAGTTTTACGTAGCATCGTTTAGTATAAAAAATAATAATAATAATGTTTTTTTATGTATAGTGTACCCTTATTTTATGACAAATTTATTTTCCTTTATGATTCTTGAGTCTTGATTCTCATATAATATGAAAACATATATGAGAAAAAAAATCGATTATTTTTTTATATTCATTTTTAGGGATATAAAAAATAATCGATTTCGATAATCGAATTTTTAAAACTAGATTATTTTGAGTATCCCCTTTTTCTTTTGTACTCTTTTTCTTGTTTTTAAGATTAGATATGCAATGTAGCTTAAAGATATGCATTTTAATCAAGTTTCACAAAAAGTGCATCTGATATTATTTCTTGGTAGTTGTCCACTTTAATCAGCCTTTATTGTAATTTATTATTAATATTTAAAAGACAACTTTTAAAAAAGTAAAAAAACGATTATTTTATATCAAAATAATCGGTTTTTGTAAATGGATATTTTTGATGGTAAAAATCGATTATTTATTAATTGTCATCCATGTGACATCCCTAATATGTTTTTAAGTTATTAGTCTATTTGAGAAAATAAATTCCAGATAAGCATTATTTTAATTAGTAATCTATGATAAGCATATCGTAACCCAAACAAACAATCCATAGAGTTGTTACACAAGAGTAATGGAGTCATAGACAGGCTCATCGTCTTTTAATGATATATATAATTAGGCGACAGGCGTTATACTACGTCCATGGGCGTTACTTTGCGGAGATCCATAGAACTAAACTAACGAAAGTATAAACTTTTTTATCGGATATTATAGTTCAGAAATAAAAATTATAGCTCAGGAATAAAAATTATAGTTCAATGATGTTTTGAACTTGTCTATGTTTTCCAGTGATGTCCAGTGATGTCCATAACTCCATAGATAACAAGCACATGTGTCAATTCCGGTGTCAATTTTTATAAAGCATATTATGGTCATGAATTGTATCGTGTCGTCCAGTTTCTAATTAAACTAAATAAATACTTAGTTTTCTTGTGTTTTTCTGCGCTATATAAACTTAGTGTAAGTATTATAAACTTTTTATAACTACTTTTTTATAGGTTAATTCTGTAACATAAGTGATGCAAATTTTCATTTAATTATCCCTAAAACCAGTTTTCCTTCGTCATGCTAAACATGTTTAAATTTAGTCTCATATTAGCTAAGTTAGTTACGTTACGTCTGGAAAATTTTATTTTTATATGACTTATGGACAATATTTACAACTGATAAAAGTAGATGTGCTTAAAATTTAAAGGTAATTTAATTTTGGGTTCAAAGTATTATTTGCGACTACTACTGGTTGCTAATGAATTTTCATGAACACACTAAATTAGGTTGTTTTCATCACTTGTCATGACTCAGCCTTGACGAATATGTGTATAAAAAAGGTAATATTCTTTGATAATGATTAGCAAACACAAAACGAGATAAAGTAAAGTGGTAAGAACTGTAGATCTATTACAAAATGTCTAGTTTCAACTCTTGAAGATCTTGAGACCTAATTTTCATTATGTTCATAATTACAACCAGAAATGTTAATATTAATGCAATCCAGAACTAAACTCTGTTCAAATTTTCAATATTCAATTTAAAGTAAGTATAATTTACAAGCTCTATACATGGGAATATTTGTCTAAAATGTTTAAAAAATTCTTTAATGTGTATTATATACCTGTGTCCTATTCCCATAGGAGAAATAGGTTTTTGTTCTCTACATTCTACTCTTCTTCTTTACTCTTGTGGGCCTGGAATATAATTTTCAATTGTGACAAATTTCCTTTGAATTTATAATATTAATATATGTATATAGATTATATATAAATAAAATATGATATGTCTTCAAAGATGAAATGTAAGAGGGTGTTTTCAAAGTTTGTTTCCTCTTTTCCAAAATTGCATTCATTCATTCATTATCAGTCCAGTTTAGACCAATGCTGGACATAGGGCTCTCCAATTATTAGCCACTTAGCCCGTTCCTGGGCTTTCTGCTGCAATTTATATTCAAAATTTCCAAAATTTATATGTGCACATCTCTGTGTACTAATAGAGTATGTACTATATGAAGATATTGATAATTTACTAACCTAAGGACATGTATAGATATTTCCCATTATACCAGATAACTCAAATGTTTTAAAATAAGTCAAAGCTGGCACTCTGACTAGAAATCTACCAGGTAATGTTTGTTGATAAAAAATTTAATACCAAATTATTTTTTTTATTTGAAATAATTTATTGTAATTTAGCACCACTCAAAATTTTTTGTGATAAAATAAAATTGTGATGAAAGATTGTATATGAAAACTAGCAGTAAAGGACTCCTTACTAAAACTAGTTAAATAAAGTGAAAAAAACAAGCCAATGCTTAGCTGAAAATAAATGAATGCTGTAAGATTCTCATCACTGTACTTATGTAAGTAATTAATTTATTTATTAAATTGTGAAATATACTCATCATAAAATATTGATAATATATAACTTATTTAGCTTCTGCCTATAACTTTAATTGTGTAAACTTTAGTACCAAGATTAAACTTAACTTTAAATCTACATTGATCTAATCCTTTGTTTATATGTGAAAGAAAGAATAAGAAATAAATGTAATTATTTATAAGACATTCATTGTCTATTTGGAATAATTACACATGACAATAAGTCAATATTTAAAACAGTAAGGATTCTTTACATAATCTGTTTTATTAATTTCACTTGTTAGACAAAAGCTGTATAAATTGAAATGAAATTATTTGAAAGAATTGTTGAGTTCATCTGACCTTTTATCAGATACTGTCGTTATCAACAGATAGAGACATTATCACAAGGTGAAACACACAATGTGTTTCAACTCAAATCAACCTCAGCTCTATCGTACATAAAGGTATCAGAATTTTTAAATTGATAAGAAAGTTAATTATAATCCACCTGGCCGTAGATACTTTTCTTTTTGGTTAGAAGATAGATAAACGCTCACTTCACAATCTTGTAGTGCTTTTTTACATGTCCACCAATCCTATCTTTTTCAGTTCAGGTTCACCAGTCATAACTTGTCATCGATTCTTATTGTTTTATTATGCTATCTATTAGACAGATTTTATCAGCTTGCATTGCACCACATTTCAAAAGTATGTGGAACTATTACATACATTGGCATACATTATTTTACGCCGTGTGGTATCCGGCTGAATAGAATAGTACCATCCTCTTTTTTTTTACAGAGATGTCGTAAAAGGCGACTAAGGTAAGTCGACCCGCCGTGTGGTATCCGGCTGAGTAGAATAGACCACCCTCATTTCTTACCGAGGTGTCGTAAAAGGCGACTAAGGTAAGTTGACTCACCGTGTGGTATCTGGTTAAGTTGAATAGACCACCCTTTTTCTTATCGAGGTGTCGAAAATACGACTAAGATAAGTTGACGTCAGGCAGGCGGCCGGTCGTAAAATACGTAGCCAAATCATGTGATAACATGTTTATAACATGTTTTGCTGGTACCCCACTCAGAGTGGAATAAGGGCAGGAAGATGATGATTGGCATACATTATTTTACACTTATTTACTTTTATATAAGCAAAAAAGTTAATCAAAAATTAAAGTAATAAAGAAAAAGTAATAATAATATAGTCTGATAAATCGCTGATCATGGAATAGTAATGATCTCCAAAGTGATGCCTAATTCTAATTATTATTTAATCATTAAAATTGTTGAAAATGTTGATGTGGATTAGAAAAAATTTCATTTATAAAAGTGAAAATTCTCAAAAAGTAGAGAATCCCAATCCTTATTAATGGATTACAGAATTTACTTCTACGCAGTTAAGGTAACCTGAGGCCCTAGACCCTTTTCCCAAGAATTGCGATACTTCTATAGTTTATTTTTGCATTATTGACTCTCTTTATTATTGCTTATGTACTATGGAATTCCACAAAGTATTTTATTTAATTTAAAATGTAAGAATGTTAACTTTCATAATTTGCCTTAAACTGAAAGTAATAAAAATTATATCACGGCGTTATCGTTATGTAGGTACTTGTATGCATCAGTTATTCATAAAACCGTTTTCGGTGGTAATGTCGGTTTCTAAAAATGAAAGAGAAAGCCGCTTTCCCTGACACACTTAACGCGCGTGAAATAATACCATTTCTTATGATGATTAAAGTTGTCGTTGTCTATGGATGATTTTGGCCCGTAAATGTTAAAGCTGTACATCACTAGCTGATTTAATGGCAGTGTTCGTATTATTCGTAAACGGCGTGTGGTATCCGGCTGAATAGAATAGTACCACTCTCTTTTCTCACTGAGGTGTCGTAAAAGGCGACTAAGGTAAGTCGACCCGCCGTGTTGTATCCGGCTGAGTAGGATAGAACACCCTCATTTCTTACCGAGGTGTCGTAAAAGGCGATTAAGCTAAATTGACTCACCGTGTGGTATCCGGTTAAGTAGAATAGACCACCCTCTTTTTTATCGAGGTGTCGTAAAATACGACTTAGATAAGTTGCCGCCAGGCAGGCGGTCGTAAAATACGTAGCTAAATCATGTGACAACATATTTATAACATGTTATGCCGAACCCACTTAGAGTGGGATAAGAGCAGAAGGATGATGTTCGTATTATTCGTAAGTCCTGATTGCCTTTATGGCTACGAAACGATGTCAGTAGATCTAGAAGAGGGGGGATGCGATTGACTATTTAAAGTCATATTATAGTATTCATATGATTAAAACGTAATAGACAAAAATAGTGTTGTACTTTTGATCCCGTCCCGGAAGGTGTACCGTCAGTAGACCATAACCTGTATATGTATAATTTTATGAATATTATTTGTTTTTTGTCCTTTGTTTTAATTACCCTGTCTTCCATTTAATTGTATAGTTAATTTGTACATAGTCTTATTGCGATAATTTTGTAGTTATTTATAAAAGTGTTACCGCACGTAATATGAAATTAGCTGTCTTTAAATATAAATAAAGCACTCATGGTTAGCTAAAATAAGTAATAGATGGACTTTGATGACTGAGGAGTCATAAATCGCTAGCATAAAGCAGAGACGGTTTAACTAAATTTATTAGGTCTCTTAGTCAATTTGAGTCGACCTTACCCGAACGAGCGTTACGTAGCAAAACGTGACGGTTCAGTCTCGTTCAGTGCCCACAATCAACGCGTCCATAGAGTTTTCACTTCAGTGAAGTAACGGCCTGTCACTATCCCACTTCTGGGCATAGGCCTCTTCTCTCCGTTTTTGGAGCTAAGACCTACTACGATGCTCCAAAGCGGATTTGTAGCTTACTTATATCCCCATAATTCTCTAGAGATATGTAGGTTTCCCACGAAGGTTTCCTTCATCGAAAAGCGTGTGATAAATTGAAATTATCGATTAGATACATAAGTTTATAACAGAAAATCATTGGTGTCTGCTTGGTATTTGAAATCGTGACTTCTTGAAAGAGACGCATGGTTTTGCGGCCGGGCAACCACAGCTTTCAGCTTCAGTAAATGCTTTATAATGTATTTTGTTTTAGAAAATGGCGGAACCAAACCCACAAGCAGGTGACACCGGCCCTCCTAAAGGCATGCCGGCGCTGAAAGCCCATGTTATAGCCAACAAAATCGACGTCGCCTTGTGGGGTATCAGGATTTTGACAGTGCTCTGTACTATTGGATATGTTCTACCTATTTTTAACAAGTAAGTTTAACAAGTCGATGGGCATTAGGGTCTTAATGTGCTGTAAGTGCGACCCTAAATCGGAGAACGTAGCTAGTAAAGAGTTTTTTCCCCTATGAGGTGGACTCACGACATCAAAAAGGTCGCGCTACTTAATCCAAGCGACGCAAGATCGTGTGCTGTGGAGATCCCATGACCTATATCCAGTAATGGACGTCTATTTGTTGAAGAAGAAGCGTTACTAAAAAGTGCAAGTTTATTTAAACATTTCTAAATATTATTGAACACAACTATTGGTTGATTTTACGCGCATTGTTAAAAGCATTTCGCATTGTCTATATTATGTTAAACCGTCTTTATATTCTCTCATATAAACTGTTAGAAGCTTTATTATATAACGTTTCGTTTAAATATAACTTAGGTACAATAAACTTATCGCATGCCCACCTTAAGGTTGCCAAAGCTGTCGATGCATCTGGTGCTTCCGATGCATCGTTTAAAAAAGGTGGGGCCACTATTAGAGAGGCCCCGACCCAGAGGTGGCGCACGCTGGGGTTCAGATCGGCTGCTGGCGGCGATGGTGGCAATATGTACAACGATACCCTGTCTCCGCCACCAGCATTTTCGTGGAGCATTCAGGTTTTAATCTGTGCAAGTTAGCCCCCCCATAATGGGTCCGCCGCCAGATGAACGGCGGGAGCTATTAGGAGTTATTCCTCATTTAAAAAAAGCATCAATAAAAATAGATAAAAATCGCATTTTCGTTGATACGTCCCTATGACTTCAAGCCGGCGATGTATATACATAGTCTATGATACCAGCATTTCCCCATCACTAGCGCTTCTGCGGCTTTCAACAAGGCTCTCCTCGCGAACGCGGCAACATCCGCCCTCCGGCTGCACCAGCGCATCCCGGCGACAGAGATCTCGTTTTCCCGGGAATTTGTCAACCGTTTCTTCCTGGAAGACAGCGCGCATTATCTCTTCTACTCGCTCATATTTATGAACGTTACTCCACATATATGTATCCTTTTCAATATAAAAAGATTGGTGATGTATATAATAGACAATGAATGTAATGAATATAATTTTTTCAATTTTAAATGACCACATTAAACCACCCTCCTTTCTTACAGAGTTGTCGTAAGAGACGACTAAGGTAAGGTGACCCACCGTGTGGTATCCGGTTGAGTAGAATAGACCATCCACTTTTTTACCGAGGTGTGGTAAGATACGACTAGGGTAAGTTGGCAGCCAGGCGGTCGTGAAATACGTAGCCAAATCATGACAACATGTTAATAACATGTTCTCGTCATGACAACACGTGAAATGTTTATAACACGTTGTGCCGACCCTACTTAGAGTGGAATAAGGGCAGGAGGATGAGGATGAAATTTAAACTCTAATCAAAAGATTTCTTCAATTTAATTGTTAAAAAGTAGCTTTTGTTTAATATAAATTGAAGTAGTGTAAAAGAGGGTGACCTTCGCTTCCGTTAAACCTGTATTTTTTGTAAAAAACTGAGCATTTACTCGTTGTTTCATTATACCGTACGTTGCTATTTTGTTTTGAACTTTACGTTGTTTTTTCTCCTTTGTGAGATTACAGATTTAATGAAAAGAAATTGGAGAATTTTGATCTATGGAGCTGATATTTAGATGATTGATTGAACGGAAGAAAACAGTTCCAACGTTATATTTTTAAATGAAATTATGAACAGAAAAGTAGTTAGGTTTAGATATAATAGTAAACCGCACGAAAATCCGTTCAGTAGATTTTGAGAAATCGATCGTATTCAGACAGACAGACTTTTTTGGACTTAATAGTATTATCGCTGTGCCTGCGGCTTCGCCCGCTTCTGAGTTAATCATAAAAGATTCAAATTCAAAATATTCATTATTCAAATAAACTTGTAAACACGTGCTTTTGAATCGTCAACTCTACTGCTGGTTCGGAAAGCTGTTCCTACCGAGAAGAGCCAGCAAGGAACTCGGCGGTAGCTCTTTAAAAAATTAATTCTTATGACTAGTTACATTTAGTCATTACTGTCTTGTACAGGGTCTAAGCGAGCTATATCCACACATTACTTCCAAGTAATCCTCAACAGTATAGTAGGCTTTCTGGATCAGCCTCTTTTTAACAGTGTTAAGAGAAATCATTCACCACCAAATTTCATCGATATTGTTTCAGCGGATTTCAGCGGTTGTTTCACTGTGAAAGATTAAACATACATCCATACTCACAAACCTTAGCATTTATAATATTAGTAGAATTAAACGTACAGACATCTGAACTTAAATGTATTATTAAATTCTGAGATAAGTGTGACCTTACGGTTAACCGGTTATCAAGGATAACCGGTTAACCGGCCTGAGATATGTTATATGTAAATAATTACGGCTTTATGCATTTGGGTATACGAATTAAGTATTAAGTGTCATTTTGAATTGGTAAATTTATTTTGTAGTATAAAATTTTTCAAATTTAATATCTTTAATGAATTAATCTTGTATGTATATACAAATATACCTATATTCGGAATCTCGGAAACGGCTCTAACGATTTTCCTCAAATTCAGTATGTAGGGGTTTTAGGGGAGAAACATCGATCTAGGTAGGTTTTATTAAAAAAAAAGTTTTGTCCCTGTTTTTTGGCATAAAAGAAAACTAAAATTTACATTGAATATAAAACACTATTTTTACCGTAAATTTTCAAGTCAGCGTAGCTTATTCGGTTAAAGGGCGGTCGCGAGAAATGAAAATACCTAGGATCAAGTCCCACCTACTCAATTATTGTTATATTTAAAAAAAATTACCGTCTCGGCCACCTACCTGACTCCTACTTGCTCGGTAATTTTCGGACGCAAATTAGGTCGTAATGTCGCATCGTACTGCCCTATGCACACATGTTATAAACATGTTGTCACATGATTTAACTACATATTTTAAGACCGGCCGCCTGCCTGACGTCGACTTACATTAGTCGCCTTTATATCGTCGCCATCATAATGCTTCGGTAAAAAGAGGGAGGGACTATTCTACTCACACGGAGACCACACGGTGGATCAACTTACGTTAGTCGCCTTTTACGACGCCTCGGTAAGAAAGAGGTGCTCTATTCTACTCAACCGGATATATCAATATCGGTTCCTACTTTATCTATTTCGTCAATTTTTTTTTATAATCTTGTATATCTATACACAAAAAAGTATATCTTTAAAAACCTTAACTCTGTACAGTGATTTTGATTCCGATCTTTTTGTTCGCGATGTTGCACGCGGCGTCGTATTCGCTCACGATTCTCGACGTAAGTATTGCTTATTTATTGTTACTTCACCTTCCCCTTTAGGGCCAGGTTCCCGAAGAAGGGAATCCGAAGGATAAGGAAAAGGGTTTTTTATAATCTAGATAAACTTTATTTTCAAATTTCTCAATTGAAGTCCAACGGCTTAGCCTTAAAAGCGACAGACGCGGCGGCGTTAAGCAGAATGGTTAGAGTAACGGACTTCCGATCGAGAGGTCGTGGGTTTGAATCCCGGCCATTATACTACCGACGTGAACTCGCAAAGCTTCCAATATTGTCCTGGACTCTACCTCCTGATGATGCTTAGGTGGGAAACGATTGTTGAGTATGTGATAGTTAACGTGTGTAGTAAAGCAGCCTGTTACTCTCCCACTGCAGGGAATAGGCCTCTTCTCTCCGTTTCTTTTGGAGGGAAGGTTTGTAGCTTAGACCTACCACGCTGCTCCAATGCGGTTTGGTAGGTTACACATATCTCCAGAATTCTCTAGAGTTATGCAGGTTTCGTCACGATGTTTTCCTTCACCGAGAAGCGTGTGATAAATTATTACATTAGAGATTAATTATCAATTAGACACATAAGTTTTAACAGAAAAACTTATTGGCCTGGGTTCGATCCCATGACCTCCTCGAAAGAGTCGTACGGTGTACGCTGGGCTACCACAGTTTGTGCTCTTGAACGTGTGTAGTGCTTGTGTATTGTGATGGTGGCGGTGTGGAGGTTTGTGCGTGTGTTTTTACGAATCCTGCATGTATCAGGTATGAAAGCGGATTGTCCACTCTACATTTAGCATTATATACATTTACTATTTTACTTCATCGCGGATTATAGCAATATAATTTTATTATTACAATGGTTAATGTATTCGGTGTATTCCCTCCAGACCCTGGGTCAGAACTCGATGTGGGTGGCGCGGCTGCTCATCTCCATCGTGGAGTTCCAGTCCCGGAACATCCTGCGGGTGGCGGCGCTCACCGAGATCGTGCTGTTCCCGTGCGTCGCCATCATGGCGATCACGTAAGTGGCCATCTTTGAATTCATTCATCTTCACCATTAAACTTTATTATAACAATGATATCTTCCTTTATATTTATTTATTCAATAAATATGAAACGATTTTTTAATCAAGTCAGTTATCTCAATCAATCAATTTATTCTTTTTTAACACTGCGTTTTAACAATTTCTAATACCAATAAATCACGACTACGTGAAATAGCACTACTACTCCTTTCCGCGCAACAATCAATTAACCATAAACTAAGTAGTGTATGTAATAATTTTTAAATTGATTTAATTCCTATTTTAATTCATTAAAAAAAGATATTAACTGGGGACTTTTGTATTTCATTGGATTGGATTGGTTATATATTTTTTGGAACTTTATGACATAGTTTACGAACTCTTTTAGAATGTTCGTAAAACTGCCCCCTTCGAATTTGAACTCTATAACATAAGTATTACGAACTCTTTCAAATTCTTTTAGCATGATCGTAATTATTATGAATGATATTGATTTATTGTTTAACGTAAATGTCGTATATAACGCTAGCGGCAACTGCGGCTACCTGACGCCGTTCGTGTACTACTACTTCGTGATGTGGCGGTACGCGTCCCGGCGGAACCCCTACACCCGGAACACGTTCCGCGAGCTGCGCGTGCTGGCCGAGCGCACGGCCGCGCGCCCCGCCACGCCCGCGCCGCTGCGCTCCGCGCTGCTGGCCGCCGTCGGCCTCGTGTGCAACATGGCGCCGCCCACCGAGCAAGTGCAGCAGTGAGTGACCACACGGACACGCACACAGCCAGACATGCACACACACAGCCATACAGGCGCGCACACACAGACAGACAGGTGCGCACACGCACAACACAGACAGACAGGCACACGGAGTCATATAAGTTTGCATGGACTCGTACAAGCTCTAATGTACTCATACTAGTTTGCATGGACTCGTACAAGCTCTAATGTACTCATACAAGTTTGCATGGACTCGTACAAGCTCTAATGTACTCATACTAGTTTGCATGGACTCGTACAAGCTCTAATGTACTCATACTAGTTTGCATGGACTTGTACAAGCTCTAATGTACTCATACAAGTTTGCATGGACTCGTACAAGCTCTAATGTACTCATACTAGTTTGCATGGACTCGTACAAGCTCTAATGTACTCATATAAGTTTGCAACAGAATCGCGGATTATAGCATAGAAAATATTCTCATTTTTTTGTATTATGTAACACCTAATTCTATAAATTAAATAAACAACACTACTACTACTTAAACAAAAAAGAAAAAACCAGAACGAAAAGAAAACATTGTACAATTGGCAAACTATCGCTAACTAAAGCTATCACACTCGTATACTTATCATGTATATCGAAATAAAACCTTATATAATATATGATCAATATTTAAAAAAAGCACAGTCAAAATTAGCCAACTATTTGCAATGATTAAAATTGCTTCCTTTTCAGGTAATCGTAAGACACGGGTGCAATCGTGAGCTGCACATTTGAGTCCATTTGCATATAAGGGTGTTTAATTTAAGACTGCAATAATAATTAAGTTCTCGCTTCGAACGTTTTGATAACTGCAAACACTCCCCAATACCCACTATTAGAGACAAAAGTTATATCATAAGATTTATCTTGATTGGTAAGTTCGTATTAAAGGAAAGTGCAATATATTGTAACGTTTCGTAAATTTGGATAAAAATAACTGGTAAGCCGTTGAAAGAACTTTATACAGCTGTTTACTACAAAATAACAAGCTAAGCTTACTATTATCACTTCCGGAACCTATCTGATTGGTGAAAAAATCGATTATTTTTTTTACACTAAAAATCTATTTCCTCAATCCTATTTGTCTTTCTACTCGTTTTTCTTCATTTTTAAGATTACATTTTCACAAACAGCATATCTGTTATTATTTATTGATAGTTTTCCACTTTAAATAGCATTTATTCTAATTCAATATTAATATTAAAAAAGGCAACTTTTCAATTAGAAAAAAACGATTATTATTAATCGATTTTTCAGTCACTTCCTTACTACTTTATTGGTACGTCAAGATTCGTAAACTACGTAAATTAGTGTCAAGAGAATTTGAACTCTATGTTTTCATTATTACAAACTATTTTTGCATGTTTGTAACAAAATGAAATGTATTGATTCAGCGCGGGTATAAGACATTGGAACTAGTGCTGGCTTTTAAACGAACTTTTTAATTAAATTGGAAATCAACTTTGGAAATTTATAAAAGTTATTTACGACATGATAATCATATGAGCCCTTAATTAATCATTACATTAGAATAATTGCAATTATTACTTAATTCCTACATAATATACGGCTCGAGGTTGTATTTATTAATTTATAGAAAATGGGACAAAGTATGGTATTAAGTTGAATTTTATTTAAGATCGAGAAGCGAACACTTTTGGTCCAATTTAAGTTAGAGACAAGATAAAGAAATTAGCATAATAATATATTATTGAAAGTTATATGAAGCATTGTATTTGTATAAGTATTTGCATTAAAAGATGTGTTGTATCTTTTCCGGTGACAATTTTGTTTCATTCCATTTTTGTATAAGACTCACAAGTAATTTGACTTTTTGAATGAATAAACCGGTTAAGTTTTTGTATTAAGTAATGCACATGGTTTGGGATGATTGTAACTTGGATTTTTTTAATAAATGTTGTGGTAAACTGTTTGTTTTCTTTAACCTATTCTAAGGATAACTAAAATAAATAAATCTTTATTAAGTAGTATATATCTAACGCGTCCGCAGTTACAATTTTAAAAAAAAAGTTTGCCGTTACAAGATGGCGGTGAACGTGTCATACCATGGACGTAGTATATACTGGACGGCGCCAAAAGACGTTGCCAATCTTGCGTCTGTGTGTAAGCGATTTATCGTTTGTCTCTGTTCTTATCGCGAACTATACATAAGAGTGAAAGAGATTGTGATGAAGTTTGGCAACGTCGCTAAAAATGTGTCCAGTTGGTGACACCAAATGAGGCCATAACATTGAGTTTGTTGAAGATTATTTCTTGAAATCTAAAGCAAATACGAGTGTTACTGATGTATTTTTTCAAAAAAGGTCGAATATGTCGTGTGCTGCCTTAACGTGTCCATCAAGAACAACGAAAGGAGGAGTTAAAAACACGGAATTGCCATTTCATAAGTAACTCTTTGACTCTCATTTGCGTGCTAATTTAAAGCGTTTTATTCAGTTAAAGCGTTTCAGATTATAATGTATCAGTACAGTTTGATATCCTCTAGCCGGCACGAGTGTGGGATACTGATAAAACATAAAAATTAATCATTAAATATTCCATTGAATTGTGTTACCTACGTAGTGATGTACACACTAACGAATTATTATGTATCGATAAATATCAGTTAAAGTTATATTTACTAGCCAAGTAAATGCGAATTCTCTAATTTTAGATTATTTTCTTAGGTTTCCTAAATGCCCACATATAAGAGAACAGTCGATAAAAGCTGTCACCGGTCTCACGGATATGTAAATGTTGGGAATAATGTGGATGATGATATTGTTCCATTGGCCACTGAAGCACTAACATTTATGTTAACATTTCATCTATACATAAAGCACCGAGTATGGGCTGCACCTTCGACTTTATTTTAAACGTTTCAAAGGATTCTTTGGTAAATCTAGGCTCACAGTCAATTGACTGATACCATTTTTGAGAACCACCCATCACAGTAAGATATGCAGTAAAGATGTGCATCGGATAATTCATGACATTATACTGCAGACTGTACACTCAGGAAATTATGTCAATCTATTCAAATGTTTAAATCTATTCTGAACAGTAAACCAACTAGGTTGGTTACAACTGTATATTAACTTTACAGTACCTGAGCTAGGCTTCGATAATTATCGATGCCTAGTTTAGCTTATCGATAGGCTAAGTACTTCCCTAATCACGCACACTAATGCAGTTCTAAAAGTTCACACAAGCATAAAACGGACACACAAAAATAGCTAAGGCGGCATCCAGTGTATTCTTTATCCAAGTGTCATACGTTCACCGCCATCTTCTCAGGGTCTCAGGCCATTCGGTATGATTGTACAAGACCAAAAAATATATTTTGTACCATTGTACATTGTGTATGTAACAAAAAATATCATGTACTTTTATATATTAAATAAAAAATATATTTTCATACCTATGCCAAAAATATTGTTACATGTCATAAAGTTAGGGTCAATATTATAGTCAGAATGTGACAAGTTGTTGAGAAATAATAAATGAGTTGACATTTGAGAAAATAGCTTCTTATTATATTACTAGATTATATTAATTAGAATATGTAATATTTTTGTTATTATTATATTATAATATAGAAGCAATGGTAACAATACCTGATTCTTTGAATTTGTCTTACAACGTACAAATATTTCTTTATTACCTATAGTGAGAATATTAATATTTCATCATTAGCCAATGACATTGATATAACTTTTTATTTGACTGACCCGTCGGCGCAGTGGGTAGTGAACCTGCCTTCAGGTTCGCGGGTTCAATTCCCGCCGAGGGCCAACACTTTCTATAAACTAATTTGTTGGTCTTTGAGCCTGGGTGTATATTTGTATTTAAGTATGTACTTAAAAATATATAAGTATATTATAATAAACGATAATATTTCTCCTTTATACTTCACTACATATTAGTAACATGTAACGTACAATGTAAGACATTACATTAGAAACCTCAAAAATTACAGTATTTCTCTACTCCGTATTGAATGTTATTATACATATAAACCTTCCTCTTTAATCACTCTATCTATTAAAAAAACCTCATCAAAATCTGTTGCGTAGTTTTAAAGATTTAAGCATACATAGGGATATAGGGACAAACAAAGAATGTGACTTTGTTTTATACTATGTAGTGATAATCCTTATAGCATAATCCACGCGCGATGGCTTATTATTAGCGTATTTCATGTATAACTTTGGTGTTTCTATACCGATTTTAATGATTCTTTTTTATACAATGGTTAATATTATTCACTTTTTTATTAAGGGATGACTGAGAGTAATAGAAACGTAGGAGTAGACAAATATAACCAGAAAGCTTCGAACTGCTAAGCTATCGGGAGTTACACGTGTTATGAGTCAACCATAAAAGATAGACATATGCTGTTGTGGGATATTTTTTATATAATTTTAAGAACATTTCCGTCATACATGATTTCTGTGTAGCTTTAACCATCACGGTTGCACACGCGAAGGAAGCTTAAAAAACCGGGGTATCTTCTCCCGTTTTTCCGACATTTCCCTTCACTGCTCTGCTCCTATTGATTGTAGCATGATGAAAAGTATACTATAACCAGCTCAGGAGTATGAAAAAAAATTGTACCGTGTTTCGTTAAAATCCGTCGAGTAGTTTTTGTTTCTATAACGATTATACAGACAGACAAAAATTTTACTGATTGAATTTTTGGCATCAGTATCGATCCCTAATCACCCCCTGATAGTTATTTTGGAAATATATTTCAGTTACAGAATTGACTTTTCTACAGATTTATTATAAGTATAGATTATTTAAAATTTACATAAGCTGTTTAAAAGATATGCTGATATGTAAGAGTCATATTATCATATTGATTTTCATCACTGAAAAAATATGAAATTTAAAAAACAGTTCTGGGTACCTTAAAAAGCCTAATACTTCCACTTAAGCTGTAAAAGTTTATCTGCAGAGACAAGGCATCATGCAATGAAAGTCAGCACAATGGTTTTTAGTATTTTTAATGATAACCTTAAAACCTAAGCGACAGCCGGCACAGGTTGGGCCATCGGAGTGGGTGCAATTGACCGCACGTCAGATGTGGGTTCCAGTGGTACGGGCTCATCCTTGGGTTCTGTGACCAGGATATGGTCGGGCTGTGGCTTCTTGGGACCATTTTTGCCTTGTTGGTCCCATGGCAACATGATCTTAACCTGTAAAAGGAGTAATATAACATTAACCTTCATGAATAGGTTGCATTTCCCATATTAATAATTTTTAATGTTAAAAGAATAATTTAAGTTTTTACTTTGTGGCATTATATTGTACAAAAGTAACTATAAGCTACTTTTATATACAATACATAAGAAACTCTGTGCCTAGAGGGAGGCCTAAAAAGAGATGGTTGGATTGTGTGAAGTATGATATGCATATAAAAGAAGTGGCGCCAGAGTTGACGAAAGATAGGACAGAATGGAAGAGAAAAACATGTTGTGCCGACCCCACATAGAGTGGGATAAGGACAGGATGAATATATACATAAGAAACTCAAATCAAAATATTTGTTGACAAAAGTTTATCAAAAAGAAAAGATGTCACAATATTTCCTTTTTGCATTTTACATTATAGAAGGCTGATAGTTTAGTTTTCATAATATTCAAATTTACACAATTACACTAAGTTAATAGATTTATGACTAACAATTACTTAAAATTTGTGTAAATAGCAAATTAAAAGAAAAATTGAAGTTTTTATATTTAAATAAAAAAAAGGCTATTATATAATCTTGTTGAATAATTTATAGTTTATGAATAGTGGAAAAAATAGATAGTAACAAAATATCCGCAAATAATTTGAATAACGATTTGATATATCTCTGAGAAACACTTTTATAAACATTATGAAATATACTTAAAAAAATAATGTTCAACTTGCACCGTACAAGAGTTTGTACAGACAAACCCCCCAATCAACAAGTTGGTTGCTCTTCCACAGTATATTAGGCAACAGGCCACTGAAAAGGCTTGCAACCCCTGATAATGTGGACCACTAACAACATAAAGAGGAAAAAGAAGTTCATAAAATAAAATATTATACAATGACTGATAATCAACACAAAGCATAATTGATAGACTATCAATGATTATGGCATTGTCAATTGAGACTTTTCTAACATACTCTGGACAAATTGGTATTAAAATTTATTAGACATATTCATTATAAATGCTAGTTAATCTGTATGTTATGCTCTTTTGGTTAATCTGCCAAAACAATATTGATGAAAAAGAAAATGTTTATTCAGCTACAATAAAAAATAAACCCAATAAAACTAAACTAAATGTTAAAATATTATAAAATTATTTTGCTATAATCCACTATTAGTTCAAACTAGGTGGAGGTTTGTGCATGTGTTTTTACGAATCATGCATGTGTCAGGTATGAAAACGGATTGTCCACTTATACATTTAGCATTATATATATTTTCTATTTTACTTCATCGCAGATTATAGGAAAATAATTTTATTATTACTTTTGTATTATGGACTTCCGCAAAGTAACCTAAACACCTAATTCTATAAATTATTTAAAATAAATGTATTATGTAACTAAATATATAATTGTACTATAATGTGGCAAAGTTATGGTCTATTATACAGTTTCAAATTTCACGTAAGAAGTTAACCTAACAAAGCATTTTGAAGGTGTATAATGTTTGGTGAGGACAATTTGCAGGAAATGTACTGTTTAGAAAAAAGACAATATTAATGAACTAACCTTGATTCCAAGCACTCCTTGCCTTAGAAGTACATGCCTAGTGGCAGTGTTAACATAGTCATTGCACGGGTCACCAGAGTGGATCATGAGGCCGTCCACAAACTTCATAGACTTGGCACGCTGACCTCTCAGCTTACCAGACACTACCACTTCACAGCCGCGGGCGCCAGATTCCATGATGAATCTCAACACACCGTAGCATGCACGTCTGACAGCAAGACCTTGAATAGATTGTAATATAATGTTATTAGAGATGTACTGTTACTAATAATTTACTATTAAGAATAGCAAATACTGTTTTATAAAAACAAAATCAACTTTTAAAAGTTTTTTTGAGCTCTAGTAGTTAATTTAGGAAAGAGATAGATTTTGAATTTTCGTATACAAAATGCATTTTTATGATTTCATCTTAAGATTTTGATAAACTTGGTGTTTATATAAACAATTATTGTTGCAGATATATATGCTATTTATGATGCATAGTAAATTTCACTATATTGCACTTACTAGTGTTTGTGGCTTCGATTTGTTTTATTAAAAGGAGACATTGAAAGCACGGTGATATGGACCTTCAAGGGGCTTTATACACCATGCAGTATTGTAGTCTAAATCTACTTTCCTAGTGTGTCGCAACACACCTTAGAAAACATAAATAAAATAGACAATATGGGTGGATAAATTTTTAGTTTTAGCACAGTTAGTTTTGTCTATAACATCTAATTATCTTAATATGTAAATTCATATTGAACCTCAAACATTAAACATTTAAGATAAAGACAGATAAATGGTCTAATAAATAAGGGCCACCTACCACCAATAAGTTTGTATCTGAGCGATTCAGCCTGGGCAATAGCACATAGACCCCTAGTTGCCACTTTCTCAGCATAGAGCTCTACAGATTGTTCCGGGATATTGAACCTCTTTTGAACCACAGACGTCAGCTCTCGTATTCTTCGCCCCTTTTCACCCAGCACACTCTGCGTTCGGGTAGCCATGATGATGATTTCCGAACGGGTTGGCGTGACGCGCACTTCCACACCGGAGTAACCATCTTCAGCGAGTTCCCGAGTAAGGAACTCGTTTAATTCTGCCTTGAAAACCCCGTCGCCGACGAACTGTAAGACCACGATAGGTTATGTTTTGATGTCTATATTTGTCACCTTTCACATTTATTCCGTCCTTTTTTTAAGTAATGTAAGTATGTACAACATAAGGAATTCTCTAATAATCTATAATAGACTTAAAATTATATGAATTTAACATCCATACACCAAATTATGACGATAATTGAACACTATTTTAACACATCCACTAACATCACTATATACACTGCGTAAGAGTAGTGATTTGATGAAAATAAAAACTCGTAAGAAGATAGATTTTAGCTTAAAACATATATTTCAGTATTTCATGTACTTAAATTTAACATACTTTTCGCTTTTTAGAAATGTTGTTAACCGCCATGATTGCAACGGGATCGCAGAAAACAGAAAAGACAGCAACTAGAAAGACTCATGTCAATGTCAAATATATGTCATTCCATGTAACGTTCAGAAATTATAGAAACCTTAATGGTTTTTATTTGGTGTTTTGTTATATTAAATATCAATTTTATTTAAAAAATGATTAAATTGTTAAAAATAATTTCTTGTCTTAAGAATTTATTTTTAGTTAATCCAATCCTGGTCCAGTGACTTATGTTAGAAATCCTTCTTCCAAAATAGAAGTACATAAAACACTATCTTTATACACATAACTTCTAAGGAAACTTAAATAATTTCAAATCAATCTATGAACTGTTTATTATCTTTAATCTTGTTTGATCCTAAGAGTGAGTAATCATAGTACATGACATCTTTACCATGTTATGCGTTCTCTTAAAATACATGTGTAAATTTTATATTGTAGCAACCCAAGTATTTCGGGGAAGCCCGCACGTTATTTAGATTAGTACAGAGTTGTTTTATCGTTCCCGCCTCACGGATACATCTTTGAATTCAAAAAGTTGATACAAGTCTTTAGTCTCATTTTGTATAACGTTTTGGTTAAGTTTCGGTATTGTTGTTTAAAGTTAGTTATAATCACTGTTTTATGTTTGTAGTGTAATAGTTTTGTTTTAGTCAACGCATAGTATACGAAGTTCAACCCAAACTATTTCTTTTATTTCGGGAAACCGAACCCATTCTTGTGATAAATACCCCAACGTGTTATTGGAGCCCATCGTGACTGATATTAGCGCTCCACCGTGACATTGACACCCACCGTGATATTGGCGTCCAACGTGTTTTGGTGCAGAACTTTAGTTTTCGTATTTATGTGTATTAGTGACTTTATTGAAAACATTCATTTTTCTATTACTCAAACACAGTGAATTACTTATGACTGTATTGTTATTGTCATAAAGTTAACATGCCGACTTCAAGGAAAGCGCGCGGCCGCCGCTCGCTTGGAACCGAAAACGATGATGTAAACAATTCACAATTATTTATTGGCCAAGACCAACTACGAACTCTGCTGCAAACCTTTCAACAATCGCAGGCTGATTTTTGTTCGCGGTTACTCCAAGAGGTTCGATCTTCCACGCCATTAGAGGCAATGACTTCTTCGGCTGTTACACAGAGTTCGCCCGCGAATTTTTCACAGTGTACAGCGCGTTTTGGCGGGACACCCAGCGAACAAGTTGAATGTTTTATTGATGCAATAGAGATATATAAATCTTGTTTACATATTTCCGATGAAAATGCCGTGAAAGGCTTATCAATGTTGCTAACGCAATCTGCAAGTGTATGGTGGCAAGGTTTGAAATCCACGACTGATTCATGGACTGACCCTGGCCCTTACGAAGTTACGCTGTGCTTTTGGTGAACGCCGCCCTGCTTTCAGAATATACAGAGATTTGTTTTCTTTGTCGCAAGGTGACGAAAGCACTGACTTTTTTGTTGCCAAGGCTAGGTCACTCCTCGCTAAATTACCTAGAGGGGATTTATCTGAAAAAGTGGAATTAGACATAGTATTTGGTTTGTTGGATCGGCGCATAAGAAAACGCGTAGATCGTGATAGTATAGATTCTTTTGACACGCTTCTTAAACGTGCTCGTAGTATCGAAGAATCATTAAAAGAGGCCGATCTTGAATCAACAAACACCGCCAGTCATAACAAAGCTCGTCAGAACAAACCGACATATAAAACCCCGTCATTTGAGCACGCCGCTACACTCAATACGTCAAAGGAGTTTAAACAAAATTTTATAAATGTAAACAATAATGAACAAGATGAAAGAAATCTTAATGTCGTGCAATACCAAAACAAACGCACCCTTTGTTCTTATTGTAAAAAGTGGGGTCATTTAAAAACAGACTGTCAAAAATTAATAAATAAGAATGCCACTTCAAAGTCTCATTCGGATCTTATTCCAAACTCGCAAATAGCGTGTTACGGTTGCGGCGCTAAGGGCGTTATTCGTAGTAACTGTTTGGAATGTAATAAGAATAAGGACGAATTTTGTGCGCTAGATCATGAGACTGGCAATTCAAGAGATTATAACAACGTTTCACTTTTTGGAAGTACTTCGGATATACTCTCGACGAACGAGATCTCAACATCCAACACTGTTTCCACTGCTTCACCGCCCGGCGCCTGTGCAGGCGTTCGACGGCAACCTGATGCGTCGAAAGATCGACGATCCAGCTACAACAACGGGTTTGTAAAGTGCAGTGAAAATCGTAAGTACAATCCTTTTTGTTTTGAGTCAAAATCAAAGTTTAAAAAGCGTAGTGCAGTGCAATTAAGTGAAGTGTCAACAAACGAATCGCCTAATCGCCCTGTAAATATAGTACAAGAGCCCGCGGTAAATTCTTGTATTAGTTTGAATAACGTTGCTATTCCGAGGGGTTGTATTAAGGGGGAGTCTCTTACATTATATCGACGACCCATATTAAATATTGAAATTTTAGGAGCAAAGGGTAGGGCCTTAGTCGATACTGCTTCTAAAGGTTGCATTGCGGGACATTCGCTACATTCTTTCCTTGTAAACCGTGGTTATTCTCTTCACCCTTCTACGAGAAATATTAAGCTCGCAGATGGATGTACTCGGGTTATGAATGTATTGACAACTTTGTTAGAGGTGAAATTGCTTCATAAAGTTTTGACTCTTGAATTTATTATTTTACCTGAAGCGCGTAATAACGAATCTTTATTAGGAATTGATTTTATAACGCAAGCCCAGCTTGTTTTTGATTTTGGTAAATCTTTTTGGAATTTTTCGGAGGATAGTCATAAAAAGTATGAGCTTCTTTTTGAATCGGTCTCGCCTCACATTTCTTATGCCGCGGTGGACGTACTCCGCGATGATGAGAGGACGTGTCTTAAAGAGAATGAACGTGAGCTTTCCCAACTTCCGTCTGATTTTAACAGTACATTTAATTTACGTGGGGAGCCTACACCATTTGTGGTGCATCACATTGACACCGGAAGTCACCCACCGATAGCTATGCCTCCGTATCGGTTAACGCCAGCAAAAAAAGAGATTATAGAAAAAGAATGTCATGAAGTTATCGCAAAAGATCCTGCTAACGATAAAACATATCAAAAGATTGTACAAATTTTCCATTTCCCAGGAATGCGAAAGGTTATTGCTAATTATGTTAAATCTTTTACGACATGCCAGCGGTACACAACTTCTAATGATAAACTGACTGATTTAATTTTAACGCCACTTTTAGATCAAAGAAATGAAGTGTTAGAAATTGACCTTTTTGGTCCGCTACCCGGAAGAGACAAGGGGGAAATGTGGATTTTATTAATCGAGGAATATTTTTTTCATTTCGGATTACCGCGTCGAATTATGGATAATAAAGTTCAATTTGTGGCCACACCTATGCAGCAGTCAATGTTTTTACTTGACACCGATGAGAAATGTTCTCATATGATGTCGGTGATCTTATTCTTCTAAATACTAATAACTTAAATATTGCTGCTTGGTTTATTGGTTTTACTAGAAAATTTAAACGTAAACGTAAACGTGATGTGCCATACATGGTTGTTGAAAAGTCTAGTCTAACTTCTTATAAAATATCTACCATTGCAAACCCGGATGAAGTTTTGGGAAAGTTCCATGTTCAGGAACTTACAGGTTTTGAGAATCCTGGGGATGATTGCCCCAAACCTATTATTCCTAAAAAGGGTCGCGGCCGTCCTCGGCAGCAGGAGATGCCAGCCCATACACGAGGACGTGAGCATGGTCTAGAGGGGGAGGATGTAGCAACCAAAGTATTTCGGGGAAGCCCGCACGTTATTTAGATTAGTACAGAGTTGTTTAATCGTTCCCGCCTCACGGATACATCTTTGAATTCGAGCCAGACTACGCCTGCGCGGAGGCGTTGATACAAGTCTTCAGTCTCATTTTGTATAACGTTTTGGTTAAGTTTCGGTATTGTTGTTTAAAGTTAGTTATAATCACTGTTTTATGTTTGTAGTGTAATAGTTTTGTTTTAGTCAACGCATAGTATACGAAGTTCTGCCCAAACTATTTCTTTTATTTCGGGAAACCGAACCCATTATTTTGTCACCCACCTTAACTTGTGATAAATACCCCAACGTGTTATTGGAGCCCATCGTGACTGATATTAGCGCTCCACCGTGACATTGACACCCACCGTGATAATATTTAAGACGAACAAAGAACATGTACGCTTCCAAAAGACCTAGTCATTGTTGCTTAAAAGATGTTAATGTTATATATACTGGGACAGAAAGACGATGAAGTTTTACAGTATCAGTCATTCACTATTAACAATAGTTAGTTATCCTCAAATAAAGATGCGGTGCGCCGCAGCATCCAAGGCAATGTTGTACCGTACTTTAGCAAGTAAATGTCAGTGCTAAATGTAAATATCTATGCTCAAATCATATTCCCACTTCAAGGGATTTTAATTTTAATACGCGAAATTTTTAAATGTATTAGTACGTTACTTGGGGAATTATAATAAAAATAAAAGAGGTTTTAGGAGACGCAAATAAAAAAACATTATTTACTCAATGCAGTTTATTACTTACGATCTTTCCATTAAATATAAACGCACCATATACTTAGCATAACAATTAATTATTGATTTTATTAAATTTCACCCGTCAAGGAACTAAATAAGCAATTTTTTTTTAAATCGTCTTTGTTGTTTGTAGTTTTAAGATGACAGACAATTTATTATTGCAAATAAGTGATAGCGAATCAAATACACATTTAAACTTTATTTTTAGCTGCGGTCATTCTCACAATTAATGTTGATTCCGAAAAAGAATATGGAATCGACTCAAAAAAGTGTCGATGAAATAGATACACAATTGAACATTAATTAATAATTGATTTAGTATCATAATGACTACGAGTAATGTCTTAGTCATTTGAAAATATTTTTTTACAAATTACACATATAACAACATAAATTCGATACTATTCTAATAATAGTGATTAAGAAAAGTTACTAAGTATATTTCTACTATCTGGCAACACCAGATTATCGAGCGTAATTTGCTATTTGAAATAAATTACAAATCCGATATAAATGACGATGAAAATTAAAATTTCAACAACCTTTGCATTATCATTTTCAATTATGTATAGTTACTACAATTCTAAAAACTATTCTAGACTATGTTGCATTGTCTAATTGCCCAACAACATTTTATTTATTAATAATATAATCTAAACTAGACATCCCGTTCAGTACCGTGCATCGGCTGACGCGTGTCTTTTAAATATGTAAAGCGCACTTTTTAGCATGAAATGTACCTAATAATTTTGTAAACAATTTCATGATTGTCTGGGTCATTTGAGCGTTGGCTTACAGTAATAAAATAGAACTTTCAATTTTAAGCACCAGGCGTTGCCTGTTTTCTTGGTTTTGATTTTTGAATCGAATTTATTTTCTTCGGACTAGATTTTCCTACGGGGCAACACAATTATGGATCTAAAAGTTCGATTAAAAATTAATGACCTCTTTATATTTAGGTAATTCTGTATTTATCTTCAAAAGCTGTGTTTTATCAATAGTTGTTTTTTTTAATTAATTGTAACTCAATTAGTTTCATGCACAGAACGCAACATACGTCACCGGGCACCGGCCAATACACGTGTACACAGCACGACGGCGTAGGCAATTCATACAAAATACTTATAATTACTAAAATATTTAGATTAATATGACACAAGCATTAAATACGATTGTACGCGTGAGAAGCGAACTTTTAGCATGTAATGGGCGTGTAATTTCATAAAGCATAATAAAAATTATTATACATCTACTTAGATCATAAAAGCTCTCACAGAGAAATTGATTCAATTATTTTTAAGTATTTTTAAATGGCTGAGTGCCAAAAGCTATGTGATGTCATGAGCTTTATATATTAATGACAAGATCGAACAATATGTCCGAAGTTCGCGCTTAAATTAGCCGAAGTACTTTATGTTTTATCCATAGAGAAAATCGTTTTATTATTTTGACACATACAGTTATACTAGAGTAGGGAACCCAGGCTAAAATGTGCTTTTTAATTTATGATTAAACAAAGATAGTAGATACGAGTTCCATCTTTCCTGCCATTATTTATTGTGACACTCTCGCTTACAGGCTGTCTATGGCTTATTAGTTTACTTTATTTCTAATTCTATTAAAAAAGGAATAATTTTTCAGCTTCATTAATGCCACCTTGCTTGTTTTTGGATTTTTTAATCTAATATTTTTCTACTTTGACTCTGAGAATAAATTATCAAATGCTCGAATATTGAATTTGCTTTAAAATAAATGTACAGTGTTCAAATGTTCTTTAGATATACATGCGACCTTAAAAGCTACAAAATGATATACCTATTTTTTATTATTCTTAAATAATTTTCTTATCTTACTAATATCTTATTTTAATGGACAGAATTGCATGTAGCGTGTATATGTTGCGTGCTAGCGTGTGTATGGGCTTTAATTAATGGTTAATTAACAGCTGGGACATTTCAAAATTGAAAATTAAAAAAGTATAAACAAATTTTTAATTAAGTTTTTGCTTTAATAGAATCGAAGAAAGTATATTTGATTTTTTTTTTGTTATTTTGGATGAATTTTATTTGAAAGTCGTAGTACTACCATAGAGTAAGCAAATACAATAGACATGAATGTTTCCCAAACTCAAATGTTATAGATAATATATCTATCATAAGAATATTATTTAGCTAGAGATAGTAAAGCGCTAATAGGCTCTACAAGAATAGAAACTACGGTAGGACGTGAGACAAGGGATCAAGGGGATTTGTACAATTTCCTAGAAGTTACTACAAGATTTCATAACTAGAATTTTCTAGAATATCTTTTATAGAATTCAACGATCTTAGCCTAAAGATGCGTAGATATAAGATAGGAATGGAAATGAAGGTAGCACGATATTTTATTCATACAACAACTGATTTCGATGATCTGTATTTTACAATAGTTTTGGCACAGATAGATATTTAGAAGGTATATTTTTTATTTCTAGTGTGCAATTTTAAAGCCTAAATCACAGAACGGAAGGAGCGGTGCCGGTGTGGTGATGCAAAAATATAGTTTGTTTTTACAATAAGTACAATCGCGTATTAAACTATTCTGGTATGAGATCCCAGCCATAACACAATTAGCATTAATATTACAAATATCTTATAGATTTTTCTAAAAGTCATTGACAATTTTTAATCTAGCGACCAACAGTCGCCGCTAAGAGACTACGTTAATATATAGTTATGTGAACATAAAAAATAAAAAAATGTAAGCAAAAAACACAATTTTTTAAATAAAATATACAATATATTATTTCATTTAACCCCCTTATCACCAATTTCTTTTTATTGCTATTTAAATAAATTCTCAAAAATATAATCAATAAAAAAACGGTTTTGTGTAAACTAACGTACGTAAAAAGTAAAAGTAAAGGAAAAAAATAAAAAGCAAAATTAAGTCAATATGACCATTTAATAAAAACCAAAAAAATAAAATAGATATATTTTACAATAATACAAATCAATTTCATTTAAGTACTTATTTACCCATCACCAATGATTATTAAAAAGAAATGGAATGTATTTTTAATTATTAGAAATAAACATTTTAATAGCAGCAATAACACAAAGCCGAAATCGTATTAATAATTTAAAAATCTAATAAAAAAAAATATAGAAAATATTGCACAATAAATAATTTTAAGTACATTATTAAGTCTCAAGTTTTATGGACGTCAAGAAGAGATCCGATGAAAAAAAAGTTATTATCTATGGCACTATAAAAATTATAATAACAATTGGTCATGTAAATAAAAATTCATATAAATTAATCTGGAATGTCATAATACAAAATTAAACATATATATATCTACATTTAGCTGCGTTCATCGATACTTTTTTTTAATATTAAATAGAAATGAATGCTAAACATTCCCAACATTTATCTAGTCTATTGCCTATTTTAAATAATTTATCATATTGTACGGTCCTTCGCTATTTACGAACATTTGGAAATAAAAAATACAAATTCAAAATCAAATGAATGTTTGGATTATTTTCCAAACATTAAAATAAAGACATATGTTAAAAATATTTTTTTATCTATCAGTAATTATATAAATTAATTAAAGAATAATATTAATAGAGAATCACTGATTATACATATTTATAATCATTAATAATAATCTAATACAGAAATTATTTCATAGACAACGTTTTATATTAGAACGTAGATCCATAGACAAAAAAAAGTATAAAAAAAAAAAAAAAAGTTGAAATACAAAGGACAATGAAAATGTATATGTTTATTTTATTTAATAGCGAAGAACAGTTCAATTAAAATGTTCTGAGCTTATGCAAATTAACTTTAATGCTTACAAATGCGTTCGCATCCTAAATTTAAGTGCATAACGAGGATACTTAAATACCAACATTTTATTAAATAATTTGTTTATTAAACAAGTCATAGAGCACAAAATTATTATCCTATTACCATAGACACTGATATTTAAGAATCCTCCATACGTCATAAGACATAGAACACATTACTTATCTGTTCGAACAGTAGAAACTATTTCTGGTTCTATTCAGGCGTTAAGGTTTCTAAACATTTTATACTATTCTGGTTAACCGTTAATGTTTGTGATAGATGTTCTAAACGCTAAAACTAAGGTACTGTAAGCCTCAGTAACGCTGCTGGTACTCGTGGTGCCATCTGTTGAAATCTATGTGGAACACCACGAGGGATCCGTTCTCCAGACCCGCCAATAGGAACCTAGACGAGAAAAACAAGGATATTAATAATTATATTCGTCTGTTATGTCGGTTTGTATCCGACTGAGTAGAATAGACCACTCTCTTTCTTACCGAAGTGTGGTAAAAGACCAATAAGGTAAGTCGACCCGCCGTGTGGTATCCGGCTCATTAGTATAGACTATCTTCATTTCTTACCGCGGAATCGTAAAAGGCGACTAAGGTACTCTTTCTTACCGAGGTGTAGTAAAATACGACTAAGGTAAGTTGACGTAAATTAATTAAATCATGTGACAACTCTTTCTTACCGAGGTGTAGTAAAATACGATTAAGGTAAGTTGACATAAATTACTTAAATCATGTGACAACTTGTTTATAACATGTTGTGCATGATAGACGAATGATCATCCTATCATTCGTCTATTAGTGTATTTAGCAAATCATCCGTGGGCCCGAGTATTTGGTTCTATAATATAATTCCTTAAAATATCGACACAGAGGTTTAAATTAAGTGTAAGGATTTTGCTTATAAACAAAGCATATCACACAATTGAAGATAAATTATTAAAAATGCTTGGATATGAAAATTGCTTCGTACAGGACTACAGCCTTATTGTGTAAATTAATAATGTTTAAAAGATTGACTGCCGAGTTTCTTTCTGGTTTTTCTCGGTAAGAGTAACATTCCGAACAAGTTGTACCTTCATTAATCATATTGATCCTTGACCATGTTACTCTTTCCAGTGGGTCAGAACCCCGAGCAGTGAGATTTTCTTTTAAACTACTATGCCTAATATATATTTGCAATTGGTCATACTTTTCGGTGAAGGAAAACATCGCGAGGAAACCTGAATATCTCTAGAGAATTCCTGGGATATGTGTAACCTACCAATCTACATTGGAGCAGCGTGTTAGTTCTTAGTTCCAAACCTTCTCTACATAGGAAAGAAGAGGCCTACGAAATGCAATGGGAATACAAACAGACCTTATTTTATGTAAGATCAACAACATGACTAATTTGAAAAGTTTAATCTAGGAATAGTTGTTGGTTGATTAATCTTTTCAACTCTATCAAGATGAATTTGCTGAGATGAATGATGACTGTCATAGTTACCGTTGGTCGTGAGAGAGCGCGAGGCTGGTGACGGGCGCGCCCGCGGGAGGAAACGCGTACAGCGGCGCCAGCGTGAAGGCGCGCCACACCTCCACCACGCCCGCGTCTCCACCGCACACCAGGTACTCGCCGCAGCGGGACAGCACCAGGCACTGCAATTGGGGAACATTGAGGAATCAAGAATACTTTAGCGTTGGCCAATGGTCGGAGGATGTAGAATGTTTGTCCATTAGAAGATCTAGGGATAAAGAGTGTTTTAGCTTTGGCCAATAGACGATAGAGATAGATAAAAAGTGTTTAATGTTGGTCAAGGGAAGATAGAGGGATGAAGAGCCTTTAAGCGTTGATCAAGAGTGTTTTAGCGCTGGCCAATGGTCGAAGGATGAACAATGATTAAGCATAATAAGTGTTTGTGTTGATCAAGGGAATGTAGAGGAACGAATAGTGTTTTAGTGTTAAGGGAAGATAGAGGGATGAAGACTGTTTAAGCGTTAGTCAAGGGAAAACCGAGGGATGTAGAGTGTTTTAGCATTAGTTAAGGGAAGCTAGAAAGATGAAGAGTGTTTTAGCGTTGGCCAATAGAAGATCATGGGGTGACCAAATGAAACGCTAGAAATATAAAGTTGTATAGCAGTAATCCTCCGTGGTTCACGCAAATAAATGATTTGGTTTTGATGTACTCGTATATTCCATTTAGAATAAACCTTCCATTACAACTCTCCACGGAGAAAGGAGGCCGTCTCCTACCAATTGCCTTCGTTTATTGGATATCCTTATCCAGACTAATCTTATGAATGTGATAGCCTGTTTGTTGGATACGCTTTCACGGTTAATTCGCACGATTAATATCAATAAAACTCGCTACAATTAAGACATACAAGGAGTTAACATATAGATTAATAATCTATTCATATTACAAAAGAAACAAAGTCCCCGACATTACAAAACAAAGTTCGAAGACTTTTGTACGGTTTTTACGAAAAGATAGGGATTCTTGAGGTTTAGGTTAGCACATTACGGATCACTTAAACACATATTCGTGACACACTGAATTCGACGCGGGTGAAACCGCAGGCACAGCTAGTTATAAAGAAAGATAAATAAAAAGATTATTGTAAAAAAAGAAAAAATACATATTGAGGGTACTCAAACACTAAATTTAACATCATTATGTTTTTAATATTTAAATGAGTTAATCTTGTATGTAAATTCCTACAATTCAGCATGTACGGAGTTTTGGGGGAGAAAATCGATCTAGCTAGGTTTTATTTAAAAAAAATCGTTTTATCCCTGTTTTTGGGCGTTGATAAATACTAACATTTTAATTTAATATAAAACACTATTTTTGCCGTAAGTTGTGAAGTAAGCGTAGCTTATTCGGGTAACGGGCGGTCTCGAGAAATGAAAATACCTAACCTAACCTACCCAATAATATTTTTTTAATTTGTAAAAAATTACCAATAAGGTCCACCAGGTACTTAATATATATACATACTTGGAAATTATCATTATGGGTCTCGTGGCGCAACCGTCGCCCGTTCAACGTGAAGGCGGCCAAATGTCCCTTCGCATAGGCCACCACCACCACGCCCTCCCTGGACAAGGCCAGCTGCTGAGGACTCGTCACACCCTCGGCGGCCACCAGCGACCGGAGGAGCTCGCCGAACGTCGTGTGGATTAGCACTGGGCCATCTGGAAAGACGGCATCAAGCCATTCCCACTTTATGCCTCACGAAAATACGATAAATTAAAAACCCAAGTACAGAAGTAATCAGAAGGCTATCCTCTTGATGCTTGAGCTAGGCTGGGGTAAAAAATATCGATATATCAAAATATCGATATTTTATCAGAAAGTAATCGATATAAATCAGCGATATTTTTTCCCGCGATATATCGACTTTCGATATTTATTTTTAGATATCAAAATCGATATATTTTTTAAAGTTCTGCTGTCTGCTTTTGCGTCACATGTATTTGACTTTTTACAAATCTGATCCAATAAAGTTCTGGATAAATTGTCGTCATTTCACGCCGGTTCTCTCGGATATCGCTCTAAAATATATGATTTATATTTTAGAGCGATATTTTTAGATTATTTATAACACATATTAACAGGGGAGCACATCAAACAAAGAGTGCTCCTGATGTCAATATTAGACAAATATTGGTATGAATGAATAATGTATTTTTGTTGTGTTGATGATGTTGATTTTTCTTGGCTTTTCTGTATTTTAAAATAATAAAACTGATGTCAAAACCACCAGATGTGTATTTGCCTTAAAATTTCGAATATTTTGGCAATTTTTATAGATAATCGCTTATTGCACAGACAATATCGATATATCAATATCTCGATATATTTAGTCAATACTTATCGATATATTTGAAAAACATCGATACGATATATATCGATATTTTTTCCTCATTTGCCCATCCCTAGCTTGGGCTTTGGGGCGAAACGATCGTAGAGATTGTGGTAGTGAGTGTGTGTTGGTTCAGTGGCGGCGGCGTTTTGTAATACTTGTGGTGAAGAAAGAAAAGAAAGAAAAGAAAAATAAGAAAAGAAAAGAAATAAAAGAAAGAAAAGGAAGAAAAGAAAGAAAAATAATTTCATTTGTGCCAACACACTACACAAGTATACTAAAGACATAAGTTATGTGAATGTTGCCTGCTTCATACACTTAGCATTACATAGATTCACTAAAGGAACGCTGATTATAGCAAAATAATTCTATTGTAACTTCTGAACTGTGGAATTCAGCAAAGTAACGCTTGCTTCTATAAATCAATTGTGCCCAATTGTGATTTGCAATTTATTACATGAGCTTCATTTTCAGTGAAGAAAATCATCGCGAGGAAACCTGCATATCTCTGAGGAATTCCTGCGACAATCTACCAATCCGTATTGCAGCGTTGTGTATCCAAGCTCCAATTATTTTTCGTTACCGTTCGACTCTTTCGTGGAGATCGCGGGGTCAAATCCGGGCAGACACCAATGAGTTTTTCTGTTAAAACTTATGTGTCTAATTGATAATTGCAATTTATCACACGCTTTTCGGTGAAGGAAAAAATGTTGAGGAAACCTGCATATCACTAGAGAATTCTGGAGATATTTGTAACCTACCAATCCGAACTGGAGCAGCGTGGTAGGTCTTAGCTCCAAAGAGAGAAGAGGCCTATTCTCTGCAGCGGGATAGTAACAGACCGCTACTTACTTACAGTAATTCGTGGCAGTCGATACTCACTAATTGATGAGGAGATAACTAGGCCGAGTTCTGCGGAGACGAGTACTCCGTTGAGCGGAGCGTCGTGGCCTGTGAGCGTGACGCGCGGTGCTGGCGTCTCTCCATCGCCCACGATACCACCGTGGCGGGCCGACCTGTAGTATGACCACTGGTGGTTTAATAATGAACCTTTCTCTCATTTCAGTTGGTTCCACCTACATCCCAGTTAAGTCTGACCACCGAAAATATAGGCGTCCAAAAATTCGTCCTATATGGCCCTGACGATCAAATAACGATCGCAAACATAGAAACACGTAATACACACACAGCGTCTTCACCGGCGAAGACGCTATCCTAGATTTCTGATGTCAGTTGGTTGAGGCTTCTTGCCACCCTTCCGACGTCGTAATGACTAATCAAAGTCATAACATCAGCCCTCCACTACACGTCGCCCTAAGCCGTGGTCTGGCCTCACAGGAGGCACCCTTAGGACGATGTTCCCCATAGCTAGTAGAGCTTCTGCGCTCTACTCTCCGCATTTCAGAACCTCGGCGATGCTTCTGCACTCGCCCGGCCAGCCCGGTGACGTTGTAAAAGCCGTAAGGGCTAACAACATACAGTCAATTCAAAAAAAAAAAAATAATGAACCTTCAGACAGCATGCCATTGTTCAAGTCTTATTGAAACAAAGTAACTTCACTAGAACACAATTATAACAACGGTTTCCAAATAAATCCTAGTTAGGTAGATGCCCCGAAATTATAACCAAAATGCTTCTCATACGACCGTACGACACACAGGCCCCTTTTTCTATCAGACGGTCGTGGCTTATTGCCTCACTTAAGAAAGCGCTTTGCCCTCTACGACATGTCGCCCTAAGTCGTGGTCCGGCCTCACAGCAGGCACCCTTAGGATGACGTTCCGCAACTATAGAAAATTCATTAACTTTTAAAGGCGCCATTTAGTACTAGTTATTATTATTTAAACATACCCTCATATCGCGATAAAATTGAGTTACCTCTTGAGGTTGGGTGGGCAGGTGTTCGGATATTTTCCTCCAAATCTGGTGGATTTGTCTGGTATTGGGTACCCTCCCAGCAACAATATTTTAGCCGTAGTAATTATTAGTGTGATTACCAATGCCACAGCAGCACCGTGCAGTCCTCGGAGCCGGATGCGATGTAGCAGTCCGAGGTGATGTTGCACTCGGAGCGGGAAACGCACGTCACCACGCCGTAGTGGCCGAATATTATTTGTACTATTTTCGCTGCAACACAAATATTGTTACATTAATGAGGGTCCAAATGGAGAAACTGGTGTGGCTTTATTGTTAGCTTGTACTCTAGGAACGTATTTAAAATTAAAAATAAATGAAAGGCTACTAATACTAAATAGGTAAATCTTGCAGAATTAAATAGATATTGATAATAATATTAGAATTTTACTATATTGATAAATTAGACTGGTATACGCAGGGCTGCTGTAAACGGATAAATGGTAAAAGATAATGTATAAAGTACCAGTTTCTGTAGAGAAAACTCTGAAGCTGTTGTCCCAGAAGCCGGCGGCGATGAGAAACCGCGAGTCGACCGTGGTCACGAAGCAGTTGCTGCGCGCGCGCACGCGCTGAGAAAAGTTGTCGCCGAGCTGCCGCCGCGAGAGCGCCGCCGCGCCGCCCGCCGCTGCGTGCACGCATATTAGATTAGCTAGCTATATATCTTGATTGGCCGTTGTCACTGTTTTTTATGACAACCTAGTAGGCATAGAGTTATTATACATAGAGTATGGGAGCCATAGCCAGACCCGTTTTTATCGTTGTCTAATCACACATAAGCAGAAAAATATTGACGACGTGCCTTTAATTTAAATACCTACTTTGAACATTTCTTTTATGTATAAATGTGTAAAATTGAACCTTCAAAATGACTTTTTTTTATGCAAAATTACTTTGAAATGTGACATGGAATTTGATTTAACTATATATCTATAAACATATACATATACAAGTATTAGGTAGCCTCATTTGCTTACTAATTATTGACGTTATTGATTTCATGATTTTGAAGCACTTGTTGACGATTCACAAATAATGTTTTGAGTTTGAGTTTTAGTGTGTTTTCGACCTACCCCACACGGGGTCCATGACGAGGGGGTGGTGTGGTGGTGGATGGTCGGCGTGCCGAGCGGGCGCGGAGTGAGCGCAGCCTCCGCCAACCCAACGGTGCGCGGCGAACGCGCGCGCTGCACTCACCTATAGGCGATATTCAATTCATTCATGTAGGTAGCGTTCCTTACTTTTACTAATATACAGAAGCGTTGTCAGAGAGATAACTAATACAATCCTTTCCTTAATACTGCCTTCTTTATCTTGAGCTTGATCCAACAACTAAGTGAGAGCCTTGTGAGATTTTTTCTTCGCAATGTGACCTTACAATAGCTCGCAATGGTTTTTAGCAATATGACCGTTAACCGAAACAACAATTAGAACACCAATCGTTAAGGTATTTGCTTGAATAAAGTTTTTAGAGAGTTTTTACATGGAGGTCAAAGTATGATAAACTACGACAAGTATGGCCACTAAATTGATGGGTTATGCTGTAAATAAATACGCCGTACTTATTGCCTGCAAAGGTATAACTTAATTTCACGAGGACACTTCTATAAGAGATATGCTTATACGTAAAGCATATTACACAATTGAAGATTATTTGGATGATAAAAAGCCTGGATTTGAAAATCCTTTCAGCTTTATACAGGACTGCGGTTTAATAATGTAAAATTGAGAATGTTTAAAAGATTGACCGCCGAGTTTCTTTCTGGTTTTACTCGGTCAGAGACACATTCCGAACCAGTTGTAGCTTCATTAATCATATTGATCCTTGGCGATTCAAAAGTGCTTGAAAGAGCTTATTTGAATAAAGATTATTTTGATTTGACTTATCTGGAATTCTGCCTTAGGCGGACAAGTATTAGAGTTAAATTTTAAAGTCTCACAGTGACTGCTGCCGGCATGGCCAGTTGCGGGTAAGTGTTCGCCGAAACGTGAACCACAGCGGCATTTGAGGGCAGCTTCAGTCTCAAACAGACATCGTCGGGTGCTGCGGCGAACATCAGAGGCGCCAAATGCATGGTGGACGCCCGTGGTGGATGGGGCTCGCTGAGCAGCTGCGCGGGAGTCTGGCCGAAGCTTCGGATCTGATCTTCGATAGCTGCCCGGGTTATTGGGTCCGTAATTTGATCTAATCTCACACCGCCTTCGTAAGTCAGGTAGTAGAATACGTTAGTAGCGCGCACGGCTTCAGGGCCTGCAGGCAAGTTAGTATATGGTGAGTTTTGGAACCAAATATGATAGTAATAAAAAATTATGATAACTTATTTGTAGAATAAGGCGTACCTTTACGGATATCTAGGAGTATAATACAAAATTAATGATAAAAGAAAACATATAATGCTAAATGTAGAGCGTACTATCCGGATTTTCCTGATACACGCAAGATTAGCAAAAACTTAGGTACTACAATCGATACACATAATATATCATTCACACACACATATTATCATTATAACATACACATAATATCGTAATTATTGTTTCGCCCCGTAACTGAAATATGAGAAGATAGAATCCACGACAAATCACAAAAATTTGCGATTTTGACTCTACATGGAGCAATACATGTATATCGCCCTATCCGAATAATAACGTTAGATTTCCCATATGAAATAATTTGTTTGACATGTACTTAATTATTCGGATGGGGCGATTTTTCTTTTTATAGGTTTAAGAGAAATATTGTTATTACTTTTGAAAAAATGTTTTTTTCTGCCAATCTAAATATCAAATTTCCTGGAAAAAATATTTTACCTTTAATTCTCATTAAGCTGTTAGTTTTTTTTATCAACTGACAATGGTAGTTAAATTTTAACCAGTTATACTCGGAGCGGCAGCATTATGGTCGCCAGTTTCAGGTAGCGTTAAGGATGGACCCTCCAAAAAAAGTTAATTACGAGAATATTTTAAAGGATTGGATTAATGGGGACCTTAAAATTATCTTTAAATATTCATAATCTTATATAATGATACTACTAAGAAATTTGCGCCCCAATGAATCCAATATTCTGGTCTATGATACTAACATTGCCCAATGATACTAACAGAGTAAAATTGCCGTCCTTACCTCGTTGCTTGTAACCAAAGATCAAGTCAATCCACTGATGTAGTTGGCAGCTCACGAACTCCGATTCGAGAGCCATGCGGTTGATTCTCACGAATTCTTCAGCAGAGGAAGCCCATGGCGGCAGAATAACATCTCCAGACGGTGATTCTGGTATTCCCAGTTTGTATCCCGAGCTGTTGACTAGCATTTCGGGCAGGAAGAATAATTCGGGTATCAGCTCCTGCGGAATTTGGGTGGTAATGAATACAGATTCTCAATAGATAAAAAAACCTTAATAATGCTAAAATTTAGAGCTGGTTAGGTGAACCTTTATGTATTAATAGCCATCTATCCTTTCGTGTCATCAAAAATTTCCATAAAAAGGTGGGAAAATGTTGAAAATAATATACAGTATCAACCACTCAAATTCTTTATTTATATAAAAAGGTACATTTGCAAAAAATTGAATTACACGCGTAGTTTTTTAATGATTGGAATAGGTGACGAACTCAAAAAATTGGATTGCGTGCCATAGATTCTGGTAAACTAGGGTTGGCTAATAGGTTGGTTAATCTATTGTAGACCATCTATGGTGTACGAATCTATGGAATACCATTTGAATTCCAAGGATATATTATGTACTTATATACCCAAAAGAAATTTTGGGGGTCATTTTTGATTGCGAAAAGCGCCTGATCTCGCTCAATCGCGAGAGTTCACCTGTACCTATCACTAATATGAAGGTAAAAATTTGTGCGTTAGTTGCAGCGCTTTAATTTACTAACTGCTAAATTGTTTGTCTAAGGAATTTTTTTTTAAATTAGTTCCAACTGTGGAATAACAGACACACTATAAATTCGGGGAAAATCCTATTAAAAAAAATCAATTGTTGTATGTACTTTAAATCTTGCTTTTTATAGTGCTTGTACTATGGGTGTAGCCGTGCATCGCAAAGTGACACTTTAGTTTATTTCAGTTCCTTACCTTGACATCGGACGTGTCCCTTTGGCAGTTCTTCCAAGAGAGCGCAATTGATGAGAACAGTCTGTTGGGGTGGTCAAACTTGCCACCATGAAGCGCCAGGAACATTGTAGTCATCGGCTCCTGTGGATACATCATTAATAGAATTAGATGATACTCTGCGGTAATCTAAAGTTCCAAAGTATTCGCGAATTATATTGTTTGATATATTTTTGCTATAATCCGCGGTAAAAATGAATCTACGTAATACTGTATGTAGAGTATACAATCCGTCTTCATTCATAGAAATATAGTATGTGTCAAAGTCTGTCTGTCTTTCTCCATTCATTGGAGCAATATCTATGAAATTTGATACAACTAAAGTTTACACACCGGGTTAACGTACGCACACTAAAAAAAACAGTATACTTAAGATAACACGGCAGAAGCGAAAACTTCATCAAATCGAGCCAACTCTAGCTGACTTAGCGTTATATAGTCGATCGTGACGGTTCAGTCTCATTCAGAGCCCATAACTTGCTCATAAAAGTTTTAAATTCAAAAGATACCCTTTTTCCTTTGGGAAGATATACAACATATGAATTATGGAGGTATTGTAAAATACGGAAAGTAGAGTAGATCGTCGGGAAATGTTGATCTAAGGGCCTGACCGGATGTTGGCTTAGGGCGACGTGCAGCGGGAAGGTGGTATGATTGCAACTAGTCAAGGTGCCTTCAGGATTGTGGTGGTAAGACACGACATAGGAGAAAGGGGCCACTGTTTAGAGAGGCCCCGATCCAGAGGTACAGAGGTACAGAGCTCTCCGGGGTACAGAGTCGCTGCTGGCGGGGATGGCGGCAATGTGTCCAACGGTACCCTGTCACCGCCACCAGCAGCGTTGTGGAGCACTGTCAGGTTTTTAGTCGGTGCGAGTCCCCGTCGGGCGGTGACGACACATAATGGGTTTTCCTGACAAAAAAAAAACAGGACCGGGTGACTTGAAAAAACGAATCTCGTTTTCACCGATATAATGTGTATAATGTTTGTCTATGTTTGCGAACGTCATTCGATCGTCAGTAACACCCTATTCTATTTCCATTACATCCAAAAACGTAGTCACTTTCTTTGGTGCCGCCGTCACATCTGGTTTAGCGAGCGGCGCACAGCTGCCGGCCTGTGTTACGCAGCGCAAAGATTGCTCTGACAGAGATCGCGTCAACTTAATGTTATCTTAATTCACAGAGATCGGGACAGTGTATCCGTAGAAGGTATGCTTTGATGGCGAACATTGCTCAGTATTAAACTGGCCGAGGCTGCCTTACTGGAGTTATTTACGAACATTCATCACAACGGATTCCATTCTGATGTATTTAATTGGAACACAACCTATATTGTTCGCTGTGTATTTGCGAAATGTAAAGCGCAGAGATCTAGTTGTGTCGGGGAGTCTTCCTATGGGTAAAAGTAAAGTAACGCCCTGTTACTATCCCACTGCTGGGTATAGGCTTCCTCGAGTTTTTGAAGAGAAGGATTTGAGCTAAGATCTACCACGCTGCTCCATAACGGTTTGGTAGGTTACATGTTTATATGCTGGTTTCTTCACTATGTATTTCTTCACCGAAAAGCGTGTGATAAATTGCAAATATCAATTAGAAACATAAGTTTTAACAGAAAAACTCATTGGTGTCTGCCCGGGGTTTGAGCCCATGATCCCTCGAAAGAGTGCCACGATTCAACGCTGGGCTATCACAGCTGTCTTAAGGGAAAACATAATTTTTAGCTGCAGCCAAAAAAGAAAAAAAAAAATTAATTTACTCCCCATACATAACAGGTGCCATTAAAACTTAATTGTATCGTATTTAAGGGCGATTGAAAAGTACCATAAATCACAGTTTTTTTGTGGTTCAGAGAGGAGTCGTCGCGTGGTGTGAAAATGAACGAACGTCCCGTCTGTCGGTGGGTGTAAATCATGCCCACGAGAGACACACTTCATTACGCTTTTAATTTTACGACGCACGCACTGCGCACCGGGGGACAGAGTGTAAGCGGTTAGAGCTCGTCTAAGCTTAAATGACGCGCTCCACTCTTTTTTTTGATGCGGTATATTAAAGTCACCAATTAAATGTGGACAATAGTCCATTCATTATTATCTTTTCTGTATTATGCACGAAGCCCTCAAGAATATTAAGTTTTAGTGGTGAGGGAATGTATAAAGCACAAATAGAAATGGTTTTTGACTCGATTTTGTCTCCCACGAATTAACTAATAATAATAATATTTTTTTTAAATTTAGCCAAAAAATTTCAATAAATACAAAATTCTAAAATAAATAATAAAATACAACTGTATTGACACACTCAAGAAAATTAGAAATATATACGAAAAACATATAAAAATACAGCTGTATTGGTCAATCAGTTGCTAAGGACAAGGTACGGTTGTTTTTGAATTTGTTGTTCAACTAGTTTCATTTACTTCGAATGCACAATAAAACAGACGTCTTGTTACATACAATAAGCGAGCGCTACTTCATATAGAGAGTGTTGCTATATTTATCACGCGACTAGTCGACCACCACGTTCGTAAACTGATCCTGAGTCACGCAACAGTTGATAGCTCTCACAGAGACAAAATGTCGTTTTAAACATTAGACACATTTATGTACGAGGTGTGTTCAAAAAGTATCGCGAATTTTGAATTTTCGCGAGTTACATATATTCCAATTTCGATTTTTTTGTGGCGTTATGTTGGTACATATGTCTCTCACTTATGCTGACAAGTTGGACCATTTTGAATGTTCGGTTAATTGTTGACAGCGGCTTTGCTTGCACGTGTTTTGGTTCGTCTTCGATTTTTACCTATTCAAAAAATGGAACAAGCAACCTGTATCGATTTTTGTGTGAAAAACGAAATTAAGTGCACGGATGCATTCCGAGTGTGGACTATGGCATATGGAGAAGCTACTTTGGACAAAAGCAACGTTTATCGGTGGTACAAAATGTTTTTAAAAGGCCGAGAAGATGTGAATGACGAAGAGCGTGCCGGACGCCCGAGCACTTCAAACAACAGACGAAAAAATTGATGAATTGAAGAAAATGGTATTGGCCAATCTTAGAATCATCGATAGAGAAATTGCCGAGGACCTAGGCATATTGATTGGCTCGTGCCATTCGATTTTAATCGATAATTTGTGGAAAAACAAAAATTGGCTTTTGCACCTCGATAACGCCCCTGTTCACACATCCCTGCTTGTACGCGACTTCTTGGCCAAAAACAACAGACCAATGATACCGCAGCCACCGTATTCCCCAGATCTGGCCCCCTGTGACTTTTTCTTGTTCCCGAAACTGAAGAGGCCCATGAAAGGACGACACTACGCCACGATTGACGAGATAAAGACGGCATCGAAGGAGGAGCTGAACAAGATACAAAAAAATGATTTTTTGAAGTGCTTCGAAGATTTGTAAAAACGTTGGCACAAGTGTAAAATATCCCAGAGGGATTACTTTGAAGGGGACAAAATAGATATTTACGAATAAATAAATAATTTTTGAAAATACACAAAATTCGCGATACTTTTTGAACACACCTCGTATATCACGCTACTTCTTGGACGTGCCATTTCAAATAAGACAAGCTCTATATAATTTTAACTCTAGATATTGCAATAGGGCTGCGTATGTCATGGAACGAATTATCCGAAGTTATGCAAGAAAAGAAAGATGTCACCTCGCAACAAAGTGACATTACAAAACTTGCATAAGACCAATAATGTCCTATACGAGCGTTGCGTTAGCGCACGTTTCAAAAGTCAGATTGCTTGCGCTCCAAAGAACGCAGAAACGATTCACGCGGACTATTATTGGTCGTTCGTGGTTCATTCGAAACGTTGATCACTATAGAGACCCCGATCTTCCTACCATTACTCATCACCTTCAGGGTTTTGCGAAGTCTTACTATGAAAAAGCTGAATTAAAAAATTTTGAAACAGGAGTAAGATAACATTGAAAAGTGCCATCCATTATCAACCTATCATGCGACAACAGTTCATGCAAATGAGTATGCGGGTAAAAGCTAGTTTTTACATATAATGGGTACGTTTTATGTAACAACGGAAACTTGTGTATGAATTTTTCTATTAACACTTTTGATGTGATTAGAATTTGCATGTTAATTTAACGGAATATATCTTTTCCTATTCCATTGAAAATAGGTTAATATGTCGAATCCGCTGTATTATAATATTGTTAATAGCTCAGTAGATACTGACGCGAACATCATGTTATCACAGTTGCGTAAACTCTTACGGGTATCTAATGTTTGCACTCAGTTGTTTACATGATACGTTATCACTCACTGTTGATAATGTTATATGATACGGAGCTATAATGGTTAGAATCATTAGCAGTATGTAAATGGATTATTTGGAAAACCCACTTTTTATATATAATTTTGGACATAAAAATTCAATCGTAATATTGCTATATTACTTACTTAATTATATTGTTGTTAAATTATAACTTAATTACTTATTAAATTTAATTGTTATATTAAGTATATAATTATACTTAAGTAATGTGAAGTTGTCAAAACTTCACTGCAAAGACGGGGAGAGCGCAGAAGATTCGCTAGAGGCGACTTTTCCCAACCATATAAAGATTCGTCTACTTTCTGCTCAATTTAACAACTCACTTTTACCACTATAGCTCAACTTAGGAGATAATTTTTGGTATTTGCTAGATATCTAAAAATCTTCGTTGATCTATATTTTTTTAATACCCACGCATTAAAAATCTTTACATCAATCTAAAGAATAATATATGAACAAGTATCTTTAGAATACATTTTTGTAATTGCCGATTAAGAAATTCAAATTGAGAATATATCAAAATCAGCGAATTAAATATATATTAAGCGACAACGTAGCACTCTTACAGTGAGGCCACACCACATCCAGTCATGTTAATGGCGCCTTTAGAGTGCTTTATTAAGACAATCCGGTTCTAAATCGGGCAGAATTACCCTGAAATAATTAGCGGATCAAAAAGACGACGTGGCCATAATTGGAAATAATTAACACATTACTATTGCTCTGGATTTATATTTAAAATATTGTAGTGTAAAAAAAACTTGTCAGAAATTAAAAAGTAAATTAGAAATTATTATAAAGATAATAATTTAAATGATTTATAGCAGCATGCGTTACTTTGCGGAACTCCATAGTACAGAAGTTACAATAATATTACTTTGCTGTAATCCACGTTTTGACGTGACAACGTCTTAAATTAGGTTGCGGCTCGGAGTCACTCATGAAAAAGTGTAACGCCCGCTCACGTCTGTTACGATGAGTCAACGAACGAAAGAGAGGCCCCCTGGATTGGCGAATGCCTTGCGTCCCTCTCCCACTCTAATCCATCACATTTAAGAAGACGTTGTCACGTAAAATCTTTGCCCGTAAAACCGACTTTACAGGCAACCGTTTTTTTGTTAATCTTACCAGTTGTCTGTCATCCGTAACACAAGTATTAAGCACTTTCTTTGGGGCGGGACGACCGTTTATATTATTAAAAGCTTTTATCAACTTGCGCTGTATGTATGTGAAGGTGGAATCTTGCAAATTAAATTAGATCTACTTCCCGGTAGATTTTAAAAAACTTTCGCGATTCATACTGATTATTAAATAAACATCACTACTTCCCGGTGTCCAATTGAGCTGAAATTTTTATATTGAACCTGTACCAATGACAATGCATGTTTGTGATAAGCTTGACCTGATGCTGCTGCCAGGATTGGCTCCAGACGAGGGAACTGCTCAACGGTTAACAGTAGAGACATGAAATTTTTTTAAAAGCTTATAAAAGCATTATTAAATTGACTTGTATAAAAATGTTTTGGAATGAAATTATGGAATGTTAAGAAATGTGTACCAAAACGATTTAGGCTTACTTAATAAAACGATATATAGTACTTACAATCCGTATAAGCCAGTTGAGCACGAAAGCTGCTGTGGAGTAATGGGTGCCATAGTGGAAGGGCGGCGTCGACTCGTGCTCCCAAGTGTTGTACCGTTCTTCGAAATACGCGCGACGACTAGGGTTCAGGGCACCGATGGGCTATGGATAATTTAGATGAAATTGAGAATTGAAATTGAGATAATTTAAATGAATTTTGAAAAGAGTTACCGCCGAGTTTCTTCTCGTTAAGAGTACCTTTCTGAACCAGTCGTAGCTTCATTGTAATTTGACGATTTGAAAGTGCTTGTAAAAGCCAATTTGAATAAAGAATTATTTGAATATGATTTTGAATTTGATGAGACCTATTCAAAATTACTAAAATTACCCCAAAATTAACTAGTCGTTAGTGAAAAGTAAGTAAAAAATCTTAATATCGCTCAGCGGGCGATGAGAGACCTACCCAAATTAGAATTCAAAATTGTATTTAAGTTAACTAGTAAACAAGTGCTTCCTACCGAGAAGAGCCAGCAAGAAACACGGCGGTTGCTCTTTTCAGATTATAATTTTTATAATTAGTTACATGTAGTCTACGCATTCTTATTATCGATGTAATCCTCACCTGTATAGGTAACAGGCTCTTTTAAAAAGTTTTATTAAACTGCGTTATTGTTAATAAAACTGATTGCGGAAAATTATTTTACAATCTTATACCCAAAGTCACAAATGACTTACTAACTTCAGCACAGCGCAAAGCAAGAGCCATAAGCTTCCTACTTTGTATACTTTAGAGTACCTTTACGTCATCACATCAGGAATAGGAGATCTATAGATCTTGCTCAAAATTACCTTTGATAAATCTCTGTAATTAGAAGGCTGGCTGAGGTCCAACTCTTCGCTTTCGTAGTTGGTAAGTACCCACGGAAATACCGGATACTGGTTCAAATCATTGTAGGTGCGACCTGAGGAGAAATATATTGGTATAAAAATGAGAACCAACAATTAGACGATCAGCCGAACGAATAGTTTGAAAATACCATTCTGGAAAACGAGCGCGAACACACAAGAATGTTCGAATCATCTGTTCGCGAGCTCTAGTCTATTCGTCTCTAGTCATTTACATCGAGCGATAATTCTAAGAATATTACATAGACACTTTAAAAATACTTAGGTAAAATTGGACTAGGTTAGCCCCAAGAGCCCATAGAAGACTCGATCGGTCTATGTTTATGTGCTAAAAAAATGGGGGTTCACAAATCATAATGTATTTTTTGTTGAGTTTGGGAAATATAATAGAAATGTAGATCAGAAATAAGGGGGACCCTTCCTTTGCCTTCATCTAAATGATTTCACGAACTTTTAGTTTAACTTTTCTAGTAGTTTTAAAAACACTGTATAGTAAATTAAAGAATTCTATTTTTCCACTAATGCTGGTTTAAAAATGAATGAAGGATAAATTGGGTAATGATTGCGGTAAACACCATCCCAAGGTCGCGGTTTATAGTTCATTGCGGTTACTGTTGTTGTCAAGAGAAGTTTGATTTATTTTTTTAATTTAGGTTGTGGTGACATATCGTTATGCTTTTTCTAAATCTTAGGTTCGTAAAAATTTTGAAACCTAAAAATTAATTGTTAAGCTGTGATAGCCCAGCGGTGAGGTCGTGCGACTCTTTCGAGGGATCACGTGTTGAAATCCTGTCCTGCTACCAATGACTTTTCTATATAATTTATAGAATTAGGAGTTACTTTGCGGAGATCCATAATGCAAAAGTGATAGTAAAATTATTTTACTATAATCAATTCATCTCAGATTATAGCAAAACAATTTTATTTATTCTTACGTAATGAGTTTTCAGTTAATTCAATAACTAATGTGTCTGACTGATAATTTTAATTTATCAGATGATTTTTGGTGATGGCAAACATTGAGAGGAAACCTGCATATCCGTAGAGAATTATAGGTATATGTGTAACCTCATAATCCACGTTGGAGCAGCGTAGTAGCTCCAATTCTATAAGGTCTATGACCATATGACCAGTGGGATAGTAACAAGCCGTTTCATTACTTTTTTTTTAATCCACATGACGTTGCTACCTCACTTTTGGTTTTCAACTTCCACATTAAAAATCTATCCCAGGAACCTCTTTTATTAACATATATTTCTTTAATTCCATATAAATCGAATGTTTCTAAACTGACGGCTTCAGCTTAAGTATTCACTTTCCAATTTAATAGGGCATGAAATTTATTCTTAATCTTAACTTTTAATAGTGAAGAAAACAGTTTCAATTTCCTTATTTTATCTCAATTTACCGTAGCAATAAATAAAATCTATAATTAAAAATATCAATAAACGATTTGTGTAAATTCTTTATATAGTGATAAATAACTTCGTATATAGAGCTCGGGTATTAGGATTAACATAATTTCGTTGCAATCGGCTGCACTTTGACCGGCAGCCGGCACGAGGTGTTTGTGATAGCCAAACAAGACCGTCGCTTGTCGTGCGATCTTCCTACTAGGGGCCTATTGTTGTCTTCACGTGACGAGCCACCGCTTTTTCCATCTGTTCCGAGCATTCGTCAAACGAGTGCCTACTTTCGCAGTCGCATCGGCCACGCCTTATAATGCCACTTGAAATTAAAAAAAAATAAAAATTCCTAAACGAAAGTGAATTCGACGACGCGAACTGTCAGTTTGTGATTTTAAATTTGGAATGAAGCCACGGAATACGCGCGCGACATATTCCATTTCATCTGTGCGTGTGAAGTGTCAAGTGATATGCGCAGATTGCGTATTTTGGAAATGATAAAACGGTGAGGATTTTTTTTCCTGTAATCGAGCAAACAATCGTTGGTTATTAATGACAAATGATTGAACAAAAGACTCATTTTTCCTATACTTTTTTTTGTAAATAGGTATCTAGTGTTCAGCGGAACACGCGATGCCCGATGTCATTGACCTTCTGCGGCTAATTAGTAAATAGGTGATAACGGTACATTGTACACGTTGGAAATAGCACAAGTAACTTTATTATATATTTATATATTTTGTACAAAAAACATATTAATAACTGGTTTTACATAAATAAATTAAAATTAATGTAAATTTACACTCTACAAAAGCGATCTTATTGCTGTAAACACTCTTACTGGCAACCTTTGGTAAAGATAAAGTTTGATAGAAAGAAACTGAACTAGAACGGAACAAAATAACTCAATATCACGTATCTCTTATATAATAGCTGCACAATGGACGCATTATCACTGGATATTGGCTGCGATGGGCTTTCATCAATAATGAAAAAATGTACTAAAATTTTAACTTCAAAGTTGTAATATGAGCCTTAATGTTGTTTTTTATGGTTTCATTATTCTCTTGTGTTTATTTTTAGGTTATTAATTGTAACATTGTAACTAAGAAGATCACTAGAGAATGTAATCTAGCCATCCGCATGCAGCAGCGTGGTGGGACCTCTATCTATCTATAGATAGTAGAAAAGTTTGACAGAAACTAAACTTTTTTTGTCAAAAACATGTGCCTGATTGATAATTTTAACTTATCACACGCTTTTCGGTGAAGGAAAACATCGTGAGGAAACCTGCATATCTCTAGAGAATTCTGGGGATATCTGTGACCTTCCAATCCCCATTACAGCAGCGTGGTAGCTCCAACACTTATCTCCAAAAACGGAGAGAGGAGGCCTTTTGTCCAGCAGTTGGATAGTAACAGACCGTCACTTTACTATTAAGCTTGATTACTTATTACTTGAGTGCCTCTAAAGTAAATATATTTGTTGCTAAATGTTTATTTTGTTAAATTTATCTATGCCCTTATTTGAATATAAGGGCATAGATAAATTAAGAAATAAGAAATAAGAAATGTTTATTAACTGAAACTGAATTGACATCTTAATTAAAGTTACAATGTTTAAACCTTAACTATGATTTAAAAAACAAGTAATTGTGGTCTCCACACTAGGTCTAGCCTGTATCGTGGAGGCCAACATTAATAATATTATATCAAGCAACAATAAAAGGGTTTTTACGCAGATTTCATGCCCAAGTGACACAGCTTATTTACACTTCCCCGGCTACAAACTCGAACATAACTTCGTGCCTCTTGCTGGGGTTGCTGTGTTCGTAAGGGATGATATATGCTTTCACCACCTTGGCAATTTTGAAGGTCGGAACTTGTCTACCATCTGGGGGCGCGTGGTCTGTGGCGATCATACCAGAGTTTATGCGTGCCTCTACAGGTCCCATAGTGGTAACGCGGAATCGGATAGGCTTATGGAACACTTACAAGCGGCTATTGACGATATACTTTCACAGACTCCCTCGGCTGAGATCGTAGTTCTTGGTGATTTTAATGCCCACCATGCTGAATGGCTTGGCTTCTCGGATACCACAGACTATGCGGGTAGAATTGCTTTTGACTTTGCAATTGCGAATGGTCTATCCCAATTAGTTAAGGAGCCAACGCGAATTCCAGACGTGGATGGTCAAGATCCTTCTTTACTGGATCTCTTCCTGACCACACATCCCCAAAACTACCAAATCTCGGTCGATGCTCCACTAGGCTCTTCTGACCATTGCCTAGTAAGGTGTGTAGTGCCTATCGCACGTCGTTGCCGCAGATCACTCGCGACACGACGTGTTTGGCATTACAAGTCAGCAGATTGGGATGGTTTGCGTTCCTTTTATGCGTCTTATCCATGGAGGCAGGTTTGTTTCTCTGCGAATAATGCTAATTCTTGTGGTGCATCTATCGCCGAAGTGGTGATGCAAGGTATGGAAAATTATATACCCAGCTCTATAATTCCAATCGGTGGTAGATCGCAGCCATGGTTTAGTGAGTCTTGCAAGGCAGCAGCTGATAGCAAACGTGAGGCTTATCGGGCTTGGGCTGAAGCGATGGCTTCAAGGAACCTCAACTCGACATTACTCAAAAGGAATTATAACCGCGCCTCCAGGTTCTTTAAGAGGGAAGTTGCCAGAGCGAAGTTTAAGTATATTGTCAAAATTGGCAAAAAGCTTGAGCAATACCCATCTGGAACGCGTCGGTTCTGGGCACTCTCCAAAGCGGCGCTTGGTAATTTTGACCAACCATCACTTCCATCGTTACGCACTGAGAACAACGCACTGGCCCACACAGCAAAGGAGAAAGCCGATCTTTTGGGGAATTTCTTTGCGTCAAACTCGACTATGAATGACCAAGGAAACCCGCCGCCTACTATCCCGTGGTGTCAGAGCTCAATGCCAGATATTAAGTTCAGCCAAAAAGCTGTTCGGCGAGCTCTGTTTTCCTTGGATATTCATAAGTCGAGTGGGCCAGACGGTATCTCTCCAATTGTGCTTCGAATGTGCGCCCCCGAGTTAACTCCTGTGCTAACGCGTCTATTTCGGCTCTCATACTCACAAGGCATAGTCCCAGATATATGGAAGTCAGCCCTGATCCATCCGATCCCTAAAAAAGGCGATGCTTCAGATCCAGCTAACTACAGGCCTATTGCTATTACCTCCCTTATTTCCAAAGTTATGGAGATGATTATAAATCGTCAGCTTCTGTCATACCTTGAGGATCACGAGCTGATCAACGACCGTCAATACGGTTTTCGACATGGTCGATCAGCAGGTGATCTTCTGGTCTACCTGACTCACCGTTGGGCGGCAGCAATAGAAAGCAAGGGAGAAGGTCTCGCAGTTAGTCTGGATATAGCGAAAGCCTTCGATCGTGTATGGCATAGGGCACTTCTTTCGAAGCTACCTTCCTATGGGCTTTCAGAAAGTCTGCGCTTTTGGATCTCCAGTTTTCTCACTGGACGTAGCATACGTGTCGTTGTCGACGGATTCTGCTCGAATCTTAAGCCAGTGAATGCTGGGGTGCCCCAAGGTTGCGTGCTATCCCCTACACTGTTTCTTCTGCATATCAATGACATGTTAGATGATGCTAATATTCACTGCTATGCAGATGACAGTACAGTGGATGCCACATACACCGGTAGCGCAAGCCTTTCTTGGAAAAAGGTCGACGAGTGCCGGGAAAATCTTGTGTCTTCTGTTGAATCCACCTTACGGAAGATCTCCGACTGGGGTAAACTAAATTTAGTACAATTTAACCCCCAGAAGACACAAGTTTGCGCGTTAACTGCTAAAACATCGCCGTTTGTCGCGTCACCGTCTTTCGAGAATACTCTTTTAGGTGCCTCGAGTAGCATCGAAATACTGGGACTCGACATCTCCAATAGTTGCAAGTATCGCGATCACTTGGAAAGGAAGGCTAAGTTGGCCTCTAAAAAATTGGGTGTTATCAATAGAGCGAGACAATACTTCAAGCCGGCCCATAGACTTGCGCTGTATAAAGCACAAGTCCGGCCTCACATGGAGTACTGTTCTCATCTCTGGGCTGGTGCACCCCAGTACCAACTTAAGCCATTCGATCGCATACAGCGCAGAGCAGCTCGTATTATTGGGGACAAGGTGATTAGCAAACAGCTGGACTCTTTAGCGATGCGTAGAAATGTGTCTTCACTGTGCGTTTTCTACCGCATCTTTCACGGAGAGTGTTCCATTGAACTGCATGACCTGATTCCTGCCGCTAAATTCCATAACCGTACTGTACGTCACAGATTAAAATATCATCCTCACCATCTGGATGCGTGGCGATCCACCACAGTACGGTTTTCAAATAACTTCTTTCCACGCACCACCATTTTATGGAACGATCTCCCTTTGGCGGTGTTCCCGGATCGGTACGATATAAGTACCTTCAAAAAGCGTATTTTCCACTTTTTTAAAGGACAGCAACACCCTCGCTCTGCGAGAGGTCGTGGGCGGCGGTGATTACTTGAGGTGCACCGCATGCTCGTTTGCCATCCTATTCCATAAAAAAAAAAAAAAAAAAAGGGTGTTAGTATACTAAAAGTCGTGATTGCCAAATGCTGGCGGCACGTTACTCTCGCCAAAGGATCGTCGGTTTATCTCCGGGCATGTTTGACCTATAACTTTTTAAATTTTAACTTTATCTTAACTCCAAACCACTAACTAGAGAGGTGCTTCTTTTATTTACTACTAAATCATTTGACTAGACGAGTGTTAAATATGGATGTACCGCGACGTCAGCGTATCTCAAATGTCAGACTCCAGATCAGAAGGTTGCGTGTTCATATCACGTCGGGGTCACCAGTGTGCTGAGGATGTTTGTGGACTTGGTGTTCTTTATTGAAACCAAGTTATGAAGGTGGAGATATATTTATTATTAATGATGTAACACGTTAGCGTATTTATTAGCGACTGACTATTGACTAAAAAGTTGCTTCTACTACTGACATTTGACATACGCTGACGTCGCGGTACAATGGATGTTAAATATGACAGGAGAGGAAGAGAGGAGAATGGATGTTAAATATTAAAAGAAAATGGTTGGATTGCGTGAAGTATGACATGCATATAAGGGAATCATGCCGGAGTCGACAAATGATAGGAGAGAATGGAATAGAAGAACATGTTGCCCATACCATACTTAGATTTATAAAACATTTTTTACTACTCCTGCAAAGACCAGAAGAAAATTTGGCGGTGTGCAATGAATGACTGAAAAAATTCTAGTTCTCGACTAATAGCACATAGTGTCCGTAAATGCTCAAATTGTGCCACAACTGCCGACAAGCAGTAGCTCTTTATAAAGCTATTATCGTACATTAGGTACATTATCCGATCTCAGGGCAAAAGTGTGATAAACATTTGAACTAAAATCAAAGTAAGCAAAAACAAAAAATATATTTTGAGAAAATAGACCACATACAGCTTTTGGGGATTTTGTTTGTTTCATCAATCTCCAACCCTTATCCCACTCTAAGTGGGGTCGGCACAACATGTAACAAACATGTTGTCGCATGATTTGGCTTCGTGTTTTACGACCGGCCGCCTGCCTAACGTCAACTTACCCTAGTCGTATTTGACGACACTTCAGTAAGAAAGAGGGTGGTCTATTCTAAACAGCCGGATAACACTATCAGTCGTAAAATACGTAGCCAAATCATGTGATAACATATTTGTAACATGTTGTACCGACCCCACTTAGAGTGGGATAAGGGCAAGAGGATGATGATGTTAGCAGAATTAAAATAAAAAACATTCCGCTTAACAAACAGAAACGCAAGTACGTACGTATTGTACACAACGTCACCTTAATTTATATCTGCGTTGACAATTGCCGTTTCGTAATTATTCTGCCATTTCCTCACCGGTTTCCTAACGTTCTGGTCTATTTATATACGCTGAAAGTTGCGTCACAATACTATAACTTTTTTTTCCATAATCAAAACTGTTGAGTCAGTCTAGTAGTTATGACTGTTGACGCTGTCCGTAACTTAGCATGCTAAGCTAAAGGATTCAGATACTTTAAATTTATACATATTATAACAAACAAAGTTCCCAAAAACTATCTTTAAAGATAAATTCCACAAACCAAATATTTTAAAGAAAAATTATATTAGTGAAATTTATGCTAGTTCGTGAGAATCCTTCTTAGGGTAAAGGCCTCCTCGAAGTTCTTCCAAGTTCCGGATCCATTGCTTTTCTCATTCATAGGTTACAAGCCACCTTCTTCCCCCTACCTAGGAGTTCTGCCCTACGAGATTTTACTTCTACATGTTTGAAGAAAGCTTGTGCCTCTGTTTTATTTCTTATATCTTACTATTTGTTATACGCAACTTCGTTTGCGTGGATTGTTGTGATAGGTCGATAATAGATGGCGTTTTTCAGTGTCATTCTATTCCTGTAGAATTGACAGGATTTCTATTGCCTGTATGTTATTCCGGTGTATAAGGAATAATTGGGCCAAATTTCATCGATATTGGTTCAGCGGATTCGTGAACGAGTAATAAACATACTCACAAACTTTCGCATTTATAATATTAGTAGGATAGGATAGGTTTCAGGTACTTTAGGGTTGTAAAGTGTTTATGCGCATTTCACTCCACACCTTTATAAGGTCGTTGTAACCTTGACTGCATTCAGGTCAATATGTTGTGGGCCAACTTACATAAGCGTCATATACAGAAGATCTGATTCAATATGACACAGCGGGTATCCATGAAACTTTACTAGACTTTCGCATTTATAATATTCGATGTAAATATTTTTTAATATATTCTGTAAATCGGTCAAGTGTTTATCAGCAGAAGTTATGTAAACGCCATTATTATTATTTAACAATGTCTTTCGTGTTGCGATGACGTCGGAAAACAATTCACAATTAGCAAACATTACTTCGACGCTAAACGACCAGTTCCTCATTATCATCACAAATTGCCTGGAACCGTTTGTGAATTCCTGATGACTTTTAACGATTTAATCCTTAATATGAGTTTGCGTCTATAAATTATAGACGTTTTTGAGTTTTCTTTTAAAACTTTCGTCTATTAAATCCAGTATGCGCGATGTAAATTATCCATAAATTGCAAATCTTGGTAGAACTAGTTAAGATACCTTAGTATGATTTGGGGAATCTACATTTCATGTCCATATCTCCTATAGAAGTCTCATGTCTTCTCATAAAGAAGGAATAAGTTTTTGTCCCACAGTAAAATTAATTCGTGAATTCATGGCTTAATGCTTATTAATGTAATCAAAAAATTGTTATGATTTGCCATGTATTAATTGAAATTATCGGCTACATGAGCAAAAATGGGACATGGATGCGGTACTTGCTGAGAAACTTTTACACCTATATTATTATTCCAGCAGAAATGGCGCTCGTGACATCCATTATATATTTAACTAATGGTGTTTGAAAGCTTAGACAGGAATATCTTAGTTCTACCACTGTATTTCCTGGTCGTTGTAATAGTTGTAAACAATAATCATCATCAGTTTCATCCTTAGTTTTTGTTTCCATTAAAAACACAACAATTTGATGAAGGATTTTAAAACAACAACAGACATTTTTTATTCAATAGAAAGACTCACCTTTTCCATCAATTACTGATCTCTGAGCTGTTGATAAAAAGTGAATTGCGAACATGTTAAGCGTCGTTCGATAGTCTATCAATGTCGGAACATTGAAATAGTTTGTTATCTCAATGAAAGTATGGATTTTTTCACCAAGGCTTTACTATTGGAACACGCAAATGTCAGTTCTGTAAACGAGATGCGGGAAAACATTTTATGTTCTCTCATTTTATCGCTCTGCGCTTCTAATAGATATAAACCTCAACAAATTTAATGGGAAATCCATACTAAAATAATAAATGCAAAAGTGTGTCGGCATACTTTCATGCATAAACTGTTGAACTAATATTCATGAAATTTATGACGATTTATTAAGAAGCTATAATATTTAGCAAGATAAAGCAAAATTCAAATTTTTTTCGTCAGGAATACATAGAACACAAGGTACATAATTGTGGGTATTTTGACGTGAAAGGAATCGCGAGTACTGCTGGAATTTAAAATAAGTATGATCAAAGTCCAGTATAGCATAAGTAAATCACAGATACACATTATAATTCGACGGTTAGAATTTAGTCATGGTGTCTACATAATAAAAATTCTAAAACGCATCCTTATTTAGCAAAAAAATTGTTCTAGGTCAACTTTCTTTTGAAAAATTAACAAGTAACGTAGAAGTGTATGGTAACAAAGCAAATACCATTATTATAATAGTATTTAGGAACTCGAAATTTAACTCTAATTAACCAACAATAAACCAACTGAATAACTAACTAATGAAATAGCTAACTTTAAAAATGACAAACTGATTTTGAAAGGTAAGATTAGCACCTCATGGTAGTTTTGAGCTTTTTAAAAAATTGATTAATTTGCGATGAATAATATAACTTGAACAAAGGGATGACATTTAAGTAAGATAATAACAATAAATTTTGAAAAAGTGCAAGTTATAATTGAATTCGAATTCTAAGCAGAAAACTACTGTGGAAAGAACAAAGGTTTCCAACAATATTTATGCTCCATTTCGCAGATCTGGCTAATCCTTTTTTTTTTTTTTTTATTTATTTATTTTTTTTTTATTTTTTATTTTTTATTTTTTTATTTTTTTTTTTAACAGGAAAAACCCCTTATGGGTACCGCCACCCGACGGGGGCAGGCGACGGTTATGTCGGACTCGCACCGACTAAAATAACCTGTGTGCTCCACGCTGCTGGTGACGGGTATAGGGTACCTATGAAGACATTACCCCCATCCCCGCCAGCAGCAACTCTGTACCCCAGAGTGCGCCACCTCTGGGTCGGGGCCTCTCTAACAGTGGCCCCTCTCTCCGCTAGACGATGCATCGGGAGCACCAGACGCATCGACCGCCACGGGGACATTTTCGATGGGCGTCCGATAAAACCCCGTTCGGAACGCCCAGAGGTCCCCGTTAGGGCGGCATACGACGGGCTTCGGCGAGTCGTCTGCGCCCCACTCGCCTGCGGCGGATCGGATCCAAGGACTCGACTTCCCGGACCCGACCCGCCGCCTCCTTCCGCGAGATAACATCCTCGCAGAAAGAGGCAATCGCAGCCCACGATCCCTCCCTGTCCACCATGGCACGAGCCACAGTGGGCCGGGAGAGATCATGCCCCACCTGTGCCACGAGTTCTGCCCGCTGAACCGCCCAAGCTGGAAAGTCCGCGAGCGTGTGCAGCGCCGTGTCAAACTCGGCGCCGCATTCGTGGCACTCACCAGTCGCTTCGCACTGAGCCACCCGCCACAGATACCTCCCAAAGCAACCATGTCCGGAAAGCACCTGTGTCAGGCGAAAGGTGAGGACCCCATGCCTTCTGGCGACCCAGCCCTGGAGAATGGGCTGGATGGCTGAAATCGTCCAGGCTCCTGCACTGGGCGATTCCAGCCGCCGCCTCCATTGGCGGAGGAGCTCCTCCTGAGCTGCCTTCCGCCAGTCCACCTCTACCACCGCTGAGTCTCCCCCCGGTGAACGGGCTTCGACTCTGCAGTGGTAGGCCTGAGCTAGTACCTTGGCCTCTAGGTCCCATGGAGGGGACCCGGCCAAGGCGCAGGCCGCCTCGCCGGAGATGGTCCGGTAGCCCCGCACAAGTCTGATCGCCATGACTCTCTCATGCCTCTGCGCCCTGCGCAGCAGGGGCAAGGATCCGGCGGTCAGCCGCCCCGCCCATACAGGAGCGCCGTACAGGGCCATGGACCGCACCACTCCAGCGTATAGGCGCCGGCAGCCTGCATTAGGCCCTCCCAAATTCGGGAGGAGCCTGCTCAGGGCTCCGGCGGTCGCCATTAGCTTGGGGACCAGCCGCCGGAAGTGGGCCTCGAACGTCCATCGGCTGTCGCGGAGCAATCCCAGGTACTGTAGTGTACCCGAGATTTCGATGGACGTCCCGCCCACCACCAACCGGGAACCCGCTGGGGGCGCCATCCGAGGCCTGTGGAAGCAAATGGCCTCGGATTTCTCCAAGGCCACCCCCAGTCCCAGCCGGCGAATCCGGGCCACAACGTGAGCCGTGGCCGCGGTCGCCAGCACTCGGGCTTCCCGGTGGGTGCTCGCGCGGGCAGTCACGAGGATGTCGTCTGCATAGGAAAAGAGACGCACCCCCGGAAGCATTTGCCCGCGCAGCACCCAGTCGTAGCCGATGTTCCACAGGAGAGGGCCTAGAACCGACCCCTGCGGAACACCGCACGACATCCTCCGCTCCTTCCACCCACCCCCAGCCGTCGGGTACCTGACAGCACGGTCAGTCAGGTAGTTACTGACCACACGCTGCAGGTACATGGGGATGCGGTGAAAGCGTAGGGCCTCCTTGATCACTCCCCAGGGCAAGGTGTTGAATGCATTAGCGATGTCTAACGACACCGCCAACACTACCTCGCGCCGGGTTGTCGCCTCCTCCGCCAGAAGTCTCACACCCTCAATACAGTCAAGGGTGGACTTACCCTGGCGGAATCCGTACTGGAGGCAACTGAGGTCAGGCCCTACCTCCCGGAGGTGCAGGACTATGCGGGAAGCTATTACGCGTTCGAGCAGCTTCCCCGCTTCGTCCAGCAAGACAATGGGCCGATACGCGGAGGGTGCATCGGCCGGTCTTCCCTCCTTCCTGAGCAGGACCAGTTTCCCCGTTTTCCACCTACGGGGAAAAAGGCCCTGCTCGAGGCAGGCACTGAACGTCGCCCTGAGTCCAGACTCCAGCGGACCCAGGGCAAGAGACCAGGCGCGCCCAGGGATGCCGTCGGGGCCAGGGGCGGTATTTTTCGCTTTCATGCGACTCACCACCCCGGCTAACTCCCACTCCGACACCCCCGGCGCACCCGACCCAGTGCCATCCTCCTCCTCGAGAGGCGCCATACGAGGCGGCTCCACCTCGGCTCCTTGCGGGAACAGGGCTTCCACAACGGATTCAACGAAATCCGGCCGAAGGCTCTCAGTAAGGGGGGGAGCGCGGGCACGAAGTTTCTTCCGTGCCGCTATGTACGGCCTCCCCCACGGATAGATCTGGCTAATCCTAACATAACTATCACTAGCTACTGGAATACCTACTACAATCAATTTACAATGATTTGATCACAAAGATAATATTTGCTAAGGTCCTCTGAAATATTACAGAGTAAACTATTTTGCCGAAATTTGACCGAGTTTCTTTGCATAAATAATTAACGTGATTATCAGGAACACTCGTGTTTGCTCCGTACACTCATCTAGGGGGCAAGTCAGCCATTTCAACTTATTTGACAAGTCACACATTATTGCTAAGGAAAATTTGCGCTCCGACAATTTACACTTCTAATTTATTTCACTGCATTTGGAATAATTCGCGAAATTATCTCTCGTGTCTTAAGCAATTATTGCCTAAGTCCATGATATCATCGGGTTTATTGTTTATGAATGTCATCGTATATCAATAGCTTGTTCTTTACATTTTTGCTTCATTGAACTCTCGATTTCCTATTTAATCACTAGTGCTTCGGATACGAAAGCCATTGATATAAGTAAATAAAAAACTATATAACTAAGGTTCTAAATGATGCAGCACTAGGTCCAAGCGCGACACCAATGTCAGTTTATTAGAAAATGAGCATATCAATTGCATTTGAGTTAATCCAATTGATGTTTCTCTTTACCGGCTAATGGATATCACATGCAAATAGCTGCATTATATTCGCGGTATATTTATCTGGTACTTAATTTATGGATAAAGGCATTGCTTTGACGATTTCCAAAATACTAAAGTAATGATAACATTATTTTTCGACAAAATTTCATTGCTGCTAACATATGTTATATGAACGATAAACGACAAAATTTCATTGCTGCTAACATATGTTATATGCAAACCGGAATAACATATATAAGTACTTGGGTCGGGCAAGGCTCGTTCACCCAAGTACTTATTAATTTTTTTAAGAGATATAAAAAATGCCATCAAAAATAAGTACGAAAGAAAGGACTGCTAATATTCTATTTATTTTTTAGCAGTTTTTCAATGCATAAAAAAACAGATAAAATGACATTTTTTAAATAAAACCTCAATCAATTTATCGCCCCCCGAAACCCCTCACAATAATGAATTTCGTGAAAATTGTTGTAGACGTGTCCGTAATTCAGAATATATATATATATACAAGATCAGATTGTATATATACATGATCCCTTTCCATTTTAATTTTAAAAACATCATATATGAAAACAAAATAGAAACAGCAATTTGCGGGAAAACGTAGATTTAATTAAGAAAAGTCATTAAGAACTAGAACGTGATAGAACAGTGAGAGATACTCGTATTTTGGAGGATTTAACTATATATTTATTAACTTACTTATACTTAGATGTAACTAATGATATAAAACTCACCAGCAATAGTGTTGAGGAACATAAGGTACTCGAAGTTGGAGATCTCGCGGCGTTGCCACTTCTGTGTCATGTTGGAGTTTCTCATGAGCTGCCTCGGGGACATCATCGAGGCACGTCTAGGGACAAATATAACAATGAGAAACATGGAAACAAATGTAATTAGTAGAAAACTCTATAAATAAAAAATAGGAAGCGTTTTCAAATATCCAAATCTAACAATCTTTGTTTGGGTCATCTTATTTAGTATGCAACAATTGAAAATTTTAGAAAAGAAGCTGTTAATATTTAATGTAAAATAAATGGGCATCGTGAAATCAACATTATTCATGTCATTTTATTTCGTGTAGACACAAAGTACATGGGCAAAGATAATATCAAATAATATAAATTTCAGATAATTGATTGATGCTAGGTCATTGATAAAGTACTTCCTGAGTGCTTTCTATGACCATGATAGTATTTCAATATACAAATGTGTCAATCTAGGAGGCATACAAATATACGAATAAAAACTAGAAATCGTTAATGAAATAGTTAGTATCAATTTAATACTACAATTGATACTGTTAACGAATCGCAACACGCACGAGTGGATTCGATTATATCAGTTGTGAACTCTTTTAAGTGAGATGAATAAAAAGGTATGAAAAACCTTACAATCGCGGTAATAGTTTCAGTTTTAGGTAAACAAATTACCGGCAATGCGGATATCGTGTTCTTTAAGACCAAAGCGGTTTAAAAACAACTCATCTGAAAATAATTGTTGATAGCCTATTTTTACTGTATACGATTTTAGATTAATGATGGACTATAGACAATTGGTGAATTCAAGGTTACTTCCACATCATTACGTACATTGATACCATCTTCTTATATGCAGGATGGATGAAGTTGGGCAGTAACTGAGAAGTTACTATATAATATGATCCCTAACCTGCAGCAATAAGATTTGTGGATTTGTGGAGAATAAGATTGTATGGATTAGATTTTTGGCCAATGAAAAAATCGGATGAAAATTAAAATTCAAAATATTCTTTATTCAAATAAACTTGTTAACAAGTGCTTTTGAATCGTCAACTCTACTGCTGGTTCGGAAAGCTCCTACCGAGAAGAGCCAGCAAGAAACTCGGCGGTTGCTCTTTAAAAATATAATTCTTAATACTATTTACATTAAGTCGTTACTGTCTTGTACTTCTACTTCAAAGAGAGCTATATCCACACATTGTTATCTTCTTAATAATCTTCAAAAGTATAGTAGGCTTTCTGTATCAGCCTCTTTTTAATAGTGTCAATCTAGGAGGATGAAAGAAGAGTGCATGCAAATGAGATGAGAATGTTAAGGTCGATGTGTCATAACAGGATAAAATACGTAACGACTATATAAGGGTAGTCTGAAAGTCTAAGAAAGGGGAGATAATAATTGTCCATGAGCCAGTTACAGGCCCCTACTTTACTTTTCATAATCATAATTATAACCTTTATTTGTAGAAATGTATGTCAATTTATTACTTATTCAATGTTCGACACGAATACAATGAGGGCAAAATTTAATTTAATGATTAAGTTTATCTATTGTACAGTTTTTAAAACTGTGAAATAAATTAAAATAAAACACGCTATTAGTATTTTACGTTGTATTTGAATAAACATTTCAACGATTAACTGTTCATTAAACGGTGGGCATGTCGCGTGTTGTCTTCAACACGGTGTGTTGTACATTAATTGATCACTTATCACCTAATCACAAACCAACGGCCTTCAGTTCAAAATCTTTGCAAGAACTATTTACATTTTACCGGAACACTGAACTCTTCCGCCTTCAGTTTCCGTAGTACGTAATGATCTAAATTAGCTTACACTGTTTTAGATGGGGTTGGTTAATAATATTTATCGGCAGGCGAAAGTGTACTCTTCGTAGGTAAAAGTGTGGTCCCAGATTTCTGGCGTCACGTCATGGCTCTTATCCCATCTTAGTGGGGTCGGCACAAATGTCATAAACATGTTGTCACATGATTTGGCTACGTATTTTAAAACCGGCTGCCTAACTGACGTCAATTAACCTTAGTCGTATTTTACGACTGGGTAATACAAAGGTGGTCTATTCTACTCAACCAGATATCACACGTTGGGTCGACTTATCTTAGTCGCCTTATACTACACCTAAGTAAGAAGTGAGGGTGGTCTATTTTACTATCATACATACCACACGGTTAATGTCTGATGATTTTTCACATAAAATTGCAATCATTTGCAAAGTTTTGAGTATTTTCGTCATACAAACGAATCGTGAGTTATCGCGGATTATATCAAAATAATTTTATTATTACTTTTGTATTATGGGTCTCCGCAAAGTAACGCCTAATCTACAAATTATTTTTCGTCATATTGCAACCAGTTTACACAAAACTTTGGCAAATCTTATACTAAAACTTAACTCGGGAATCAGTGTATTTATTTTTGAATACCGCTTGACAATCCCTACAGTCCTTTTTTATTTTATTGTAAACAAACAGACGCGGCGAGGGTTCTTTTATAATTCGCAAGGATAATTTTCCACATCGCTACCCTTGACATATGCGCAGAGGTCTTGACCCACTGTCGACATTGCACCAATTGCAAGGAAGTGCACTGAATATAAATAAAGATTTTACAGTGTTGCCCGCGTATTGTGTATTATTTACTTAATCCTTCATGCCGCCTTTTAGGGTAGACAGAATGTTTCCTGCTGTCAGAAATTTATTAATATTTCATATTAATTTAAACATAATCTTGTTTACATATTTTTCTGTATTTTTATGAAATTCAGCATGTAGTGTTTGTAGAGGGGGAGGGGAGATCGAAAGGGTTTTGTTAAGAACAAATGTTGTTTTATCCCTGTTTTCGGGCACTGAAAAAACTGCTATATTTTTTTTAAAAAGCAAAGGATAATATTCCTGTCAATTGAAAAGCCATGATAGCTCATTTGCGTTACGGGTGATCCCGAAATCAGAATAATAGGACTGATGTCAGATAAAAAAATAAAAATTTAATGCATTTTTTTTTATGAAAAAAATTACAGAGCAAGGCTTGGTCACAGGTAAGTAAGTAATATTAAACTCAAACAGAACTGTATAATATATCAAAATTTCCCTTTTTTATATGTATGATACCATCGTAATATTATAAATGCGACAGTCTGTCTGTCTTAAACGTTTTCACGGCTAATAGTATTGATTAAATTAGGTACAATTGAAGCTCATATACCAAGCTAGCGTGTAGGATAAAAGCTGTGGTAGTCCAGCGGTATCACTGTGCGCCTCTTTCGAGAAGGTCTAGGGTTCAAACCCCGGGCAGGCACCAATGAGTTTTCTAGTAAAACTTATGTGTCTAATTGATAATTGTAATTTATCACACGCTTTTCGGTGAAGGAAAACATCGTGAGGAAACCTGCATATCTCTAGAGAATTCTGGGGATATGTGTAACCTACCAATCTATTGGAACAGCGTGGTAGGTCTTAGCTCCAATACTTCTACCCAAAAAAAAAAAAAACGGAGAGAAGAGGCCTACGCCCGGCAGTGGGATAGTAAACAGGCCGCTACTTACTATGTAGGATAATACATAAACAGTTAAATAAAAAATCAAAAAAATGCAAAAATCAGATATACAGGTAATACGTGAAGCCGCTAGCCACTTTGGTCAACTGATTAGTTTTACTTTGCAAGGTAATGCAAGAATTCTAAGAATTTTTTACCCACTTCTATTTCCTATATTACATATGCCCTAGATATATATAATTGTATTTCGCAAATTTTTTTAGTTATTTGAAAAATCATCATAGTGTGAACCTCCAAAGAATCACTTATTATCGCGAATTTTCAATTTATGTAACAGAAAATAAAATTCTTATTATAAAAGGCGAAAATAAATAGAATGATTTCCGAGTAATGTAAACGAGTAAGTAAAATAGAGAAATTTCACAAAAGAATTGTGAAATTAAATGTCGGTATAAGGCGGAGTAGAATTGACCACCCTGTTTCTTACCTAGGTGTCGTAAAAGGCGACGAAGATAAGTTGACAGGGAGTCATCCGGTCATAAAACACGTAGACAAATCATGTGACAATATATTTATAACATGTTATGCCGACCCCAATTAGAGTGGGATAAGGGCTGGAGGATAATGATTTGTGATATATTGATTTTTGATTATATTAATAATCCGATTAATATTCTTTAATATTGGTCAACGCCGTGTGGTATCCGGCGGAATACAATAATAGCACCCTCATTTCTTACCGAAGTGTTGTAAAAGGCGGCTAAGGTAAGTTGACCCACCGTGTGATATCCGGTTTAGTAGAATAGACCACCCTCTTTCTTACCGAGGTGTCGTAAAGTACGTGAGGTAAGTTGACGTCAGGCAGGCATCCGGTCATAGTATACGTAGCCAAATCATGCGACAATATGTTAATAAGATGTTGTGCCGACCCCATTTAGAGTGGGATAATGGCAGGAGGATAACGATTTGTGATATATTGATTTTTGATTATATTAATAATCCGATATATTCTTTAATATTGGTCAATGGTATTTGCATACAATTTCCGCACATGTTTCATTGTGTAGTGCCCTCGTACAGCCATTATTGAAACGTGTGGGCAGTAACTCTGCTAGTTCGCGGCGGCCGTTGACCCTGTGGCCGTGACACACTACCGGCCTGTTCGTAACATTACCGCGGAAGATACTTCGCAGTTTTTTTTTTATAATCCATACCTAACAGACAAGAAGGGACGAACGGGTCATCAGAAAAAAAAGTTTGATTCCAACTTTATCTTTTAAATTTAAATGAGTTAATCTTGTATTGTATATAGGTACATATATTTTCTAAAAAAAAATCGCAATTTACTTTGAATACAATCACAATTATTCGCTGTCAATCGTAAAGTCATGGCGGTTCATTTGGGGAACGGGTGGTCTAAAGAGGTGAAAATACCTAGGATCGAACCCCTCTTGCTCTAATATTTTTCCATTTTTCTGTTCACTTTTTTTCTTTCTTTTTTCTTTAAATTCATTTCTTTAAGCATCATGTTAACAATTACCGATGCTCGATCACCCAGGTACTCCATACTTATACAAGATTCGAAAGTTTGTCTGTAATGATTGGGGTTAAAGATGTATATTTTCTCAAAAGCACTTAGGTACACTGTTTACTTATATGAGAAATAAAATTAAATATTTTATTTACTTTAGACGCATGCACCACTGATATAAAATGAAATAATACTTATAAACAAAAAATAACATATAAATACAAGAGCAAGATTGCAGAGTTAATCGCCTAAAGCAATATTGATGAAGTTTGTGACAATTGTCGCTTATATTCAGTGCTAAAAAGTAGGACTTAAAACCCATTATTTAATAGAATAGCCTGATAGAATCAAAACATCTTTTATCTTTTGTCTAAAGTGTGCAGATATTAATCTATCTATATAGTTTTTAGTTTTTTCTTTTTTCTATACTACCCATATTTCACTTCATGTCCTTTTCCTTCTGTTACTTGAAAGTTGACTAGAAGAGATCCCTTTAAGGAATAAGTCCGCCTTTTACATTTGCTATTTTACTTTTCTTTCTCTTTTCTAACAATATGTATGTACAATAAATAAATAAACATATAGGTATTGAGAAGAAGTATTGAGTAATAAATACATAAAATCACTTAAACGAGTTGTGGGTACAGTTTATAATATATAAAAGCCAATTTTGTAAAAAAATGTCGTTCATCCCTTCTTGGCTATTAAGAATCGTGTAAAAAATAAAAAAAACAAAAAATACCCTCTTAAACCTTTCTAATGAATTGCTATATCTATTGAACAAAACTCAGTTAATATAGGTTAAGAAGTTTTTGAGTTTATCGCAAACAAACATAAAGTCAGATAAATAGACGCAGCAGAGTTTTGTAATACAATGAAACAAATATAATGAAAATAACTGAATTAATAATGAAATAATAACCAGTTAATAAGTAAACAACAGGTAAAGTTTATTATTTTTTGGGTAACATTCGGGAATGTTGCAAAACTGTTGACATTTATAAAAATTATAATACGTTAACTGTAAGTTATTATTACTTCATATGTCAATGCTTTCTATTATAATGCCAAGGATTTATGTGACAAGCAGTCGCGACTCGTGAACGTCAACTGAAACGTTAAAATACTCCCAAACATGTACAAATGTGTTATCCTGTTCCTGAAAGAAAAACGAGGATTTTATAAATATTATATGTGAGCCCGATATATAGGAATAAATTGTACCAAATTTCATCAAAATTGCTTTAGTAGTGCATATAATACTATTACCTACAATTTTTTTATAGAAAACTCGGTCTGTCTGGGGGAACCCGCTACCTTGGAGCTTAATTATTCCGCGAAAATATCAATCGATTTGTATTTACAGACAAGAAATCATTATATTTTGTTGATATACGAAATTGCTTTAAACCGCCACGTGGTATCCGGCTGAGTAGAATAGAGCACCCCAATTCTTACCGAGGTGTCGTAAAAGGCGACTGAGGTAAGTTGACCCACCGTGTGGTATCCGGTTGAGTAGACTAGGCCACGCTCAATTCTTAGCGAGTAGTCGTAAAAGCCGACTAAGGTACGTTGATATCACGCATGCTTGTAAAATACCTACCCAAATTTTTTAGTAACATGTTTAAGCATGTTGTGCTGACCCCACTTTGAGGGAAGGAGAATTATGATTATGACAGCAAAATGCTTTAATGACTATACTAGTAATGGTTTTTTTTTAATTTCATCTTCTATTTATGAAGCAACGGTAACAAGAATATTAACCCAAAGCTTCAAGCAATAATTGAAAGCATATTTAACTTCCTAATTAACTGTTTCAAAAATTGTAGAGGAATTTTGTTTTAAATATTTCCAACAATTTGGCAACGTATCTTCGTAACGAATACAAAAATAACATTTCATTCGGCTCTATGATTACGATCTTTGCGTTCAAAATAAATTATATACAGAAAAAAACACTATCCAACGATTTAAATATATTAGATAGCCTCTAACTCTAACTTTTCCTACGCGCATACAAAATATACAGAAAGGTTTGTGTTAGTTAAATGTAACTATGTTTTGTTAATTATTGTCAATTTCTCAAATTTCCCTCTTCATATTCAATCGATAGGCATCCAAAAAAAGTAAAAAGTAAAGTAACAGTCTCTTACTATCACTACTGGACATAGGCCTCTTCTCTCCGTGTTTGGAGAGAAGAATTGGAGCTAAGACCTACCACGCTTTTCCAATGCGGATTGGTAGGTTACACATATCTCCAAAATTCGCTAGAGACATGCAGGTTTCCTCACGATGTTTTCCTTAACCGAAAAGCGTGTGATAAATTGCAATTATCAATTAGACACATAAGTTTTAACAGAAAAACTCATTGGTGTCTGCCCGGGTTTGAACCTGTGACCTCCTTGAAAGATTCGTACGGCGTTACCGCTAAAAAACTAAATAATATAGTCAGTTCGGAAAATATTCCTATCAAAAGTAGTTTAAACGCAATTTCTCAGCCTAAGCTAATTTTTGACTTATCATAATAGTACTAAGTACCCAGGTTACCGAGCAGTAATTTTTTTTAAAGATATAAAAAAAATAAAAAGGAAAATTTAAAACAAAATTAAAAATAGTTTGCCAGGTAGGGCTCGAACCTAGGTATTTTCACCTCTCTAGACCGCCCGTTCCCTAAATGAACTACCATAATTTTACGTTTGACAGCGAAAATCATCTTTTGAATTTAACGTGAATTTTAGCATTTCCCCGAACACAGGGATAGAAAGACATTTTATTAAATGAAACCTAGCTAAATGAATGATAGTCTCAACTGGCGGTATAAATATTACTCTAGCTGATCCTCTATCAACCACTGCAAATATTTTAGATAAACTATATAATGAAGCTTTAGGTATAAGATCTAGTAGTAGTTAATTTTACTATTTTTTCTAAGCTGCCTATACAGAGCGACATAGTCGGTCACGACTAAGCTCTTTAATAAAGATTGAAAAAAAAACCTAGCTAAATTGAATTACCTCCCCCCCCCCCCCAGACCCTCACATGCCGAATTTCAAGAAAATCGTTGGAGCCGTTTCCGAGATTCGAAGAATATATATATATATACATACAAGATTAACTCATTTAAATATTAACACTAATAAAGTACTATTGCGTCACAGACATCGACAAATATGGAAAGAACACTAACCCACTAAATTCATATCACTATAAAATCAATCAATAAGGAAGTAGGAAATAGCAATATTTCTTTTGGAAAATATATCATCAACCAAACAAACCGATATCCTAATCTGGAGGCAACAGTATTTTGACCGCAGTTTGTATACAAAAACTATTAAATCGTGCCCAAAAAAGGTACCCAAGGCGAGGGAACCTCCGGAAACAATATTATCTTATAAATATTACATGTATTGTGTATTTTCGGTTTCAAATTAAGTTATCAAATGTTGAAAAAAATAATTCTCATAATTTATCGTAATTTGATACTAATTTTGATGGACTTTGTTTGTTTGTTAATAAATTATTCGTTCAAGGCTTCTCTTTAATTGATTCCGGACAGATTTTTTGGGAGATACATTTTGGATGTTGTTATTATGAGAAACTCTTACGCCGTGTGGTATCCGGCTGAATAGAATAGTACCACCCTCATTTCTTACCGAGGTGTCGTAAAAGGCGACCCGCCGTGTGGTATCCGGCTAAGTAGTATAGACCAACCTCATTTCTTACCGAGGTGTCGTAAAATACGACTGCGCTAAGTTGACGTCAGGCAGGTGGCCGGTCGTAAAAACGCAGCCGAATCATGTGACAGCATGTTTATAGCATGTTGCGCCGACCCCACTTAGAGTGGGATAAGGGCAGGAGAATACAAAGAGAGCTCTGGGTATATGTGGGACTTGAACTTTTTTGGTCCACCCGTAAGCCAATGGGCTTGACAGCTGAAATTTAATTTATTTTCTATTCAATATTTTAGCTTTTTTCAGTACTCGAAAACAGGGATAAAACGAAAATCCTTTACTTATAAATTTAGTTTATTTATATTATATGGTTTATTCCACTCCTCACTTCACTTACCTTAGTCACCTTTCACGACATCTCGGTAAGAACGGAAGGTGGTCCATTCTAGTCACCAGGATACCACACGGCGGATCAAATTACCCAGTCGCCTTTTACGATTCCTCGGTTAAAGTTGAGACTAAGAGACATATATCGTCATATCCATCCGTCACGTCCGACCATCCACCATACTAAACTAGAAATGATGATTTGGTATGTAAGCTGGCACGTTGGCGCAGTGATTAGTGAACCTGCCTTCAGCTCCGCGGGTCGCGGGTTCGATTGCCGCCGGCCCGCGGGCCAACATTTTCAATAAATGAATTTGTTGGTCTTTGAGCCTGGGTGTATATTTGTATGTAAGTATGTATTATAAAAATATATAAGTATATATTCACCAGTTGTCTGCCACCCATAACAAAGTATTAAATTACTTACTTTGGGGATGGATGACCGTGTGTGTGTCTTATATATTATTATATTTAATACGTTCATTTAAAAAAAATGTTGAATTTGATACCGGGAATCAAACCTGGGACTTTAGAATTATAGAACACGAACCACTACGTTATGGCGGCACTTAATTGCTGTTACTACACGGTAATATATGGTACTATACGTGTATTAAAATATCTCGCAGTAACTCGGAAGTCATACTTCCTATTGAAATGTGCCATTAATTGTCTTTAGAGAGGAAATCTGACAATTAAGGCCGCTTACGCACTAAAGACTAATCTATAGTCACATCACATTTGTGTTTATAATTATTAATTCAAATTCGAATTATTCTATTTCATGTTGGCTTTTACAATTACTATTAAATCGTCAAATTGTAGTGAAGTTTGTTTTTGAAAGATAACAAGAGACACGGCGGTCACTCTACAAAAATAATTGTTCTAATAATAAAAATATGATTACTAGCTGTGCCAGCAGCTTCGCCCGCGTGAAAATCAGTGTCACAATTATTTCCCGAATTAAATTTTGAACATACAGTAGTTAATGTGAGTTATTTATAAGAGATTTTTAAATAACTTTTACCGTTTACTTAGCGCAAGCACGGAAAGCTTAAAATTTAACCGTTTTCGCAATTTTTTTATTGCTGCTCCTCTCCTATTCATCTTAGCGTGATATTATATATAGCCTGTAGCCTTCCTCGATAAATGGACTATCTTAAATTCAAAGAATTTTTGAAATCGGTCAAGTAGTGCCTTAGATTAGAGCGTTCAAGCAAACAAACTCATCAGCTTTATGTACAAGTATAGGATTAACGAATAAAAATGCTCACAATTCATATTGATTGGTTTCTACTACCAACTCATGTACGGATTTCGCAAAATATACATTTGGAGGATAGATTCTTCTTTATTAGGTAAATCACAGTTTGCATTATCACATATTACAGAAAATATATATTATCATTACTTTTGTATTATGGACCTCCGTAAGGTAACGCCTAATTCTATGAATAATAACTCATGGTTGATGGCATGTTGTAGTTACCCCGTTTTGAACGTAGACTCATGCTGGTATTAGATGTCCTGATCATCTATTCAAATTCAAATTCAAAATATTCTTTATTCAAATAAACTTGTAAACAAGTGCTTTTGAATCGTCAACAATACAATACGATAACGAAATATACCATTTACATATATAGGTCGTAGTTATTATTTATTAAACGATTAGAGATGAAGACAGAAACGATTAGAGATTAGAGAAACGATAAAAGATTAGCATTAACTAAATAATAAAGTAATAAATTTTTTTTGGATCGTTACTGATCCGAGTATGTTTCTTATGAATCACGTGTTAGGTATTATACGTTAGTTGGGTACATCTGTGCCACATTTAGCTCTGTTTACTTGCCCTACATATGTATTCTGCAGCTAAACACGATTTCCATGACAATAAATAATCACTGCACTTAAATTACATTGAATTGTAGAAATAAGTCTTTTTAACCATCTATAGTGCCCTTGGATTAACACGTATTCGACCTTTTTTAATCGAACACCTTATTATCTGAAATGTCATGTATATTTATTTAGTTAACTATATATTCATTGAACATTACAATTATGTGTTACTTTAACTGCTTAACAACTTACGTATATTTGATAACAGGACATTAGAAAAAAATCTAGAAAGGTTCCAAAGATTTCTTACATTTTCTTATTCTCTCGCAAGAAAGCAATGTGGAAATGTAGTTAGTTATAAAAATTACGTTATGGAATGAACAATCTCCAAACTGGATGGATGATTACAGATGGTCCTTTCTGGATCCAATTGGAATGGAAAGAATAAATTTTGTAAATTTGTATTTTAAGTATTAATCTAGGCTAAGTATTTTTTGCAAATAATCTATGAAAACAATATCTGAATTAAAAAATAAATATATTGGTCACATAAACACACGGTCATCCGTCCCCAAAGTAAGTTAATGCTTGTGTTATAGGTGACAGATAACTGGTAAATATATACATATATAAATATATATATACACCCAGACTAACAAATTGTTGTTAGAAAATGTCGGCCCTCAGCCGGAACCGAACTTTCGATCCGTAGAGCTAAAGACAGGGTCACTACCAACTGCGTCAAATGGCCCAAATAAATATGTATTAAAAAAAAGATTCTTTCTGGTTCATGTTTGAAATTTTCCGGAGCAGTAGAGTTGACAAATAACTTGTTTGAGAAAAGAAGTAGCGTCTGCGAATTTTTTTTTTAAATTGATCTATATGCCTTACGTCTGGATTAGACCTTACAAACCGAAACCGGTCCGGGCGGGCGTGAAATATACAACCATTATAACGTCCGGTAATCACTGACATTGAATTATTTACTGTTATTTAAAACTGTAAGTTTAACAAACTCATTTCAATACGGAACGCTTATTGTAGGATATGTATATAAAATAAATCAGTACCTGACTCACCGAGCCTTGCATTGGTATTTTTTTAAAGATATCATCATCATCATTCTCTTACTCTTATCCCACTTTATGTGGGGTCGGCACAATATGTCTCCTTCTTCCATTCTCCTCTATCATTCGTCAACTCTGGTGCCACTCCTTTAAAATGCATATCATTTTTCACACAATCCATCCATCTTTTTTCGGCCTCCCCCCAGCCATACATCCATCCACATTCATATTAACTCTTTTGGTACCCCTTTTTTTAATTTATTTAAATATTTTGGAAACATACAGTATGTATAAGCTTTTATAAATAAAGTACACTAAAACGTAACTTAAACCGTTAACAGTTTCCTACAATTTAAAGTACATATAAATGAGAGTATAGCAATAAAATAGTATGATTACAGACATAATAAATATACGGAATTTTTTAATTATAAAAAAAAATACCCAAATGATTGTTTGTTTATTAAATTTCTAATATTTCATTTAAATTGTAAGAGGGAGAGATGAAAAATGTCAATATCAGAATTCAAGTTATTAACCTATAACCTATTTCCTGCGTATTTCCTTTTAGAAAAAGAAAAAGAAAAAGAAAAAGCGTATTCATTGCGTATTCTATCAAGTTTTGTCACACCACACATCCACCTTAACATTCGCATGCACATTTCTTTCATCTTTAAATTTTTTTAAGATATAAAAAATGTAATAAAAAAAGAAAAAAAGAGTCGGTGATCTGGGACTTGATCCCGGGTATTTTCATTCCATTAGTCCACCCGTTATCCACTGCTATTACAACTTTAATAACTGCCCACTTAACCGCTGCATCCTATATTTTAAATTTTTTTCATCAAAGATTGATGATCAAGGTGAAAGTTAAAAGAAAAGCAAAAATTTTAAGAGGGACAGGTAAAATAGAGACAACAATGCGACTGCTAATTTGATAATAGAATATCAATCCATTATAATATGTACAGGTCCTACAGTAAGCTTTACACGTTTAAATGATTATTCTTGTACATATATATGTATATTTCCTGAATTTCGGAAATGGCTCCAATGTTTTTCATAAAATTCAGCATGTAGGGATTTCGGGGGGAAAATATAGCTAGGTTTTATTGAAAAAAAGGCGTTTTATCCCTGTTTTCTGTTAAAAACCTGCTATAATTTTATGAAAGCAAAGGATGATTACGCTGTATGTTACAGTCGTGATAGCTTAATAGTGTAAGGGCGGTCTCGAATTATGAATACGAGGATCGATTCCAGATAAAATCTTTTTTTTAATTTTGGGCAAGTTTTATTTTAATTTTTTTATGCATTAAAAAAAATACTATAAGCTATGTAATAAATATATTAGTTTAATTAAGTTCGTCATTGTAAGCGTCATATTTGCATGCCCTAATAACCTGTAATTAAGATCGCATTTAGTTAAATAAGGTCATTAACAGGTCGTTGAATTTGATTGTAATTTGCTTGTTATCCTAAATAAATAGGGTAAGGGCACTAGTCGTATTTTACGACATCTCAAGTCGTAAAATACGACTAAGGTATGCTGAAGTCAGATGATGAGTTGATTTATTAAAGTTTCAACAAAAGCATCTGCTCTAACCAACCACGGTCCATACCTTTGAGAAAATAATACATGCAAATAATTAAAACAAATTATTATAATTAAGTAAATAAATTAATTTGTATTGTTCGCACGCCCTTTGCCTTTGTTAGCGTAAAACAATATCACACGTTCACAGATAACATTGAATCCCTAAGATATTTTATAACTTTTAGATTTATGCACGTATAAAGAACGCCTTATATACATACAATGGCATTTTGTACATTTACCGAGTGAATACAAAGTATTGCCATATATGAATCGGGAGTGTGCACTAAGAATATACATGTATATGTAAGTATTAACGCCTTTTACGACACTACGGTAAGAAATGAGGGTGGCCTATTCTTCTCAGCCGAATACCACACGGCGGGTCGACTTACCTTAATTGTATTTACGACACCTCCGTAAGAAAGAGGGTAGTCTATTCTACTCAGCCGGATACCGCACGGCAGATCGACCAATCTTAGTCGCATTTTACAACACCTGGGTAAGAAATCAGGGTGGTCTATTCTACTCAGCCGGATACCACACGGCGGGTCAAGTTACTTTAGTCGTCTTTTACGACACCTCGGTAAGAAATGAGGGTGGTCTATTCTACTCAGCCGGATACCACACGGCGGGTCGACTTACCTTAGTCGCCTTTTACGACACCTCGGTAAGAAAAGAGGGTGGTACTATTCTATTCAGCTGGATACCACACGGCGTAATATATGCATATTTGTATATGCAAGTATTAACGACTTTTACGACACCTCACTAAAAATTAGGGCGGTATATTCTACTCAGCCGGATCCCTACGGCACATTTCGCCATGAATATTGGAAGTATAAAAGAACGCGAGCCTTTGACCAGAGGGTAATCTAAAAACGTTGGGATGGTTGGGTTGTGTGAAGTATGTCATACATGTAAAAGAAATAGCGCCAGAGTTGGCGAATGATACGAGAGAATGGTAGGGAAAAACATGTGCCAACCTCACTTAGAGTGGCATAAGAGTAGTAAGTAAGAAAGTAAGTAGCGGCCTGTTATCCTCCCACTGCTGGGAATAGGCCTCTTTCATCCGTTTTTGGACAGAAGGTTTGGAGCTAAGACCTACCATGCTGCTCCAATGCGGATTACACATATCTCCAGAATTGTCTAGAGATATGCAGGTTTCATTACGATGTTTTCCTTCACCGAAAACCGTGTGATAAATTGCAATTATCAATTAGATACATAAGTTTTAACAGAACAACTCATTGGTGTATACCCGGGTTTGAACCTCCTTGAAAGAGTCACACGTTGTTACCGCTGGGCTATCACAGCTTACACACACAGAGTGGGATAAGAGGAGGAGAATGTTATTTTTCTAGAGATGTTTATATATATTTTTACATCACGATTGCACTTAAAGAGAATGTCAATGCAATGTTTACTCTACGTTTCATTGTCTTAAACATGACGCGAATGAGGTGTGAATAGTGTATTTAATAACAGTTTAAAGATTTACATTCACACGATAGCATCAGGTAAATAATTGTGTACAAATGTAATGGTGATATTATATTGCTATAATTCGCGATTAAAGAGAATCTATGTTAAGCTAAATGTAGAGTGTACTATCCGTTTTCAAACCTGATACATGCAGGATTCGTAAATGAAGATATTTTATCGTCAAGTTTATCCCCAGATGATGCTTTGGTTATGGGGCTAATTGTTGAGATTGTGTTAGTGTATTTGTAATGTTAGTATACCAACGCATTTTTGCTTCACGTGATGTAGGAAAAAAATAATGCTATTACAAATTCTATCATCAATCATATTGCAGTCAAAATTAGCTAAAAACATAAATAAATTTATAGACTTGTCGTTACTTTTTTTTTTAAGATCCGTTTTTTTCAAAGATTTCATTTAACCTGCCGTTTAATTATGAGAAGTAAAAAATTGCAAGTTAAATTTGACCCACTTCCCGGAGTCTGATAGAGATGAAATTTTACATACTAGTCCAGTCTCGATGACAATGCATGTTTATGATAAGTATGACGTATGCTGCCAGGATTTGCCCCAGACGAGAGAACTCCTCAACGGTTAACAGTATCATGAAATATTTTAAATCTTTTTTAAAAGCCTTTTTAACTGATTTGTTTTTGATAATTTAATCATTAACTTTATAATGTTAACCTTTTTCGAAAGCGTTATCATTGTCTGTCAGGCAAGATCAACCGGTTGAACTTCCGCAAGTCAAATCTCACAGCTAAACGGCAACGCCCCGAAATTGCCCATTGTTTTGAATCGATGACCCGCCTTGTGAGCTTAATATAATATAATAATAAATATATGGGACAATTACACATTCCTCGTTCCCAAACTTATGTTTAAAGTACCTGGTTGACCGACCTTAGCTCGGTAATATTTGAACCAAAAAAATGTTTGTGTAAAAGTTTGTCCTTGGTTTTCTTTTCTTCATTTTCTCCTTTTTCTACCGATAGAGGTCAAAGCGTCACACAGATTTGATTTAGGAGTTTCACACCACTCGATATAATGCTTGGTTGCTACTCGCGACCATTTCCAGGTTATGTTAACTTAAACTTGTTAACTTAATGTTTCGGGCTTACTGGATACGTTTTCTGGTGTGGGTTTTTCAAATCCTACATCTTAGATCTTCAACATCTATTTTTCAGAATTGGGTAACGACCAATCAAACAGGTTGTGGTCGACTGTTATCTAAACAATAGCCATTTAAATGTATCGTGACACTCTTTCCTGGTAGACATGAATGAATCTTTTGAAAAAATTGGATTACGCATTGGCGGGACCGCAACGAGAATTTGGCGTAACTTTTGCGCATCGCATGACTGTATTCATTGTGCTATGAATACTAATAAGTAAAACGTAAAAACCCAATTCTTATATTTATTTATTTAATACTTTTGTTGCAATTTGAATATGTTGAATACTCTGTACTAATTTTTATGTCTAACTTAAGTTTATTTGTCTGTCACTTCCCTTCCTTCCTGTATCTAATCAAGCAATGTTGCATAGTGTTAAGCTCTCAAAAATTATACGAAATATCAGCATAGCAGCGACTTTATATTATCTCTCCACCAGAATACATAAAAAAACAGTTTGAAGTAAATTTATAATGTCTTATTGCTGTAGCTGTGATAGCTCAGCGGTGAGACATTGCGACTCTTTCGAGGGATCCCGGGTTCAAACCCCGTACAGGCACCAATGAGTTTTCTATTAAAAAAACTTAAGTGACTAATTGATAAACGCAATATATCACACGTTTTCGGCGAAGGAAAACATCGTGAGGAAACCTACATACCTCTAGAGAATGCTAAGGATTGAAGCAGCGTGTTAGATCTAATCTCCAATACGACTCTTCAAGAAAACAAGCAAAACAAGCAAAACAATGAATATGATGCAAATTAAACTATAAAACTCAATTTCAAATTCAAAATCAACAATTCAGCCGAAAGGTGTTTAAAATCCATGCATTTCAATCATTCAAATTATCTGCAATTTTATTATATGCTTTTCATCTAAGCATATCTCTTACATTTAATTTAAACATTTCTGTAGTCTGGTCTAGTATAGTTTATTGTAGAAGCGAATACCGAGACCAACAAATAAGTTAACTCTGCTGAGTCGCGAAAGAAATCTCAAGGTTTTTATGACCTCTCGTATGTTTATGATGTCATCAATATTGGTCCAGCGAATTAGCAGTGAAAACGTAACAGACTGACTTTCGCATTGATATTATTAGTATGCAATATTATCTGTGATGATATACGAGATGTATACAGCAATTACACGGCGTGCAATCACGTTATATAACAAGCGTGGTTGTCGACACGCCGATCGGCTTACGACGCGACTGAGTTGTTTTACATACGTTTGTTTACTTGTTTATCTAAGAAGATTGCTGTCATTCAAATTCAAAATATGCTTTATTAAAGTAGACTAATTTCAGTAATTTTGAATCGCCAAATCATCATCTTCCTGCCCTTATCCCACTCTAAGTGGGGTCGGCACAACATTTTATAAACCTGCTGTCACATGATTTGGCCGCGTTTTTACGACTGGCCGCCTGCCCTCGACATTTTACGACACCTCCGTAAGAAAGAGGGTGGTCTATTCTATTAAACCGGATACTACACGGTGAGTCAACTTACCTTAGTCGCCTTTTACGACACCTCGGTAAGGAATGAGGGTGGTACTATTCTATTCAGGCGGATACCACACATCATAATTTTGAATCGTCAAATGTTTTTAAAGCTACCACTGATTCGGAAGTTTGCTCCTACCGCGAAGAACGCGAAGAAACTCGGTGGATAATCTTATCTTATTTAAGTACCTAATATCTGGGTGAACGAGCCTTGCTCGGTAATTTTAAACAAAAAAAAAAAAGAAACTTAAAAAAAAACGGTTGGCTGTAAAATCGGTTTTACGGCCAAAGATTACGTGACAACGTCTTTTTAAATGTGTTGGATTGGAGTGGGAGAGAGACGCAAGGCATTCGCCAGTCCGGCGGGCCTCTCTCTCGTTCGGTGACTCATCGTAATAGACGTGAGCGGGCGTTATATTTTTTCATGAGTGACTCCAAGCCGCAACCTAATTTAAGACGTTGTCACGTCAAAAATATTAGGTTAGGTGAGGCTCGATCCTGGGTATTTTTATTTCTTGCGACCACCCGTTCCCCGAATAAGCTACGCTGACTTGATAGCTAATGGCAAAAATTCAATTAAATATAAATTTTGGTATTTTTTAATACCCAAAAACAGGGATAAAACGATTTTTTTTCAACCTAGCTAGATCGTTTTCTCCCCCAAAACACACTACATGCTGAATTTCAGGAAAATCGTTAAATCCGTTTCTGAGATTCCGAAAATATATATATACACATACAAGATTAACTCATTTAAATTCTAGTACCTATGTAATTACCTATTTAAATTTCAGAGTACAGTTATTTGTAACAAAACCCCCAATCCTTTTGCGTATCCAATAAATTCAAATAAACTTGTAAACAAGTGCTTTTGAATCGTCAACTCTACTGCTGGTTCAGAAAGCTGTTCCTACCGAGAAGAGCCAGCAAGAAACTCAGCGGTTGCTCTTTTAAAAATACAATTCTTAACACTAGTTACATTTAATCGTATCTATCTTGTACAGGGTCGAACAATATCTATATCCACCTTAAGTGGGGTCGGCAAAATATGTTTTATTTATTTATTTAAACAATTATTTACAGGCTACATCTTAATCAGGATGTAGACCCACTTAAAGATAACCACAACTTGCGAATTATGTTGTCAAATGATTTGGCTAGGAATTTAACGACCGGCCACCTATTAGACGTGAACTTACTTGAATAACCATTTTCAACAAAACTCCCAATCCTTTTTTAAACCAAACAATTTCAGTTCCAACATCTTGGTAAAAGGTGAATTGTAATTTTACTTTTGATTTTGCTAGTCTATTAAATAAAAGTAGGACGGACTGAGAGACGTGTTATCGAACGATTAAATATAACGAAAAATCCTTGATTCTATTCATAGAATACATCTGAGAAATAAAACTAAAAGCGTTCGTCATAAATAATCACCATTCTCTAGACATAACTCTCGGGCCATTTCCGATTTCCGCATGACGTTCATACTTGACTTTACGGCAGTATTTGATATACTAAATAGGTTTCGGCGTATATCTTATATCTACAGAAAACGCCGTGTGGTATCCGGCTGAATAGAATAGTACCAACCTCATTTCTTACCGAGGAGTCGTAAAAGACGACTAAGGTAAGTTGACCCACTGTGTGGTATCCGGTTTAGTAGAATAGACCACCCTCTTTCTTACCGAGGTCATAAAATACAACTGAGGTAAGTTGACGTCAGGTAGGCGGCCGGTCGTAAAAACGCAACCAATCATGTAACAACATGTTTATAACATTAAGTGGGATCGGCAGAATATGATATCATGTTGTCACATGATTTGGTTAGGTATTTAACGTTCGGCCACCTGTTTGACGTTCACTTACTTGAGTCGCCTTTTACGACACCTCGATAAGAAATTAGGGTGGTCTATTCTACTCAGCCGGATACTACATGTCGAGTTAACTCACCTTAGAACCCTTTTACGACACCTCGATAAGAAATGAGGGAGCTCTATTCTACTGGCTGCGTATTTAACAACCGGCCACCTGTTTGACATGAACTTACTTGAGTTGCCTTTTACGACACCTCGATAAGAAATGAGGGTGGTCTATTCTACTCAGCCGGATACTACGTGTCGAGTCAACTTACCTTAATCGCCTTTTACGACACCTCGGTAAGAATTGAGGGAGCTCTATTTTACTCAGCCGGATTTTCTATAAATCTACTGAAAGGATTTTTGTACTTTCAATTATTAGATGCAGCCCTCCAAAAACGCGCCGCCTTAAGCCGAGGTTCGGTCTCGCAGGAGACACCCTTAAGGCGACGCCCCCTGTAGGGCGGGTGCTTGTAATGCACCCGCTTGTATTATCCATTTCTTCTCGGCGATGCTTCCGCGCTCGCCCGTCTTATCGGTGACGCTGTCAAAGCCATTAAGGGCTAACAGCATTAGTCAAATTAGAAAAAAAATAAAATTTGTACAGTTTTTACTAAAAAGTAGAGCAATCTTTCCGGAAGGTTTATGTTGATAGTAAATTACCGTTGTACGAAATTATATTTAAAAGGTTGCGCGGTTTTTAAAAAAACTCACCTGGTGGGAGCATTATTCGCGTGCGCCGCGTAAATCAGTAGAGATACACTAAAGAATTTTAGATATACTAAGATACCATAAAAAAGTCCGCCACAATATGTATCTATCTACCTCTTATGATTTTTACAATAAGTACTTCTGCTCAAAATTTAAATTCGGAAAGAAAAATTGTGACACCTTGATGACCACGCGGGCATAGCCGGTGGCACAGCTAGTAATATATTATATTTAAATATGTATTCAAAAATATATAAGTATATATATTTTACCAGTTTTTTTTTTCACCAGTTGTTGAGAGTTGTCTGTCACCCATTATACAAGTATTAAGTTACTTTGGAGACGGACGGCCGTGTGTGTAAGTGTTCCGTATATTAATTATTACTATTTATTATTATTTTGAGTGTCAGTTTGATTAATAAATATGATTTTAAATTGCATTAATTATTATACAATTCGAATGCAATTGAAAATATCTCTGACACGTATGTACCCAAGGCTGTTCTTTCGACTGTTTTCGGTTTTATTCGGTCGAACCACTTTCGATTTCCGCATTTCGTTTTGGCAGTAAATAGTAAATACATATAAATCAAATAAATCTTTTAAAGAATTCGTGTAGTTAATCATACTAGCTTCCCGTTGCCGCCGCAATAAGGCTGTATAAATAGCTCTTGAATAAAGGCCCATTTTTATGTCAGGAAAGCCCATTAGAATCTCTCTAGGAGGGGCTCTCATGGGTTCAAAAACAGTGGCTTAGTAACATGCCTTTGCTTTAATTATTATTATCTCTAATATTTAAATGAGTTAATCTTGTATATATGTATATTTTCGTAATCTCGGAAACGGCTCCAAACGATTTTCCTGAAATTCAGCATGTAGGGTTTTGATGGAGAAAAATCGATCTAGATAAGTTTTATTTTTAAAAAATTTCGTTTTATCTTTGTTAATTTTTTTTTAATTTACGTTGAATACAATCACAATTTTTCGCTGTCAAACGTGTCATGGTGGTTCATTTGGGAAACGGGCGGCCTAGAGAGGTGGAAATACCTAGGTATTTTCACCTCTCTAGACTCACTTTCACTCTCTAGATCAAGCCCCACCTACCCTATTATTTTTTTAATTTTTCTTTTCAATTTTTTAATTTTTTTTTACATCATTTTAAAAATTACCGACCAAGTCTCGTTCACCTAGGTACTTATTATCAATATGACAATTTATTTACTGTGACAGATTTTCTATGCAAGGTTAGTAAATGTCGCAAGCAATTGTCAGTTAAACTGAACGTATGCCGTGCAATATGTGTAATTTATCTATGCAATTTTATGTATTTCCCGGAAAGACGCCACCATACAATCTCGTGTTGATAATCTAACTGAACAATTTTCATGGGATTCTAGAACTATTTTATGAAATTACTGTAATGAGTGGGATTTTTAGCTTTCCGCATTATTAAGTTTTGCTGACTGTTTCCGATAGCCTGTGTAGTTTTAATTTCAAAATCTATTTATATTTACGTTTTTGAAGGATTCAGAAGACGGGTTTTACGTTTGTTTTTTATGAAGGAATATACCCGAAACTGCTTACAAAGAACGCTTGGTTATAATTAATAATCCATACTAAAAATATATACTGAATAGATCACCCTCATTTCTTAACGAGGTGTCGTAAAAGGCGAGTAAGGTAAGTTGACCCGCTGTATGGTATTCGACTGAGAAGAATAGACCACCCTCATTTCTTACCGAGTCGTCATACACGGCGACTAACGTAAGTTTACCCACTGTGTGGTATCCGACTGAGTAGAATAGACACGCTCTTTGCTTAGAGGGTGTCGTAAAATGCGACTAAGGTAGGAAATATTTGTATCTTATATATTACACAAATTTAATACAAGACATAAAATATTAATAATTTATCCTTTAATGAAAATATTAAGTTTGTTTATAAATGTTATTTATAATGTTGGAATAAACCTATATACAAAATTTAATATTTCAGGTGTTTATGCATTCCGTACAAGTCATTATGTATCTGCAATATTGCATTTTACTAATAAATATCAGTCCAGTCTTTTCATCCGACGTTTATTATCTTCCGAGTGAGGCGTCCGCTAATATCTAAACTCGTTCAGAAACACATGTTCCGTAAACAGTTCTATATCAGTAACGAGTAAAAGCTACAAACAATAATGCGTTATAAAACTACTGGCGGCAACGAAAAGCAGCTTCAGTGCGGCCGAGAGCAGCGCAAGGTCAAGAGCATACAACCTCTTTCGGAAACAGTCGATCGCTAGGTCTTAACTGTGATGTGACAAGAACGAGTTAATAAAAAAAAAATAAAAAAAATAAACTAGAACATCAATTCGTTCTTAATTTAAAAGTAAATAAGTGAACACGTGTTCGTTCCAAATTTAAACGCTGCCCTGTGTTATACGAACAGATTCCCGCGCAATATTGTGTTTGGAAAATTGGGAAATTTCTCTAATTCGAGAATTTGTGTTTTGACTTCTTTATTATAAAATTTTTAAATTGGGTACTACGGATAGTTCTGAGTGAGTATTGTTATACTATTATTACTATTGTTTACTTATTTTAAATATATAGTATATAATTTTTTAATATTAATATGTTATTTTATGTTCTTTTAATAATTTCGACCTTGAGGATGGCATATGCACACAGTTTTATACTATCGCAATGCCATCCTCGCAAATGTAGCATTTATGTATAAATAAATAAATAATAAATAAATAAATTATTATTTTTTGTAAACTATTAACTACTTTTGGAAATTCTGTCAAAATCGTGATATCATTAACGAAAAATATATTTAAAATTCAGTTCTAAATAATCAATTAAAACTTTAAGTTTATAAATAATACAATGTTAGTATCTTATAATATATAAGAGATTATTCTTATTTAGTGCACAATTTTTTTAAAATTCGAATGTACGTTTCGAAATTAATATTTGTTTGGTTTCTGTATGAAAAATGAGAAAAATAAATTTAATTAATGTTTATATAGCAAGTATAAAATGTTTTAAATAAATTTTATAATCTATTTTAATAGCTACCTACCCAATTACCTAGGTTTACATTTAATGTAAGTTTTTTTTAATACAATATTTTTGAGTTTTTATTATAAGTAGAAACTTACAGTGAATTTGTTTGAGCCGCTAAGAAAAACCGAATTAAACTTTATTATTTTGATTAAAACAATAAAACAATTAATAACTTGCGATCGAGGGGTCGTGGGATCGAATCCCGAACATTATACCGACGTGAACCCACTCTTAATACAAGGATTTAGATAAGCTGAGGGGGTTAACTAGTTAAATAGTAATTTGTAACCCAAATTGCTAGTAACCTTAAAAAAACAATCTGACGTTCATGTAGGCGTTATTTATATCTATGATTTGACTGAGTTATAAAAAAACCCTGATATTTTAATAACTAATATTTTTATCTAACAAAACTAACAGAGAATATTCATTAAAACTTAACCACTTATGTCGTGATCGATCCGTCTATATTTTATAATTATTCAAGATCTTTTCAAACGTCAAAATAAACAGATTAAAAATTATAACATCTATAAAACAATTTTTTGTACATTAAATTAATATGTACGTTGATTATACACACTAATTTAATACATATAAATAATTCAATTCAGAATTGTTGTTGTTATCAAAAGGCATGACGACTCTTATCAAACTGCGTACGTAACTGAATAATACTAACAAAGCTGTTTTTGTAGCCTTTGACTGTGTTATTTTACCGTACAGTACAGTAACGGCCTGTTACTATCCCAGTGTTGGGCATAGGCCTCTTCTCTCCGTTTTTAGAGAGAAGGATTGGAGCTAAGACGTACCACGCTGCTCCAATGCGGGTTGTTAGGTTACACATATCTCCAGAATTCTCCAGAGATATGTAGCTTTCCTCACGATGTTTTCCTTCACCGAAAAGCATGTGACAAATTGCAATTATCAATTATACACATAAGTTTTTAATATACAAACTCATTGCTTGCTCGGGTTTGAACTTGTGACACCCTCGAAAGTCTCACGGTCTCACCGCTGACAACTTCATTTTACGGTACAACCACATCTACATACATACATCACCTGTTGTTTTATAATTATTTATATTTTTATTTATAAAAATTAAATTGCTCATAACATAGACTAATATTACTTACATAATATTACTCTTCTACAAACATTAAATGCGGTTTGCATTCAAATATAATAACGTCTTGGAAATGTACTAGAAATATTTTAATAACCGTGAGAGATGTCTCTGTATTTTGAAAACACGAATCATTGTTTCAATGTACATTGTCAAAAAAACACAGGACGTCCGTTATGTCGTCGTTATGTTAAAATAATAAGCTTTAAAATCTCTTTAATTAATATGTAGAAACTAGATATTCGAATTAGTATGGTTTCAAATTTGGCGAAAAGCGGGAAACATCGTCCCATGGGATCGTATTTAATGGCTTCAAGTATGCCAAGATTCGTCCTTAGGCAAAGATAGCAATGACAAAATGTAGAGAGTTATACGAATTATATTTTGGAAAAGCAACCACCGAGTTTCATGACTCTTCTCAGTAGGAACAGCTTTCTGAACTAGCAGTAGAGTTGACGATTCAAACATGTTTACAAGTTAATTAAATAAAGAAAATTTTGAATTAGAATTTAAACATGTATACTTTTTTGCATAGGTATACATCAGTTTTACCTTTCTGTAATTCTTTTACGCACGCCGTGTGGTATCCGGCTGAATAAATAGTACCACCCTCATTTCTTACCGAGGTGTTGTAAAAGGCGACTAAGGTAAGTCGGCCCACCGTGTTGTATCCGGTTTAGTAGAATAGACCACCCTCTTTCTTACCGAGATGTCGTAAAATATGACAGAGGTAAGTTGACGTCAGGCAGACGGCCGGTCGTAAAAACGCAGCCAAATCATGTGACAGCATGTATGTAACATGTTGTGCCGACCCCACTTAGGGTGGGATAAGAGCAGGAGGATGATGATGTAATTATTTTACGCATAAACTTTATCTATGTCAAAGCTCACATATATTAGAAAAGGCTAAAAAGTTTTATCTTAATGTAATAATTTAAAGATAATTATCACAAAATAACTTTCGGAGCCTAAACAATTAACAAAAAAAATTATTAATACAAGAAATTAGTAAATGACTGGTAGTCAATTTAGTAAATTATAACCTAATAAATTACTACATAAACTAATTAACGTATTTGCTTGTAATTTTATTTTGTCAAAAACTTCAGTTTGATTATTTAGGTTGGGGTTTTTTTTGAATTAACTTGTATTTTGCAATGAACTTTTCAAAATAAACTACGACAGTTCAGTTAATAACAGAGATAGGTAGTCATTTACTTAAGTAAGTAAAGTAGTAAGTAACGGCCTGTTACTATCCCACAGCTGGGCATAGGCCTCTTCTCTCCATTTTTGGAGAGAAGGGTTGGAGCTTAGACCTACCACGCTGCTCCAATGCGGATTGGTAGGTTACACATAACCCTAGAATTTTCTAGAGATATGCAGGTTTCCTCACGATGTTTTCCGTCACCAAAAAGCGTGTGATAAATTGCAATTATCAACTTTTTTGGCAATTGCAATTGTCATTTACTTAAAAGGTATTTATTGGTCTGTCTATAATATATTTGACGTTTATTAAGACAAACTAACATAAAACATACACGCCGTGTGGTATCCGGCTGAATAGAATAGTACCACACTCTTTTCTTACCGAGGTGTCGTAAAAGGCGACTAAGGTAAGTCGACCCGCCGTTTCGTATCCGGCTGAGTAGAATAGACCACCCTCATTTCTTACCGAGGTGTCGTAAAATACGACAGAGGTAAGTTGACGTCAGGCAGGCGGCCGGCCGTAAAAACGCAGCCAAATCATGTAACAGCGTGTTTATAACATGTTGTGCCGACCCCACTTAGAGTGGGATAAGGGCAGGAGGATGATGAAACTAACATAAAACATACAAATTGTAAATAACATCTTTCTTTCAAATTGTTAAGCGCGTATAGCACCATAAGTACGCATGCTGTGTACACCTGTAAGTAAGGATGTACTTGTAGCAGGACACAATACTGTTTATGTTTAATTATGTTTAAATTTAGTTTAAGTGCATTCTTGTTGGTGTTCCAATAAATAAATAAATAAACATTATTCAAATTCAAAATGTTCTTTATTCAAACTTGTAAACAAGAGCTTTTGAATCGTCAACTCTACTGCTGGTTCGGAAAGCTGTTCCTACCGAGAAGAGCCAGCAAGAAACTCGGCGGTTGCTCTTTATATATTCTCTTCTTATACATAACAGACGTTTACTTATGTTATGTTTAGTTATAGCGAAGGTCTTGTTGGGGTGATGGACATTTCTATTGTTGCCGTGACCTCAAATCACTGATAAGGGAGTGATGACATAAAGTCACACACTAGCACTTTGAGTAAGTAAACATTGTGAATTGATAACGAATGATGAGCCACAATGAATAGCGCATTCATCATCATCCTGCCCTTATCCCACTCTAAGTGTGGTCGGCACAACATGTTATAAACATGCTGTCACGTGATTTGGCTGTGTTTTTACGGTCGCCTGCCTGACGTCAACTTACCTTAGCCGTATTTTACGACACCTCGGTAAGAAAGAGGGTGGACTATTCTACTAAACCAGATACCACACGGTGGTTCAAATTACATTAGTCGCCTTTTACGACACCTCGGTAAGAAAGAGGGTAGACTATTCTACTAAACCAGATACCACACGGTGGTTCAACTTACATTAGTCGCCTTTACGACACCTCGGTAAGAAATGAGGTTGGTACTATTCTATTCAGCCGGATACCACACGGCGTAATGAATAGCGCATTCATTGGTAGATTTTAAACTATCGCGATTCATATTTAGGTGATGGCACTTTTAATTGACCATGCACTTGTAATTGACCGTTTTGTATGAAAATTTAACTAATAAGCGTTTTGTTTAATAATATCTTTAATATTTAAATGAGTTAATCTTGTATGTATATATATATTTTCGGAATTTTTTTCACCAATTTTCCTGAAATTCACCATGTAGAGGGTTTTGGGGGGAGAAAAATCAATCTAGCTAGGTTATATTTAAAAAAAATTGTTTATTCCTGTTTTTGGACATTAAAAAATACTAACATTTGTATGTATAACGCTATTTTTTCCGCAAACTATCAAGTCAGCGTAGCATATTCGGGGAACGGGCGGTCTTGAGAAATGTGAATACCTAGGATCGAGCCCCACCTACCTAATTATTGTTTCCTTTTTTCATTTTTAAAAAATTACTGTTCAACCAGGTACTTAAATTTTAAAAAATAGGTTACAGTTCTGAGCTTTTGGGCAGTTGTTAATAGATGGCAACAGGTAATTATAAATTTATTTTTCATTAGCTAAAACAAACAAAACACCCAAAAACAAAAAACGAAACACCCAATTTGAACTATAGCTCAGTAAAAAAAAAAATAAACAAACTGAAACTAAGTTAAGCAATAAAACCGCCATTTGTAAAGTATAATTTTCTCTTAACCAGTTATTTATGTTTTTATTGTAAAAAAGTATTAAATAACTAAAAAAACTAACCAAAGTCACGTAATGTCGATATTGCTGTCATAATTTTGTAATTCCTTATGTATATTATAATTACATAAATATAAACAATATCATAATAATTAGTTAGTGGGTAATTATGTCACAACTAAGTTGTCTTAAGTCAGTTTGTTTACATTTTAAGATATTTTATTTAGTATATTTTTTTTTTTTTTCCAGTTTTGAGTGAGACACGGGGTTGTTTAAGTGACTCACTGGTGAGAAACGCCCCACTCGGCCAAACTCATCCAGGTCAAGGGTGGCGACTTCCGCTATTGGATACGTCCACCGCCACCCTGCCTGTGAAGCAATGAAATTAACACAGTCTTTTCTAAAAATATTACATAAATTACCATATACAAGTTTTGAATAAGCCGCTTAATGAATAAATACAAATTATCCTCATTTCGTTACTTATAGTTTAAAAAGAAGTGAAATACAATTTAGTAAAAAAAAGAAAGATGGTATATAAATAATAAACAATGCAAAATCAGTCAAGATAATTAATACTTATACTATTTAAGATACCGACATCTGTAATACTGTTTATACTGTATAGGGGGGGGGGGGGGGGGTTGAATGAGAATAAATATCATGATATATATTCTTTTTTCTTTAACCGCTAAATATTTTGTTATACCATCTATTTTTTTTTTATTATCTTATGTTTATTGTTATCCATTTATTTATTTCTTATTTGCCTAGGCACATCGCTATAGTTTATTGATTTTTATCTCTTAATTATTTATGCCTATTACTACTTTTCTTCTTCTGTTTGTTTGTTTGCTGCACCTATTTTAATTTTCTGTTTGACTCTAAGGTTGACTGGTAGAGAACGCTTAGTTTAGTGTTAAGTCCGCCTTTTGTACTTTTATCTTAATAGTGCAATAAAGATTTTAAAAAAAATACCACACGGCGAGTCGACTTACCCTCAGTCGCCTTTTACGACACCTCGGTAAGAAATGAGGGTGGTACTAATCTATTCAGCCGGATACCATACGGCGTATAGATTAATTATCAACATTCTAAGGAAATAATGCCTAATCTATTTTTATCCTTACCTTTACAATTAGATCAATGCGAACTTCCTTTTAGTGGCAATCGGAAACAAACAATATCGCACATTCATTCGGTTAACGGAAGTGAACGTAAAGCGTTCATAGCAGCTTTAAGTATTTACTTTGTGTATAATTATTAAAACATTAATAATCTATACAAGGAGCTTTGGTTAATTGTATACAAGCTGCATCGCGACTTCATATAAATTGACTTCATGTAAAATGTCGGCGGGGCGACTAAGGTAGTCGCCTTTTACGACACCTCGGGAAGAAATGAGGGTGGAACTATTCTACTCAGCCGAATACCACACGGCGGGTTGACGTACCTTAGTCGCCTTTTACGACACCTCGGTAAGAAATGAGGTTGGTCTATTCTACTCAGCCGGATACCACACGGCGGGTCGACTTACCTTAGTCGACCTTTATAACACCTCGTTAAGAAATGAGGGTAGTACTATACTATTCAGCCGGATACCACACGACGGGTCGACTTACCTTAGTCGACTTTTACGACACCTCAGTAAGAAATGAGGGTGGTACTATTCTATTCAGCCGGATACCACACGGTAATGATAATTGTGTTACAAAGGTCGTTATTGTAAAAATAACTGCTGGGAGCTTTGAAACTTAAAATGACATGAAAATGTGTTTTTGTTACAGGAGGGTAGCGGCGGCGCGGTACAGCGACCGGCGCGTGCGCACCATGCTCGCTAGCCTAAAAGGATTCTGGAAGGTCTGCCGCTATGGGGACCTCTATATGGTAAATATATGCAAAAATGAAAATAAATTACTTGTTACAATCTTGGGACCATTCCACGTGGGCATGATTTGTATAGTCCTAGCGTGTAAGTAATTTAAGATAGATATAACTTGTACATTTTTGCTGTAAACAAAATTCAAATCTACTGTTACAATTATATCTGAAATCTGTTATGAGGTATAAAATATCTGTGTCCGAGAAAACCGCTCTTTCTGTTTAGGTTTCAAATATGAAATTAATGACGTCCCAACGGCTTTTTACGTATTTTACATGCTGTTCTAAATTTTGGAACAACCTAAAAGCTACTTTCAACTCTATTCTTATTCTATCTATATAAATAACCTGCAGTTTGTCCCTACCTGCAGTTTGTTCAACCGGGAAAATATGAGATTGATTTTTTCTACACTCTACTTTACTCATATTTAACAATTTTTTACAAACATTTGGACCTGGGATATAACGCGTGGAATTTATATTAACTTCTAAAGTATCTATTTAAAGTTTTGAAACTTATATTAAATCGCTTTTATTGGTTCAATACCCGGCTGCGATGTCATCAGAGAAATTATTACTCTTATAAGACTATTATTGCCGAGCTATCATACTGATGTCTGTAGTAATAATTCAATAGATGACCGTTAAAAGTAAACTTTAGTCATCACTTAGGTTATCAGAGAGGCGGGTTGGAAGTTGTACATACGTACGTACAAAAGTATACTATAGTCGGTCGCCAAAGTTTTATCAGTTCGGAATCATGACCAAGACATTAATAATACAGTAGTAATAAACCTTTATCGATAATTTCAAATAAACAATACATTAAATGATATACTACTTCCGGTGTGGCCACGCAAACATAAAAGTACGTTTTTGGTAAAACATGATTGTAAACCTTGAAATAATATAAAGGAGTCTTCATAAAGAGGTATTTGAATCGCGCGGTTGTATTATTGCGATTTATACCGAAAACATTTATTGCCAATAAACATACATATAATCATTCTTACATATGAAACAAAGACTCTGGCGTCTGTCTGCTGTTCGCAAAAAACCACTAGAACTACTGAACAAATTGTTATGTGGATTTCTACTATTGATATTGATTGACGAGGAAGGCTTTATTGTGAAGAATTGTGAGGTTTAGTTGAAGTAAGACGTTAATTGTTGAAAATAAAGAAGACATCAATCCACCTGGAAGCTTTCATCAACTTTTTGAGATATAACAATACAATGGTAGGTATCGTAGGATTATACCTCTTTTATACAGCCACAAAAAAGTGGGCCTGTAACGCTTTTACAGATGATCCGCTGGAGAAATATTAATGAAATTTAGTACAATTGATGCGTCTTTAGCGGGCTATCATATAATATAAGAAAATTTCCATTTTTATTTCGGAAACAGGAAAAATACATAGACAATTGAGTGTATTTTAGCGCAACAGTTGACGCTTACGAAATTAGTAATAAACTTTCTTATTGTAAATTTACAAAGCTCTATTTCATTAAGAACATACTGCAAGATTTTGGTATGCATGACTGTTAGTAAAAATTGTTTGACAAAAAATTTAAAGTAAAAATTGCTGATTTCGGTATGCATGAATGTTAGTATAAAATAATTATTCTATAATCGTGCGATCGCTGTGTCTGTCTGAAGAGACAAATCTTGTCGCACAATACAAGATATGCGATCGCTTTTTTCTTGAACTTGAACTCACAGTCCGAGCATTGACAACATCTTGTGGTTAGTTAAACCATAAATAGACGATCGAACACGGTTTGGTCGAACCGATTCATTGTGCGGTGCGCTCTAGCCGCTACATCATTGTACTGAACCATATACCCGTCGGGTTGTTTTATTGCTAGTAACTTGTAAATACCACCTTTCAAATACTTGAAATACGTAAATTTAATACTGTGTATTATTAGTTTTGTACTGCAAATGCCAATTCAATGGCAATTAACTAAAATGACATCAGTCGGTGCAACTATTGTAGCAACAAATGGGAAAAATTTTATGAGCTCATATTAAACTTAAGTTCTATACCGGTTTTCATCACAACTTCTGATAAAAATAATACTATAGAGTAAAGCAACTAACATAATTATTTTAGCAACCCGCGAAGGTTGAATAGGGATTGAATTGCTGGGTGGCTCGTTGCGTCCGAACTTGTTTGAGGCGTACCAAGTACTGTATGTTTAACAATCGAACCAACGTAACCGATTAATAAAAATAATGTACGGCTTACTATGCGCTACACAATCGAATAGAGGCCGAGAGCAAACCGCGTTCGTGATTCGGCTGCAACATGTTCGATCGTCTATATATGCTTTTAGACAATTAGATGGGAATTACCAGTTAATACTTTTAATTAAGCTCATTCTAAATCTAATTAGGTTTAATATTACATCAATATTTCGGTCAATATCAACAATTTCTGTCAACATCTCGTTCTTTGTATAGTAAGTTGCAACTATTTTCTAACAAGCTAGGAAGAATACGGGATGTTTTGTAGTGTTAATTATTTTCAGGATTCTTATGAAAGATTTTTTTAAATTTTAACGGAACGTAATATGCTTACAGTTTAAAAAAGTTATTTCTATAAAAATTATCTTAAAAAGTTATACTTATAAATCTTACTATTGATGTCATAAAATTTGACGCAGCTACTGCAACGGGGCGCAGCTGGTTATCATATCCCACCCTTATCGCATCTTCATTATCATCTTTTAAACATGTTGTTACATGTTTTGGCTAGTTATTTTTACGACCGCCCGCCTGCCTGATGTCAACTTACCTTAGTTGTCTTTTACGACACCTAAGTAAGAAATGAGGGTAGTCTATTCCACTCAGTCGGATACCACACGGCGGGTCAACTTACCTTAGTCGCCTTTTACGCGGTAAAAAATAAATAAAAATAGCATCATTTCTAACCAGTTGTAGCTTCATTAAATCTACCTGGTAGTACCTTTGATGGACTTTCCTGAAATTCAGGATGTAGGGGATTTTGGGGGACAAAAATCGATCTAGCTAGATTTTTAAATAAAATCTTTTTTTTTTAATTATTATAAATCTTTTTAATTTAATATAAATCACTATTTTTGCCGTAAATTGTCAAGTCAGCGTAGCTTATTCGGGGAACTGGCGGTCTCCAGAAATGAAAATACCTAGGATCGAGCCCCACCTATCCAAAATATATTTTTTGAATTTTCTTTTTTTATTTTGTAAAAAATTACTGAACAAGTTTCGGTCAAGCTAATACAGGATTAACTCATTTAAATATTGAAAGTTGATCTTTGATGATTTAAAAGTGCTTGTAAAAAGATTATTTGAATAAAGATTATTTTTATCTTTATTTAGTTACAGTTACACCCGCATTGGGTTACTATACGACACGCCGAGTTATTTCGGTCGGAGTCAAAAATCGCGAGTACTTTAGCGACCTTGGTGTGACCGGTAAAATGTTTACAAACAATGTTTATTTATCTACGTCAATGCAAGTTAGCTAATCGAAAACGTAAAATATATCACTTGCCTTATCTAAATGGCAAAATAGTTTAGAAAACTTCATCTTCAAGCTTATATAATACAAAAGTAATAATAAAATTATTTTTCTAAAATCGCAATTTTGGTCGTGGAGTCAATCTCCTAATGATGCTTCGGTTGCGAGGCGAAACGATTGTTGAATTTGTGATAGTGAACGTATATAGTGCTTGTGTATTGTGGTGGCGGTAGTGGGGCTTTGTGCATGTGTTTTTTACGAATCCTGCATGTATCCGGTATGATAACCGATTGTCCACTCTACATTTAGCATTATATATATTTTCTATTTTACTTCATCGCGGATTATACCAAAATAATTTTATTATTACTTTTGTATTATGGATCTCCGCAAATTAACGTCTAATTCAATAAATGATTATAGACATAACAAAAGCCGGCCATCTCTAAATATAGCAATCGTCGACTAGTGTTCTTCAACTTGAACTTCTTGGCCGACCAAAAGCCCAATGTCATTTCCAACCAATTACATTCATTTTGTCGTTAGAATGCGCCGCGGACCGGAAAAATATATGTTTCGCGTGTTGTATTTCATACAATTGACAACTATCTTTTTTTATAACTTCATTTTTTAGTTACATTTCATGTACCTAACAATATTAATTTAAAGTACCTGATTGACATAATTTTTTTCAAAATAAGAACACACTTAAAAAAAATAATAATTGGGTAGGTGGGGTTCAATCCTAGGTATTTTCATTTCTAGAGGCCACCCGTTCCCCGAATAAGCTACGCTGAATTAACAGTTATCAGCAAAAATAGTCTTTTATATATTCAATTTAAATTGTTATATTTTTTTAATGCCCAAAAACAGGTACAAAACGAAATTCAGGAAAATTGTAGGAGCCGTTTCCGTGATTTAGAATATACTAATATACCTACGCTTTTCGGTGAGGGAAAATCACGTGTAACCTGAATATCTCTAAAGAATTCTAGGGGTATGTGTAACCTACCAATCTGCAGTGGAGCACCGTTAGAGGTCTTAGCTCCAATCCTTCTCTCCAGAAAAGGGACAGAGAAGACCTATGCCCAGCAGTGGGATAGTAACAGGCAGTTACTATTTTAATGCTCTATTCGATTATAATTTTGTCGCATTATTTCCGTTTTAAATCAATAACACATGTATTTGAATAGCCCGTTTCAGCAGGTGCAATTTTATCATCAAATAAACACCAAACAGATCTTACGAAACGAATGAAAATTAAAAATATGCATCCAACACTGTCATCGGCGGGGTAAATATTTGTACAGTTTTGCATTAGAGGACGACATACACTGAAACTATAAAAGTGAAAGTCGGTCTGCCTGTTACTGTTATCTGAAGCAACATAGATGAAGTTAGATGACAATTGAAGCCGGTAAACTTGGCTAACATATCCCCTTATTCTTATTATTCGAGCTTATTTGGGGAACGGGTGGTCTAGAAAGGTGAAAATACCTAGGATCGAGCCCCACCTGCTTTATTACATCTTTAAAAAAAATTACCGAGCAAGGCGGTCGCCCAGATACTACTTATTATAAAACAATGTTCCCAAAAGCTGTCTGTCTGTATATGATCGATTTTTTTAAAATCGGATCAAATGGATTTTGTACAGTTTTTATTAAAAAAATAGTACCTACAATTCGTCTCTAAAGAAATTCTATGATGATGCCTCCTGCCCTTATCCCACTTTAAGTGGGGTCGCCATAACATGTTTTAAACATGTTCTTGCACGTTTTGGCTAGTTATTTTTCGACCGGCTGCTTTACCTTGTTGCCTTTTAAGACACCTCGGTGAGAAATAAGAGTGCTGTTTTCTACTTTTATGAAAGTAACGTCTATTTAAAAGTTAGTTTAATATATTACTTCATTAAAAAGGGTTTCACAACAATCGCAACACATTATGCAATCGAATTAGCATTTGTTTTTGTTTCGACAAGAAGATAAAACGCGTTTTAGTTTTTAAGTGCACCAATATGATCTGTGTGAAGCAATAAAAAAAAGCAAGCGCAAAAACGTGTTTAGAAATATAAATATGAGAAAAACAAACGTTCAGGAACTGTGAGAAAAATAATATAATGTTTTATTTATCATTCTGATGCACTAGATTTAATCGGATTATTTAGAATGTGTTATTCTGATCATCGTACCAGAGATAATACCATTTTTTTTTATTATCTATCAACTTTGAGGAATAGAAATTTCATGAACGTGTTCGAGTAGCTTTCGTTCTGTATTTTTCTATGAGAATTACGAAGAAAAATAATAATATTGGTATCCTTACAACAACAGCAATGAGCCATAAATGAAATAGCTAGCTTTTACCCGGGACTTCGTTCGCGTAATTTGTTGTAGCCAGGTTAATAAAAGATGTCGCTTTTTATGGGATCTTATGCCTGTAGAATTAACAGGATTCTATAACCTATATGTTATTCCGGTGTTCAAGGAATAATCGTGCCAAATTTCATCGATATTGGTTCAGCGGATTCGCCGAGAATCAGTAACAAACATACATCCATACTCACGAACTTTCGCATTTATTATATTAGGTAGTAGGATGCTAGTAGGACTAGTGGTAGTCTTTAAGTGCCCTCAATAGTAAAATATGTGTTTTGCACCCTATCTATACCCTAAATGAAAACGGAACTTTCTCCTATATGTTACCCCGGTATAAAAGTAATAATAAAATTATTTTGCTATAATTAATTCGCGATAAAATAAACATAAAAAATATATAAATGCTAAATGTAGAGTAGACTATCCATTTTCATTCCCGACACATGCAGGATTCGTAAAAAAACATGCACAAATGTTACGTTATGACTTTGTTTATAGTATTCTGCTTGCTTCTGACAGCCTAGTACTTCTAAATTTATTTATGAAAAAGAAAATTTCACACCAAACATTTTGAACTATACAAAAATATCACACGATTACCGTCATTCTCCTGCCCCTCTCCCACTTAAAGTGAGTCACAAATCCAACCACTTTCATATTTATCACTCGTTTGGTCACATGATTTTCATACTTCCTCATTGCCAATACCTTTTTGAATCTTGTACTTCTTTCTCGTCTTTTCTATAATGGTCTTTTTAGATAGTAATTTTAATTCTCATACGACAAATATTATTTTAATATGCCCGCGAAAATGTATATTTATACACGAATAACATTCATAACGTATCAGAAGTGAATATCCGTTTTTATCACTGTAACATTATGAATGATATGATAAAGATGAAATTACTTTAAGTGTTTCAGAGGACTGTGTAAGATTATATAGCATTTCTATTATAGTGCCTGTGATATAGTGACTTTGTTTTGTTTACAAAAATCTTTATTATATTGTAACAACAGTACTTTCCAATCTTATATAACGTAGGAAAATGTAGATTTTGTACTATATGTAATAACGAAAATGAAAAATATGATCTTACAAAGTTAAGGTATTAAAGAAATAATGTGCGTACAAAGTATAGGACCGCATTTAAAAATGGTAAGAAAATATTATTAACAAAAAAATATTTAATTTTATTTTCAAACAAATCTACAAAAATATTGTCTTTTGATATTAAAACGTATCTTCAAAATGTTGATTGCAATATTAAAATATTTATGTACGGGAAATCCCGTGGTGGATAATTGTGTTACAAAAATAACATCTTTAAAGTAAAATCATCTGATTTGACAATAATTTAGTAACAGTTTAGTTCCGACAGAATACCTAAATTTTTTTGGCAGTTGAAAATTACTAATAATGATACACTAACGTATGGCAAACTTAACACTATTTAGGGTTGCCACGTTCGAAAAATTCATTTTCAAATGTTACGAATATAAACTCGATACGAGTTCATCGAATACATTCCGGGATATTTACATGGAATGATAGATATCAAAGTCAAATTTAGCATTATACGTTGAAAGTTACATAAAGAGGGACACTAGAACTTTAGGCAAAGGCGTGGGACATAGCCTACAAAAGGTTTAGGGACACTGTGATTTTTTACCCAAATTGAATAATAAAAATATATACTTTAAACAATATTACATTCCTTATTAGCTAGCGTGCTAGGTATTTTCAATAAAAAGTTAATTTTAGGTTTCATTTTGAAGTTTATTTTATTCCAAATATTTGTATTATTTCTCTTTCGAAAGTCTATCTGTCTCTAATGCTTTTACGTCTAATCCGCTGGACCAATACTGATGATAATTAGGTCAAATAATTTATAGAATTAGGCGTTACTTTGCGGAGATCCATAATACAAAAGTAATAATAAAATTATTTTGCTATAATAATTTAAATTTAAATAAATAATTTTATTATTACTTTTGTATAATTAGGTCAATTGAAACTCGTATACCTATCCAACGTATGGCATTAAAATAACCTGATTTTTCTTTCAACATAAATCATAATTTGGGATATGTTAGCAGAACAGTTGACGGAATAAATAAAATTGACAGCCCTGACTACAAACTTTTTAAGTGTTGTCCACTAAAAAAAGTGTGCAAATCTGTTTTTTTAATCTGCCAACAATGGTTAGTTTTTGCGAATGTGAAACAAAAGTGAACACGTGTTTTCGCATTTTCCGCGTCACGTCATGTAATGATCGTTTATCGCCACAATCACGATCGTTCCGGTGGTTAGGTGCGATCATTGTGTATTAATGGTATGACACTATGCACGACACTTTCAAATCAAATCAAAATAATTTTTATTACAATAAGCTCTTTCAAGAACTTTTCGATCGTCAAGGATCAATATGATTAATGAAGCTACAACTGGTTCGTAATGTTGCTCTTACCGAGAAGAACCAGAAAGAAACTCGGCGTTCAATCTTTTAAAAATTTCAATTTTACATTATTAAACCACAGTCTTGTATGTAGCTGAAAGGTTTATCAAATCCAAGCATTTTTGTCATCCAAATTCAATTTTATAATATACTTTACGTATAAGCACATCTCTTACATTTAATTTTAAAACCTTTCTGTAGACTGGTCTAGTTTGAATAGCGGAATTTTATTATAGAAGCGAATAGCGAGACCATCGAATGTTGCTAACTCTGCTGAGTCGCGACACAGGTATCACAAGCTTTTTGTGACCTCTCTCCTATATCGATGATATACATCAAATTTCGTCTTGTACATAAGAATATTTTTCCGTACGAATAGAATATTACTATATACATTGTGTATTGTAAATAGTATTAAGAATTATATTTTTAAAAGAGCAACCGCCGAGTTTTGCTGGCGCTTCTCGGAGGAACAGCTTTCCGAACCAGCAGTAGAGTTGACGATTCAAAAGCACTTGTTTACAAGTTTATTTGAAAGAAAATTTTGAATTTGAATTTGATGCTACAGTAAGTATGTCTATTTCTTTTTACTTTCCGCGAAGGGACTAACGTTTCTTCATGTTATAGATAGCTTGTATGAGACTTTTTTGTGGTAAAATCTTTTCTATATGGGCCTCTTCGAAAGACACTTTTCACATTGTACGGAAAATTTACACCTTGTGTGGAACGTTTACTCTTATCTTACAAGTGACATTGTTATGATCAGTTTAATTGGCGATAACACGCTCCTACGTGCAACTGGTTGAGATAATGACATAACTATTAGTACCGGGTAACCGGGCGTTGCTCGGTAAATTTATTAAAAGATATAAAAAAATGCATTTAAAAAAAAAATAAGAAAAAAAGGCCCGACGACATGTGGGACTTGATCCCGGTTAGTTTCACTTTAGTCCACCCATTTCCAATTGAGCTATTGCAACTTTACAAATGACAGTAAAATTAACCTTTATATTATATTTATATTTTAGCAGTTTATTTAGTGTCCGAAAACAGGGATACAACGACATTTTAATGAATCCTATCTAGATCAATTTATCGCCCCCGAAATCCCTGATATACTGTATTACATCTCTAATGAGTCTTTGGAGCCGTTTCCGAAATTTAGAAAGTATATATACAAGATTAACTCATTTTAATATTAATTTACAATTTACAACAAAACAACTTTTTTAAATTCGGTCACTTTAATAATAAATGTGCGATGTTGACATTGTCTAAGTTCAATATACACACATTTTGAATTTATAATATCATCATCATCCTCCTGCCCTTATCCCACTCTAAGTGGGGTCGGCACAACATGTTATAAACATGCTGTCACATGATTTGGCTGCGCTTTTACGACCGGCCGCCTGCCTGACGTTAATTTACGTTAGTCCTATTTTACGACCCCTCGGTAAGCAAGAGGGTGGTCTATTTTACTAAACCGGATACCACACGGTGGGTCAACTTACCTTAGTCGCCTTTTACGACATCTCGGTAAGAAATGAGGTCAAATTTATAATAATAATAATAATATAATAAATACACTTTATTGTACACAGAAAAATCTAAAACGAAATACAAAAAGATAAAGAAGAAGAAGCATAGTAAATAAAATGTAAATGACGTACACGTTATACAAAAAAAGCATGGTAAATGAGTCCATGTACAAGAGGCGGCCTTATCGCTAGAACAGCGATCTCTTCCAGGCAACCAACAATAAAGGAAAACAGTAAAACAGGCGATAGGTGTGTACGAAATAAGGCATATATATATATAAATACAATAAATAAAATAAAATATACATATATAATAACACAAAATATTGTGAATATGTTTATTGAAAGTGGTATAATATAATGACAAATAGAGAAGAGAGCAGAGAGGACAAAGGAGGGGATGGGATCAAGATGTGCTAAGAAAATGTGTTTTTATGTTATTTTTAAATATCCCAAGGGATTTCGATTTTTTAATATATTGAGGAAGGGAATTCCAAAGAATAACAGCATGAACAGCAAAAGACTTAGAATAAAAGGAGGATGAGTGGGGAGGAACTTTCAAACGTAGGTTATGGTCAGAACGTAAGGGACGGGTATGGGTGTCACCTAAAAAAACAAATTGTTCTTTTAGGTATTTGGGTGTGGTTGGATTAAACAATATGCAGTAAAGAAGGTGAAGTATATGAGTATTCCTGCGAAGATGAATTGGGAGCCACTTGAGTTTTTTGCGGAAGTCGGAAACATGGTCATATTTACGTAGGCCGAATATGAACCGTATACAAAGATTTTGAAGCCGCTCAAGTTTATTCAGTTGCTCCTGCGTGATGTCAAGATAACAAGAGTCAGCATAATCAAGAATTGGTAAAAGGAGAGACTGAGCCAATGCAACTTTGGTAGGAGTTGGAAGAAAGTTACGTAGACGTCTGAGAGATCCAATGGTGCTAAACATCTTCCTACTCACCTCGCTTATCTGCGCTGCCCACGATAGGTGTTGATCAAAAATAACCCCAAGGTTCCTAACCTTATCACAGAACGGTAGATGAGTATTATCAATAACAACCTGTGGAAGAAGTGAAAAATTTATACGTGACATTAATTTTCGACTTCCTATAATGATCACTTTACTTTTAGCAGGATTCACTTGCAATCCAAAGGATTTTCCCCATTCTGAAATGCGCTTCAGATCATTATTGATAAGGCTAATAGTGTTGGGCAAATCTGTTAGTTTTGACTGAGAGTAAATTTGTAAATCGTCCGCATACAGATGGTAGAGAGAACTAATGGAATTACAAATAGTATTAATGAATATTGAAAACAAGAGAGGAGACAACACGCCACCTTGCGGAACGCCAGCAGTGACTGTAGACCAGTCTGAGAAAGAATCTTGTGAACGAATACGCTGCCGGCGTCCATGCAAGTAACAGTGAAACCAATCAATTACCGTTGGAGATATGTTTAAAGAACTTAAGACGGCCAGCAGGATATCGTGGTCAACAGTGTTGAAGGCATTGCTAAAATCCAACAATGCCAAAACCGTAATCTCCCGGTTATCCATGCCTGCGCGGATGTCATCAGTGATTCTAATGAGTGCAGTAGTCGTACTATGACCAGGACGGAAACCGGATTGCAAAGGATTCAAAAGATTATACTTGGAGAGGAAAACGCTCAACTGGTGATGCACAAGTCGCTCTAGTACTTTTGAAAGGAATGGAAGAATGGATATGGGTCGGTAATCATCAAAAAAAAATGAAGGATTGCTTTTTTTTGGGAGAGGTATAACCTGAGCATCTTTCCAGCTTGATGGGAACGTATAGGAGTTAATGGAAAAATTAAAAATGTTCGTAATAATGGGAACTAGGACATCGATAATGGGAAAGATCATTTTACGACTAATGCTATCAGCACCGACAGCATCCGAATGAATGGCTAAAATGTTGTTCTTAACATCACAACAGGTAAATTGATTAAAGAAAAAAGTTGGGATATTAGGAGTAGATAAAGCAGAAAGATTCGTAATAGTATTTAATTTAGTGTTACTATCAACTGTAACAGAAGAACAGAAATGCTGATTAAGCTGATTTAAATTTAAGTTGTGTGGTGTGATGTTTTCGCGAGCTTTTCCAACTCCTATGGATTTAAGGAATGACCAGACCCTTGATGAGTCTTTTTCCTCGACAATAGAATTATAGATATAGCGTCGTTGTTTATCTCTACATTCTCTGTTGCAGCGATTTCTAGCTTTTATATATTTTTCTTTGTTGGTCTCATTCGGATTCAATCGATATTTAGCCTTAGCAATGTTTTTTCTTTCTTGGAGCTTTCTGATGTCCACAGTAAGCCAGGGAGCGGGAAGATGCTTTATTCGGACGGGTCGAATTGGAGCATGGACGTCGTATAGCTGAGTCAGCAGAGAGTTGAAGACAGCCACACGTTCATCAATTGTTTCTGCAGTTAAGGCAACGGACCAATCGATTTTTTTAGCGTCTGCCTGTAGTAGATTTAAATCCATTCCACTAAAGTTGCGTTGGAGAAGAATTCTTGATTTTGCTTTAGGTGGCTTAAGTTGGTAAGATAAATATAGAATATCGTGATACGAGAAAACAGTAGTGGCGCATTGACCATGTTTTTTAACATGATCCACGGACGATACAATTATTAGATCAAGTAGAGAAGGGACAGAATTCGGAAAGGTATGAGTAGCAGAAAGAGGAAGTATATGCATATTTGCGCTATTTATCAAATTTTTTAAGCGATATGAACGATAATCATCCTTAAGGAGACAGGTATTAAAGTCACCCATGATTAAAGAGTGATTATAAAGAGGTGATAATTGTTCTAACATAGCCTCAAATGATGGGAAGTAATCGATCGTAAGGTTTGGACTGTAATAGACTCCGAGTAATAGTTTAATCTGACCAAACATGACCTCAATAAATAAATGTTCGGGGCCAGTAGTGGTAGGTTGTGATATACTTATTACAGAATAAGGGATATGGGAACGTAAGTAAATCGCTACACCACCACCAGTGCGACCTATACGATCATTACGTATAAGGTGAAAACCTGGAAGAGAATACGATATAGAAGGTAAACACGGCTTTAACCATGTCTCTGATACAAGAATTGCGTGAATACTCTTGTTATCGAAAGAGGATAACATATCAGGATAGTGTGCAGGAATACTCTGGGCATTTATGTGAATAACATTGAAATTTTTCGGTACGTCTGAAAAGTATGAATTTAGACACTCACTAACAGAAGGAATATTTGCAAAACTGTCAATACTGCTCAATCCATCAGAAGATTCCTCTTCTGTAAACGAATTATTTAAGTTGTCATTATCTGAAAACATTATATGTAATAAAATGAATTGGTAATAATAATAATTAAAAGTAACAATAAATAAAAATAATAATAATTAAAAATACGTAATAATAATAATAAATTTGATATTTAAGTAATACCCTTATCAATATTTTCGTGCACACGCCAGCCTCTTTAATAATAAATGCTAACAGAGTTAACTTGTAAAAAGTAAAACAATAACAGCCTATAAAAACATCAGCATAAAATGAATTTCTAAATTTAGTTATATAAACACATAATCACTATAAACAAGAGTTCTTTGATCCACACTCTTAAATAAATAAGCACATAATAAATTTAAGTGGTTATAGAGGAAAAATTGAGCTAGAGGCGATAATCAAAAAGACTTGAATTCAAGGCCGAACAACACAGACATCAATGTCATTTGACAGTTGTCATGACATGTTATTAAATTTGAGTTTAGTATGGATATAATATTAGTATGGATTTAATTCTTTATTTTCGATTCAAGATACTAGCAATAGAGTTTGAAAAAAATTCCCCCTTACAATACTATTGTCTCGATTAACAGGAAAATATAAGTTATGTTTAACCGATAATTGGTCATTTTCTTTTTAGATGATAGACCGTTTATTTTAATGACCGAATCGGTAAATTAGCTCCGGCAGATTTGTTACAAAAAATAATTGCATACTAAATTTTAATAATGAATAAATAATTTTTTGAATTTTATTATTTATCATCCTCTTATACGTGTCAGCAGTTAGCTCAGCGGTGTGAACGTGCGACACTTTCGATGTGTTACGGGTTCGAACCGCGGAGAGGCACCTATGAGTTTTTGTGTTAAGTACACATTAACAACTAAAGCAGGTTACAGACCGAGTTAGTTTAGTTTAGTTCGGATAACTCAAGCAGTTTTTCATACTTGTATAGTAAGTAAGTAACAGACTGCAAATTAAACCATGTCATTGCAACCACAATTATGTCACCATCATCCTCCTGTCCTTATCCCACTCTAAGTGGGGTCGGCACAACATGTTGTCACATGATTTGGGTACGTATTTTACGGCCGGCCGCCTGCCTGACGTCCACTTATCTTAGTCGTATTTTACAACACCACGGTAAGAAAGAGGGTGGTCTATTCTACTTAGCCGGATACCACACGACTACTGCAAATTAAGTTCTGTAAGCTAACTAAAATATGCGAAACTAAGTTAGTCGAAAGTAGGACTTAATTTTTACTTTTACTTACCCCGCACTTCGTTCGTCCGTCAAATTAACCTTTCGCTTAGTTCTTGCTGGGCACGGGACATATATTAGTTTATCTTAGCTTAGTTTTTAGTCTATATCGACATAGCTTAGTCAAGCTGGGTTAGTTTACTTGTGTAATTTTAGACAGACAGACAACTGGTGAATGAATACATACATATTTTTAACATACATACTTCGATACAAATAAACAGCCAGGCTCAAAGACCAACAATTTCATTTATAGAAAATGTTGGCTCGCGGCTGCAATTAAACCCGCGACCCGCGGAGCTGATGGCAGGGCTACTAACCACTGCGCCAACGGGCCAGTCATAGCATGGCATAGTTTGCGGTATACGTACATGTATGAAAAACTGACTCAACTATGCGAGCTAAACTAAACTAACTTATTTTAACTAGCGGTGTAAAGTCGGCTTAAAATCAGTTTTTTTATAGACAGAGTAGAGTTTATTCTTTCACGCCGTGTGGTATCCGGCGGAATAGAATAGTACTACCCTCATTTCTTACAATGGTGTCGTAAAAGGCGACTAAGGTAAGTCGACCCGCCGTGTGATATCCGACTGAGTAGAGTAGACCAACCTCATTTCTTGTCAACCGAGGTGTCGTAAAGGCGACAAAACGCTTATTATTTAAAGTTTCATACAAAATGGTCAACTACTAGTACATGGTAAGTTGACCCACCGTGTGGTATCCGGTTAAGTAGAATAGACCACGCTCTCTCTTACCGAGGTGTCGTAAAAGGCGACTAAGGTAAGTTGACCCACCGTGTGGTAACCGGTTTAGTAGAATAGACCACCCTCCTTCTTACCGAGGTGTCATAAAATACGACTAAGGTAAGTTGACGTCAGACAGGCGGCCGGTCGTAAAAACGGAGCCAAATCATGTTACAACATGTTTATAACTTGTTGTGCCGACTCCACTTAGAGTGGGATAAGGGCAGGAGGATATAGTCGAGTTTATTCTTTCATATAAAACAAACATAAAACCCGTCTTCTGTATCGGTTACATAACTATAATTTATTATACTAAGTGCATTAATCGGCAAGCTTGTTACACGGTAATTATTTTACAAACAATAAAGACGTAATTTAGTAAGGAAACATGTTTAATCTTTAAACTCCATCGCCTAAAACGATGTGACAAACAATTATAATAAACTGTTCAATTATGTTTGATAATAAGTATTTTACTCTAAGTGGGGTACACCATGGTATAAACATGTTGTCACGTGGTTTGGGTACAACTTACCTTAGTCGTATTTTACGACACCTCGGTAAGAAAAGGTGGTGTATTTTACGCAACCGAATACCACACGGTGGGTCAACTTATCTAACTTAGGTACCTTAGTCGCCTTTTAAGATACCTCGGTGAGAAAGAGATCGGTCTATTCTACTCAGCAGGATACGACATGGCGGGTCGACTTACCTTAGTCGCCTTTTGCAACACCTCGGTAAGAAATTAGGGCGGTCTATTCTAATCCGGCCGGATTTCACACGGCATTTTATTCTCCATAGTATAAATGCGAAATCTTTGTTACGCTTCCATAGCTAATCAGAAATTGATGAAATTTGACAGGATTAAAGCTAAATATCAGGATAGCACGTACGGTTAACAAAATATCCTTTTTCTGTCGGTAACAGGAAAAAAAAGTGAGCACAAGTAGCACTGTTTTTCTTCAGCGAAAAGCGCGTGATGAATTGCAAATATCAATTAAACAGTTTTGAACAGAAAAACTCATTGGTGCCCCAGTTCGAACCCGTGAGCCACTCGAAAGAGTCACACATTTGTACCGCTAGGCTATAACTGCTGACTCGTATAAGTGGATGAGAAATTCGAAAAATTAATTATTCATTATTAAAATTTTGCAAGCAATTATTTTTTATATCGAAATCGCCGTAGCTAATTTACCGATTCGGTTATTATAATAATTGATCTATCATCAAAAAAGAATATAAAGTAAGTTGACCCGCCGTGTTGTATCCGGCTGAGTAGAATAGACCACCCTCATTTCCTATCAAGGTGTCGCATAAAGCGACTAAGGTAATTGACGTCAAACAGACGGCCGGTCGTAAAATACCTAGCCAAATTACATACAACATGTAATGCCGATCCCACTTAAAGTGGGATAAGGGCAGGAGAATTTTAATGATGAAAAAAAATTGTGCAAAAAATAAAGAAAAAGAATGTTAGGGGTGGACAACCCTTATCATTTAAATGTATGAAAAATAGATAATAGATGATTCTCAAACCTACTGAATAATACTAATATTATAAATGCGGAAGCTTGTGAGTATAGATGTGTGTTTGTCACTCTTTCACGGCGAATCCGCTGAACGAATATCGATAAAATTTGGCACAATTATTCCTTATACACCGGGGTAACATATGGGCTACGGGGTAACATATATCCAGTTGATTTTACGGGAGTAAGATGACATTGAAAAGCGCCATATATTATCAAGCTATCACGTGGCAACAGTACACGCAAACGAAGTTGTGGATATAAGCTAGTATGTACAATATCATATCAATCGGTCAAGCCGTTTCTGAGGAGTAACCAACAATATGATACGAGAATTTTATATAATAGATTTTTTAAGATCTTCATGGAATTAATAATAACGTGCAATTTGTAAGGCAGTATTGCTTATCACAAAGTGGTTTTATCAATTAGTTTCGTTGGCAATAATAACATGAATTAAATCAGCTAACAAGGCGAAGTAGATTAGTAGCCGTATACTGTGGCCAATCGATTCCACAGAACAATTGACTTGCGATTTATTTTTGCAGTTCTGTCAAAAATGTAAAATGAGGTTAGATATCGAGCTTAAAGAATAAACAAATATTAATATATCCTTTACACTTGCTGACGGCCTGTCTGTGATAGTCCAAGAGGGAGATTGTACTAGAGACGATCATAGGTTCAAACCCCGGGCAGGCACAAATGAGTTTTTCTATTGAAAAAAAACTTAAGTGTGTAATTGATAATTGCAATTTATCACACGCTTTCCGCCGTTTCATTTCAAATCGGTATTTAAAGTAGCATCCACTGCACTACAGATCGTTATTTTAACCCTTCCTATACTCCAACACTTCCCACATTTTTTGCAATTTTGTGAAAGCCAAATGAATAGCCGATAACAATAAACAAAAACGATAGTAAAAGGATGTATATTTAGTACGCACAGGTCTCTGTTATGACCGGCGCGGCTGAAAAAACTGGTCTTATCGCCAAAAATAATTATTTCTAAATAGAAATATTAGAATGTTTCTATTATATTTTATATCTCCAGAATGTACATAAAATGAGGTTCCTCATAAAAAATAAAAATATGCATGTCATTATAATAATAATTTTATTTATTTACTCACAAAGATTTGTTAAAAATTACGAGTTCTCGCGCGCGCGTTACGCGGTCATTTTCAAAATTTAATTGTGGCCGTAATGTCTACCCTACATACTTATACCCTATTATAATAAAAAGATACACTAGTCATAAATAGAGCTAATACCCAGAAACAAAATATTTATAAAAAAGGATAAATACCTCACATAGTAGATTCACACATGTCAGTTAATACGTTTCACTTTCTTCCAAAATTTTCTGCTTCATACCGGATATTTATCGTTAAACTAATTCTTTCATAAAGAAGAAGTTGAAATTTCAAACCTATTGATATACAATACAAGTACACTTTCAAACAAAAAAATTAATGAGAATATTATTTTGCTATAAACCGCGATAAAAGAAAATCTAGTAATACTAAATGTAGAGTGTACTTTTGGTTCTCATACCTGATACATATAGTAACGAGGTAAATTCGCCACCATTTACCTCGTTACTATATAACTCAGCTTGCTGGGGTAATGCTTTGTTTTGCGATTTTGTCGTGGAGTCTATCTCCTGACGATTCTTCGGTTACGGGGCGAAACAATTTGTGGTAGTGAATGTGTGCAGTGCTTGTGTATTATTTTGCCATCGGTGTCGGGTAGTGCATGAGTTCTTACAAATTCTGCATGTATCCGGTATGAGAACGAATAGTACACTCTACATTTAGCATTACATATATTTCCTTTTATCGCGGATTATAGCAAAATAATATTATCATTACTTTTTTATTATGGACCTCCGCAAAGTAACGCCTAATTCTATAAATTATTTAAACTCTTGTAACAAAACACGTCATAAATAAACATTTTTATTACCTGCGGCCTGTCATGGACAGCGGCACTTCAAGTGTCAATTTTTTTTTCTACCTCACCGAAAAAAGTTATGGTTTTATTATTATCTGTATTTGTTCCACCACAGATTGGAGTACTTACTACGGAGTAACAACCCTAGATATTTAAATATAGAGCAGAAATTGATCCGTAAAATCAGTGACGTACTAGTACGTCGCCGGCGTAGCGTGCTTTGACGTTCTAGAACGTCGTCCGTACTTATAGGATATCATTATTGAATATTGCGATCCCTATTTACCAGGCGCGCATAACGTTACAGGTGCTTGCGGCGCTCGCGGCGCAGTCTATCAACATATCGGTGGGATTCTGTCAAGGCTTCTCTGCGGTGCTACTGCCCCAGTACACACACGAGAACCCAGCCATCACTTACGAGCAGAGCTCGTGGATTGGTAAGACAAATAAAATATAGCTGTTAATAATTGGATAAATTTGAATTAATTGAATAATCTATACATATTATTAAACAAAGTTCTCAGAAGCTTTCTGTCTGTACGTTATAAGTTCAAGAGCCCTTGTTTGCTTACAAGTTTACTTGAACAAAGAATATTCCAAATTAAATTGAATTAAACAGGAAAGGACATAAAGGATTGACCCATTTTTATCAAATTTTAATTTTTAGTGATCCCGATATGCCCTCTAGTTAAAATTTAAAATTAATTTAGCCCTTTATCTATTTAGTTACGTAAATATTACACGCAAACCTTTAAAGCCATACGGTATTAACAAAATATTATTACTTTAGAATAATGCATATTCTAAATATTAATTACTTTATATTATAATATTTGCTTTTGTTATCATACCAGACGATAATAAAATACTACGTAGCAAAAGACGTCATACACGTTCGTCGCGAGTTGAAGAGAAATGACAAACAAACTATTATATGATAAGCCTGAACATATATTGAACTAGGTCCTGCCCGCGGTTTCATTTGCTTCAAATCAGTAATGACTTTGAAAATGAAAATTCTCCATACAAAAATACATCAATTGGTTAATCTGTTCGGACGTAAGGAAAGGACAAACATAAGAGCAAATTGCAATTTTGTTGTGGAGTTTATCTCCTGATGATGCTTCGGTAACGGGGCGTTACGATTGTTGAGTTTGTGATAGTGAACGTGTGTAGGGCCTTTGTATTGTGGTGACGATAGTGGAGGTTTGTGCATATATTTTTACGAATCCTGCATGTATCAGGTATGAAACGGATAGTGCACTCTACATTTAGTATTATATATTATATTGATCGACAAAAACGTGTTTAAAATAAAAATAGTTTAAATAGTGATAAAGAATTTAAATGAATAAAAACAATATATAATATTATAAGTGGTAAGTCTGTTTGTCTGTCTATTTGTAAAATTTTCACGTCTTATTTGCTTGAGCAAAATTAATATAGTCTTTCTTGTACAATCAAAGCTCATACACCGTTAAGGGGTTTTTCTGAACATAAAATAAATAAAATTGAGAAAAAAACAGTACATAATTGGAGGTATTTAAAAATTTAAGTCGACGTGAATATGGGTACAGGTGTAAGGAAAATAATTTTATAATTACATTATTTATGTATAATAATGGATTTATTATATATATTTTTTTTTGTTATAAAAACACCGCAAATTGACGCCTATTTCTATGGAATTTTCTAGTAATTGCGAAATTTAAGAAGTTTTTTCATCAACCTTTTATATCGCGCTATAGAATCACGCGTTCATTGTACCAGGCAATCATAATCAAACAGTAACTGCCTATAAATCTTTCCCTCGATTCGTATTTACCGTGCAAATACCATGAGTACACAATGAAAGTGCGAAATGTCAACACGGGGCCGCGGCGTGCACTCGAGATAGGTTTGTTTGTGTTCAAACAAACGAGCTCTGGGCTTGATAACGGGCGAAAGCGGAAGCATTTATTTGAAGTCACGTTCGGCTAATTGGAAGGGCTTTAGATTTGACTGTAATGGTAAGATATTAAGCTTAATATAAGCAAATATAGTACTTAGATCAGTGTTCCAACATCCAATTTGGGGTGCAATTTGATGGTTAAGGGGGGACGAGGTAAACCTTTCGCTCTGGGCCATTTAAGTGCAATGCTAGATTTCAGTGCCAAATTGAACAAAAAAAAAACAAATTCTTCTTCCTAAAATCTATTATTTATGTTTCTTAAGTGGACAATTCAATTTTCAATAAAATTTATGTATTTTATTCAGGGGGAAAAAATATTTTTGGGCATGGACCAAAAAAGGTCGGGAAACGCTGACGTAGATACTATGGGCATTGGAATGGCCACCTCGTATCATGGCTGGCATGACAAAATCGTAAATGGCTCTGTGATGTTGTCGTGGAGTCTACATGTATCTGATGAAGCTTCGGTTGCAGGGCGAAACGATTTTTGAGTTTGTGGTAGTGAACGTATGTAGTGCTTGCGTATTGTGGTGGCAGTGGTGGAGGTTTGTGCATGTGTTTTTACGAATCCTGCATGTATCAGGTATGTAAACGGATAGTCCACTCTACATTGCCACATAAACTGTGATAGCCCAGCGGTAACCGTGCGACTCTTTCGAGAAGGTCACCGGTTAAAACCCGGGCGGACACCAATGAGTTTTTCTGTTAAAACTTGTGTCTAATTGATAATTACAATTTATCACACGCTTTTCGGTGAAGGAAAACATCGTAAGGAAACCTGCATATCTATAGAGTATTCTGGGGATATGTGTAATCTTGGCATTTGGCAAATAATCTTGGCAAATCTTCGCATTGGAGCAGCGTCGTAGGTCTTAGCTACAACCCTTGTCTCCAAAAACGGAGGGAAGGGGGCTATTCCCAGCAGTGGGAGAGTCAGGTCGCAATTTATATTTTTTTATAATTTTGCAATTGGAAAACTTTCATGTCAGTCAACGACAGTCAATGACGTGGCAGTCAACGTGTTAAAGTTGCTTATTGGATGATTAAGGGTATATAACTCATAGGTCATCCATGTTTCTATATTTAAATCCTCTATTGCAGCCAGCCTCGGTGTGATATCAAACCCAATCGGGGCCCTACTTGGTGGTATGATGGTCGACGCGGTGGGCCGGCGGCTGTTGCTGCAATCTATCGTTCTGCCGAACCTCATTGGGTGGCTGGTCATAGCCTTCTCGGAGACATACGTCTTCCTCTGCGTCGGCAGGTTCATAACTGGATTCACTATTGGTGAGATACATTTGCAATAAAAAATCATACTTATTTTAGCCATATGAGGGAAGATATTAGACAAATGTCATATTATGATAGGGACTTGGTATGTGAAGTCAATGTAGTAATATATTTTGTTGAAGGAGACGATGGAATAATAACTAGAGGCCTAGCATTGTTTTCAGATAATTTAATTGAGAGAGAATTCGCTGTAGTTTTAAGTCGTGCCAGGAATTCAAACTATTAGGTTTCTGCTGGTTATATACAGGTGTTTTGTAACCATTCAGAATAATATTAGTCATCTGCCATTTCGATGTTTTTTCATTGAAATTAAATTGTTCACAGGTATGTCAACAGTTTCGTACATATACGTCGCTGAAATCACGACTCCAGAAAAACGAGGAGTCCTTAGCGCCTTGGGACCTGGTTTGGTGTCCACAGGGATCTTCGTGGTATACTCACTGGGTGCCTTCATACACTGGCAGAAGGTAGCGGCCATTTGCGCCGCCGTGTCTCTCCTGACACCATTTCTCATGTACTTCGTCCCCGAGTCCCCACTGTGGCTCGCCTCCAAAGGCCAGATGAAGGAGGCGTATAACTCCATGTTCTGGCTGAGACAGAACAACAACACGGCCCAGCAGGAGCTGATGGAATTCACGAAAGACCGAAAAACAGACGAGTCTATGACCTTCAGAGAGAAGCTCAGCCTGTTCAAACGCAGAAACGTGTTGAAACCTTTCGCTCTGCTGATTATCTTCTTCGTATTTCAGGAGATGTCTGGGATTTACGTCATCTTATATTACGCCGTTGATTTCTTTAAATCTGTCGGCACGAGCGTCAATGAATTTACAGCATCTATAATAGTGGGTGGCGTGAGAGTATTCATGGGCGCCGTTGGAGCGTGTCTGATAAATAGTTTTAGGAGAAAAACTTTGGCTGCGGCATCTGGACTTTTGCTGGGGTTTGCTATGCTCGGAGCAGCCGTTTGCGACAGTCTGAATGGGCCACCATTGATGAAGCTCGCTTGCGTTTTACTTCACGTCTCCTTCAGCATGGTAGGCTTTCTGCAGCTGCCTTGGATTATGTCCGGGGAGCTGTACCCTCAAGACATAAGAGGGGTCATGTCTGGTGCGACCTCGTGCTGCGCCTACGTCCTGATCTTCTTTAATATCAAGACTTATCCGCAGCTGGAGTATTTACTGAGCAGTAATGGAACACTCTATTTGTTCGCTATTTGCGCGATATTAGGAGCCGCCTACTGTTATCTCTTCCTACCGGAGACTAAAGGGAAGACTCTGACTGAGATAATGAGGCAATTCGATGAGAAGAAAGATCCCGATATGGAGTCTGGGTGCAGTAAGCAAATTACCATGGAAGGGAAGCCAGTTCAGAGGAGGCACAGTGCAGGAGCCTCCGTATCATTGGAAAAGGGCAAGGAGTTGAGCCAGCCGTGGACGAAAAATGTTTCCGACAAATATAGCAACCATCGTGAGTAGGCTCATTAGATCTATTAGTCTTTCGAATAGAGGAATTGGTTTCTGCTCAACTTTATACAGTGAGGGAAAGAGATGATTGTGAAAAATCGAATTTAATAGTGTGATTTTAGAAATGTGTGATTTTGGTTAACCAATTGAGGTGAACTAACGTTGATTTACTATGTTTTATTTATACGAATATTTTATGTGATCAGTATTAAAGGTATTGAATGGTTATTGTTTAAGTTAAGTGATACATTCCATTGTGATAGTTTATTTAGAACGCGAGTTTGCGAATTTTATTGTTGTTTTCGTTTCATACAAAAGTTATTATGTTGCCAGTGCTTAGTCTGGACTAATTTGCTCACATAACGGTGCAAGATTCGACATTTAACTGATAGAATTGAATGTGAAAGCATCTTAAGAGTCTATTACGTAATTAATAATTTATAGAAGTAGTTTCTTTTTGGATTTTATAGATTGAAAGTAAATATAGCACGGCTAATCTGCGGAAGCAATATTGATGAAATTTGGTACAATTAAAACTTATATACCGTCCTACAATATGGGATATTAAAAATCCCCTATTTTCTATGGGAATATTAAAAAAACAATATAGACATAATTGAGGGAATTAAACTCTAAAGTCGATGCAAATGTTGCGGATATACCTAGCGTGTTATATTAATAATAAGTAATAGAATTTGTTAGTTCCAAGACTGAGAAGTCCCTTACGTTATCGAGTGTATTGCTGATAGGTTATTATATAATATTTATTATTATAATATTTATAATTTCTGTGATGTTTACAGTTGTAAGATAAGTGAGTTTGATATTAAAGTGTTGTTTTTTACATTGGCTTTTTATTTATTGCTTGTGCCATGATTTCATGAATAAAATCTTAACTTAAGTGTTGAATTAAGCCAAAAATAGACACGTATACAGCTTATCTTTAATATTTAAATGAGTTAATCTTGTATATATATATATATATACATACAAGATTAACTCATTTAAATATATATATATATATATATATATATATATATATATATATATATATATATATATATATATATATATATATATATATATATATATATTTGGAATATTGGAAACGGCTTCGATGATTTTCCTGAAATTCAGGATGTATAATATATATAGGATGTATAATATATATAATATATAGGATAGGATGAGAAAAATTTATAAAAAACACTATTTTTGCCATAAACTGTCAAGTTTACTTTTTACGAAAAATTATGCCTTATTTTCGAAGCATTTAAAAAAAAAACAGCATTAATCACTATTCAATTAAGTACCTTAAATATATTGTTAATTTAATATAGATCAAAATGACTTTAAGAAGATATTATACATTCAAAATTCAGGTGCATAGCGGTTTTGTTTTACTCCAAATTTAAAATGAGCGGGTCACGGGAAAAATCAAAACTATTGGATCGATTTTAATAATTTTTTCACTGAGTGACATAGGCTATATATTTTTTAACCGTGCGAAGCCGGAGCGGGTCGCTAGTTCTATAATAAGATTAATTTATTAATAAATTAATATATTTAAATTGCCTATTAAATTTAAAATAGATATTGTTAGTTTTAAAAAATTTAAGAGGTTTGTTATTCTTTAAGTTAACGGAAGAAAAAATAATTTTAAATTTTGTAACATACAGTTATTGTAAAAAATATTTCATATTTAAATTGTACATAAAATATGTATTTTGCAATAAGATATGGAATTTTTATCTAGATTTTTAAAGATTGCTTAAAGAATTATTAGTAAACAATAACGCCATCTAGGTCGTAAGGTTAAATTAAAAAAAGTAGTGAAGCCTTCTAGTTCATTACATTTCACAAAGATGTCGGCACTTGTCGCAGTTTTCATAAATAATAAATTTAATTCATTTTATATCACATTTTTAATTATTTTATTTAATATATAATATTATAAAGAGGAAAAATTTGTATGTATGTTTGTCATGTTTTCACACAAAAACTACTGGACCGATTTCAAAAATTCTTTCACCATTGGAAAGCTGCGTTTTTACTGAGCAACATAGGCTTATATTACATTTCCAAAAAAATATATAAGGATCGGTTATAAATTGTAATAAAAATTGCGCGGGCGAAATCGTGGGATATTACCAGTTTAATATATTTTAGGGTTATTCTATATTGTGGAATAGGTTAGGGTTTCCCTATATTTTTACTAGCACAAGACATTTAAATTTATCACTTTATCTTTAACTGTTTGATTAAGATTTATAGTCTACGGATGAATTAAAAATACTCAAAAATATTTAATACATTTTATAGTTTTAATTGAATCTACTATATTATTCGTCCTAGAACCTTAACAGTTTGTTATACAACCAATATAATTGCTTAAATACAGACCATAATAAAATTATAAATGTTAAAGTTTGTCCGTCTCAATTCATCAGTCAATTCATTCATCATTTAAAGCTATGATAGCCCAGCGGTGCGACCGTGCGAATCTTTAGAGACAATCATGGGTTCAAACTCGGGTAGACACTAATATAATAATTACAATGTATAACACGCTTTTCGGTGTAGGAAAACATCGTGAGGAAACCTGCATTTCTCTAGAGAATACTAGGGATATGTGTAACCTACCAATCCGCATTGGAGCAGCGTGGTAGGTTTAAGCTCCAATCCTTCTATCCAAAAACGGAGAGAAGAGGTCTATGCCCAGCAGTGGGATAGCAACAGGTCGTTACTTTAAAAAAAATCATTAAATGCGATACTAATTTGTCGATATTGATAAATAATAAATATATGGGACACTTACACACACGGTCGTCCGTCCCCAAAGTCAGTAACTTAATACTTGTGTTATGGGTGACAGACAGCTGGTGAATATAGTTATATAATTTTTAAATACATATATATAACCACACACAAAGACCCACAAACTCATTTATAGAAAATGTTGGGCCTCGACGGGAATCGAACTCGCGACCCGCAGAGCTGAAGGTAGGGTCACTACCTACTGCGCCAACGGGCCAGTCGATACCCATAATTTACGCAATATATCGCTATAATCTGATGCTAACTGGCTATAACAAAAGCACTTACCTCGTCTGCGGGATGCCATACTTGATGCCCACCCCCACTCTGGGGAGAGCTTTGATCACCTTTTTCACAGTCGCCTGGTCCGGGAACGCGAAAAAAATAGACGCTGAAAGAATAAAAGTAAAATTAGGAGATATTATAAAAATGCTTTGATTCATCTATTCTTCTACATTGTACATCATACTGACTGGCCCGTTTGCGAAATATGGTAGTGACCCTGCTTTCAACTCCGCGGGTCGCAGGATCGATTCCCACCGAACATTTTCTATAAATGAATTTGTTGCTCTTCGAAACTGGGTGTATATTTGTATTTAAGTATGTATTTAAAAATTATATTGGTATATATTCACCAGGTGTCTGTCACCCATAACGCAAGTATTAAGTTACTTACTTTGGGGACGGACGACCGCGTGTGTAAGTGTCCCATATATTTATTTTATTTATTTATTTATTTATTATTATATATACACCCAGGCTTACGGGACCATCAAATGGCTAGAAAATATTTGTCATCGGTGGGAATTGAACCCACGACCCGCGGATCTGAAGGCAGGGTCACTACCAACTGCGCAATAATTTAGAATACTTATCCGATCTCACATAGAGACCCTACGGAGATTTCCCTTTACAATATACCGATTCGCTGGCAACAGAAAGTCAAGGTTGGAAGGTGACACCTAGGTAGGTGTCACCTTCCAACCTTCCATGACCTTTCACGAGCATAGTCTACAATAAGGCTGCGTATGTCATGGGACGACTTTATCCGATGTTATGCAAGAAAAGTAAAATGTCACTCCGCAACCAAGTGACACTCTACAAAACTTGCATAAGACCAATAATGTCCTATGCGAGCGTCGCGTTCGCGCACGTTTCTATAAAAGCCGTTAGGACTAACAGTATATAGTCAATTCGAAAAAAAATATAATAATAATTAAAGCGATAATGCTCGCATCTCTTTTTCGGCGGGCACCAAAAGAGTTAGTAATATTCCAACTTCTACTCACTCCTGCTGGCGAGGAACATCTCTATGGCGATGCTCTGCAGCAAGTACCGTCGCGAGAAGATGGCGCGAATCTCGCTGAAGTACCATTTCCCGTGCAGGTGCTCGCAGTACTTCAGCACCTGGAATTAATAGAAATCGACTTATTATTAAAAGCTTTTATTTAACCCGTGTGTGTATGACGGTGGAATCTTGCAAGTTCAATTCAACCTACTTCCCGGTAATTTATAGAATTAGGCGCTACTTTGCGGAGATCCAAATTACAAAAGTAATAATAAAATTATTTTGCTATAGTCCGTGATGAAGTAAAATAGAAAATATATATAATGCTAAATGTAGAGTGAACAATCGGTTATCATACGTTTCGCCCCGCAACCAAAGCATCATCAGGAGATAGACTCCACGACCAAAATCGCTTTGCGGGGCGAAACGATTCTTGAGTTTGTGATAGTGAACGTATATAGTGCTTGTGTATTGTGGTGGCGGTGGTGGAGGTTTGTGCATGTGTTTTTTACTAATCCTGCATGTATCAGGTATGATAACCAATTGTCCACTCTACATTTAGCATTATATATATTTTCTATTTTACTTCATCGCGGATTATAGCAAAATAATTTTATTATTACTTTTCTACTTCCCGGTGTTTGATTGAGCTGTAATTTTACATACTGGCCCAGTACCAATGACAATGTTTGTGACATTTACATGTTTTATGACAATGAAGCTGTAGTAGCCAAGCGTTGACACCGTGCGACTCTTTCGAGGAGATCACGGGTTCAAACCCGGGCAGACACCAATGAGTTTTTCTATTAAAACTTATGTGTCTAATTGATAATTGCAATTTATCACACGCTTTCCGGTGAAGGAAAACATCGTGAGGAAACCTGCATATCTCTAGAGAATTCTGGAGATATGTGTAACCTAGCAATCCGCATTGGAGCAGCGTGGTAGGTCTTGACTCCAATCCTTCTCTCCAAATAACGGAGAGATCTTCTCTCCGTTTCTCAGCAGTGAGATAGTAACAGGCCGCTACTTATGACAATGATATGCATGACCTGATGCTGCTGTCAGGATTCAGACGAGGGAACTTCTCAACGGGAATGAAATTTTGTTTTTTTTTTAATTGGACTTATGATTTTCTTTCAGAAATAAATACAAATTAAAGAGAATATTCTTTATTCAAAGTGTATCGTATCAATAATTTATGGAATTAGGCATTACTTTGCGGAAGTCCATAATACAAAAGTAATGAGAATATTATTTTGCTATAATCCGCGATAAAAGAAAATATATGTAATGCTAAATGTAGAGTGTACTTTTCGTTCTCATACCTGATACATGCAGAATTTGTAAGAACTCATGCACTATATTAAGCATTACATATATTTCCTTTTATCGCGGATTATAACAAAATAATATTCTCATTACTTTTGTACTATCGTACCAATTATTATTGAGGTAAAATCGATTGGAGGAGTGCGGGGGTATTTTTTATTTTTAGGAAGGCCCCGACATAGGGGGTAGTTTTTTTTATTTAGAGAGGCCCCGACATAGTGCTTGCCCACTCTGGGTTTCAGACTTGTTGCTGGCAGGGATGGGGGCAAAGGGTCCCCTGTTCCTGCCAATAGCAGCGTGTAAGAGAATAAACTTTTTAGCCGGATAAAAAGCCCTACGCCGTGTGGTATCCGGCCGAATAGAATAGTGCCGCCCTCATTTCTTACCGAGGTGTCGTAAAGGGCGACTAAGGTAAGTCGACCTGCCGTGTGGTATTCGGCTGAGTAGAATAGGCCAACCTTATTTCTTACCGTGGTGTAGTAAAAGGCGACTAAGGTAAGTCGACTCGCCGTGTGGTATCCGGCTGAGTCGAATAGACCAACCTCATTTCTTACCGCGGTGTCGTAAAAGGCGACTGAGGTAAGTCGACCTGCCGTGTGGTATCCGGCTGAGTAGAATAGGCCAACCTCATTTCTTACCGTGGTGTCGTAAAAGGCGACTAAGGTAAGTCGACTCGCCGTGTGGTATCCGGCTGAGTCGAATAGACCAACCTCATTTCTTACCGCGGTGTCGTAAAAGGCGATTAAGGAAGGTAAGTCGACCCGCCGTGTGGTATCCGGCTGAGTAGAATAGACCAACTTCATTTCTTGCCGAGGTGTCGTAAAAGGCGACTAAGGTAAGTTTTCCCACCGTGTGGTATTCGATTTAGTTGAATAGACCACCCTCTTTCAGGCAGGCCGCCAGTCGTAAAAACGCAGCCAAATCATATGACGGCATGTTTATAACATGTTGTGCCGACCCCACTTGAGAGTAGAATAAGGGTAGGAGAATTATGAAACAAACAATATCCCCAAAAGCTGTCAGTCTGTATGTGATCAATTTTCTCAAAATCTCAAAATCAAAAGGATGGTCTATTCCATTCAGCCGGATACTAAATAAATATAGATTAATTTTCGTGGATACAAGTATGACGTTTTTTACCCTCAATTAGTGCCAATTAGCATATTGCGAACAATTAAGCTGGTTGTTTCAAATAAATTGTTTCAAACACGTGATATAAAGTCGTTAACCTTATTTAATTATTTATTTTTTATACATATATTTAGAAAAGAGAAAGAAAAAAAAACACGTATAAAGGCGGACTATCTATTACATAATGTTTGTAAAATAAATATATGAAAAGATGCTACTAATACTATATAAATACTTGAGATAAATATTTTCTAATCTGTAACTTAAATACCGAAAGGGAGAGAGATTTGCGGATTGATCCAGTATCAATCCATAAATCATTCCACAGGAATGATTACCTTAACCTTATAGGAAGCTGAAGCTTTACAGCTATAGCGCTCTAAAAAAAGTTTTAGTATTAATTCGAAAATAAACCCCACTTTTCGAGTAACACGTCGTCATAAACGCGATGGTCGTCGTAAACTGTTCGTTAGCTCCTAATTTATCTGTATACAGACGCTATAAAATAATCCTTTCCTGATGACCTGATTGGTTCTTTTAATATGGAGATATTTATAAATATTTTGGAATCTGAAATAGTCATGTTTACTACATGATAATAGTATATGAAAATAATAAATTTCATGTAATATACATTAAAATAGCTCAGTTAAATTTATCCAATAATCAAAAACCGAAATATATACAACTTTCTTAAAATAACTTTTTCGATATAAGCCAAGCAACGTAATATACTCGTAGAAACTTCTTTAAATTACAGATTTGACTTGACTTACCTATATCTTGAATATATCTTTCATAGATTGATAATAGATGGAGTTTTTCATCATATTCCTATTGAATTAACAAGACTTCTTTAGCCTATATGTTACCCCGGCGTATAAGGAATAATTGTGCCAAATTTCATCGATGTTGATTCAGCGGATTCGCCGTGAGAACGTAACAGACAGACAGACAGATTTATAATATTAGTAATGATAATATTTTCATTACTTTTACGTTATGAACCGCAAAGTAGCGCCTCTTTCGATACATTAGACTAAATATCTGGGAGACCGAGCCTTGCTCGGTAACTTTTTACAAAAAAAAAAGAAACTTCAAAAAAAAAAAGAAAAACTAATATAGAAGGTGGAGCTCGATCCTAGGTATTTTCATTTCTCGCGACAACCCTTTCCCCGAATAAAGTACGCTGACTTAACAGTTAATGGCAAAAATTCAATTCAATATAAATTTTTGTATTTTTAATGCCCAAAAACAGGGGATAAAATGATTTTTTTTTAAATAAAACCTAGCTAGATCGATTTTTCACCCCAAAAAACCTTACATGCATAATTTCAGGAAAACCGTTGGAGCCGTTTCCAAGATTCTGAACATATATTTCTGAATCTGAATAAGATTAACTCATCTAAATATTAAAAATATAACAAAAATACTTATATATATATAATTGAGAACTAACAATTTGAGATTATAAGAAATCACGAACCTATCAAACTGAACCCCCATGCTCCTATCACCATTAATCATGGTTTAATCACGAATACAACGCATTAATGGTGTACAGGAAGGGGCGAATCGCTTTGTTTATAAGCCTTTTGTACCCCTCGAGAACATTAGAGATGCTGCGTGGAAAATTATAGTTTACTTAGCCACGAGAGTAATTTTTTAAGTTTTTTGTATCACAATATTTACAAGTGACTGTTCAGTATACGAAAACGCCGTGTCGTATCCGGCTGAGTAGAATAGACCACCCTCATTTCTTACCGAGGTGTCGTAAAAGGCGACTAAGGTAAGTTGACTCATCGTGTGGTATCCGGTTAAGTAGAATAGACCATCCTCTTTCTTATCGAGGTGTCGTTAAATACGACTAAGATAAGTTGACGTCACGTAGGCCTCCGGTCGTAAAATACGTAACCAAATTATATGACAGCATGTTTATAACATGTTGTGTCGACCCCACTTAGAGTGGAATAAGGGACGATGATGATGTTCAGTATACGAAAGGAATGAAAATAATATTTTGCTACAATCCGAAAAAAAATAATATTTATTTATTTATTTATTTATTTATTTATTTATTTATTTATTTGTTGCCTAGACTGTGTAAACATTTAGATGTTAGATATATAATACAGTATCATCAATCTGCCTAATAAAGACATGCAACTTACTAATTATACTTATCTATTATTGTCTATTAAAGTTGTTATTAATAATTATTATATTAATTAAATATTAAATAAGCTTCAATGCAATAAAACCTTTAACTATCTTATCAAATAATTATTAATAAAAGTCATACATAGTGATATTATACATCTGATAAGTATTCATTAAGTGAATAATATCTTTTTTGTAACAAAAATTCTTTAATTCTATTTTTAAATATTTTAACATTTAAGTTCCGGTCAGCCAATGAGGGCGGTAGCTTATTGTAAATCTGCCAGGCCATATTGATTACACTTTTGCCAAATAGTGCACTTGCATGCGGTGTATAACACATTTTATTCTTTCTACGCTTGTTGTTCGAATATGAAAAAAGACTACCATTCGTTTTTATGAACACCAATATTTCATATATATACAATGATGGAAAGGTAAGGTAGGTAGGTAATAGGGTAGGTGGGGCTGGATCTTAGGTATTTTCATTTCTCGCGACCACCCGTTCCTCGAATAAACTACGCTGACTTGACAATTAACGGCAAAAATAGTGTTTTATACATTCAATGTAAATTTTTATATTTTTGAAACAGGGATAAAACGATTTTTTTTAATTAATCCTAGCTGGATTGATTTTTTCCCCCAAAACCTACATGCTGAATTTCAGCTGGGATTTGAACCAGTGACAATATCGAAAGACTCGCACTGTCTCAGCGCCGGGCTATCACAGTTTCAATGACGCATAAAAGATATGAATAGAAAAAGGGTATGACGTCACGATACATACGTTATACCAAATTGCGCTTACATTGTTTGGTATACACGGGGTGCGGTGATGGGCCCAAACGTCCGATTCAATTGCGATGCAATTTGTCAACCGGCAACCCCCGAGGGCCCGACCCTTGTTGCCCACCCCACAGCGAAAGAACCACCACTAATCTAACAGGTGGCGCGAAATGAGGTTTGTCAAAACATACACAACATAAAAATGTGGAATAAACAAAATATTTAAACATCATCCTCCTGGCTTTATCCCACTAAGTGGGGTCGGCTCAACACGTTACAAACATGTTGTAATATGATTTGGCTACGTATTTTACGACCGGCCGCCTGCCTGACGTCAACTTACCTAAGTCGTATTTTACGACTCCTCGGTAAGAAAGAGGGTGGTCTATTCTACTAAACCGGATACCACACGGTGGGTAGACTTACCTTAGTCGCCTTTACGACACCTCGATAAGAAATGAGGGTGGTACTATTCTATTCAGCCGGATACCACACGGCGGAAAAAACAAAATATTTCAACGTAAACAGAAAAAAGCAATTACGCACACGCAGTAATATGTTTAATTTTTCGTCCTTTAGTTCTAGTTGGTAGAGCCCATCTTCCTGATGATGCTTTGGTTTTGGTTTCTGGGCGAAACGATCGTAAAGTTTGTGGTAGTGAGTGTGTGTGGTGCTTTGTGTTGAGTGTTGGTGTTGGCGGCGTCTTGTGATACGTGTGGCGGCTTGTCCTGCATGTATGTGGTATGTGATTGTTGCCTGCTTCATACACTTAGCATTGCATGTATTCTTTTAACAGCGAGAATTTCAGCAACATAATTTTGTTGTAACTTCTGTACTATGGAGTTCCGCAAATTAGCTTGCTTCTATAAATCATTCTATATATATAAATGAATGTTTGTCTGTAAGTCCCTTATAGATTCCGAAATGGCTGGACTTGACTGGCTCGCTTGGTTAGATAAACTTAGCGGATAATCCTGTAAAAGTTTGTTGACAACCGGAGCATTTTTTTAAATTATTGCGTTCTATTTGAGAGGCAATCCAAATTAGGCTGAGCCACAGCAACATGTGGCCGGACACATAGTACTAAGGTAAAATAAACGTTTGGTTAAAGCAATCGATATTAGACTATGGGATATTATCTAAAAAAAGGTTTAAATTATGTGTAAGAACCATGCTTATATACGTAAAGCATATTACACAATTGAAGATTATTTGAACGATTTAAAAATCCTTTCAGCTTCATACAAGACTGCGTTTAATTTAAGTAAATTGAAAATGTTTTAAAAGAATCTTGCTGTTTCTCCTAGATGGGAACAAAATTCCGAATTAGTTGTAGCATCATTAAATCTAATTGATCCTTGAAAAGGGCTTGTAAAAAGCTTGCTTAAATAAAAATTATTTTGATTTGATTTGAAGGGTCTGTTACTATCTCTTAGCTGGATTGGGCTTGACCTATATTTCTTTCCTTTTATTCTTTTCCTTTAACTTTTTACTTAATACTGTTCAAATGCAGATTCAAATGCAGATCTAAGTTACACATATTTCAGTAATTTTCCATTCTGGGCATTTTAATTATTTGGTACCTGGGTGACCGAGCCTTGCTCGGTAACTTATAAAATGATACAAAAAAATGCAATTAAAAATAAATGAAATAAGCGCCGAGTGTGGGAATCGAACCTAGGTTTCAAAACCTTTTTTGGTCCGCGCGTTAGCATTAGGCTGTCACAGCTTTGCATTTGACAGCTCAAATTATGAGTTGCTTTCTATTCCTATTTTCGTAGTTTTAGTACCCAAAACAGGGATAAAAAGTTTTTTTTTTAATAAATCCTAGCTAGATAGATTTTTCTCCCCCAAAACTTTCTACATGCTGAATTTCAGTGTTTCAAAATCGTTGAAGCCGTTTCCGACATTAAGAAAATATGTTTAAATATATACATACAAGATTAACTCATTTAAATATTAAAGATAGTTAACTAATTAGTGCTGGTCGGGAGTTTGAACTTATAACCTGCTTGCTATGCTTTTCACCGTTCCGCTATAACGGCTATCAAATATGCTATAACTAATCAAATATAGCACATTAAACACACTCGTCGAGTTCGCACATTAGCCTCATCTCCGCTAATGTGTCCAAATCACGCACAGCATCCGATGAGATCGCATCATTCAAACCGTGTGAGGCGACACGTGTTTATGATTGTTAAGTGAAATATTTTAACGAGTTTGTATCATAGACCTATAATTTATAGAATTAGGCGTTACTTTGCAGAGGTCCATAATAAAAAAGTAATGAAAATATTACTTTGCTATAATCCACGATAAAAGAAAATATATGTATGTAATGCTAAATGTAGTATGCCACCAAAGCCGCCGCAAAGCTTTTGCGATTTTGTCGTGGAGTCTATCTTCTAATGATGCTTCGGTTGCGGGGCGAAACGATTGTTCAGTTTGTGATAGTGAACGTATGTAGTGCTTGTGTATTGTGGTGGCGGTGGTGGAGGTTTGTGGATGTGTTTTTACGAATCCTGCATGTAACAGGTATGATAACCGATTGTCCACTACATTTAGCATTACATATATTTTCTTTTATCGCGGATTATAGCAAAATAATATTTTCATTTTGTATTATGGACCATCGCAAAGTATAAAAACGGATTGTCCATTTAGCATTATATATATTTTCTATTTTACTTCATAGCGAAATTAAATAATTTTATTACTTTTGTTGGTGGTATATTTGAGAATGTGTTTTGAAATTCCCTTGCATGATTATTTCAAGTAAACTAAACACTTAACTATGTAAATTTATTATGTGAGAAAACTATTTTCTATTCACGAAATCTATTTCGTATGCAAGATTATATGGTAGATTCATAAATTGTCACATAATCTCACGCTTTCCCAAAAGATCCCATCGTCCGATTACTGTGAATTATCTCTTCACCGTGCGAAGCGTACCAGGAACGCAGCAGTTACGTGCAGATTTATTTAATCTTGATTTTAGCACGAACAGTTTGCTCCCCGCATGCTAAGGACTCGTGACGGTGTGGAGCCACTCGTAACAGATCAACACGTGATAGTGAGAGGTTCACAACAAACATAGTTTATACTTTATAGGGTCAATCTTAAGTATATAATTTATCTTTACCTGTGTAAAATCATCCAACTATCAGTTATTATATAAGAGAGTTATTTATAGCATGCGATTTCTTTACATCGACTAAAAATATCAACATACTATGCCACAACAAGTTATTACTCTTTCTAACTGCAGAGTTATTGGGTGTATGCTTTTTACAGTCATCATAATCCTCTAGCCATTATTCACTCTAAGAGTGATTGCCACATGTTATAAAAATGTTGTCACATTATTTTGCTACGTATTTTACCTGCCGCCTGCCTGACGCCAACTTACCTTAGTCGTATTTTACGACACCCCGGTAAGAAAGAGCGTGGTCTTATTCTACTGAACCGGATACCATAGGGTGGGTCGACTTACATTAGTCACCTTTTACAACACCTCGGTTAAACTCCTTTTAACCGAGGTGTTGTGTGTTCTATTTTACTCAGCCGGATACCACGACTTACACGGTCGATTAACATTAGTCACCTTTTATGGCAATTCGGTAAGAAATGAGGGTAGTCTATTCTACTCAGTCGGATACTACACGGCGGCCGTTAAAAATCCCTAATATCAATAAATAACAAGGTGTGTCAATAATTAATTAAGTAATTCACATACTTTTTGGTGCTCTCGAACGATATTAATGATAAATATTTTAGTTTTATTGCAAAAATAATTATTATAAAAACATGTTTTTGGATATATTAAAAAAAATTCAATTGATACGGTTATCAATATGGCGCGACCGAGTGCACCAGGCGAGCAGCGAGCGCGAGGAGGTGCCGATGGCTATCGCGGATCGTAAATAAGAGGCCCGTGACAAGTGCCCCCATTAAGGACGTAAAAAAAACTTGCAACTGAAGTACAGTTCAGAAAAAAAGATTTTTAATTTTATTATTAAAATAACTTATATAAAAAATAAGTCGTTTGAAAAAAAATGTGTCATCCTTTTATAAATATGAGTTGTTATCAATATTACCTTTTATCAATATTACCCGTTAGCACAGGCCCGAGGGTCGCGGGTTCCCATGATACAGTTATTAAGTTAAAGTAAGTACTTTAGGGACGGATGACCGTCTGTGTAATTGTCCCATATATTTATTTATTAATATGTTCGTACCGCTATCCTGTTTAAGAAATTGTATACAATTAACGCATTTGTCTACTTTATATTCTGAGAAAATCCATGATTCCAGAAAAAAAATGGTATAGGTGCTTTTGCACCGGAGGTCAGAAAAGGAGGAGGTATATAAAAATAAAATTTCTTGATGACTTATTTTACTTAAATAATTTGGCTTATTCCTCTAATGTTCAGTCTGGACATATTCAGGGACACAAAAAAAAATTTCATTTCCTTTCATTTCCAAAGAGTTTTAAAATCTTTTAAATTTAAAATCTTAAAAGTTTTTTATTTCTTAAGCTAAACACTGAAAAAATTACTCAATTAATAAATTTTCTAACATAATAGGAATTTGTAGGGTCAAAAAAACAATCGCTAAAAATAATAATATAAGAAAATAAAAATACGTTAAATACTTAATTTTAGATTGACGTTTTGTTTTGCGAACGTTACACAAAATAATCGTTGAATAAAAAGGAAATTGTAAATGAGTTGAAATTGTCATCAGCTATTCCGAACATTGTTTTTGTTTCGTTGGAACTTGTCCGTATGTTTCAATGACTGTTATAGATAATAATGTCGAATGCCGTGACCTTAAAGCACAACTAGACAATCGAACATGTTGCGGACAAGCTTGAACGCTGTTCGCTTCGAGCTAAACTCGATTGTGTATCGCAAAGAAAGTCGTACGTTGCCTACCCAAATAATAATGTGGATTGATATTACTGCACAGGTATCTATAATTATTTTGACATGAAAATTTAATGTCAATGTAGAATTTAAGTTCTATGTTTAATTAGTTGCATATAATTGTACTGTTTTTGTTATTAAAATAACAAGTTAAGTTAAAAAAGCTTTTAGCAATATATCCTGTCCCTTCTGATAAACATTAAGGAGTTACCTCGTCAGGAGCCAATATGGGAAGTGGTGAACTTTCTTTTTGTTCATTTATACCAATGGCGATCTTACAATAATAATTGCTACAAGTTTTGCGATTTTAACCAGTTTAGACAGAGTTTCGATAAATGTTCATTATGATTAATTCTCTCATCTCTGTGCTTTCCACTTTTTTATTTAACGATAACATGAAAGTAGTTATATTGTATCTCTCAGTTGCCGTAACTTAATTTGAAAGTTGTTATCACCTATAATTAAGCTACATACTAATTTCAAGTTGTTCAATGTATAATTTTAATGTCAAGTGTGTATTTTATTGGTGATCTATAAATAAATAAAGAGGCATCCTGTGAAACGTGTTTATCAATATTAGCACGGGAACGACCAAAGGGTCTGTGGTTCGGTGATCTAGCGGATAGAGCACGATTCGGTTCGGTCGAACATATTCGATCGTCTATTTATTTTTTTAATAGCATCTGTCGTATAGGTCAGGAGACAGTGGTAATATATGTATTACAGTTTGGTTTTACACCTGTAATTTTAAAATCAAAATGTTTTAGAAATGAAAAGTTAAAAGCTATATTTAATGTTTTTGTAATACAAATAAAAAAAAAATAATATTACTAACATAGTTTTAAGAAATAATTTTAATAACATTAATATGGATCATATATCTGATGATAAAAAAAAAATAATATATCAGTTAGTTTGTACTATATTGCAAGTACATTTGTTTTTCACAGAATGTAGTAAAACATTTATAATTTGTTACAAAGAATGCAATTCAATTTAGGTGTAAAAATATTAAATAACGCAATTTTATATCATCATAAGAACATCAAATATTTATTGTATTGAGCTAAATCTATATAGCAAAAACTAATTTTAATTTTGCAAGGTCTAAAACAACACAATCACACCGATTACAAAAATTTTACGTAAAAAGCTATCGCTAGAAGAAATATTCATTGTTTGCGGAGTTGTAACAAAGTTTTAATTTATTAAACTTTTTTATTTAAAAAAGAAAAAAGTAAGTAGCGGCCTGTTACTATCCCACTGCTGGGCATAGGCCTCTTCTCTCCGTTATTGGAGAGAAGGATTGGAGCTAAGACCTTCCACGCTGCCCCAATGCGGATTGGTAGGTTACACATATCTCCAGAAATCTCTGGAGAAATGCAGGTTTCCTCACGATGTTTTCCTTCACCGAAAAGCATGTGATAAATTGCAATTATCAATTAGACACATAAGTTTTAATAGAAAAACTCATTGGTGTCTGCCCGGGTTTGAACCCATGATCGTCTCTAGAGATTCACACGGTCGCACCGCTAGGCCATCACAGCAGTTTTTTTATTTAAGATTTATTTTAATTGTTCCAATCGCCATTGCAATCAAGCTCTTAAAGCCAACCAAAATCATTTTTATACAAATAAGCTCAATAAATTAGCTTTTCAAATAATTTTAAGGCCTTTTGAATCGTCACGGGTCAATATGATTATTAAAGCTACACCTGGTTGAAGCAAAAAACATGACGTTCAATCTTTTAAACCTTTCCGAAGACATTTTCTTGTATGGATTGCGAAATTTTAATGTAGAAGCGAGTAACTGTAACTCTGCTGAGTCACGACACAGTAATCTCTCGTATATCTATGATATAAATCTATTTTTTTCAGACAATTTTTCTTTTAAAACTAAGTAATATCTCCAAAACTCTGCAGCCTATTTTTTCATGTTTAACAAAAAAGAACATTTTGTAACTGTCTCTAGCACTATAATACACCCATTTGATCAACAACTGCCAATTAAAGTTTTTATAGGAATTTTTATAATCATTAATAGGTAGGTATTTATTGCTATAATTGGCAGTAATAACCTTTGTGTATTGTTTGTTAACAAAAAGAAAATTTATGGTATTATAGTGTACACGTAGTTTTTTTAATTTACAATCGATAAGTTAATTTTTGTGAGGAAATTGTTATTGTCAATGTTGTTGTGTTAAAGTTTTAAATAACTATTAAAGAAGGCTCATAAAGAAAGCATTACATAAATGATTAAAATGTGTATATATTTAACTACTCCAACTTCGCACAAGATAGCAATGACGAAATGTAAGTAGTTGTAAGTTTCATTATGAAAAGATCAATCAACAAGTTTCTTGCGCACTTGTTTATAAATTTATTTCAGTAAAGAATTTTTTTAGAATTCGATACATGTGGTGCTCTCAATTTATTGGTTAGTTGAAGGAGGGACCAGCGCTAAAAGAGGTTAGGTTTCAAAAAGTATCTATATTTCAAGTAATTTACAGAGTACTTATTACTCCTTTAATATGTGTATCATCTTTCACACAATCCATCTTTTTTTCGGCCTCCCCCTAGTCATACATTTATCCACATTCATATTTAATAGTATTAGTATAGTTAAGTTACAGTAGTTTAAGTATTTGTTTGTATGGCGTTCAACGTTAAACATAGAACGTTTGAAACATATATTAATTATGGAACTTTTATGGAAATCGACCGACACGGCGGCTGAAAAAAAATCTCGACTCCAGAAATACACGGAGATGCGATGACAGCCAATTTATGAACCATTCGTCGTGACAAACTGCGCCCAGGACCGCGGAGCGCTACCACGGGCCCCTTTAGCATACTCATGCATTACTCGTAATTTCACATAAAAATATATTATAAATTAAATTAAAAAAAACGCTTTCGATCAAAAAGTCAAAAATAACGAAAAATATTAGTATCTTTAATCATCATCCTTAGTATCTTTAATCGTTAATATTTAAATCCAATAACAATAAAATAATAGAAAATTCAAACATTATCGTGAAATTAAGGATGTAGGGGTTATCAGTAAGGGGGGGGGGGGATGTTGCGATCTAGGTGTTGTTAAAAGAATGTTGTTTTATTCCAGTTTTCAGGCATAGGATTGAAATCAACCAATTTATGCAACCCGATAATTTTAGATTTTGATATACATTTTTAGTTTTTTTTTCACTGGCTCATCAGCGCATTTTGCATTGATATTGCCTTTAGCTCCACAGATCGAGGGTACGATTCCCGCCGAAGACCAAAATTGTCTAAAAAAAAATTTTGATTCTCCGTGAATTTACTTATGTATTAAAGTAAGTATTTAAAATTATATATTAACCAGTTGTCTGTCACCCATAACACAAGTATTATGTCACTTACTTTGGGGACGGGCGAGCGTATGTGTAATTGTCCTATAAAAATGAAATTAAATAATTATATATTTAAAAAACCGTAAGTATTTGGGATAAGCAATAATATATAGTTGGTAGATTCAGTATAAAAATGTACACTAAATTTCAAAATCAATTTTATTTTTGCCCTTCCAGCGGGTGACGATTTAAAACTTGTCAAAGTCATATTGCATAACTAATATATAAAATTGCAATTGCGTCTATGAAACGAGAAGTCAGTGAGAAACGGTAGTAGGGGCGTTGCGAACCCAAAGGTGGTGGGTTCGAATCCCGGCCGACGGTGATGTACGAGTATTTAATTAGGACTTCCTTTGACGGCCGCGGCGTCTCCCATTTCACTGGAATTAGTTTAAACGCATTTAATTATAGCTTGTTTTGTTTCGCTCGACACGCGTATGAAATGTTTATTTTTATTAGTAACAGAGTGACAACTGCATTTCGAGAGATTATTTTTGCTGATGATACCGGGCTTAATAGATAAAAATTCACGTACCATAAAATATCATAAAAAAGTGACGGCCTGTTACTATCCCACTTCTGAGCATAAACTGCATCCTCTTATTTATTTATCTATTCATTTATTTATGTACCATAAAAAATGTTGGAAAAAACATTATTGGTAAAAAAGTGTACAAAGGTCAATTTATCCCTATGACAGAGATCTCTGCCAGCTGACCTACGAAGTGAGACAATCCTCTTTTTTAGAGACAAAGGTTAAACCTTAGACCTGCCACGCTGCTCCAATGTAGATTGGTAGGATACACATATCCCTAGAATGCTTAAGAGATATGCAGGTTTCCTCACGACATTTTCCTTCACCGAAATGCGTGTGATATTTAAATAACAATTAGGCATATGAGTTTAGACGGAAAAGTCATCAAGCCCGAGCTTTCTTCTTCTTGCATCGTTATCTCATTGATGAGAATTATGGCTGTTTGACGATAGGACATTTTCAATGGTGTTTCGCCAACCAGCCCTATTCTCTGCGATAAAGAGCACAATAAAGGGGGGAGTTGAGAGCCTCCTTGACCTGGTCCGTCCAAAGTCTCGGGCTACGTCCACGTGGTCTCCTTCCATCGACACTTCCTGTGATCACAAACTTTTCGATACAGTCAGAGTTTTTTCGAGCTATGTGACCGAAGTACTGAAAAGTACGCCGTAGACAGATAATTGTAAACCATAAAAAAAAAATTATTGTATTACTATGATAAGCAGTGCGACTGCTAATTTAAGTTAACTTCAGTTAAATTTAGACTTATGTAAACGTGAAAATAATATTAAAAAAGTTTTAGTTAATTACTAAATAAGTATTGGTTTTCGAATTTTGAAAAACTTAAATGCTACCGTTAATTTAGGAGGTTGGTTTTTACAGAAGAGAAAAAGCCAGAACTCGGCGGCGTTAAATTAATATTAAACAACAGTAATTATTTAAGCACTGATCTTCTATCTTTTTCAGTATAAATGGTTTTATTTTATGAACCGCGAGCGCTGATTTATATGGAGGATGAGCGAAATGACAGGAGTTACGACGGTTGTCGGGTAGGACGAGAGGGGATTAACAGCATCCTCCGCTGAGACAAAGAACGTGAAATATTGCCTGTAAAATTTTAATGTTTACTTAAACTGAACAATTCACGGACAATAAGACATGCACAAGCTTTGATAGCCCAGCGGTAACACCGTGCGACTCTTTCGAGAAGGTCCCGGGTTCAAACCCGGGCAGACACCAATGAGTTTTTTCTGTTAAAACTTATGTGTCTAATTGATAGTTGCAATTTATCACACGCTTTTCGTTGAAGGAAAACATCGTGAGGAAACCTGCATATCTCTAGAGAATTCTGAAGATATATGTAACCTACCAATCCGCATTGGAGCAGCGTGGTAGGTCTTAGCTTCAATCCTTCTCTCCAAAAACGGAGAGAGGAGGCCTATTCCCAGCAGTGGGAAAGTAACAAGCCAAGATTTATGTACTAAACAAAAAATAAATAAATTATTTATTAATTATTATTATTAATAAGGTTGAATTCTCACTTCGTACTTTGTACTAATATTATAAATGCGAAAGTTTATGAGTATGACTCTATGTTTCTTACTCTTTCATGGAGAATCCGCTGAACCAATATCGATGAAATTTGGCACAATTATTCCTTATACACCGGGACAACATATAGGCTATAGAAATCCTGTTAATTCTACAGGAATAGGAAGACATTGAAAAGCATCATCTATTACGTACATACGTAAAGCAACTTATTTTTCTAACGCGCTTTCGACTAAAACTGCCACTATAACTATAAATTAACAAATCACGTGTTTTATTTTTATTTATCTGCCCGTAATCGAACCGGCAATATAATTGTTGATTCCATTAGGGCCAGTAGCCGTTCGTTATCTCGAAACTTGTCTAATCTCGCCCGAACCGCGCAGAGCTTATCTCTAACCGCGTGTTAGAATGTTAACACGTCCGTGACGATTATTTATTTATTGCTAACGACGGTTACCAGTTTCAAATTCTTTATTCAAGTAAACTTGTAAACAAGTCCTTTTAAATCGTCAACTCTACTGGTTGGGAAAGCTGTTTCTACCGAGACGACTCCTCCACAAAATCCATACATACTAAGTTTAAAAATCGTATAAAAAACCACACAGAGTGGGATAAGGGTGGGAGAATAAATGATAGTTCAACTCCCAGAATTAGGATTTAAAGTTTGTTTGTTTGTAATCTCTTTATTGGATTAATTCAAATAAAAAAACAACATAATTTGTAGTTTGTTATTAAGTAGTAATATCCCGCGGTTTTACCCGCGTATATCTTTCTCATGGCAGTGGAAAGTCTACTAAGTCTGACTATAGATTTATTTTTGTTAAATATATCATCAATAGTTTCCGCAGCGCATGCGATGACAGATTTTTATGATAATTTTTCTTTCACCTTATTACATTTTTATTACGGATCCCTATTTTTAAATGTAATATAGCCTATGTTGCTCAGTATAGGTGCAGCTTTCCAATAGTGAAAGAATTTTTGAAATCGGTCCAGTAGTTTTTGTGTGAAAACATATATACAAATTTTTCCTCTTTATAATATTACTTTGCGTTATTACTTACGTTACTTTGCGGAGGTCCATAATACAAAAATAATGAGAATATTATTTTGCTATAATTCACGATATAAGAAAATATATGTAATGCTAAATGTAGAGTGTAATATTCGTTCTCATACCTGATGCATGCAGGGTTTGTAAGAACTCATGCACTACCCGACACCGATAACGCAACAATACACAAGCACACCGTGCTTGTGTATAACAACACACACATGTACATGTTGTATTACATATATTTTCTTTTATCGTGGATTATAGCAAAATAATATTCTCATTACTTTTATATATTAGTATACATATAAAAAAATGATTGGTTCAGACGTTACATTAATAAATTCGGTTTTCCGGAATCGGCTGGATATAGAGAAATTAGTTAATTCCTTACACGTGTAGCGGCTTGTCGCATGCGGACAGTATTAGTGCGGGCGCCACCGGCCCGCGCTTCCGGATTATGATGTTTACGGTTACGGAATATGATTTTACGGATAACTATATTACGGAACGTTATGACGTTAACTTGTAAGAGTTGACGTCTACCGAGATTACAGAAATTTGTGACTACTTAAAGAATTTCAAACACTATTTAGTGCTGTTCCATTTTTATAATTGAATTATAATTTTAAAAAAAATTATACGTCGTGTGGTATTCGGCTGAATAGAATAGTACTACCCTCATTTCTCACCCAGGTGTCGTAAAAGGCGACTAAGGTAAGTCGACCCGCTGTGTGGTATCCGGTTGAGTAGAATAGACCACCCTCTTTCTTACCGAGGTGTTGAAAAATACGACTGAGATAAGTTGACGTCAGGCACGCGGCCGGTCATAATATACGTAGCCAAATCATGTGACAACATGTTTATAACATGTTGTGCCGACCCCACTTAGAGTGGGATAAGGGCAGGAGGATGATGATTTAGTACTGTTACATATATTTTATAACATCAGAGAGGAATACTTGCCCCTATCCCACTCTGAGTGGGGGCACACGATTTTTCTACGTATTTTACGACCGGCCACCTGCTTAACGTCAACTGACCTTAGTCGCCTTTTACGACACCTCGGTAAGAAATGAAGGTGGTACTATTCCATCCGGATACCACACGGCGTTCTGTCTCTTATTAAAATGTATGTTATAAATTCTTAATAAAATAGTTTCATTCTTTGCTATTATCTGGTAAATGTTAACGTAGCAGTAGACTGTGGATGATGTTATATTATTCTTACCCGCTCTATTCAACGAAAAATACTCAATGAAATCCATATTGAATACGGAAAAAGGGTAAAGAAAAATCACAATATCGCATTTATTTTATGATAAAAGTTTTCGAATAAAGACTTGATTCTTACAAAGGTACCTAGGTCCTATACTATAGTAAATAAAGTAATAACTAAATACCAATTCATAAGTGAAATTAAGCGAAGTAAACAGGAAGCTCTTAACCGTAAAAAAATTCACCAACGCAACTCGTTCGACCGAAATATTTTCCACTCCTTTATAACTATATCGACGCACGTTGTTTCATTTAAATGCGTTGCAACAAAAGTGCCGCTAATAACGCAAGCAAAAAGAGCCCCAACAAAGACGTGTATCTTTTATCTGGAATCTTTATAATAATTACACGAGACAGGACGTCTCAATCCGTGCATAGCCATGAAAACGCATCCCGTCCAAACATCGCATCCGATTTTCGCATCTACACCCATGAAATACAGATTGAATTCGCTTTTACTATTATAATGGAATACAACGCATCGCCCGTTGTACGCACGAATCCAATTATCGTAAGGGCACACCGAAATATCTTTGCATTGCAAGAAAATAATTATCGAAAAAAATTCACGTGTCGCACAACCCTATACCACTGCAGCGTGCTCGACTACAACGTAAAACATACCTTACTCCTTTGAGATAAAGTTGAAATTTGCTTGTAGTTAAAAACTTGAGTAAAGCTCTATGATATATAGAGTGATATATCGAAAAGGCGGGACGTGATCCCCACTCTAGTACTAAAGGGAGGGACGCTGTCAGTCGTCTGCTAGCGGTGGGGGAAGACAGATGTCCGTCCGGGCCCATCTTTCATACAACACGATAGCAAATTCAATACACCATAAATATCACCGGGTTCTCCGTTTACAACGCTCTGTCACTCCATTGATACCAAGAATGAAAGAAAGCCCGAATTAAATTTAACTTTTTCCTTCCAATATACGTAATAAGTGACATACAAACAGTTTAGTATTAACTACCGATCTCTACGAAGCATAGATCGTAAATTTAAGAGCTTTTAAAAGCTATGTTTTGGGACGTGATTTTAATAGTTTTCGTCGCGTTAAACATTATCTGTAGAATTCATTCGTGATGTGTTAACATAGTGTTTAAAAATATTTATTGTTGTGTTTAAATTTATTGTTGTTGTATTTGTTTGAACATATTGTATTGCGAGTTAATATGTAATGAGATGTGAATTTTGTTTTACTCTAAAGATCTTTGTTTGCATATTAAATTTTTACAAACGCGAAATATAAGCAATAGAAAGAATTTATCCATAAAAATGCAGCCTATAGCTAAAATTCTGATACAATTTAGTACTTTATAGTAAAGATTTAAGGACGTTGCTAGATATTATTATATAAGAGATAGATAATAAAAGAAATACCTAGAGACTATAAATTACAATTAATGGACAATAGTTAAAAAAAATATTTCAACGTGTTAGGGGCATATATTCAAGAATTATTAGTGTTGTTCTAGTGAAATTTTGACATATTTTAGAAAATATTATACTCTAATAGCCCAGTGTGGTCAATTAAAAAAATCAACGACCTCGTAAATTATAAATAATATGTTCAAATTAAGATTTCTAAGCCAATGTTATAAGATATAAAAAAGATAATTTACAATGGTTTAAAAATAATTTAATCTATTTCCTTATATCGCGAAATTTTATTTCTTTAATAATCTTTTGTAATTCCGATAATAGTGTAATTATTTGTTACTATTAGACCCTATATTCTCTTTAATACTAAATCTAAAATTAAACTATTTTCTCAATCGTCACCAAACTTTACAGGAATGTCTGCTGGGTTAATCTAAGGATTGTCTGAAAATTATATTAAAATCGGTCCAGCCGTTTTGGAGTTCCTAAGAATATATACTTTCGTTTATACTGCCCACTTAGTATTCAAGAGACCTAATTCAAATATGTAGTTATGTTATTTTGTAGCAAATTGCAATAAAGCATAGCACATACAAAACTCGTCAGTGTTGAACGAGACCCATAACTTGAAAAAAGAAGAAAACACTAGCTTAGGCATTGAAATAAGGATTACAATGTATCTAACTCAATTAAGAGTAAGTTTGAAGTAAAATAGAAAGTGTATATAATGCTAAATGTAGAGTGAACAATCGGTTATCAACCTCCTTTAAAGAGTTTTATGAAACTTAGTATTTATTGGGTTTTAAGGGCGATAAATGGTTTTATCATCCTTGGTTTATTTATTTAAATATTGTTTTATCCCAGTTTTTAGGCACTGAAAAACAATTATTAGAAAACAAATGTTAGTTACGCTTTCATTCGCACATTAATTGTAAAGTTGTAATAACTCATCTTGGGAACGGACGGACTTAGATTTAAGAAGTGAAATTATCCCGGAACAAGTCCCATATATCACCAGCGCCTTTTTCATATTGCATCATTTTTTATATTTTCTGAAAAAATACCATTCAAACCTTGGTCACTTAGATATTACTAAATTGTTATCATTTGTTTAATTGACCATATTTGACTGATAATAATACAGTAGCAATATATCTTGTAGTATAGGTATGGGTACAGCAAAATGCCCTCTTCATGCCATTAATCCAGGGGGTAGGCTTCGCAGGGCGGGCGCGGACATCCGGCGGAAGTGGGCGGGGCTGTGCGGCCGCCATTTTGAACTCGTCACGCCTGCGCCGACGGATGGCGATAAAGGGATAAAATATGGAAGCTTGAATCGTTATGAGATTCGATGTTATCATATAGAACACATTCCTAGGAGAAAATATTGTGAAAGTGACATTTATAAGTCATATTTATAAAGATTTGTCGGCATATGAACTTAAATTGAAACTATAATACAATTATACAAGCAAAAGCTACAAATAACCAAAATCAATTATGCACGTATTTATTTATTATCAAGTTTGGCCATACAAAGGGGCAACGCTGCCAGTATTTTAGGAACTCTACCCCATTGCAATGGAATGGATGGTTTTGATTTAGTGTAAAAATATATATATTTATTAATTTTTATTTTCATTCTTTAGTTATTATATAATTAGATTTAATTTGTTTTTTTTAATGCTTGTTTTTGTAAAATAGTTTAGTTTAGTAATTATGCACTAGGTGTTATATAATTTATAGAAATAGGCGTGATTTTGCGAAATTCCTTAGTACAAAAGTTATGATTGATTATTTAGTTATATTCCGAGTTTGTTTAAGACAATCTATGTAATGCTAAGTGTTGTAAGCAAAACCATTCTCATACTTTATACATGTAGGATTAGTTTCCACGCGTCTCACAAGACATCATCATTAACAGCACACCCCACAAGCACTACACACATTAACTACGACAATTTCAACAATCGTTTAGCATAAGCATCATAAGGAGATAGACTTTACGACAAAATATCATACACTTTTTGTAGCAGCGATATAAGTTCAAACTTTAAACTGTCTCTACAATAGGAGACAGTATTTATGGAGATTGGTAGTTTAAAAGTATGTGTTTTTGCTGAAACGCCGTGTGGTATCCGGCTGAATAGAATACACCACCCTCATTTCGTACAGAGGTGTCGTAAAAGGCGACTAAGGTAAGTTGACTCACCGTATGGTATCTGGCTGACTAGAATAGACAACCCTCTTTCGAACCGAGATGTTGTAAAAGGCGACTTAGGTAAATTGATCCAGCGCGTGGTCCGTTTGAGTAGAATAGACCACCATCTTTCTTACCGATGAGTCGTAAAAGGCGACTAAGTTAAAGACGTTAAGCATACCGACCGTAAAATACGTAGACAAATTATGTGACACAATGTTTATAACATGTGCCGACCCCACTTAGAGTGGGATAAGGACAGCAATATACAACTCTTCTTATAATAACTCTTTAGAGCAGCAAGGTGGATTTAAGCTCTAGTATTTCTCTACAATAGGAGTAATAAAAGTATGACGGTGTTTTTGAAAAAATCTAAAGCTCATAAAGGATTCACTTAGGTGAATGATGCTTTTTTACTTAAAACGCAGAAAAACTTGTAAATAGGGTGGATAAAGAGAGCAAACTGAGTCTAAATCTGTCGTCCCCCAGCTTCCAGGTACCAGGGTCCCATGAATCGCGCGGAGACGTCGCGTAAATCAAGCGGCGCGCGGCCATCCATCACCGCGCGCCCGCCATCAATTTGGACCGAAATAGGCATTCCTGGACTGGAGGACGGGAGCTGTGTAAGGAACGGGATGCTGGATGCCTTCAGGGATAGATCAAAACACCGTTTAGGGTTTTGTTTTAGTTAGCGTCTAGATGTTTTCACTAATACGCCGTCGAGGCGCGTCTGATGAAAATAGTATTTTATTTACTTTAATACGATCTCTAATAGTTTATTCTCTGAATAAGACTATCACGTTCTCTGTAGAAAGAAAATATTAATTTATAGAATTAGGCGTTACTTTGCGGAGATCCATAATACATTATTTTCTATTTTACTTCATCGCGGATTATAGCAAAATAATTTTATTATTACTTTTGTATTATGGATAACGCCTAATTCTATAAATTAGCATTCTTTCTACAAAGAATGTGATATTCGTATTTAGAGAATAAACTATAAGAGGTCGTATTAAAGTAAAAAGTAAAGTAAAGTAACAGCCGGTTACTATCCCACTGCTGGACATAGGCCGCCTCTCTCCGTTTTTGGAGAGAAGGATTGAAGCTAAGACCTATGCAGGTTTTCTTACGATGTTTTCCTTCACCTATACTTTATGGGGTTATTTATATACTTAAGAAGTTAGTAATAAATGAAAACATACCGTTTGATAGAAGCTGAATTTAAAAATACGCGACTTTACCGGGATTGTATAATACAAAAATGGATAAATCATAATTATTTTGCAATTCATAGATATCTAATATTGTTGTAATATCTTAACAATATTTATTTTTTACAATTAGACTTGTATCAGTCCTTTATGCTTTTTTTCCTTTTTTTATGCTTTTTTATATTTTCTTACTATTTATACAGCGCGTATTTTAGTTAATTCCGAATAAATCGGTTTTTTTAGTAATCTGAGACGGACCAGGGAAATCGATACAAGAGCAGGTGTGCAGGTTTCGATGAAAAATTCAAAGAGCGAGCGGGGTTCAAATCCGACTAATACATTCTCAATGACATTTCGCTTAGCAACAGAATCATTTTGAGGAGATTATTTTAGTTTAAATTAGTCTTTAGAGTAATGTTTTCAATGACAAGGTGAGCTAAACACAGCTTACACAATTTGTCTGATTATCTTTTTATAATCGGTTGTAATTTCGTAGTTATAATTTAATATATTAATTCAACTTCTAATACCGTACAAAGCATAAAATTTTGATAGTGGCAAAGTTAAAAAAAAACTAAAATCCCTACTATCCGTTTGCAATTACTATCTAGAAAGAACTATTTGTAAAGTGCTGATTCAATGTCTTAAAAAGTTAATTTATTGATTTTTTTACTTTTTTATGTCTATGAAAACAGTCTTAACGTTGAAGAATTTATAGTGTCACATTAACACTTACAATATAAACATATTGCAGAGTATAAAAAACGATCTAACAGCTTCGTATCTTCAAAAGGAGCTAAATATTCAACACATTTATTAAACGTACACGAATTTATTGCATTCGCTAGACGCCATGTCAGTTATGACTAAACATGGGATTAAACGACAAATTACGGAGAACATACTGTCCGATATCAAAACTTACGGCGATCGTGCCAACATCGAATTAAATTAGCCGTCATAATTAAAAAATTTGACGACGGAGAAAAAAAACCCGGCAAAGATGTTGCAATTAATAGCGGCAGGCTCGTCGGGCTACCGAATTAACGAGGATCGTTCTAAGCCGATCATGTAATTACTTCACCTCGGCCTCAGAATACCTATCTCGGTGAGGCGGGGCCCGGCGCCGATCGATACGGACGGCGAGGCCGGCGGACGGGCATATCGCTGCCCCTCACCGGCGAAGGCGGAATGACGCACGCGCGAGCGAGAGGGAACGCCCCCGTTCGCTCGTCACCCATCCCCCCATGGGCGTGCACCCGTCTCACGGCGCACGGTAGCTCCGCACGGCTCAGTCTCAGACCGTCCGTGCGCGTGCGTGCACCGCCGCCGGACCATGCCAACGTGAGGCCACCGGCCACCATGCTCGTGCCACCCGAGATGATGGCGGCCCAATCCAAACTAGTCTACCAGATGAACAAGTACTACAACGAGCGCGTCGCGAACCGCAAGGCGCAAATAGCCAAAACCATACACGAGGTATGCAGGATAGTGCAGGACGTGCTGAAAGAGGTGGAGCTGCAGGAGCCGCGGTTCATATCCTCGCTGACGGACTACAACGGCCGCTTCGACGGGCTCGAGGTGGTGTCGCCTCACGAGTTCGAAATCATCATATATCTCAACCAGATGGGCGTGCTGAACTTCGTCGACGACGGCTCGCTGCCCGGCTGCGCCGTGCTCAAGCTCAGCGACGGCAGGAAGCGCTCCATGTCGCTGTGGGTCGAGTTCATCACGGCGTCGGGCTACCTCTCCGCGAGGAAGATAAGGTCCCGCTTCCAGACTCTAGTGGCGCAGGCCTGCGACAAGTGCTCGTACCGGGACTGCGTGAAGATGATCGCGGAAACGACCGAAGTCAAGTTGCGTATTCGTGAACGGTACATAGTGCAAATAACTCCGGCTTTCAAATGCGCCGGGCTGTGGCCGCGGTCGGCCGCGCACTGGCCGCTGCCCACCATACCGTGGCCGCACCCGAACATCGTGGCCGAGGTCAAGACCGAGGGCTTCGACCTGCTATCCAAGGAGTGCTTGACGCTGCAAGGGAAGAATTCCGCAATGGAGGGCGACGCGTGGGTGCTCAGCTTCTTCGAGGCCGAGAACCGCCTCCTTCAAGGCGGTTGCAGGAGAAAGTGTTTGAGCATCCTGAAAACGATCAGGGACAGGCACCTGGACCTACCCGGGAACCCGGTGACGTGCTATCACATGAAGACGCTGCTCCTGTACGAGTGCGAGAAGCATCCTCGGGAGCACGAGTGGGACGAGGGCGCCATAGGGGATAGGATCAACGGGATATTCCTCCAGCTGATCTCGTCCCTGCAGTGCCGCCGGTGCCCGCACTACTTCCTCCCCCACGTGGACTTGTTCAAAGGCAAATCGCCGACAGCGATGGAGAACGCCGCCAAGCAAGTGTGGCGGCTCACCAGGGAGATGCTGACGAATTCGCGAGCTTTCGAAAAGCTGTGAGTTGACTCTTGACACCTAGCGAGTGTAGTGAGTGAAACGGTGTACCGCTAAGTTATTCCTCCAGTCATATTAGTCGTTTAGTCGGATTAGATGTGCGTTTCTGATGATGTCGGGTGTTCCGTTCTCGACTAGCGCTCGTGTTGTCGAATATTCCACGGACGGACAGACTGTAAGTAGACGTGTTACTACTAATAATAGGTCCTTTCGAATATTATTTGTGATATAATGTAAATAGCTTACTTGTTGTACAATTTTAGTGATATTTATTTTGAAGGGGAAAAAATGGCGAAAATTCGTGTATTTATTTGACTGAAACTTTTAAAGTAGGTGTATTATCTATATAATAAATAATTTGAAACATTAATACTCCTTTTATTCTATTTATATTACGTTAGTTGATGATTTTTATGATTACATGTCTATGATTTCATTATGAATATAAATTTAAATTAAATAATTAGAATAATTACACAAGAAAAGATAGAAAAGAAGGAAGACTAGGTTTTATATTTATTCAAATGAATTTAAAAATAATTTTCCTTAATTATCATGTTTTAGAAATAATGCCGTATTTCATTATACGTATATTAAAGATCAAGAAAAGTAAAAAATTACAGTTCTTTCCTTAAAAAAAAAACATTTCCATTTCTTAAATTAATGATTACTTCAGAAATTAAAGCAACTTTTGAGTAATTTCCTATCCTTTATTTGTGAGATTAGTCGGTTCAAAAGTGCTTGTAAAAGCTAACTTGAATAAAAAATATTTTGTGATTTGATTTACATTTAAAAGAAAATTATATATATGCACCCAAAAGTCCTTGTAAGTGTAAAACATACGGACATATTGATTATATCAAAATATATATATTTAAAATTGATAAAGCGTTACTTTAAAAATGTCAATCGTAATGAATGAAAAGGAGTCTATATCTACATAATTATTATTAAACAAAATCCCTAAAATCTATCTGTCTATATGTAATAAATTTTCTCAAAATCTACTGAACGGATTTTTGTATGGTTTTTATTAAAATATAGTGCAACTTTTCATGAAGGTTTAGGTTAATAGTACATTACGATTTTATGTAAATTGTGTTGAAGAGGTCGCGCGGTTAAAAAAAACTGGCATTTTGGGAGCTTTAGTTACCTGAGCCGCGTAAACCAGCAGAGATACACTTAAGTAATATACTAGAGAATTGTAGATCTACAAAAATGCTACGAAAATGTCTGCGAGAGCATGTCTCTATCTCCTATGGTTAACTCACAATAACTACTTATATGTTCAAAATTCAAAACGGGAAACATTTTGTGATACCGATATCCACACGGGTAAAGTCGCCGGTACGGGCAGTATCATTATATAGGAGAGTTTTAGCATATTTTATATTCAGAAAATCTCCCATAAAACAAAAAAAATAATATTTTTGAGGAATATAATTCAATGTAAAATTTTTAAGAACAGTTTATTATACAATTAATAGCTCATATAATATGTTCGATTAAAAAAAAAATAATACTGCTATTTAGGCTACAAGAAGCACGCATTGGTTAACCTTCAAATATATTATAAAGTAAATTACGAGTATAACAACGTGATATAAATATTGTGCTGTGTACAATAGCATAACTTACATATTATAAGTAAGTAACGGCCTGTTACTATCCCACTGCTGGGCATAGGCCTCCTCTCTCCATTTTTGGAGAGAAGGGTTGGAGCTAAGACCTACCACGCTGCTCCAATGCGGAATGGTAGGTTACAAATATCTCCAGAATTCTCTAGAGATATGCAGGTTTCCTCACGATGTTTTCCTTCACCGAAAAGCGTGTGATAAATTGCAATTATCAATTAGACACATAAGTTTTAATAGAAAAACTCATTGGTGTCTGCCCGGGTTTGAACCCATGATCGTCTCTAGAGATTCACACGGTCGCACCGCTAGGCCATCACAGCTGTTACAGGGGTGACCGTCTCTACATAGGAAGCCGGTCTGCGGCTGGGCCGGTCTAAACAGCCGTACTATCAGATGACTGAAGTTGATCATTATGACTACAGTATATCCAATGTAACGCAATCAAACATATTATACGAATGTTAAAAATGTAAAAATATATCAGTTTTTTGTTGTATTTACATCACAAATAGCCATTTTGATAGGAATAAAGTAGTTTTAAAAATTTTACTTTGTTGGAGAATATAGCCTATACAAAATAATTAATTTAAACAAAAAATCGTTATATTAGCTAATAAAGCTTACACAATTTTGAAATTTATACGTTTTTCTGTTTCATGATTCTACGGTCTAATAAAGTACAAGTTTAATTTTTTTACAAGAAAAAAAATTTAACTTGAAAATAATAATTGGGTAAGTGGGGCTCGATCCAAGTTATTTTCAATAACTCACTTCAATAATAAGCTACCATGACTTTACAATTAACGGCAAAAATAGTGTTTTCTATTCAATGTAAATATCATTACTTTTTTGGCCTGAAAACAGGGATAAAACGATTTTTTTAATGATACTTAGCTAGATCGATTCCCCAAAAATACTTATGCTGAATTTCATGAAAATCGTTGGAGCAGTTTTAAGAAAAAATAATATACATATATACCTATATATACGAGATTAATTCATTTAAATATTAAAGTTAAAAACAACTAACCTTAGTCGGCTTTTACGACACCTCGGTAAGAATTGAGGGTTGTCTATTCTACTCAGTTGGATACCACACGTCGGGACAACTAACTTTACTCGCTTTTTACGATATCTCGGTAGATGAAGGTGGTCTAGTCTACTCAGCCGGATACCACACGTCGGGACAACTAACTTTAGTCGCCTTTCACAAAATCTCGATAAGTAATAAGGGCGGACTATTCTAGTATATACCAAACGCTATGAAAATATGGTATTTAATAACGTATTTAAATAATAACGCACATCAAAGCGAAAGAAAACCCGTTTTTCAAACACGAGATTTATAGAAATTTTTATATTCTTAAACGAATGTACGAACAAAAACATAAAAATCTATATACTTAATCTAAATGTCATACAGACAAACAAAACGAAAAAGGCACTTCGGCCTACGTCGGTAGGATCATGTTACTCGGGTACATCTCGCGTGGATGACTTTTAAGGCTTCACCCATTACAGATGAACAGATCGAAAAGTAAAGCTATCAAGTTTCTCGATAATTCGTCGCACAGACTGACATATCCAAAAAACAGGTACAACCCTCTGACAATTCAGAACTACATCCTTTTGCCCTTATCCTATTCTATGTGGGGTATAACAAGTTATAAACATGTTGTCACATGATTTGGCTGCGTACGACAGGCTGTCTGCCTGACGTCTGAAAATTCAGAACTATATCATAGTAATTATATTATTTTATCATATTAGCACAGAAACACGGTTTATCAAACATGGAAATCTGTGTCACAAAGTTTTTCCTGCTTAAATCCTGATCTCGTAGGAAATGTAGGGTAAAAAGAATATAGTATATGCTGCTCAGTCCCATTGAAACCGATTAAGCCGTTCCAGGGAATGCACTTAACATAAAACTTTAGAAAGAATTGCAATATCTTTTAACGAAAACCGTACTAAAATCCGTTTAGTAGATTTAGAGAAATTCGATCACATACAGACAGACAGATTTTGGGGATTTTTTTTACTAGTACAGTTTTAGAACTAGTATAGATAAATAAGTTTACTAACAATACAATGGCGAAACTTGTTATGTCTTATTCGTTACTGTGATAAGGTAATTAAATCGAAAATTAAATGGAATTGCAAAAGACATACCTACATGATATTTCCAATTTAAGACCGCTTGACAATAATACTAAAGTAATAATAATATTATTTTACTATAATCCGCGATAAATTTGAAAATTTTGATCGCGAATTAACGCTAAATAATTTTATTATTACCAGGCAAATATATTAAAATTAACCGTTTAATCATTCTACTACCATATCCCATTCTATTTGTGGTCGGCAAAACATGTTTTAAACACGTTGTTAGATGATTTGGCTATTTAATTTACGAGCGACTGCCTCTGCTTGACGTCAAGTCACCTCGTCCTTTTATGTCACGTCGGTAAGATATGAGGGTGATCTATTCTATTCAACCGGAAACCACACGGTGGCTCAACTTACATTAGTCGCCTTTTTCAACACGTCGGTATGAAGTGAGGGTGGTCTATTCTACTCAGCCGTACACAACATAGCGGATATTAACATAAATCGTTTATACTAAAGTAATAAATGGCTAAATATTTAACGACTAGTTTAATATATGTGGGTATAACCTGTTTTAATACGTGATCGTTAGGTGATCATAAAATGACCAAATATGAAGTGAACGCACTCCTTTCACCTGTACTGGTTATAGATTAAAAAAACTAATGACAAAATCCTTATAAATAAATCCTAAAGACCCTCCATGTGTCAAGTATGCGAAAAGATAATCAATTCTACATTAAGCATCATCTTCCTGCCCTTATCCCACTCTAAGTGGGGTCAACACAACATGTTATAAACATGCTGTCACATGATTTGACTGCGTTTTTACGACCGGCCGCCTGCCTGACGTCAACTTACCTCTGTCGTATTTAACGACACCTCGGTAAGAAAGAGGGTGGTCTATTCTACAAAACCGGATATCACATGTTGGTCAACTTACCTTAGTCGCCTTTAACGACACCTCGGTAAGAAATGAAAGTGGTCTATTCTACTCAACCGTACAACACGGCGCAATTCTACATTTAGCATTATCTTTTTTAATATTTAAATGAGTTAATCTTGTATGTATATATATTTTCGGAATCTCGGAAATGGTTCTAACGATTTTCCTGAAATTCAGCATGTAAGCGATTTTGGAGGAGAAAAATCGAACTAGTTAGGTTTTATTTTAAAAAATGACGTTTCATCCTTGTTTTCAGGCATAGAATTTGTAAAGTTATAGCTCAGTTGGGAATGGGCGGACTAAAAAAGTGAAAATACCTGAGATCAAGTCCAGATATCATGATCAGTCATTTTATTTTCTTTTTAAATTGCATTTTTTATATCTTTAAAAAGCCACATCACTAAGGTACTAATGTTTATACAAGATTTAATTTTAAAAAAATCTAATAAAATTCCATGTCCTTTTTCATTAAAATTATACGAGCAGTTTCCGAAATTCACATTGTATATATACATATACAAGATTAGCTCATATAAATATTAAAATTTCCTAATAAAAAGTATTGAGAGTTTAAAAATTAAAGAATTTAAAAGGAATTCCTTACATAGCCGAGTTATATTAGAAGATCATGTTACAGAAGTCATGGGACCGTAGGGTCAATCAAACTGGAAATTATGCGTATTATATGTGAATGAGTAACTTTTTTCTATTCAGTTTCTAAGACCACCGAGTAGCGTGTCGATTTTTCTCAGTAATAGCAACATTCCTCAGCTTCATTGAAATCTAATTGATCTTGGAGAATACATTTGTACCCGGCAAGATACATTATGATACCTGGTTGACAGAGTTGCTAGGTAATTTTTTACAAAATAAAAAAAGAAACTTCAAAAAATAAAATAAAAAAATAATTAGGTAGTTGGGATCAATCCTAGGTATTTAGCTACATTTCTCGAGACTGCCCGTCCCCCGAATAATCTACGCTGACTTGACAGTGTATGGCAAATATATAATATGGTATCTTGGCAAAGATAGTGTTTTATATTCAAATTTTTTTAAATTTCCAAAAACAGGGATAAAACGATTTTTTACATAAAACCCAGCTAGATCTATTTTTCTCCCCTAAAACCCCCTACATGCTTTATTTCAGGAAAATCGTTAGAGCCCTTTCCGAGATTCCGTAAAAAAAATATATGTATATATATCCATATATACTTACAAGATTAACTCATTTAAATATTAAAGAAAGATATAATAGCGTTTAAAAACATTATCTGTTTGATTTTATTTGTTTTTTCGTCAAGATTATCTCGACTTGCCTTTAAAGAAATTATCTTAAAACGATGCTACTATAGAAAGTTTACTACACAATTCAAGATTATTTAAACGATAGAAGCATATTTAAACTGCAGTCAAATACGCACCATTAAGATGTAATCATTTAATCAAATTATATAATTTTTTGAAAAGATTATCTGCCGAGTTTCCTACTGGTTCTTCTCGTTTGGAGCAAACTTCCGAATACAATGGTAGCTTCTTTAGAAACATTTGAGTTCAAAAGTACAAAAGCAATAATGAAATTATTTTGCTATAATCCGGAATTAACTTAATTTTTACTTAAACTCAAATTTAATCGCGATTTATTGCAAAATAATTTTATTATTAATTTAGTATTGTCATCTCCGCAAAATAACGCTTAATTCTATATATGATTCAAAAGTACTGAAAACAGTCTACTTGAATAAAAAATATTTAGAATTTTGAATTTGAATTTTGAATTCTTTCCTATACAGAATCCTATCTATACAGTATTGATTGAAAACGATTAAAAAATTTAGAGAACCATAAAGTGCTGTATACCGCCTTTAAAAAATGCAAAAAGCCGTGAATATGAATTTGAATTCTTTGCTATCCTACCTATGCAGTAATTATCGAAAACAAACAAAAAATTTAATGAACCATAAAGTGCTGATACCTCCAAAACGCTGTGATTTCTCATGAGATGAGATCGTTCGTTCTATGGAAACTAAATATCATTTAAGCACATTAAATGATATTTATATTATGAGCCTTAATATAAACGAAAGATAGCGAAAAAGCCTGCAAGTTTTTAGAAAAGTCCCAGGACTTTTTTAAATACTTGCACCTTTTTTTCTATATGGACCGGCCATCTTTATTCGCAGGCGTGACTTGTCTAAGCGCCAAATAGGCAAGAAAGCTTATCCTAACAGATGGATGGAAATTCCTAACAGATGGATGGAAATTCCTAACAGATGGATGGAAATTCCTATACTTAGCTTAATCATACGGTAAACTTAATTTTGCGTTAACCGATCTTATTTCATAAGCTTAATGAGACGAGCGAGAATCGAACCTCTGTAAATCCTTCCGACTTATTAACCGTTGAACTATTATGGTTTGCACTTGGATGAACAATATTACACATTTGATATGAATCCCACACAGTTAAGACGAAACGACCCACCTCAAGGACTCGAGGTTTTTCGAAAATCGACTAAAAATAAAGGACATATAAATGAAGCAAGCGAACCAAATACGCGTTACAATTAAATGTGTCCGCATAAAGTGTACGGCGGACCTAAGAAGTTTTTAGATTATAACTTCTAAACGACTGCACCGAATTGGATATATCTCTTTTATGTGTTTATGGGATTGAAATTTCAATTCGCAAATCCCATGGAGCGGTGAGGCGATAAAAACACACAAATTTTGCCCTCAAAGTATATAAAAAAACTGGTGGTGTTCGTGACTTTGTTCGCGACAAAATAATGATGTTTAGTAAAGGAAAACATGTCGTGCCGACCCCACTTAGAGTGGGATATGAGGAGAATCTATATCTATACTCATTATAAAACTAAAAGCTGTCTATCTGTATGTGATCGATTTTCTCTAAATTAACTCAAAGAATTTTTTGTACGGTTTCTTACTAAAAAATAGTGCAATTTTCCTGAAGGTTTAAGTTAATAGTGCATTACTGTTTTATGTCAATTGTGTCGAAACGTGCGCAGCGTAAACCAACAGACATACACTTAAATAATGTACTAGAGAATTGTAGACCTATAAAAATACTACAAAAAAGTTCGTGAGAGCATGTCTCTATCTCTTATGGTTAACTTGCAATAACTACAAAAGTAATAATCAAATTATTTTGCTATAATCCGCGATGAAGTAAAATAGAAAATATATATAATGCTAAATGTAGAGAATTCGTTTTCATACTTAATACATGCAGGATTCGTAAAAACACATGCACAAACCTCCACCACCACAAGCACTACATACGTTCACTATCACAAACTCAACAATCGTTTCGCCCCGCAACCGAAGCATCATCAGGAGATAGACTCCACGACAAAATCGCAAAATCGCATAGTCTTATACATATTTTCTATTTTACTTCATCGCGGATTATAGCAAAATAATTTTATTATTACTTTTGTATTATGGATCTCCGCAAAGTAACGCTTAATTCTAAAATTATTACAATAACTTATTTTATGTTCAATATTTCAATTCAGGAATAATTTTAAAATTCTTATGCAGGCGAAGCCACTGGTACAGCTAGTGATGTATAAATTATATTGACAAATAAATACTAGAGAAAATATTTGGTATCCGGCTGAATAGAATAGTACCACCCTCATTTCTTACCGAGGTGTCGTGAAAGGCGACTGAGGTTAGTCGACCTGCCGTGTGGTATCCGGCTGAGTAGAATAGACCAACCTCATTTCTTACCGAGGTATCGTAAAAGGCGACTAAGGTAAGTTAACCCACCGTGTGGTACCCGGTTTAGTAGAATAGACCATCCTCTTTCTTACCGAGGTGTCATAAAATACGACTGAGATAAGTTGACGTCAGACAGGCGGCCGGTGAAAACGTAGCCAAATCATGTGAGAGCATGTTTATAACATGTTGTGCCGACCCCCCTTAGAGTGGGATAAGGGCAGGAGGATGAGTAGAATACATATTCGATAGTTTAACGTTTATGTACCAAGCTGTGTCGCTCTCGGTACAGAGTAGTGATCTTTCCGTCGGGCATTGCCGCCTACGCGCCTTGTTTTTAGCTTTTGTCCTAAAATTTATGGCCACTTGATGCGAAAACGTTATATTACTCGATATTTTCATTAAGTTTAAACAAACATGTGCAAGGCTGCGCGCTAAACACTGACATTTTATTCATTATTATTGTAAACGAATCGCAAATTATGATATTATTGCGGGGGCAGAAACAAGTTTTTGTATTAACTCTGTGCTTGCTTATATTAAAAGTAGTTTGATTTTCATTGAAATTAAAACTGAGAACTATTATAGATTTTTTAATCAATAAATTTATATAGATAAATATTTACTGTCTTACACAGATATATGTATATCATCCCAAAATATGCGATGCATTCTTTTACATAATTTATAGAATTAGGCGTTAATTTCCTCAGGTTTGTAGGTAAGTACAAAATTAGTTACAATTATTATATAGTGTAAGGCGCTGACCCGACACACGTACTGTCGGAGGAGAGAATGCGTGCTATTCACGAATACGGAAAGCATCGCGGACAGAGGACCGGCATTCTAGGTATAGATATGACGGACGGAGGATGGACCGTCTCAGACGAGCTAAGGTGTAATGTTCCACCAGGATGCACTTTAAAGCCCTAGGATCTGTTAGCGATGTCGATCTAATAACATAATGTATGGGGACTTGTTATATTACTACGAAAGCACTTCGATAGCGCGGAGCAAACAATCAGTAGCGCCATCTAGTTTTGATTGCGGAATCAGGTGTTCCTAGTACGTTGTGTTACAATAAATAAATAAATAAATATAAATATATGAGACACTTACACACACGGTCGTCCGTCCCCAAAGTAAGTAACTTAATACTTGTGTTATGGGTAACAGACAACTGGTGAATATATACTTATATATTTTCTAAATACATACTTAAATACAAATAAACACCCAGGCTCAAAGACCAACAAATTCATTTTTTTTTTTTTTATAGAAAATGTTGGCCCTCGGCGGGAATCGAACCCGCGACCCGCGGAGCTGAAGGCAGGATCACTACCCACTGCGCCAACGGGCCAGTCAATAGTATTTTTTTTGCAAAAATAAACATAAAAAATTCAAAGCAACGATTTCTGCACATCTTTATAACCTGCTAATCCTACAGAATTAATAACGAATGTTGCTTGCAAAAGCCAAGTTAAATAAAAAAAAAAGTTGAAATTGAATTTCTCAATTGTACCCTAAGCCTAGCTTCTAATAGTTTCCACAACTTAGTGCGTAGGTGATAGAAAAATAAGTTTTATTGAAATATTTCATATTTTGTTGCTGTACACGTAACAATAAGTAATAATAAAATTATTTTCCTATAATCCGCGATGAAGTAAAATAGAAAATATATGCGATTTTGCGATTTTGTCGTACTTTTGTATTATGGATCCCCGCAAAGTAACGCTTAATTCTATAAATTAAACACGTATTTATACGATGCTAAAAAATAAACCAATTAATGTAAGGTAGGAAAAAAAATGAACATTAACAATCAGATAAACGGTATCCGAATCACCAATAAAAAGGGACCCATAAAGTAAATGTCCCATCGCCGCGGTCAGAACACGCTTGCTATCTATGAGTGCGTCGTCAACCGCATTTCTTGAGTTTAATAGCTTTCTAGAATGTAATTTTATTGGGATTCTAGAGGTTAATATTATCTGAACGAGCCCACTTTGTCGGAAATTAACAGTGAGCTGTGGTGGTTTAGATAAGGCGCCCATTGGTGAGGCATTAAGATATGCGTTGATGAAACTGCGATCGTCTCAGTGAAGATGTTAGCTTTATGGCGGTGCGCGCGCCTCGTTATGCATCTTTATATTTTATTTGATTTCGATAAGTTAGTTTTTAAATCTATATATATATAAAAGAAAGTTGGTCTTAGTTACACTATTTATAACTCAAGAACGGATGAACCAATTTGGCCGAAAATTGGTGTAGAGGTTGCTTAGAACCAGGAAACGGACATAGGATATTTTTTATCCCGTTCGACCGCATTTATTTTATCCAGTCACTATAAAACGTGGTATTACAAGAACGACTATGACATTGAATAACAAAACGCAAATGTCAGTGGAATACAAAACATAGATGACAGCTAAACGTAATTTTATCTTCATGGTATAGGGAAAGGGGAAATGTTTTGCTCCAAATTTAACGCGTGTGGGCCACGGGCAGTAATGAATAAAACAAAACGTTTTATTTACTGCCCGTGGCATAGTGGACATACTGGATAGATTTTAATCATTTTTTGTTACTGAGTCACATAGACTATATATTTTATACCCGTGCGAAGTCGGAACGGGCCACTAGTGTTGAATATATCACAAAAGTAATAATAAAATTATTTTGCTAGAAGCCGCGATATAAGAATAGAAAATATATCATCATTCTTCTGCCCTTTAACTACTCTAAGCCGGTCAGCACAACATGTTATAACCATGTTGTGATGTCATTTGGCAAGGTAATTTACGACCGACCGCCTGATGTCAACTTACCTTATTCGCCTTTCACAACAACTAGATAAGCAATGAGGTTTTTGAGAATTGTGGCTTTAAAGTTTTAATTGCTAAGTAAATTGTATAAAAGTGCTTTAGGTTGTTTAAACGAACTTATTTTGAATTATGAGTTCTGCTGGTATTGCTGCTAAAACTATTTGTTATTTTTTAACATTTACACGTATTCATAGTTCAAAACACGTGTTTTTTGAGTTCCGAACCAGTTGTAGCTTCATTGACCGTATTTATCCTTAACGATTCTAAAGTGCTTGAAAGAGCTTATTTGAATAAAGATTATTTTGATTTGATTAATTTGTATTATTTAACTATGTGATGAAATGTGTGTCAAGAATTTTTCCAAAACTGAAATTTTGAACATAAAAGTAGTTATCGTGAGTTAATAATAAGAGATTTTTGAATAACTGTCACCGTTTATTCAGCGCACCCAAGGAAAGCTTTAAATTTTTCCGTTTTCACAACATTTTTTATTGCTGCTCCTCTCCTACTCATGTTAGAGTGATGTTTTTAGCCTTTTATAGCCTTCCTCGATAAATTGACTATCTTACACTCAAAGAATTTTTCAAATGGAATTCAAATTCTTCTTTATTCAAGTGGACTGTTTACAGTACTTTTGAATCGTCAAATGTTTTAAAGAAGTTACCACTGATTCGGAAGTTTGCTCCTACCGAGAAGAACCAGCAAGAACCTCGGCGACTAATCTTTTAAAAATATTATTACAATTTGATGGTTGCAAGATAATCGTTGCAGCTGGATGCGTAGCTGACTGCAGTTAAGATATGCTATCACTCAAATAATCCTCAATAGTATAGTAAGCTTTATGTAGCAACATCGTTTTGAGATAATTTCTTAACTTGTGTAAAGCGATCCAGTAGTTCCTGAGATTAGCGAGTTCAAACTCTTCAGCTTCATATATTAGTATAGATTAATGTTTAAAACCCACCAGAAGCTCATCAGTTATCTATTTTGACACCATCGCCCTGGATGTACCACCGTTACACGTTTCGGTTACTAGATGCGGCATAAATTACCAATATAATAACGATGGGCGGACGTGCGGCGAGGAATTGAATGGTACACATTGCGGCCGTAATGAGGAGGCGAAACGGGGCGTGGGGCCAGTCACAACATGCAAGAAAAAACTACACAGAAAAAAAAACACCATAGTGGCCTTTTCTTGTAGATTTTTGGTGTAACAAAGGTATGAATGAAATTATTTTGGTGTAATCCGCGATTATATTCATATATTATAGACGTTATACGACATATATTGCACGCTTAGTGTTAAACTCTTAGCTTAAACTATTAGTTGTGCGGGTTCGATTCCCGCCTACGGCCAACATTTTCCATATCAATTTGTTGGTCTTCGAGTCTGGGTGTATATTTGTATTTAAGTATGTATGTATTTAAAAATTATATAAGTATACTTTTGGACGGACGACCGTGTGTTTAAGTGTCCCATATATTTATTTATTTATTTTATGACATAATGCTATCTCATGTTTATCATAATTCTATAACAAACAATTAAAAATTACTAGTGTTTTCTTGCTCTTTCAAGTTATGGGTCTCTTTAATACTAACGAGTTTTGTAGGCGCTACGCTACGCTTCATTGCAATTTGCCACAAAACAAATTTTTGAATTAGGTCACTATAATACTAAGCGTGCGATATATATTCATAACATCAGTTTGTGTACGTCACGAATCGATAACGGGATTCTATAACCATTGAAATATGTCCGCGGCGGCGCCACTTAGGAGCGACTTTCGACGCATACTAATGCAACGATAATTATGGATATATTGTTTGAATATTTGATTAGATGAGCGGCTACCGCATTCAGGACACAACTGATACTAAAAATAAGAAGGAAAAGATCTAAATATAAGTTTTTTAATACTCATTTCAATCGATATCAAATTGACCGATAAGAATAAATAAATATATGGGACACTTACACACACGGTCGTCCGTCCCCAAATTAAGTAACTTAATACTTGTATTTTGGTAGACAGACAACTGGTGAATATATACTTATTAATTTTTACATACATACTTAAATACAAATATACACCCACGCTCAAGGACCAACAAATTTATTTAAAGAAAATATTGGCCCTCAGCGGGAAGCGAACCCGCGACCCGTGGAGCCGAAGGCAGGGTCACTACCCACTGCGCCAACGAGTCAGTCAAAGACTCATAAAATGCTTTGGATGTTTCGTTAAAAATGAAAAATGTATGAAAAGTTTCGTTTAGTACCCGACATAAGCGTGCGGCTTCGCGCCTCATATATTTATTTTTTATTGTACATACGTCTTGTTAGAAAAGAGAAAAAAAAGTCCATGTATAAACGCGGACTTATCTCTAAAAGGGAACTTTTGAGTAAGAGAAGAAAAAGGACAAGAAGTGAAATACGGATAATATAGAAAGAAAGAAAAAGAAAATAACGGTAAAAACTATGTATGAACATTATATTATGAATATTTTAACGAATTTCTTACAATTTTCACACATCATGCATAACATTGGGAATAAGCATAGCGCTGCTCGTCCAGAGAAAATATCCATTGTAATTTGTATAATATTACAATTTGCCGGATGAATTATTCAATATGGCGTTCGAGTAGCGATATTTATTCGATTATATTCGATTTGCATGCGATCACCTCGATTCGTGCGAACATAATGAGTGCTGCGCAAAGAGGAAAAAATTAACATATACAGCTCTCGCAAAGGTTGAGCATTCAAGAAACAGTATAGTAAAGCATATATTAATCGCAGCTGGAATATAGTTAATAAAAAAAATGCTTTTACACCTATATTCTATAGCTTATATTTATATAGCATGTAACTAAAAATATATTAGTTTGTTAGTGAGATATGAAAGCTTTGCAATTTTGACGTAGAGCCTATCTCCTGATGATGCTTCGGTTGCGGGGCAAAACGATTGTTGAGTGTGATTGTGAACGTATGTAGTGCTTGTGTATTGTGGTGGCGGTGGTTTTTGCATGCATTTTTACGAATCCTGCAAGTATCGGGCATGAAAACCACTCCACTCTACATTTAGCATTATAGATATTTTCTATTTAGGTTATCGCCGATTATAGCAAATTATTTTATTATTACTTTTAAAGAACTTTTTGTATTATATGTTGTATTCCAGTAAACTTGTAAACAAATGGTCTTGAATAGTCAACTCTACTGCTGGTTTGTAAAGCTGTTCCTACCGAGAAGAGCCGGTAAGAAACTCGGATGCTTGCTTTTTTCAAAATACAATTCTTGTAAAGACGTTGTTAAGGACAAATCTTGGAATACTTAGACCCATTAAATACTATTTCAGGATTCAAACCGTATTCCCGCTTTTAGCCAACTTTATGCCCACACTAAGTTGAATATCTGCTTATTTCTATATTCTTATTACTAGGCACATTTCGTCAATACTATTTCGTACAGGATAGAAGAGTTGCTATATCCACACATTCTTATCATTTAAGTAATCCTTAACATTACAGTAGGCTTTCTTTATCAGCCTGTATTTAACAGTGTTTTTAAACTCCTGTAATGTCAAAGCTAAAATTAATTGCGGAATTTTATTGTAGAATCTTATAACCAAACCCACAAATAACTTACGTACTTTTGCGGTTCCTACTTTGTCTATTATAAACATCACTTATCGTTTTATAATTCTTTATATTTTTATGTACAAAAATTAAATTTTCTTTAATATATCTACGCACATTCATTTTTAAAACTCTAGGTCAAGTGATTTGCATCCCTCTTCATTACATCACCATACCAACACATTTTGTAGTTTTGATTTTTTCCAAAATTTCAGTTTCCCCCTTTTTTGTCTCGTGAGGAGTAAAAGTCTTTGAAGGACGCCTTCCAGCCTGTACTGGTAGGAAGTGCCCAACTCGCAAGGACTAAATAACCTCCTCTTTCACTGTCAATCAGAACGGAACCACTGTCGCATTACTTCGTGCTGTTTCTCTAAAGTTTTCTTCCTTTTCTTCTTGTCCTTTCTGCTCTCTTTTAAACATTTTTTTTCTTTATAATATTCAAATGCTTCTGCCACTCCTCTTTACTCGGTAACATACGTGGCACCAAGTTTTGTGCGCTTGAGGCCACCCTAGTTCCGTGGGCTGTACTCCATAGTTAATGCTTGACACTCAAACAGGGCATGTCTTGGAGTGTCCAGCTTAATTCAGACTCTCCTAATCGTTCTGGCCATTGTTGAGTTTTGCTTAGCAACAAGCACATTTGATTCGTTGCTTATTTATATAGATAAAACGGAAGTATTACATTTAAAATGATTTGAATGTCTAGACGGTGTAATGTATTCCAGCACTTGTAATTCAACGACTGAACATAAATCAGGCTGGCGATACCTAAGGTCTAAATATCCAAAATTTGAAGCCGAATGTCTTAATTTAACATGTTTATTAACTTGATCGTTCATTGACTTTACGCCGTGTGGTATCCGCGTAGAATAGAACACCCTCATTTCTTACCAAGGTGTCGTAAAAGGCGACTAGGTATAGATTTCAATTTGATTAACTGCAATTAATTGGTTACTACAAGCATAGCGGAAGATCAGCATTCTAGTTTCATGGAACTCCTTAGGTTAGCAAGGGCCTCATAAGAAGGCCCCGAGTCCCTCAGCTGAGTGATCAAATCAGAATTGAGGAGATCCTTAAAAGAACCCAGAGTCACCAATGTAGCTCAGCGTGTCGCGAAGGCGAAGTGGCGATGGGCGGCACATAGTGCGGAAATCCGATGGGCGTTGGGTCTCAAGGTATTGGAATGGCGACCCCGTTCTGGGACACACATTGACAACTTTTAAAAAGGTCGAGGGGAGTCGCTAGCTATAAGCGACACAAGATCGTGTGATGTTGAGATCCCATGAACAGAGCTATGTCCAGCAGTGGACGTCCATCGGTTGATGATGAAGAAGAAGAAGTTCGCAAGAAAATAATTACGCCTTACTTGTCGAAGTAACGCTGAGTAAATTTAAGTAGGAACTAATACCTAGTTTTATTTATTTATTTTAAAAGGCCATCGACAATATACACACCGTGTAGAGCTACAAATACAAACTGTGAAATTATTTTAAACTAAGTGCTATATTAATTATAGATGGCAACGGCATGCGCAATTTGACAACAATTATTTTGCCATTTCATATAAATACGTATTTTTTTTATGTATGATAAAGAATACAATGAACAATAATCTATAATCTACTTAAAAGAAAAGATAAAAATAAAATAAGATCAGTGGCAGGAATTAGGCAGGCGTTTTATAAATTTTAGTGTGTTAGTAGCTTTAATTTGAGTCTCACAAAACTGAGAATCTCTATTAAGTAGTCATGTATTATGCTTCCTTTCCTTAAATAATAGTGAATTACAAAAAAAACGACAACAATAGATCATATCTTTTCACAGGAGTCTACGAAACTCAAACTTGCATAAACAACAAGTACACGTTATAATTATAAGTTAAGCAAACTCCGAGTTCAACCGAGCGGTTAACGCCGTTAGACTTACGGGACGGCGTAACTTGTAACCTTAATATTGGGGTGGGCGATAGGAACTGGTAAAACGAACAGACAGGCGCAAAATGTAAGCAAACGTTAAACGTAAGACACCGGAACACGGTCGGTTAATATTTATTATTAATAACTCGAGCGAGAAGCGCGGCCGCCCGAGCGGGTAATGCGAACCGACGTGTACAAGGTCCCAGTGCTAGCGGGGATACGGTATTACATGAAGGTAAACATGCATAATACCCGATCGATCTACGGAGTACATCTGACAGTACCGTTAAACAAATAATTGTATGTTTATTAATACATCAGTGTGTGGTAACAAGTAACGAGAATTATCTATAGTATAGTATTATAGTAGGGGAGCCCGGGATGCTAAATTTTCAGTGACTAAAGTGTCATGGGGATCTATAGGATTGTCAAGATTAAGTCCTGAAAGGCTGAAAGTTTATGTTAAGTTTCCCATTTTTGAGGTAAGTGTGTACAAATATTCAAAAATGGAAAAAAACCGTTACATGCAAAAAACTCGAGCGCGTCAGATATTCATAATGTGTACGCGCTATGTCCTTCTGATAACTGAGCGATATTAATCTAAACAGTGATTAGTGGAGGGTAGTCGTAAAAAGAGGTAGAAAACAAAAAGAAAAAAAAGTTATGTGAGCGTGTCAGATATTCAGAGAAAATGTTAAGTAAACTCAAAAAAGTGTCCTATTCAAATCTGACGATTTGGACGAGGTTAAAAGTCATGTCAGGGTTTTGAAAGTGAAAAATATGTAATGAAATGTCAAAATGTGACCTACAAATACTAGAGCGTGTCAGATATTTATACACATACATCCGACTGAAATGACGATTTTATCGCGGATTATAGCAAAATTATATTAATTATTAAATTATAACTATTACTTTTGTGATCTAACCATACAACATAGAGACATACTATCATGAACTTTTATGCAATATTTTTGGTGCTTTTTTATGCAGTGATCACGAGTAAAGCTCTCAGCAGGCAATTTTTTTAAAATCGCACGACTCCTTCAGCACAACGTACGTATCTTTAATGTACTGTATTAGCTTAAGACTTCCTGTGTTGCACTACCTTTGCGTAAAAACCGTACAAAATTCCGTTTAGTTGATTTTGTGAAAATTCATCAAATACAGACTGACGGATTATTGGGGACCATGTTTTATAATAAATATAGATTATGTTACATATCAAATATCGAAAATGTTGAAAAATATATTTTCGCACACTATAAAGACATAAAAACACAAATTCGCTACAAAGTCGACTCCACCTTTATTTCGCTCGTAACAATACGTCGAATTTTTAGTGAAAACGGATCAGTTTTCTCATAATTGTAAAGAATAACAGACAACGTTCGGCTCCAACAAAAGAGGTATTATATTCCGTTAGTGATATAATAACATCATGAGGGGATATTTCTGTTATTATAACAAACAGATTTAAAAACATATTTGAAATATTTGGATCGGAAACAACATGATTATATAATGATAATATTATTTTGCTATAATCCGCGATAACAGAAAATATATGTCATGCTAAATGTAGAGTGTACTATTCGTTTTCATAACTCAACATCTTCCTGCCTTTATCCCACTCTAAGTGGGGTCGGCACAACATGCCATAAACGTGCTTTGACATAATTCGGCTGCGTTTTTACGACCGGCCGTCACCCTGACGTCAACTTACCTCAATCGTATTTTACACCTCGGTAAGAAAGAGGGTGATCTATTCCACTAAACCGGATACCACACGGTGGGTCAACTTATCTTAGTCGCCTTTTACGACACCTCGGTAAGAATTGAGGGTGGTACTATTCTACTCAGCCGGATACCACACGGCGTTATCCGTCATAACTGATACATGCAAATATCTAACAACTCATAGCCATCACACAAGTAAATAACAATATTCAAGCACTGCACACATTTACCACCACAATCTCAACAATCGTTTCGCTCCGTAACTCAAGCATCGTCAGGAGATAGAGTCCTTGACAAAATGGGAAAGCGAAGCATTACCCAAGCGATCAAGGTTATATAGAAACAAAATTTAACCGCAACCATTTATTTTTTTTTTGTTTTTGAACATGTGTAGCAAGAGTAACATTTTCATTTGTATAATGGACCTCCCAAAATTAACGCCTAATTCTATAAACAACACGATTAATCTCAAATTTATGTTCTTTAAAAATGGAAATCTTTTCCTTATTTAAAAAAGCTGTGGTAGCCCAGCGGTTACACCGTGCGACTCTTACGAGGAGGTCACGCGTTTAAGCCCGGGCAGACACCAATGAGTTTTTCTTTTCAAACTTATGTATCTAATAATTACAATTTATCACACGCTTTTCGGTGAAGGAAAACATCGTGAGGAAACCTGCATATCTCTAGAGAATTCTGGAGATATGTGTAACCTACCAATCCGCATTGGAGCAGCGTGGTAGGTCTTAGCTCCAATCCTTCTCTCCAAAAAAACAGAGAGAAGAGGCCTATTCCCAGCAGTGGGATAATAACAGGCCGCTACTTACTTAAAAATGGAAATCTTCTTTTTCTTCTCCTTATATTATATGACATAAAAGTAACTATCCCATTGCAGGGCAAGCCTTCTTTCTCCGTTTTTAGAGAGAAGAGTTGAAGTTAAGACTAACCACGCTGCTCCAATGCGGATAAGTGGGTTACACCCATATATTCACAATTCTCTATCAATATGCAGGTTTTCTCACAATGTTTTCCGTAACCGAAAAACGCCGTGTGGTATCCGGCAGAATATAATAGTACCACCCTCTTTTCTTACCGAGGTGTCGTAAAAGGCGACTAAGCTAAGTCGACTCGCCGTGTGGTATCCGGCTGAGTAGAAAAGACCACCCTCATTTCTTACCGAGGTGTCGTAAAAGGTGACTAAGGTAAGTTGACCCAGCGTGTGGTATCCGGTTTAGTAGACTAGACCACCCTCTTTCTTACCGAGGTGTTGTAAAATACGACAGAGGTGAGTTGACATCAGGCAGACGGACGGTCGTAAAAACCCAGCCAAATCATGTGACAGCATGTATATAACATGTTGTGCCGACCCCACTTAGAGCGGGATAAGGGCAAGAAGATGATGTTTTCCTTCACCGAAAAAAGTGTGATAAATTGTCAATTAGACAAATAAATTTTATAAGATAACGCATTTATGTCTGCCCAGGCTGAACCCTTGACCTCCGTTGAAAGAGTCGTAAGCTCTCACTACAGGGCTATTACATATTTGACATGACCAGCAGTAGATTTGACGGTTCAAAAGCACTTGTTTACAATTTTAGATGAATAACGAACAAATATGAACGAATATATTTTGAATTGAATTGAATTTAAAACGAATCCGTTATGCCCTCTAAAACCGGGAAAAATACATTATACATTTTTGAGGGGAATTTTGTGAATTCGAAATTTTTAAACGACTATATTACTTTATATTCTGTTGGAAAGAATAGATATAAGTTCACAACGCCAAAAAAAACATGGCTAAAAATGCTTCATAAATAGTATCCTTAATTTCCACCTTCATCTGATAAAATAAAATAAATACAGAATAAGAATCAGTAGCGTGATAACGAGCAAAATAAACGACCAAAGACAATTTATGTTTATAAGTTGGCATTTTAACCAAATTAAAAAATATACTCGTAACATTATTAAACGAGGCACATTTTTAAATTCAGAACTCCATCAAGTATTTGAATACAGAACGTAGATAACCCATCAAGACCGTTCGCAAACTTTTTTACTGTTTTCCGCCTGATAACCGGCGACGGCTAAAAAGCATTTCTGTGTATTTTTATTTTGAAAGAAAAAAAACAAATAAAATACGGATCGACCGTGACGCAACCGACGACATTTTTCAATATCGACACAAAAAAACGTTTTAGGCGAATATAAGTTCGAAAATAAACCTACTATCGCAGCCGGCCGCGGCTTTTATCGGAAGGGAGATATTTCAACTCGGCGAATCGAAAGGGAACAAAACATCATCTCGTCGCTAAAAGCGTCAGGTTTAAATTTCAAAAAATACATCTTTTAAAAATTTCATCGTTATTGTTTCGAGCGGTTCGAGAGGAACTTGGCAGAGGGAGATGGCAAGTGTTTGGTCTGGCACGTCAGAGGGGGACGCGAATATGTATGATGGACTGTGCGCGTCCGGATCAGCGACGTCGGTCGTAGCTCACGGCGCGGCACATACTTTCTCATCCCCACACAAAAATAAAACCACCATTCAGTTTTTATGCCCGCCTGGTATATTTAGACGACATTGTCGTAGTTTTAGATGTGAAAAAAGTGTTAAGTGGATGATTTATATTAAGTGCGACGCATTACGGGCTTCCGGAGTAATTATTAACCAAAATGGCCCCGAAAACTCCTCTAGCCCGTGACGGTGGCACCCTCTACGAATAATTCATCACTTTTTAAACAAAATTACGCTTTGTCGGTTAAAATGTAGCTACTGGCTTATGTTTATGAACATTGTCACGTAATTGAATAATCGTCACTCCATTGTCTATGACTTAATACATAACAGTAAAAACATAGATGGTAAGGATAGTTTAATTATAATGTTAACATCTACAATGTTATTTTCAATCGATTATTATCTATATTACGTTGTACTCGCAACATTAATAGTAAATTTTTACAATAGAATAAAATAGATGTTCTTAAGCTGATTTTCAATATATTATAATTATAGCGTGTTAAGTTAATTAATTAAAAATAAATATAAATAAATTCAAACGTTATGGTCTTATAATGATGAGGGATGAAAATCATGTGATCAAACAAATGTTAGATATGAATGGATATAAAAGGAGTAGCGCCAAAATTGACAAATGATAGAGAATAGAAGAGAAAAATATGTTGTACCGATCTCACTTAGAGTGGGATAAGTACAACATAATGATGACGTGTTAAATAAATTAGTAATTTAACAAGTAAGAAATCAACAAAATTTATACATTATAGTAATTTAAATTAACCTCACTGTTGCCAAATTCAAATTTAAAAATATTCTATATTCAAATATACTGTTTTCAGTACTTTTAAATCGTCAAATGTTTTTAAAGAAGCTACCATTGATTCGAAAATTTGCTCCTACCGAGAAGAACCAGCAAGAAACTCGGCGTATAAACTTTTCAAATTTTTTTTTTTACAATTTGATTGATTACAAAATAATCGTTGCAGCCCGGTGCAGTCAAATTATGCTTCTACCACTTAAATAATTTTCAATTGTAAGTAAGCTTTACGTAGCAGTATCGTTTAAAGATAATTTCAAACTTGTGTAAAGGCAAGTCTAAATAATGTTGAGGAGTTTTGTTATAAATATGTGTACTGAAACCGACTAATGATTTTCGGAACAGCAAATGTGTTTTCTACATAATTTGATCTAACCATTGGCAGATCAAACAAACATTTTTAGATATTGCAGGTACGTAATAAACGATAGAATAAAAAGATATGGGGAGTGTAATTCATTTCTGATTAACTTAAACAAAAATAATTGGTTCTTAGGGCCTGTTTCACAAGTGACTGATAAAGTGTCGGATACTTAACCGACAAATAAACTAATTAGCAAATAAATGTCTCTATAAAGAGACTCTAAAAGTGAAAAATTAAAAAAAACGCGGCCATTTTAAAGTAAGTATTTCCTATCCAGCAGATAAACAAAATTACAGCTACATGATCTACCTGTTAACTTATTAGGGACTTTAAGTGCTGAATAAGCCTATCAGAAACCTGAGAAACGCAAAATTCCGAGATATGTGTCAGACATGTTCCGAATAAGCTAACTGACAGTTCATTGTTTGTTTATTTATTAACTTGTGAAATAGGCCCTTAGAGTCTCTTTTTAAAGACATTTATCTGTTACTTAATTGTCAGTTAACTAACAGTAACTTGTGAAACAGGCCCTAAATCTACTAAATAGCGAGATATTTACCAAAATGATCCCATCGTTATACGAAAGCCGATGGACGCTGTCAGACTAGGCAGAGAAATCGTGACCATGCATTTAAATGATTTCTACATTCAGCGATATGCACTTTCGATTGTACGTAACTGCCAATTAATCACATTCTCCAATGAATCTGTTAGAAAGTAACAGATATTAGCTTAACGGCCATCATTAATTTAAATATTGGTGGTCGCCTGGTGATTATAAAATGAGCAAACATTATAGAAAAAAAAATCGCGCATTCTTACATTTGAAATTGCTAAAGTAATAACGAAATTATTTTCATATAATTCGCAATTGAGTAAATAGAAAATATGTATAATGCTAAATGTAGAGTGGACTATCCCTTTTCATACACGATACATGCAGGATTCGTATTGTTGAGTTTGTGACAGTGAAAGTGTGTAATGCTAGTATTGTGGTGACGGTGGTGGAGGTTTGTGTATGTGTTTTTATGAGTCCTGCATGTAACAGGTATGAAAACGGATAGTCCACTCTACATTTAGCATTATATCTATTACTAGCTTTAATTACTTTTATTTGAAAGTTTTAGAGGGGACCAATTTTGTAATACATGATTTTTTAATAACTTTCACCATTTACTTAGCGCACGCAAGGAAATGTTAAATTTTGCCGTTCTTGTAATATTTTTTATTCCTGCTCCTATTCATCTTTGCGTGATGTTGTAGCGTATAGCCTTCCTCGATAAACGGACAATGCTACATTGAAAGAATTTTTCAAATCGGTACATTAATTCCTGAGATTAGCGCGTTCAAACGATCAATCAATCAAACAAACAAATTTCTTTCTAATATAAATTTCTTTATATTAGAAACAGGTGAAATGTCGACGTCTATAAAGCCCACACCTAGTAGATAACGCGCTCGCTACTACACTCGCCTTGTTACAGATAACAACGCCGAAAGTGTCCCCAAATAACTTATTTTAGACACAGACAGGTGTTTCATACAACTATATTATGCAACTGTAATTAAATTAATGTTGTTTTAATTGCGCCCGAATTTGCATTTTAAATGTATCAAATTTAAATATATATATAGCAGAGTATGATACGAGACTGTAAAAGCTTTAAGTCGCCTCAAATTACTTTTATGTCTGTACACTTTAATCATTGTATAGAACCGGCTATACTCACATATGCAGTTCTGCTGTACGCAGTTCCCGTCGATAACGTCGTGTAAAGAGCTCATGAATAAGTGCCCCGGACGGGTTCGAAACTAGTCGGGCTAACCCGATAGAATAACACGTGAGTATAGCCGGTTCTATACAATAACTATGAATACTACTCACGATAGTTTAAATTTAAAAAACTTTAATCATTCTTGATTACCAGTGGTTAAGGTTTTTTTATAAATATAATCTCTATATATTTATAACGCCGTGTGCTATCCGGCTGAATAGAATAGTACCACCCTGATTCCTTACCGAGGTGTCGTAAAAGCGACTAAGGTAAGTCGACCCGCTGTGTGGTATCCGGTTTAGTAGAATAGACTAACCTCTTTCTTACCGAGGTGTCGTAAAAGCGACTAGGGTAAGTCGAACCGCCGTGTGGTATCCGGGTGAGTAGAATATACCACCCATATTTCTTACCGAGGTGTCGTAAAAAGCGACTAAGATAAGTTGACTCACCGTGTTGTATCCGGTTGAGTAGAATAGACCAACCTCTTTCTTAACGGTAGGTATCGTAAAATACGACTAAAGTAAATTGACGTTAAGGCGGACGGTTGTAAAAACGCAGCAAAATCATGTGACAGCATGTTTATAACATGTATTGTGCCGACCCTACTTAGAGTGGGATAAGGGCAGGAGGATGACGATGATAACATCATTTTATGGAAAAGGCTCTTTTATAAATAATATTTTTTACTTTCTTCGTAAAATTTGAAGGCTAAACATCTGCATAGTTAATATGTCCACACGGAAAATAATATAATATTAAGTCACTGTTCGTGGTAATTAAGCGGTCTTCGAACTGCTTTAATTATTTACATTAATTTATATAATTGGTTGATGTGTCTACAAGTATTATGTCTATATTGGTATATTGAATTAATTCCGCCGTGTGGTATCCGGCTGGGTAGAAAAGACCACCCTCATGTCTTACCGAGGTGTCGTAAAATACGACTAAGGTCGTAAGTTGACGTCAGGCAGGCGGCCGGTCGTAAAATACGTAGCCAAATCATGTGACAACATGTTTGTAGCATGTTGTGCCGACACCACTTAGAGAGGGATAAGGTCAGGAAGATGATGGTACATTGAATTAATTAAAGGTTAAATATAAAAAATAATCATCGTTCGTCACAACATGCTATAAACATGTTGTCACATGATGGGGCTTCGTATTTAACGACCGGCCGCCTGCCTGACGTCAACTTACCTTAGTCGTATTTTACGACACCTAGGTAAGAAAGAGGGTGGTTTATTCTTTTTAGCCGTGTTATAATATTCACGTCCATACGCCAATATCTTGGTCGCCAGCGAGTAGCCAGCGATCAGTCGCTGTCGTGTGGACCCTACTTTAGTCAATAAAAGGAAGATTCAGGCTGAGATGTCAATAAAAATTTTCGTTAATGATTTATGTCCGAGATTAGATAAACAAATACCACAGTCCCGTTTTGTGGCAAACACTGGCGCCTACCGCCCGCCGCGACGCCCGCGCGCCTCTAATAAAATATTGAATATCATCTAATTCTACCCCCCTGAGTTGGGAGGGCATTACGGTATGCACCGACAACTATTACTAATGTAAATAAGTAGTTAAACATAGTTGTCAACATCATACGCTTTCAATACCAAGTTAAACCAATATCAAAAATACCAGATTTGTTTCCAAGCATAGCAGCTCCTTAACTTACTTAGTATTAATAACACTCCGATAATTTCATTTTTCATTTTTATTCTCAATTCATTATCTCAATTAAGTATTATAGTGACCTAATTCAAAATTAAGCTTAAAAGCTGAGATATATTGTAATCCTTATTTCAATGCCATCTAAGACATCACTCTACGATTGAAGTTATGGGTCTCTTTAAACTCACGAGTTTTGTAAGTAAGTAGCGGCCTGTTACTATCCCACTGCTGAGAATAGGCCTCTTCTCTCCGTTTTTGAAGAGAAGGATTTGAGCTAAGACCTACCACGCTGCTCCAGTGCGGATTGGTAGGTTACACATCTCCAGAATTCTCTAGAGATATGCAGGCTTCCTCACTATGTTTTTATCCACCGAAAAGCGTGTAATAAATTGCATTATCAATTAGACACATAAGTTTTAACAGAATAACTCATTGGTGTCTGCCCGGGTTTGAACCCGTGACGTCCTCGAAAGTTTCGCTCAGTGTTACTACTGGGCTACCACAGCTTCAAGAGTTTTGTAGGTTACGCTTTATTGCAATTTGCCGCCAAACAACTTTTTTGAATTAGGTCACTTTAATACTAAGCGTGCGATATGTATTTTTTACTATTCATCTATTTAGTTGTAGTAGTTAACAGAGTACATAATTAAGGCTTGTTAAACTACTTGAGTTGATGCGCAACAAGTCGCGTGTATAATTAATCTGCATACCTATACAAAAAAGAGAATATGTAGTTAGGTATATTCCTTTCAGACCCCGAAATGGCTGAATCGATTGTAATGAAAATAATTGTTGTCCGGCGCGGGGTCGCCACTCTAGCACCTTGAGACCCCAATGTCTATAGGTTCCCTGCACTATGTGCCCCACCCATCGCCCCTTCAGCTTCACGACACGCTAATAAGCTATGTATGTCGGTGACTCTTGTTCTTCTACGGATCTCCTCAATTCTGATGGTGGTATAACCATTCCCAAGCTGACTTAAATATAACAGACCGACAGCGGGCAGCAGCGTTGTCGGTGCGAAATGGTCAGCACTGCGATCACCAACCCGCATGCCAAGCGTGGTGATTATTGGCAAAACCCTTAATGGAAAGGATGATATACGTGATACGAATATTAACAAGCTGCGGTCTCGTTATCTGTCAATAGGGTGGGGACGCGAGGCGGCAGGTACTTGAGGCACTCGCAGTAAGTGCTCTCGACTGCAAACAATATTACCGCCGCATTAGGCCACTGAATTTGAGAGTGGGCGCGTGCCCTCTACTGGTTTATTGTAATGTCTGTTTGTATTATTCATCAGTACAAGTGCCGTATATAAATGAGCTGAAGTGCCGATGGGCGGGTTAAATGTTAGATGTACCTTTTATTTATACACACAACACATAACATAGAATTCCCTATGAGTATAGATTAAGGACTACTCGTGGGTTCAATTCCCGCCGAGGCCCAACATTTTCTATAAATTAATTTGTTGGTCTTTGAGCCTGGGTGTATATTTGTATTTAAGTATGTATTTAAAAAATATATAAGTATATATTCGCCAGTTTTCTGTCTGCCATAACACAAGTATTAAGTTACTTACTTTGGGGATGTACGACCGTGTGTGTAAGTGTCCCATATATTTATTTATTGATTTAAAAAGGACTTTAATTCAAGTTTTTAAAGTAAGTATCCACGTGTACAATGAAAAAGCACACAAATACACCTACACATCGACGCACGTACACGCATACACCAAGAGAGAAAGAAAGAGAGAGCGCGTAAGAGATAGGGAATGGACAAGAGACAGAGAGAGAGAGAGATCAGGAATTTGACAGAGCTCGACAGAGATAGAGGGCGCATATAAGAGACAGAGCGAGATAGAGTGCCTACGCGACAAAGAGCAAGTAAGAGGGGTGGTAACTTTAAGTCATTACTCTCTTGTACAGGTCGGACAGTAGCTATATCCACGCATTCTTATCATCTAAATAAGCCTCAACAGTATGGACGGCTTTTTGTATCAGCCTCCCTTTAACTATTGCCTTAAACTTCTCTCGCAGAGAATCACACGGACTTAAATTGTAAATGCCACAAATCAAATACAATTTTTTTTCATTCATACCCCATAGCAATATTTCATACGACGTAATGCTACCAGTATGGAAGTAAGTAAAATAAACAAAAGTAATAATAAAATTATTTTGCTATAATCCGCGAAGAAGTAAAATAGAAAATATATATAATGCTAAATGTAAGTGGACAATCGGTCAGGATTCGTAAAAACACATGCACAAACCTCCACCACCGCCACCACAATACACAAGCACTATATACGTTCACTATCACAAACTCAACAATCGTTTCGCCCCGCAACCGAAGCATCATCAGGAGATAGACTCCACGACCAAAATTGCAAAGCGATATAAAAATATAAATTATTTAAAATAAACAAGTTTTGCTGTTTCTGTCTGTAAATTGTCTTATCCTTCGAACAGCGTAGGCTTCTGAACTGAGTTTCCCAGCGAGAGTGGTTTTGTGATTAAATAGATTGACATTCCCACAATCATCGACCTTCATATATTTTGTACAGCTTCTCGTCGACCCACATTTCCGCGCGGTTTGACAAACATGCATGCATGTATTAAACATTTATGTAGATAGACTTTTTATATATCGCCCAATATACATTTATGTCTGTCGCCGCTGACAGCTATCTCGGACGCCTGCTATTTTAAAGACAAGTGAAACATTTAAGAAAATATTTCACAGGCCGTTCACAATGTTTATTACCATAACATTATATAAATTGTATTCTAGATTTTTATTTCGAAAGCAGAGCGAACAGTTTTAGAAGTATAGTGGAAAAATATAAATATACAAAAAAATAATAAGTGTGTTTTTTAAAGACCGTCAAGCAAACTTCTATTTAAAAATAATAAACATTCAAAAAACTTAAATTAAAGAAGTATTATTCTGCTATAATCCGCGATTAGAGAAAATCTATGTATCTAATGCTAACAGTGATAAATGTTAAGAGTTATCCGCTGACTAGAATAGACCACCCTCATTTCTTACCGAGGTGTCGTTAAAGGCGACTACGGTAAGTTGACCTGCCGTGGGGTATCCGACTGAGTAGAATAGACAACCCTCTTTCTTAGCAAGATGTTGTAGAAGAGGGAATTGGGCGAACCTGTCTAGGTTATCATATTAAAGAGCCGCCGCTAGCGGAAATGTCCGCAATGTTGCTGCCCTAAATGCGTTGCAGTAAAGTCATAGACATTGAAAAATTATGGTTCAAAAATCAGATTCATCGATTAACGTTCTCGAGAATTGAGTTACTTGTTGCCTAACATGAATTTTTCCAGTAAAAAATGAGCAGTGAACTACAAATATATCGTAACATCATCTTCCTGCCCTTATCCCACTCTAAGTGGGGTCGGCACAACATGTTATAAACATGCTGTCACATGATTTGGCTGCGTTTTTACAAACGGCCGCCTGCCTGACTTCAACATACCTCTGTCGTATTTTACGACACCTCGGTAAGAAAGAGGTTGGTCTATTACTAAACGGATACCACACAGTGGGTCAACTTACCTTAGTCGCCTTTTACGACACCTTGCTAAGAAATGATGTTAGTTTATTCTACTCAGCTGGCTACCACACGGCGGGTCGTCTTACCTTAGTCGCTTTTTGCGACACCTCGGTAAGATATGAGGGTGGTACTATTCTATTCAGCCGGATACCACACGGCGTTACAAATATATCGTAACATTCGATAAATTTACGACGCATCGGATAAAAACGTAATACAAACACAATTATTCAAATGTTATGCTACCCGAATTTCCATATAAATTATTCGTAACGTCCGAGAGCAGTAAGAAAACTTGTGTATGCCATTATGCACATTTTTCTTAAGGGTGCGCGTAATGAAAACAAATGACAGTGCGCCACCCGCGTCCAATAAAAAATTGAATTGATGGGCGTCGAGAATAGGCGCGAGTTTAGAGCTTCATGGAATATACGCGTTATATTTTAGTGGGATGATATAAAAATGTTTTTTTTTGTTTCTGGATTTATATTAAGGCAGCTTTGGCATGATAGGATATTGCAGTAAATAAATAAATATAAGTGACACTGACACACGGGCGTCCATCCCTAAACTAAGTTAATATTTGTGTTATGGGTGCCAGACAACTGGTGAATATATACTTATATATTTTTTGAATACATACTTAAATACAAATATACACCCAGGTTCAAATGCCAACAAATTCATTTATAGAAAATGTTGGCCCTCGGCGGGAATCGAACCCGCGACCCACGGAGCTGAAGGCAAGGGCTCTACCCACTGCGTCAACGGGCTAGTCAAACTGGTGAATATATAGTTTTATAATATACATATATAATTTTAAATAAAAACATAAATACAAATATACACACAGTCTCGAGGAGCCAACGTATTGTTTATAGAAAATGTTGGTCTTCGGCGGGAACGAACCCGCTACCCGCGTTAGATCTCTTGGGAGTCTTGCGGAACATTCTCCAACTTCAACACCACATCTCGAAGGCAACCACCTTCTTGTTCAGAACGTCCATGTTTCAACTCCGTAGAGGAATATGGAGAATATCAAACCCCCCTTACAATGGAAAGATCACTTTAGCTTGCGATATTTTCTTTTTCCATTCATCATTTGTCCACAAATTACATCAGTACGTCACTCAGTGCAACGGTAGCTAAGTACCAGGCGTCCATAAAACGTAAGTAGGTTATAATTTACTGCGGCCGTTAATGGAAGGAGCGCATTAAAGACGCCCTGAAACGTTTAATGTATTAATAGAATATGGCGACATTACAGTGGCCAGGTGTTTTCGGCTGGTACTACTTAATTGCCGAAAACACTTTACAAAATTGAGAGGGCGCTATTTTTGTGTACTGTAGCTTTTTTAGCGAGCATTCTTAGAGTCCTTTTGAATATTCTGTGGTAATTTTATATCTAAGTGATGTATGTCTGTGACACTTCCTTTCTTTCCTGTGGACATGTATACGGGCTATATTTTAGTTATAATTATGTATATATTTGTATGCACAGAAATTAAATTGCTGTGAATATATAGTAACGGTTACGCCGTGTGGTATCCGGATCTGAATAGAATAGTACCACCCTCATTTCTTACCGAGGTGTCGTAAAAGGCGACTAAGATAAGCCGACCCGCCGTGTGGTATCCGGCTGAGTAGAATAGAACAACCTCATTTCTTACCGAGGAGTCGTAAAAGGCGACTAAGGTAAATTGACCCACCGTGTGGTATTCGGTTTAGTAGAATAGACCACCCTCTTTCTTACCGAGGTGTCGTAAAATACGACAGAGCAATACGACATTGAAAAACGCAGCCAAATCATGTGACAGCATGTTTATAACATGTTGTGCCGACCCTACTTAGAGTGGGATAAGGGCAGGAAGATATATATATACTAGCTTTTACCCGCGCAACTTCGTTCGCGTAGACTGTTGTCTTGAAATTAGGAGTGGCTTCTGTCACCATCCAAACCTTCAAATATCAGAATATCAGAATACAGATCGATCCGGGATGAATCAGAGGGATTTATCGTTTGATCAAAAGCTTAATATAATAATTTTTGTAAATAACCCGTACTTACATGAAATACCTATATATTAAAATAGCGCAGTAAAAGGAGTACAAAAACTTTATATAGGTACATGAAAAATTCATAATTTTTCTGGAATTAAATATCTCTACAAATATTATAAGCTTTGGAAACGTGTTAGAAAACTTATTTAATAATAACATTTATACGTAACGAATCAACTGTCAAATTGTTTTTTTTTTTTAAATTAATTATACGTACGGCGCTGGATTCTAACGTTTTTAGTATAAATACGAAAAATTAAATTTAAATTATGTTTTTGTCAACATAATATTTTAAAATAGGTATCCAAAAATATATTAAACTTGACTTTATTAACTGTAATGACTTTTCAAATATTAGTGTTTAGAAATAAGTTTTTTTTCATTACCTCCAGTATGGCTTAATTTCTATAGGATTAAATGAAATAAAACTTCCCAATACATGTCAATTAATAGTCATTTATTTTGTACTTGTTGCCATAGACTACTAACTAAAGACCGTTTAAGAATGCGTTTTCTTGAAACGTCTGTTTTTTTGACAACAAAAATTATATATGATTAAATTATACTTGAACTTAAATGATTATAGCTTATTGTTATATTTTCACCACAAATCCTATCGTTTTAATGTGTTATTATCGTATTTAGCTAGTAATTGTACTTGTACATAACCTCAAACTTTAATAAATAAATATTAAATAAAATAATAATTGATATTAAGATAACAAATATTTTTCTATTCAACAACACAAAAATTATTTGTGTAAGTACTGGGCTAAAAGATGTGTGAAATTCTGGCGGTCTCCTTTTAAATAAATATTTTTCTCCGGTTTATTAAATAAACAAACACCGAAATATTGAAAAAAAATAATAATAACTTTTTTGAAGATTTTATACGTTACCCCGGTATATAAACATTAATTTTGCCTAATTTCATCTATATTGGTTCAGCGAATTGGCCATGAAAACGTTACAAACAGACTTTCACATTTAAAATATTATTAGTTTATTTATTTAACTAAATAACCCGTATTACTTATATTAATAATCCATTGTTATTACAATGTTAAATTTCCTCAGTTAAATTTCTCCAGTAAAGGAATAAAATAAAATAAAATAAAATATAAATACTCTTTAAAGATAACTCTTTTGACGTAAGCCGAAAAACTTGGAATCTAAATACTTCGTAAACACAGATTTGACTTGATTTTGACACATCGTAAATAAAAATTAGTTCCATAGGTTTATTATAGATGGCGTTTTGAATGTCATCGTATTTAATTCCTCCTGAATTTAATTCCTGTTGAATTAACAGGATTTATATAGCCTATATGTTACCCCGGTATATAAGGAATATTTATGCCAAATTTCATCGATATTGGTTCAGCGGATTGGCCGTGAAAACGGAACCGACAGACAGACAGACAGACAGACTTTCCCATTTATCATATTAGTAAGGAAGTAAGGAAGTAAGGATAGTAACGGTTATTATTTATAGTAATGGTTGACCGAACCTTGTTCGGTATTTTTTTGCAAAATAAAAAAAGAAATTTAAAAAAAAAGATAAGTAATAGGGTAGGTGGGGCTCGATCCTAGGTATTTTCATTTCACGCGATCCGTTCCCCGAATAAGCTACACTGACTTGACGGTTTACGGCAAAAATTCAATTCAAAATAAATTTTAGTTTTTTTCTAATGCCCAAAAGCAGGGAAAAAAACGATTTTTTTAAAAATAAAACCTAGCTAGATCGACTTTTCTCCCCCAAAACCCTATATATGCTGAATTTCAAGAAAATCGTTGGACTCATTTCCAAGATTCCGTAAATATATATACATACAAGATTAACTGAGTTAAATATTAAAGACAACACTCCTTTTTTCGCAGATTTTAATTTCATCTTCATGTGTATACCGCCTTAACCTCTTTGTAATTCCTTTAATGTTTAAATCATCATCATCTTCTTGCCCTTATCCCACTCTAAGCGGGGTCAGCAAAACATGTTATAAACAGGCTGTCACATGATTTGCCTGCGTTTTTACGACCGCCTGACATCAACTTACCTCAGTCGTTTTTTACGACACCTCGGTAAGAAAGAGGGTGGTCTATTCTACCAACCGGCTACCACACGGTGGTTCAACTTACCGTAGTCGCCTTTTTCGACACCTCGATAAAAAATGAAGTTGGTCTATTCTACTCAGCCGGATACCACACGGCGGGTCGACTTACCTTAGTCGCCTTTTACGACACCTCGGTAAGAAATGTGGGTGGTACTATTCTATTCAGCCGGATACAAATAACAACGGATATAAATAAAATAAAAATAAATAAATACCACACGGCGTTCCTGTAATGTTTAAATGTACATCTTCTTTTATTATAAGACAAAGTGCTTTCCCATTAACTATCAACCCCATTCAAAATCGCTACCCGAAAACAAATTAAAACGCATAAAACACAATTGTGAATCCATAGTTAACCCTTCGCCGGTCCAAATAAAATTACACCCCAATTTACCCCCTAACCCTTGTTCCGACACTAAAAGACCCCATGCTTTTAAATTATGATCCATTGCTTTTAGGTGGCTAACGTAATTTGTGCTGGTTTCAAAGATCAAAAAGAAAGATGAAGAGTTTGAAAAAACTAAAACAACGCTTTCGATCTAAACGGGGATGGAAGAGTGTTCCAAACCTTAGTAGCTTTCACGCTCTAATGTTCCATAATGTTTTCTTAAGTTTCATATATTACAACCGTGAAGTTTAAATATTTTGAATAGTTTATAAGCCATTTTTTTATTAAACTAATATACATTAAATAATTTATAGAATTAGGCGTTACTTTGCGGAGATCCATAATACAAAAGTAATAATAAAATTATTTTGCTATAATCCGCGAAGAAGTAAAATAGAAAATATATATAATGCTAAATGTAGAGTAGACAATCGGTTATCATACCTGATACATGCAGGAGTCGTAAAAAACACATGCACAAACCTCGCAGCTGGAATATAGTTAATAAAAAAAATGCTTTTATACCTATATTCTATAGCTTCACTACATATTATAATATAAAACAAAGTCCATATTTCCGTATGTACGCATAAAACTTTAAAACTACGCAACCGATTTTGATGCGGTTTTTTTTAATAGATAGAGTGATTCCAGAGGAAGGTTTGTACGTATAATAACATTCAATACGAAGTACAGAAATAATGTAGTTTTTGAGGTTTCTGTAAATAATTACATTTTTTCCCGCTTACATTGCAAACGCAGGCTAAACCCTACGAGATTTATCAAAATGATGTACTAAGTATTTGTACACCTTAAAAAGGTCTACAGAAAAGTCCGCGATGGTATATATCTATCTCTTATGGATAACCCACAATAGCAGTTTTTTTCATTTACTTTTTACGAAAAATGATGCCTTATGTTCAAAGCAATTTTTATACAATACAGCATTAATCCTTATCCAATTGAGTACCTTAAATAAATTGTTGATTGAATATAGATCAATATTGCCGTTTACAGCATGTAATTTAAGTGAACATTTTCGGAGATATTACAGATTTAAAATCCCGCGAGGAGGCCGCGCTTAGACCTTTAAGCGCTTCGAATTTAGCAGCGACCGGAGGCGCAACTAAATGTCCTTCTTTCAAGTTTATATTGTCTAATGATAAGAAAGCTATGAATGTTGTATGTAAAGATATTGTCTTATCAATTGTAAAAATAAATAATATCACTACATAGTATAAAACAAAGTCGCATTCTCTGTCTGTCCCTATGTCCGTATATCCCTATGTATGCTTCAATCTTTAAAACTATGCAACAGATTTTGATGCGGTTTTTTTTTAATAGATAGAGTGATTTTAGAGGAAGGGTTACATGTCTAATAATTTTCAATATGGAGTAGAGAAATACTGTAATTTTTGAGGTTTCTAATGTGATGTCGTAAATAATTACATTTTTTTCCGCTTACATTGCAAACGCGGCTAAACCCTACGAGATTTATCAAAATGATGTACCAAGTATTTGTACACCATGAAAAGGTCTACAGAAAAGTCCGCGATAGTATATGTCTATCTCTTATGGATAACCCACAATAGCAGTTTTTGTCATTTACTTTTTACAAAAAATAATGCCTTATGTTCAAAGCAATTTTTATACAATACAGCATTAATCCTTATCCAATTAAGAAACTTAAATATATTGTTTATTTAATATTGATCAATATGACCCTTTACAGCATGTAATTTAAATAAACAGTTTCGAAGATATTACAGATTTAAAATGCAAGGGTCGCGCTGCGAGCCTATAAATAGCGCGTCGGAGGTCGCGGTTCGCCTCTCGGCGATGCTTCCGCGCTCGCCCGTCTTATCGGTGACGCTGTCAAAGCTATTAGGGCTAACAGCATTAGCCAAATTCGAAAAAAAAAACGCGGTTCGCCCTTTAACCATTTGAATTTAGCAGCGATCGGACGCATTTATGATCGGAGCTCTCTAGCGAGGAAAATAACAATCACTACATATTATAAAACAAAGTCCATATTTCCCTATGTATGCATAAAACTTTAAAACTACGCAACAGATTTTGATGCGGTTTTAATAGATAGAGTGATTCCAGAGGAAGGTTTGTACGTATAATAACACTCAATACGGAGTAGAGAAATACTGTAATTTTTGAGGTTTCTGTAAATAATTAAATTTTTTTCCGCTTACATTGCAAACGCAGGCTAAACCCTACGAGATTTATCAAAATAATGTACTAAGCATTTGTACACATTGAAAAGGTCTACAGAAAAGTCCGCGATGGTATATGTCTATCGCTTATGGATAACAAACTAAACCATTTTTTGTCGTTTACTTTTTACGAAAAATAATGCCATATTTTTGAAGCAATTCTTATACAATACAGCATTAATCCTTATCCAATTAAGTACCTTAAATAAATAGTTTATGTAATATAGATCAATATGGCCGTTTACAGCATGTGAACATTTTCGGAGATATTACAGATTTAAAATGCCGTGAGGAGGCCGCGCTTCGCCCTATAACACTGCGACTTTAGCAGCGATGTCGCTCTTTCAAGAGTTTGTTTAAAGACATTCTGTTATTAATTGTAAAAATAAAATACATAGGGAAAATATAAAAGTAAATAAGTAATAATGTACTATATGAATTTAGATATTCCAAAGATAGCAGGAAATCTTCTTGGTATAGGGAAAGGAAATTGTTTTTCTCCAAATTTAACGCTACGGCCACGGGCAGTAATGAATAAATCAAAACAACTGGATCAATTTTAATAATTTTTTTTACACTGACTGACATGGGATGTATATTTTATACCCGTGCGAAGCAGGGGCAGGCCGCTAGTATATTTATATAGCATGTAACTAAAAATATATTAGTTTGTTAGTGAGATATGAAAGCTTTGCGATTTTGGTCGTGGAGTCTATCTCCTGACGATGCTTCGGTTGCGGGGCGAAACGATTGTTGAGTTTGTGATAGTGAACGTATATAGTGCTTGTGTATCATGGTGGCGGTGGTGGAGGTTTGTGCATGTGTTTTTTACGACTCCTGCATGTATCAGGTATGATAATCGATTGTCCACTCTACATTTAGCATTATATATATTTTCTATCTTACTTCATCGCGGATTATAGCAAATAATTTGATTATTACTTTTGTAATATACATTAGTTTACACGTGTTATCTATTTATTTTTATTAAGAGTTTATCTTTATACTGAAATAGAAAACATTACATTAAATATATAACACACCATTTTTGGCGAAAACTGCCAAGTCAGGGTAGCTTATTCGGAAAACGGGTGGTCTCTAGAAATGAAAATACGTAGGATCGAGCCCCACCTACCCAATTATTTTTTTCTTTATTTTTGAAGTTTTTTTTTAAATTGTAAAAAATTACTGAGCAAGGCTCGGTCAACCAGATACTATATCATTCCATTAGGATTGTTATGTCATCATATTTTTAAACAAACGAAATACAAAACGTAAGTGTTATTAAGTGGGTAAGCTGTGGTAGCCCAGCGGTAACATAGTGCGCCTCTTTCGAGGAGGTCTAGGGTTCAAACCTTGGGCAGGCACCAATGAGTTTTTCTATGAAAACTTATGTGTGTAATTGATAATTGCAATTTATCACACGCTTTTCGGTGAAGGGAAACATCGTAAAGAAACCTGCATATCTCTAGAGATTTCTGGGGATATGTGTAACCTACCAATCCGCATTGGAGCAGCGTGGTAGGTCTTAGCTCCAATCCTTCTCTCCAAGAAAAAAAAAACGGAGAGAAGAGGCCTATGCCCAGCTGTGGGATAGTAACAGGCTGTTACTTACTTACTTTTTTAAAAGTGTTTTTCACCTGCAAGTGAAAAGGAAACCACTTTAATCTCCAAGTGATGGGGGCAAAAACACGAAATCCGCTCAAATATACCGCCCTTGTATATTTTCAATTAATATTCGATCTTATTTGGTAACAGGCAAATATCAAAATCGTTTATACGTTCACTCCCAAGTGCCTAATACGGGGGAGCCCTTGAGATAGTGTCGGGGTCTCGCGGGGTTTGCGCTTTTCGACAATTTGCAAAAAGCTTCAGGGTTGCAACATTTGTTTTTGTAAAATAGTTAAGTTTTGTTTTATATATATTTTAGTATATCACTACATATTATAAAACAAAGTCCATATTTCCGTATGTACGCATAAAACTTTTAAACTACGCAACCGATTTTGATGCGGTTTTTTTTAATAGATAGAGTGATTCCAGAGGAAGGTTTGTACGTATAAAAACATTCAATACGAAGTAGAGAAATAATGTAATTTTTGAGGTTTCTGTAAATAATTACATTTTTTCCGCTTACATTGCAAACGCAGGCTAAACCCTACGAGATTTATCAAAATGATATACTAAGTATTTGCACACCTTAAAAAGGTCTACAGAAAAGTCCGCGATGGTATATATCTATCTCTTATGGATAACCCGCAATAGCAGTTTTTTTCATTTACTTTTTACAAAAAATGATGCCTTATGTTCAAAGCAATTTTTATACAATACAGCATTAATCGTTATCCAATTGAGTACCTTAAATAAGTTGTTGATTTAATATAGATCAATATTGCCGTTTACAGCATGTAATTTAAGTGAACATTTTCGGAAATATTACAGATTTAAAATCCCGCGAGGAGGCCGCGCTTAGACCTATAAGCACTTCGAATTTAGCAGCGACCGGAGGCGCAACTAAATGTCCTTCTTTCAAGTTTATATTGTCTAATGATAAGAAAGCTATGAATGTTGTATGTAAAGACATTGTTTAATCAATTGTAAAAATAAATAATATCACTACATAGTATAAAACAAAGTCGCATTCTCTGACTGTCCCTATGTCCGTATATCCCTATGTATGCTTCAATCTTTAAAACTATGCAACAGATTTTAATGCGGTTTTTTTTAATAGATAGAGTGATTTTAGAGGAAGGTTTACATGTCTTATAACATTCAATATGGAGTAGAGAAATACTGTAATTTTTGAGGTTTCTAATGTGATGTCGTAAATAATTACATTTTTTTCCGCTTACATTGCAAACGCAGGCTAAATCCTACGAGATTTATCAAAATGATTTACTAAGTATTTGTACACCATGAAAAGGTCTACAGAAAAGTCCGCGATAGTATATGTCTATCTCTTATGGATAACCCACAATAGCAGTTTTTGTCATTTACTTTTTACGAAAAATGATGCCTTATGTTCAAAGCAATTTTTATACAATACAGCATTGATCCTTATCCAATTAAGAACTTTAAATATATTGTTTATTTAATATTCATCAATATGACCCTTTGCAAGCATGTAATTTAAATAAACAGTTTCGAAGATATTACAGATTTAAAATGCAGGGGCCGCGCCGCGAGCCTATAAATAGCGCGTCGGAGGTCGCGGTTCGCCTCTCAGCGATGCTTCCGCGCTCGCCCGTCTTTTCGGTGACGCTGTCAAAGCCATTAGGGCTAACAGCATTAGTCAAATTCGAAAAAAAAAAAACGCGGTTCGCCCTTTAACCATTTGAATTTAGCAGCGATCGGACGCATCGCAGCTCTCTATTTTTATTCTCTATTGTTATTCTCTCGAGGAAAATAACAATCACTACATATTATAAAACAAAGTCCATATTTCCCTATGAATGCATTAAACTTTAAAACTACGCAACAGATTTTGACGCGGTTTTTTTTAATAGATAGAGTGATTCCAGAGGAAGGTTTGTACGTATAATAACATTCAATACGGAGTAGAGAAATACTATAATTTTTGAGGTTTCTGTAAATAATTAAATTTTTTTCCGCTTACATTGTAAATGCAGGCTAAACCCTACGAGATTTATCAAAATAATGTACTAAGTATTTGTACACATTGAAAAGGTCTACAGAAAAGTCCGCGATGGTATATGTCTATCGCTTATGGATAACCCACTAAAGCATTTTTTGTCGTTTACTTTTTACGAAAAATAATGCCATATTTTTGAAGCAATTTTTATACAATACAGCATTAATCCTTATCCAATTAAGTACCTTAAATAAATAGTTGATTTAATAAAGATCAATATGGCCGTTTACAGCATGTAATTTAAGTGAACATTTTCGGAGATATTACAGATTTAAAATGCCGTGAGGAGGCCGCGCTTCGCCCTATAACACTTCGACTTTAGCAGCGATGTCGCTCTTTCAAGAGTTTGTTTAAAGACATTCTGTAATTAATTGTAAAAATAAAATACATAGGGAAAATATAAAAGTAAATAAGTAATAATGTACTATATGAATTTAGATTCCAAAGATAGCAGGAAATCTTCTTGGTATAGGGAAAGGAAATTGTTTTTCTCCAAATTTAACGCTACGGCCACGGGCAGTAATGAATAAATCAAAACAACTGGATTTTACACTGACTGACATGGGATATATATTCTATACCCGTGCGAAGCTGGGGCAGGCCGCTAGTATTATATAATATTTAGTTTACTGATATCAATCATAAAAAAAGTTGACTCCACTACCCATATAAAATAGTCCCAAATAACTCTCTCGATTAAAATAGATTTAATTTCTGACACAAAAGATTTTTTTGCTTTAATTGGATTGATATGGATTTTACGGTTTCGATTAATGCATGTGTCGATTTCAGATGCAATTAGGACAAATTGTAAAGGCTCACATTTCCAAAAAAATTTAATGACTAGTTCATACTAATTTCTTGTATGTAAATAAAAAAATGTAGTGTCACAACGTTAGTTACCATTATCTACCGAAACGGCTTGACCAATTTTTTTAAAAATTTTATACAGGTTTGAGAATCGGCTATTATCTATTTTTCATAGCCTTAAGTTATTTTTCATACCTCTATTTTTTGGTATAGTATTTTTTTATAAAGTACGCTATAAATTCCGTAGAAATATTTTATAAGGCATAACGTTTGGCCGCTCAGCTAGTAATGTTATAAAACAATATTGTTTCATTTGTTCTTTCATAAACTAATCGATCGCATTTTGTATGAAAAAAAATAATTTAAAAGTGACTTCTATGTATAATGTAAAAGTGTTTTTCTTTTCCTTTGTTTTTCTTTTGTCGCAGAAATGATATTTACGCAGACAAAGTTATGGACAGAAGGTAGTTTAAAAATAATATAAAACGCGCGTAAAGCAAGGAGATAAAATATAAATACGTAAAAATTAGGCCTAGACAGCCCTATTAAACGGTGTATAGTAGATAGTACATATCAGCCGAACAGCAAAGAGCGCCCCTACATGTTTTGACTGTACCGCTTCCCGCCTATAAATCACGCGCCTAATGTATCGAAACTAAGACCAGTGTGTGACCAGCTTAAATCACAGCACACACAATAACCAACCCTATTGTGTTTACAATAGATATCTAATTAGCGTGTACTTATCTCTTACGATTTTTGATGGATACTTCGGTCAATGTGAGCAGCGATAATAATCTTTAGCTATAACAACTTAGAGTTCCATTTCTATCTATGCGAATATACGGTTAGTATTGAATTTTAAACAACCTTCAATAAACGTGTTGCGTAAATATTATGTGTTCTTTAACACTTTGTAATATGAGTGTGAATTGCGTGTTTTCTATTTCGCGGTGTGCTAGTGTAAGTTTGTAAAGTGTAATCCACATGAAAGCTTTCGGATTAGTGTTTGATGACATCATTATTTCCCAAATGACTATCGTGTAGCGATTCTTCGCGCTCTCGAGGGTCGGAGGGCTGGAAAATGATTTTTTTTTCTCATCCATTTGTCATTATTACTTGATTTATTGTTCGTGATCCAATTTGTTGAGTAAACTCTACAATGTAATACGTTTTTGTTTTTTTTTTTAATTTAATACATTGTAATTCTTATAAATATTCTTTTAACAAAATTACCTTAAGATTAATAGTTACCTCTTAACATGTATTTGGTTACCTCTCATGATGATCATATAATTAAGTTCTTTTGAATATTCTGTGACGGATTGAAATGTATATAGAGGCCGTTTTGAATTTGTGCTGGTTAGGGTGGTTTAAAGGTATATAATCGATCACTAGCCTGCCTGGCGAGTGTGTGCGTATTGGCGAAAACTTTCATAGGTAACATAATCTATCTATATACTATAGTACTATAATATAATAAGTCAAGTTAAAAAAGCTTTTAACGATTTCATGTTCCTACTGTTAACCGTTGAGCAGTTCCCTCGTCTGGAGCCAATCCTGGCAGCAGCATCTAGTTATGCTTATCATAAAAATATTTTGTCATTGGAACTGGACCAGTATGTAAAATTTCAAAAAAAAAAATAAAAAAAATTTGAAGTGGGTCAAATATAGCTTGTAAGATTCCACCTTCACATATATTCATGCAAGTTGAATAAAAGCTTTTAAAGTTTAGTTAATTAGAAAGGCTATATTATTACTATCCCCTTATGGTAGGAACGTTAAAATAAAAACACAGTCATAGACAAATAACTAGAAATCAAATGTTGACAAAAAATTTCAAGTTAAATTCTGATTGTGAATCTCGAGTTGTGCGAAAAAAAATTGCAAAAGAAATATCTTAAATATATTTTTACACACACCCATTATGTGCATTGATTTGAATGAATAAATGTGTATCAAATCTAAGAATAAAACAGTGATTTATTTTCTAATGACCATCGTAGCTTTTAAATCACTGAAATCGCACGGGACGAGTACAATCACCAAGCACGTACCATCAATTTAATATAAAATGCACCTTATGAACAAGAAATAAGTGTTAATGTGACCGCACAAGAATCTTGCTAATGTGTAACAAGGAGTGTGCCGTTCCCGATTTCAATTTTCCAGCCCAGCGAGCCCTGACGTCTGATGCTCGCAGCCACTAGCAATAATAGTTACATTGCAGATGTTAGCAGAATTATATTCTGAGATACATAAATAACTTGCCCGCAAATAAATATTCTTGTCATATGAAATACTGTAATGGGGTAAAATCTGTTTATTTCAAAAAAGAGCTATAACATTTACAACTTAAAATAAATAGGCGTTCTTACATTTGCTTCACAACGTACCATTTGCAAAAAGTATAAAAAATACAGAACTATTAAAAAATGGCAACAAAAATAAACAAAGCTATATGTATAATAGGTATATAAAGACATAGAGCTTATGTCAATTCTTTATTATTCGGATGTCGCTTTGATTTTTACAAAATTACGTAAGTCGTTTGAGTAAGTTTTAATTATACCAAATTTCACCAATATTGAATACTGATAGCGCAACAGACAGACAGAAAAAATTGTAGTAAAGAGCTGCTAACGGATGTACAAAGGGAGGTAAAGATTTGGACTACAATAACTATAGATAGGTTACAAATATCAAGTTTGTATGGACTTTTGCTGTGGTAGCCCAGTGGTAACACCGTGCGCCTCTTTCGAGGACGTCTAGGGTTCAAACCCCGGGCAGGCACCAATGAGTTTTCTAGTAAAACTTATGTGTCTAATTGATAATTGCAATTTATCACACGCTTTTCGGTGAAGGAAAACACCGTGAGGAAACCTGCATATCTCTAGAGAATTCTGGGGATATGTGTAACCTACCAATCCGCATTGGAGCAGCGTGGTAGGTCTTAGCTCCAATCCTTCTCTCCAAAATGGAGAGAGGAGGCCTATGCCCAGCAGTGGGATAGTAACAGGCCGTTACTTATGGACTTTTGTAGCATGAGCGGTTGATAATACATGGCGCTTTTCAATTTCATTGTATTCCAGTGCAATTAACAGCATTTCTATAGGATATATGTTACCCCGGTGTATAAGGAATAATTGTGCCAAATTTCATCGATATTGGTTTAGTGGATTAGCCGTGAAGAGTAACAAACATACATCAAATACGCACAAACTTTCGCATTTATAATATTAGTAGGATAGGATATAGCTTTTATCCGCAACTTCGTTCGTGTGGACTGATGGTCGTGTGGTCTTGGAATTAACATTAGCTTCTGTCACTCTCCAACCCTGCAAATATCTCCATCACAAAAATCAGATCGATCCGGGAAGACAGTAAGATTTATTGTTTTATCAAGACCATAGTTTGATAATTTTAGGAAATAACCCGTATGACTTACATGAAATACATATATATTTAAATACCTTAGTTAAAGAAGACTGCCAAAATTAGGCCTGTTACAAAACCCCATATATGTACATTAAAAATTCTTAATGGTTTTCTGGTAATAATTATTATAATAAAATTAATGCTTGCGAAAAACGTCAGTATGTAAGTGCCATATTCCATAAGTTTTTAGGATACTAATAGGCATCTACCCAGTTTTCGAATCCGGGAATCCTTAGTAGGGATCAAGCGCTTTCACCATTCGACTTAATGATTTACTTTAGTATTAAGGGAAATATTTCTAACATCCCAACGATATTAACTAAAAATATTTGTACTCTCAAATGAGAAGTAAATTTCGCATTGTGCCTCCGCCGGGGCTATAATCCAGAACCCTGGGGACTCGTAACCTGAGCACGCGCTCCCTCTGTCGGACAAATAGGTACATTTGTGTTTGATGTCCCTTGATGTATCAAACAAAAGGAATTATGGAATGATACTTTAAGACACGGTTCGCCGTGTGGTATCCGGCTGAATAGAATAGTACCACCCTCTTTCTTGCTAAGGAGTCGTAAAATACGAATAAGGTAAGTTGACGTCAGGCAGTTGGCCAGTCGTAAAATACGTAGCCGAATCATGTTTATAACATGTTGTGCCGACCCCATTTAGAGCGGGATAAGGGCAGGAAGATGATGACACTTTAAGACACGGTAATTTGAGTTGGAATCCGGCTGAGTTGGAAAATTTGACGCGATTGTTATATTAATATGGAACTTTGAAAATTCAAAGTTCCATATTAAAATAACAATCGACTTTATGTAGTACAGAAATAATAAAATGATTTTCCCACAAAATGTACCCGCATTGTACATTCGCGTCAACTTAAATGCTTAAATACCCCCAAATATGTACTGATGTTTTCTCAATTCTTTATTTTTCAGAAAAAACGCGGGTAGCGCGCTAACCAACGCTCATAAGCTTTGATTATATGAAATATCATCCATGTTGCTCTAGCAGATTAGAGGTATACGGCTGAGTAGAATATACTACCCTCATTTCTGACCGAGGTGTTAAAAGACGACTAAGGTAAGTTGACCCGCCTTGTGGTCTACGCCTGAGTAGAATAGATCGTTTCTCTTACCGAAGTGTCGTAAAAGGCGACTAAGGTAAGTTACGTCAGGCATGGTCGTAAAATATGCAGCAAAATCATGTGACTACATGTTTATAACACGTTGTACCGACCCCACTTAGAGTGGGATAAGGGCAGAAGTATAATGTAAACCTATACAAGGAGATTGCACAGTTAAGTATATCTACATTAAGAATAACGTACATAAGTACTGTTAGAGAAGGTCCAGACGTGCGTATTAATTAAACCCTAAACTATAATTCAACTTGTACTATCACACTCGCAATTATTACATCTCCCAAAGCAAACATCACATCACACAAAATGGCTTGTTATTCCGTTGCCATCGCAACCTCCATTTGTTATTGCGCACTAAGCCGGCACTAGGGTGTGTTCGTAGGACGCTCGATGACAGGGAGCCGCGGCGATTTCGCTATCCATCAGTTACATTGGTAATACGCACGGTGTTTGTGAGGCAAAATATACATCTTTAAATAATTTTTTTTTATTAGTATTACTAATACCAAACCAGGAGCCGAAATAAATTAATAATACCCAAGATACGGCTTCAGAAAGTTCGTAGATCGTTTGTGGGCTTCGGTATACATTTTTATAATAAAACAATCTATTTTGGACTTGCCTTTACACAAGTTCAAAACAGCAGTTAAAAAGACACTTATTCTACTGTTGAGGACTATATTGATGATAAGAACCAGTGGTTTTAAATTGCGACCAGTTACGCACTAGATTATATTGTCATTTTTTTAATTTGCTCTAAATTAATTAAGCCATTATTGTAATACTTAATTTTGAAAAGAGTGACCGCCGAGTTTCTTGCTGGTTCTTCTCGGTAGAAGCACCTTCCGAACCAGTCGTAGCTTCATTGTAATTTGACGATGCGAAAGTGCTTGTAAAAGCCAATTTGAATAAAGAATTATTTGAATTTGATCAGCAACCTCTTGCAATATCCGTTTACAGTACGTTATTCTTCATATGATCGTTTATTTATATAATTACTTTCCTTAAAATTAATTTAAGTAATCATTTACCAACGTTTATTAAGACGGTGGTACAGGAAGATGTAAATTCATAGTTAACTCGACAGAGGCCTATCTCTCGATGTCGCGTGAGCGGTACAGACACGCGAGGTTCACTTTATGGTCTAAACCTGGCCGGAGATGTGACGTGAGATATCAATGGAGTAACTGTTTATGTATTGAAGCGGTTGTTGCAGGCTTTGTTTGCGAGTTATTAAGAGAAGTACATTAATATATCACATTTAATTTTACAAACCACTAGGTAGTAGTTTTGTGAACCTTTAGTGTTAAGTTACCGATTTTTGCCACTACGGGTTCAGATGAAGACCGATTTGAACCCAACCCGAGCTTAGTTAGTTAGAACGTTAGTAGCCTTAACGACAACTCGGTAATAAAAGAGGGTGGTCTATTCTACTCAGCCGGATACCACACGGCGGGTCGACTTACCTTAGTCGCCTTTACAGCTCGGTAAGAAATGAGGGTGGTACTATTCTATTCAGCTTAATTTTGTTTTTATGCACCAATAAAGATTATTATTATTATTATTATTAATTAAAACCTCATTATAAGAAACAAAAGATAGCATGTATCACTCTCTAACTACATCTCAAAAAAAAAAAAAAATTTGTTGCTCCGTTTAGACGTGACACGACGACACAAAAACACTTTTGACATATTATCAGTGTAGATTATTGTTACAATCAAAATTAACAAACGTTTGATAATTATGAGTTACCTCGTCGTATGTGAAAGAAGAAGCTGTGGTAGCCCAGCGGTAACACCGTGCGACTCATTCGAGGAGGTCACGAGTTCAAACCCGGGCAGACACCAATGAGTGTTAAAAACTTATGTGTCTAATTGATAATTGCAATTTATCACACGCATTTCGGTGAAGGAAAACATCGTGAGGAAACCTGCATATCTGTAGAGAATTCTGGAGATGTGTGTAAACTACCAATCCGCATTGGAGCGGCGTGGTAGGTCTTAGCTCCAATCCTTCTCTTCAAAAACGGAGAGAAGAGGCCTGACACCACACGGCATCTATTCTCAGCAGTGGGATATTAAAAGGCCGCTACTTACTTACTTACTTATGTGAAAGATACTTCAAAGATAGATCATTAACGAGCAAATAAATGTTTCTAGTTCAAGCTTGTTACACTTGTTTGCAGGCAAAATAAAATAAAGGGTGGGGTTGAACCGATTAGTATATAACTAAACTTATTTGGGTATTGCTTCGCTTTGCGATTTTGGTCGTGGAGTCTATCTCCTGACGATGCTTCGGTTGCGGGGCGAAACGATTGTTGACTTTGTGATAGTGAACGTATATAGTGCTTGTGTATCATGGTGGCGGTGGTGGAGGTTTGTGCATGTGTTTATTACGACTCCTGCATGTATCAGGTATGATAACCGATTGTCCACTCTACATTTAGCATTACATATATATTCTATTTTTTACTTCATCGCGGATTATAGCAAAATAATTTTATTATTACTTTTGTATTATTACTTTTGAAAGATACTTATAAGACGTGTCAAAGACCTATCATTTGATTTATATGTCTAGTCTGAGACATAAAATAAACTTGCACCTATATTTAGCCATATCTAATACTAATTAAATCAAGATGTGTTATCAAATACACTATTAGCTAAATAAACTACCGATAAAAATTCAAGCTCGTGTAAATCTAAAAAATAGTTTTATAGCTTTAATAAAACGCGATAGAAAAGAAGTTACAATAAAATTATTTTGATATAATCCGCGTTTTTTAAGAGAATCTCTGCAATGCTAAGTGTATGAAGCAGACAACAGTCACATACCTTGTATATGTATGTATAAGGTATATGAATGTTGCCTGCTTCATACACTTAGTATTGCATGTATTCTCTTAACAAACGCGGATTATATCAAAATAATTTTATTGTAACTTCTGTACTATGGAATTCCGAAAAGTAACGCCTGCTTATATAAATCGCGATAGGTTTTTTTTAAATTGCATACTAGTATCTGAAAGACTCTCTTTTGATTTAATTTTTTGAGGGATTTTTTTTTATATCTACAAGTATTTCTGCAATATAATGAGCAAGCTAATCTTAATCGCTGAGAGTGTGAATTGAGGAGAAAAGATCACATAATCTTTAATAGCGTTTGGAAAATCGCACTATGTGTACCTTCTGAATCATATAATTGTCAACCGAGAAATTTAACTAGTTATAAGAATTATTCCGAAAAGAAAAACCGCCGAGTTTCTTGTTGGCTCTTCTCGGTAGGAGCAATTTTCCTAACCTACCTTACTTACCTACTCTAAGTATGAACTGAGGCGTCGTCATTTGCTACTAAGGTAAGTTGACGTCTGGCAGACGGCCGGTCGTAAAATACCTAGCCAAATCATGTGACAACATGTTTATAACATGTTGTGCCGACCCCACTTAGAGTGAGATAAAGACAGGAGGAGGATTAGCTACTTTAAGTATGATAACTGTATGGGGGCAACATGCTCTAAATTGCGCCTTGTAGCAGGCACCCCTTAGACAAAGTTCCTTAATGCTAATAGAGCTCTTGGACGTTCCTTAATACTAATAGAGCTTTTGAAAGTTAGACCGCTATCATATTTACAGAATAAAAAATCGCAACTCGCTTAGATTAAAACTGTAGTTGAACAATGAATACGTAGCCTTGAAGTTGATCCTGGTAAAGGGTTAACTTAAATGTCATTTCAGCATTCTGTGCGCCGAAGGTCCGCCCATCAATTATCCATTAACGACTAAATATTTCCTTACCTCGCTTATCGCCGCATCTCGGGTCTTGGTGGGTATGTAAATAAGTTAATACGGGAATAGCCGTACGTCTAAATGTTATCTGCGATCAGGATGTATTCGCCATGATTCGGGATTAAAGTGGACATGCCTAAGAAAATGACTAAGTAAGCTATACATATTATAAAATAAAGTCCCCAAATGCTTTCTGTACGTGTGTGATAAAAGATAATGCAGTTCTTCTGAAAGGTTTATGTTAGTAGTACATACCATTGAAGAGGTCGAATAAAAAAAATCGCCTGCTGGGAGCTATAGTCGCGTGAGCCGCTTAAACCAACAGAGATATACTAAAGTAATGTTCTGAAGAATTGTGAATCTACAAAAAAACTACAAACAAGTTCGGGACAGCATGTCTCTATCTCTTATGGTTAACTCACAATAACTAATTTTATGTTAAAAATTTCAATACACTGATTTCTACGCGGGTAAAGGCGTAACATCATCATCCTCCTGCTCTTATCCCACTCTAAGTGGGGTCGGCACAACATTCTATAAGCATGTTGTCACATGATTTGGCTAGATATTTTACCAGCGGCCGCCTGCCTGACGTCAATCTACCTTAGTCGCCTTTTACGACACCTCGGTAAGAAATGAGGAGAAAAGGCACAGTACATGGTACATATTATTAAAAAACAAAGTCCCTAAAAGCTCTGTAAATATATGATAAATTTTCTCATGGATGGATGGAATGATTTCTCACTGAATGGATTTTTTACGGATTTTATTAAAATAAAGTGCAATTCTCGAGGAAGTTTCAGGTTAGTACATTATTAATGGTAGTATATTCTCCGGAACGGAACCTATTTTGATGGGACTTCCGCTGGAAGGTAGAGGCAATTGTGGACCAACTCTAGCCTACTTTTTAGCCTAGAACTCCTGCGGGTTCAAAATTTACAAGGCAAAGACGTTGACAGAACTAGTAAATACGTTAATATTATCAATGTGAAAATCTGTCCATCCAACTGTTACGCTTGAGTGTAGTTATCCATACATTAAAATGTCATAAAATAAGTTGTCATAGTCATAAATATTTAAAAACCCATTTATTGAAAATCTAGTTTGAAATTATAACATTTGAAATTTTATGATTTTGGATAAATTAAAATAAAAAGTTAAGATATATCGTATTACACATAAAAAAATATTTTTAAATAATTTGATCATCATTATAAAAATAGTCTAATTTCTTTCATTTTATTAATCTAATTTGTAATTCAAACTAACCAATTTAATACTGATATTTAGTTTCTGAACTGTTTGAATAATTTGGTAGTGTCTTATTTCAACATTCATTATACAAAATATTATTTATCTTTTAATTAATGTTAGTATTCTCTCCACTTCATAATAAATAAAATGTTTATCTTTGACGTTTTAATAGAAATAAAATGGCCATTTTCATTCTAATGATTCTAGCGGGTTTTAAATTTAATAGTTTTTTGTGCATGCATTTTAAAAATCCTGGAAAGTATATGATAACGGATAGTTCATTGCACTTTTATTATTACGTAGAGTTTCTCTTATCATATAATAATTCATTTTTTTGTGTCGTTTTGTATGATAAACAGATTCTATCATATATTAATGATAGAGTCGAAATATACATTGTATAATTCAAGAAGATAGCTGTGTGGTATCCGGCTGGGTAGAATAGACCTCCCTTATTTCTTACCGAGGTGTCGTAAAGGCGACTAAGGTAAGTCGACCCGCCGTGAGGTATCCAGCTGAGTAGAATAGACCAAACTGTTGTTCTTATCGGTGTGTCGGTGTGTGAAATTTTATTATTACTATTGTAATACGGATCTCCGCAATCATAAAAATTGTAAACAATGAGTTTTTCTATTAAAACTTATGTTTTAAATTGCTAATTGAAATTTATTATGCGTTTTTCGGTGAAGGAAAACATAATGGGGAAACATGCATTACTTTAGAGAATTCTGGAGATATGTGTGATGTACCAATCCGCAAAAGAACATCGTGAGCCTCTGCTCCAACCGTTCTGTAAAAAAAAAATGCTGACAGGGGCCTATGCTCAGCAGTGGGATAGCAACAGGCTAACGGCCTATTACTATCCCACTGCTTTAGACTGCACTGTTTTAGGCTGTAAATGAGTGAAGTATTGGAAAAATGCAACTGAAAAGGTTTATCGGGACTGTTCCACAATAATCAAGAATAATGTCGAACCTAGGTGTATAGCAGCTCCGCAGGATATTAGTTACATGTACCGCGCAGCTCGGATTTCGTCAACTTACCTGGAACAAATAAAAAGTCAGGTTAGTACACAGCAAAATACATAAATTTGTTTATACATATTATAAAATATAAAGTCCGAAATAGCTCAAAAGTTATGATAGAATTATTTTGCTATAAAGCCGCGTAGTATCCGGCTGAATAGATCACCCTCTTTCTTACCGAGGATTCGTAAAATACGACTAAGGTAAGTTGATGTTAAGTAGGCGGTGTCATATATACTTAGGGGTTGTCGTAAAATACGACTAAGGTATGTTGACATCAGGCTAGCGACCGGTCGTAAAACACGTAGCCATCATCATATTGTGTCGACCCCACTAAGAATGGGATAAGGGCATAAGAATGATAAGAATCATTTTGCTATAATCCGCATTTGTTAAGAAAATATGTGTTTACCTTAGTGTAGGAAACAGAAACCGTTCTTATACATATACATGCAGGATTAGTTGCATCACGTATCAAAAAAAAACATCGCCAATAACAGCACACTACACACATTCACTATGACAATCTCCACAATCGTTTCGTAGCCAAAGCGTCATCAGGAGATCCACGACAAAATCTCAAAGCACCCCATGGCCCAAGCAAGCAGTATTATATACAAATAATTTTACCCCCAACATAGAACATCCCCGACGCCATGATGACTAATCGTCATACTAGTTGCCCTCCACTACACGTCGCCCTAAGCCGTGGTGCGGCCTTACGGGAGGTACCCTTAGGACGACGTTCCCCATAGCTAGTAGAGCTTCTGCGCTCTACTCTACGCATTTCACAACTTCGGCGATGCTTCTGCGCTCGCCCGTCCCGCCCGGTGACGCTGTAAAAGCCGTAAAGGCTAACAGCATAATGGACTATAGTCAATTCGAAAAAAAAGACTGGAAGAGATCCCTTTTACGGATAAGTATGCCATGTGCTTTTTTAATTTTTCTTTCTCTTTTCTAACTATATGTATAGAAAGAAATAAATAGAATAGATATATGTAAACCGGGTATGCAAATTTCATCATTATTAGTGCAACGTGACAGAAAGTCGTTTATTATATTAGTAACGACAAGTATTAATAATAAATTCTATAATCGTTAATCGAAATTAAGACCATTATAGCCGAGGTATCGATTACACCACTGCGCCACAGAGGCAATCAAATATTTAATTAACAGCTTCATTTATCGCTCTATGGTCGGAACTAGAATCTTTATGGTAGTTTTTATGTGGACGGTGATTCATTGGCGCCAATTAACCGAGTGTCTTCACTGTTTCAGACTTTCACTTTGTTAATCATACAAACGATCTTGTTTTAATGATTTAGGTGTATATGATCTGGTTATGGAAATTATAATCTACCCGCGACTTTGTCCGAACCTAAAATCCTCAAACACCCTAATTATGATCTATATCGAGTCTGGGTGTTCGCCGTGTGGTATCCGGCTGAGTAGAATAGACCACTCAAGGTCAGTCGACCCGCTGTGTAGTATTCGGAGCCAAATACACAAAAGTCAAAAGACGTAGACAAGGTTCATATAAAGACCGATTTGAACCCAAAACCGTAAGCGTCGCATTCACAAATTTCATCTGTGCATCTGATGAGGAAAACCAGCTCGACAGGAACACGTTGAAGAGGTTTGACCCACGCCGCTACCATAACATCCCCATGCTAATCATGAGTCGTCCCCAGCGAGCTACTGTACGCAGTGCCCGCCGCGATAACGTCGTGTAAAGAGCTCATTAATAAGAGCCCCGGATGGGTTCAAAACTAGTCGGGCTAACTCGATAGAATAACACGTGAGTATAGCCGGTTCTATACATTAACTAACAAAAAAGCCACTACATTCAGAGTCTTGGGTACCGCATGATTTTTTCAGGCTATACTTTTAGCTTCTAATATCTCATAACGTAGAATAGGTAAAGATAAACCTGGAAAGCCTTATTATAGCGACACGCAAGAAGGAATGTTAATAGGTGTCCGCGCCGATGATGAAGCGGCACAATTTACATACAAATACGTCCAATTTATCGATTCAAATGTCCCAGATAACAATTGTCATACGGCTAGACATTTCAAACTTCGAAACGCATAAACAACATCAGCAGTCGGCGTTTCCGAACGGATGGTATCGCGTCACCAGCTCACCGCTCGATAAAAAAAAACCAGCCACAAACACTCCCAAGAAGGCAACACATAAATATATCAAAACGAAAACAATAGGAGACATCGAGATATCGCATCACGCCGACATATTTCAAAAATGGACACAAAAAAACCATACGGAATGAAGGAACCGAGGTGAAAAAAAAAGGAATCACGATAAAGCGAACGTGGAAAAAAATACGTGATGGGCATTAATTAAAACGGACCCACGACCAGGATTCCAGAAAAACAAAGAAGTTAAACAAACCTTCACAGTGGGAGCCCCCGCAATGATCATCATCTCACATTTTTAATCATCGGACATAAAAACATCGTCGTCGCTCCAAAGTCGACCCTTGACCGAACCGCTTAGGGGCCAATATGGCACTGGGAGCGTAGTGTGAGCTGTTAAGGAATATTTTTTTGTCTGTTTGTCACCGTTGTTTTAATGGTATTACGTATCGGGGAAGGGTTATCTTGCGGATCCGATCTTAGCCCAGGTAGGGACCAAGATTGATTGGACACCGCTCGACGTTTTTATGGGCACGACGTTGAGTGTCGTCGACTCGGGTGAAGGTTATTAAATTAGTGGAATCTATCAAACGTATGGCAATCATTAACGTATTCAACGACCCGGGCTGTTGTGGTGATTAATTTAACCTTATTTGTTGGTGTCGTTAATTGTTTGTTTTAAATTACTCAATAAATTCACATTCAAATATTTTTATAGAAATGTAATTTTGAAATTATGTTGCTATAATTGCGATTGAGTAAATAGAAAATATATATAATGATAAATGTAGAGTAGACTGTGCGTTTTCACACTGTTGTCGTGGAGTCTATCTCCTGACCATGCTTCGGTTGCGGGGCGAAACGATTGTTGAGTTTGTGATAGTGAACTATAGTGCTTGTGTATTGTGGTGGCGGTGATGGAGGTTTGTGGATGTGTTTTTACGGATCAGGTATGAAAATGGGTAGTCCACTCTATATTTAGCATTCATTATATTTTCTCTTTAGTTAATCTCGGATTATAGCAAAATAATTTCATTATTACTTTTGTACTTTGTTATTAATTAGGTATGATTAGATTTTTTAAGAAATGTTAACACACGGAATCGAACCCGCAAGCCCCATGAAGACAAGCGGAGACGCGCGTACAACTAGTCTTTTATACTTGTACCCACACTATGAGTAATTCTAGCTTTATTCCCCGCACCGCTAAACGCCACCCTTTGTTGCTTCATGCCTCCATTGATGTTGTGTCGACAACCATTGTTGTAATTGTTGTTGCTCCACAGCGGGCCTTTTATCGGCCTTTTGTAACCGCCTCTAATACTTTTATTGATGTCACGATACGAGCGGGAAAAACTTTTGTTTGGAATAGGCGCGACTTGAAACCTTTGGATGGTACTTAGAGTTTTTTTTTATGAAGTTTACAACCATCATCGAGTTTTTTTAAGATAGCTTACAGCCATAACTGATGTCTTTTTCAAAATTTGCTATTTCGTTTACTTAGTGTTTAAATACCTTCAATTATTTGTACCTTTTCCCTCTGTTTCCGAATGAAAAACGGTATTTTTGTACCCGAAATTACCCCGGTGTATATACCCTTTAATTGTGCCAAACTTCATCAATATTGATATAGTGAATTAGCCGTAAAAGCATAACAAACAGACAGATTTTCTTTCTGTACGGATTAAATAAATAAATAATATTATTATGTTTAATAAAATGCTAAGAAATATTAAATCTAAAATCTAATTTATCAACCTCATCTGTATTTATATTTTAAAGTTTTTTTTTTGTTTTTTATAATAACTTAAGTAAATTCTAATAATATTAGTACATTGATTGTTTAATGATTTAAGTATTAAGTGGTGCATGCGTCTAAGCAAATGAAACGTTTAATTATAAGTGAACAGTGTAAGTTCTTTTGAATTTTGGAAACGACGCTTTTCATGAAACTTAGTATGTGAGAAGTTTCGGGGCAATGAATAAATCTAGCTAGGTTTCAGTAAAAAAAATGTATAATAGTTTTATCCCTTTTTTTAGGCGCTGAAAAACTGCTATAATATTATTAATATACATAGGCTACAAAAGTAATAATAAAATTATTTTGCTATAATCCGCGAAGAAGTAAAACAGAAAATACATATAATGCTAAATGTAAGTGGGCAATCGGTTATCATACCTGATACATGCAGGATTCGTAAAAACACATGCACAAACCTCCACCACCGCTACCACAATACACAAGCACTATATACGTTCACTATCACAAACTCAACAATCGTTTCGCCCCGCAACCGAAGCATCGTCAGGAGATAGACTCCACGACCAAAATCGCAAAGTGCTTTGCGATCAGGTATGATAACCGATTGCCCACTTACATTTAGCATTATATGTATTTTCTATTTTACTTCTTCGCGGATTATAGCAAAATAATTTTATTATTACTTTTGTATTATGGATCTCCGCAAAGTAACGCCTAATTCTATAAATTATACATAGGCTAATTAAACATTAATTCATTTGTAATGTTGCAATAGTTCAGTGGGGTAATTGGGATGTCCGAAAAATTATAATACCCTAGAATAGTCCAGTTATTTTGTATCCCTTTTTTTCATATTGCATTTTCTTTATATCTTAAAAAAAATACCTAGTAAAGCTCGGCCAAATCTTTAACTCTGATTTGAACACGATACATACAAAAAATGCTAGACACGAGATGTCTCAATTTCTCCCTAAACCAGGTGCTAACAACGTATGCTAGGCAATCCGTAAACAGTGCACTCGATTCAAAGGCGCACAATCTCCTAAACACAAAACAGATCATCCGATACCAAGATTCCATCTGAATTACACAATACAATATTGCATTACCCTTAATACGTTTACAGAAAAGGGTCCAAAAGCGGCGCTGTCCGCGGACAATAGTCAATAGACATTTAAGACGGGATTTGGATTCAAAGGACCTCCAGCCTCTTTGTTTCTGCACGGCTTTTAAGAAATTGAAATCCTGAGGTAACTGGAAGATATGGGGTGTGGCCACAGTAATGGAGAGAAGTATGTTATTCAAAACTGAACGTAAAAAATGTGATAAGACAAGATCACTCAAATAAATTTAAGAATCTCAAAAAACAGTACATCTTCCTGACCTTTTCCCACTCTAGTGGGGTCGGCACAACATGTAATAAACATGCTGTCATATGATTTGGCTGCGTTTTTACGACCGGCCACCTGCCTGACGTCAACTTACCAATGTCGTACTTTACGACACCTCGGTAAGAAAGAGGGTGGTCTATTCTACTAAACCGGATACCACACGGTGGGTCAACTTACCTTAGTCGCCTTTTACGACACCTCGGTAAGAAATGAGGTTGGTCTATTCTACTCAGCCGGATACCACACGGCGTAATCTCAAAAAAAAAACCAGTAAAGGTATTTATTCATACTGAAATTTTGTCAACAAAAAAATTCATAAATACACGTATACGCAACCAGCGACCTGAGTTTTTATTCGAAGACGCAATGATCAACAATCTCAAAATCAGTTATTTGCTTTAAACATTGATAAGTTAGATAGTTAATAATTACAGAACATATCAAGTCAAGTTTGATATGCAAATGTTAACATAGTAATTAGGAATGATCACTAGAAAAAATATTGATATACGAGTGCTAGGCGTCCAGATCTCTAAGCTATGACAGCCTATATAAGACAACGGCTGACGTCATTCGCTCGCAACGCCCGATACACACACGCACACGCACACACACAGCGTCTTCGCCGGCGAAGACGAGGTCCCCGCTTGCTCACGTCTAGCGGCCGGGGTGTCCAGCCCCGCCCGTTATGACATTAGGACTTTTCCACAAGTCCGATACAGTCCTCCACAACGCGTCGTTTAAGCCGAGGTCCGGCCTCACAGGAGGCACCCTTAAGGCGACGCTCCCAGGATGTTGCGGGCCTCTCTCGAGACCCGCTCTCCCAGCACCTCAACCCCTGGCGATGCTTCCGCGCTCGCCCACTCTCTCGGTGACGCTGTCAAAGCCTTCACGGCTAACAGCCTTAGTTAGTGTTCGAAAAAAAAAAATCATTCGCTCTCTTTTGGCGTGCGGCATTCGTAGAGGTAGACGTGTTTGGGCGATTTCTTTTGTATTTCGTGTTATTAAAATTGAACCTCAAATAATCGCCATTCGTGATAAGAGCGACCCCTGAGTTTCTTGCCAGTTCTTCTCAAGTGGATTAGTGTTCCGAACTGGTGGTAGAATTATTCTATCTTTGGATTTTGTAATGAAGTGTTGGTACATAGTAAGGTGCCCGGCGTGATTTTCTAAACGCATTTATATTTTTATTACTATTTTAAATTAAATTTAGACTAAATTTCTAATGAGTAGTAAATTTCGGAAATGGCTCCAACGATTTTCATGAAATTCAGTATAAAGGGGTTTCGGGAGTGAGAAAACGATCTAGCTAGGTTTTATAAAAAAAAATGATGTTTAACCCCTGTTTTCAGGCATTGAAAAAATTTTATAAAATAGAGATTGAATAGAAAGGTTAATATTGCTGTCATTTGAAAATTTAGTATAGATCAGTGGGGCACAAGCAGACTATAGAAGTGAAAAAACCGCAAATCAAATCCTAGATATCATTGTTGCATTTTTTATATCTTCATAGTAAATTACCGAGCACGACTCAGTCACTAAGGTACTATTTTTAGTAAAGAGTGTAAAGTAAAAAGTAATAACTAAAAAGTAAAAAGTGTCTTTCACGCGAAACATGCAACCAAACCTTTACGCAAACCTTTAAAGTCCTCGAGGGTTTCCTCTGCGAGCGGCGCGCTTTGTGCCTGCAAAAGGCGTCTGTCGCGTAATGGGTATATTTTTTGCGCGCGATAAAAAGGCGGCATTCGAACGCGCGACCAACATTTAATTGAACGCATTTCAATAAAGCAAGGCGTAAAATAATGCATACTGATCGCTCATACATACTTTTTGTTGTCACTACTCTTTCATCGAGCAAGTTTATTTTAGACTAGCTTTTACCCACAATTTCGTGCGTGTGGACTGTTGTCGCGTGATAGGTTGATAATAGATGGCACTGTTCAATGTCATCCTATTCCTGTAGAATTAACAGGATTTCTATATATGTTACCTCGGTGTATAAGCAATAATCGTGCACACATTTCATCGATATTGTTTCAGCGGATTTGCCGTGAAAGAGTAACGAACATAGATCCAAACTCACAAACCTTCGAATTTATGATATTAGTAAGACTAGCTGTGCCAGCAGCTTCGCCCGCATGGAAATCTCTCACAATTTTTTTCCAGAATCAAAATATTTAACACGAAAGTCGTTGTTGTGATTTAATTATAAGAAAATTTTGAATAACTTAAGTAGATTATAGATTTTTGTTCATTGTATTGTTTTTCATATATAAAACAAATGCATATTTATATGTAATGGCCAATGTTTAAATTGTTGATAGCCTTTAAAAATAAATAAATGCGAACGTAGCATTAATGCAGTAGGTAACATTAATGTTACGGCTAGTGAAGTATAAATTACAGGTGGAGTTGATAAAGAGTAGATAATTTGTTTAGTTAAACAAATACAATATAGCAAACAAAGGCTAAAGACACCAGCGTCTGTGAGGCCGGCCCGGCGCCGACGGCATTACGTCGGGTCTGATGCGCGCGTGCGCTCCGCTGCACTGCTTGATCCACTGCAACGACTATATCTGGTCCAAGTTACAAGCTTTTGGCTTCTATTAGTCCATTTAAAAATAATTTATAGAATTAGGCGTTACTTTGCGGAGATCCATAATACAACAGTAATAATAAAATTATTTTGCCGTAATCCGCGATGAAGTAAAATAGAAAATATATATAATGTTAAATGTAGAGTGGATAATCGGTTACCATACCTGTTACATGCAGGATTCGTAAAAACGCATGCACAAACCTCCACCACCGCTACCACAATACGCAAGCACTATATACGTTCACTATCACAAAGTCAATAATCGTTTCGCCCCGCAACCGAAGCATCATCAGGAGATAGACTCCACGACCAAAATCTCAATCTAATTTTATTATTACTTTTCCATTTAAATATCTTAAAAACTAGGCTCAAATGTAACCTGTTGTTCCACCACAGATTTATCGAGTATAAAATGCGTTTGCTTTATCAACAACTTGGGCAGATTGCAAGCGTATGGCTTTGAGACCACTTCAATCTTAAAGTTAAGCTCAAATATAACACAAAAGTAATAATAAAATTATATTGCTATGAGCGATGTGAAAAATAACAGATTTTTAAATAATCGATAAATTTCTCAAAATTTAGATTAAAAAGCGATTTTTAATAATCGATTATTTTTTCATCAAAAATCGAATTTGTAGAGTGGACAATCCGTTTTTATTCATGCATACATGCAGCATGAATATTTTACCGTATAGATATTTATTGGTACCTGCTTTAACAAATTTGTCCTCCGTATTAGTACTAATTACATTGCACAATCAATAACGTGAGCTAATCAGGTACAGCGCCATCTATATTTGGATGAACACAACTTTTATAAATTAATTATTCTATTGGTCATGAACACCTAGCAGGCTAGGTATTTTTTTACAACCGGGTGACTTCTAATACAATTAACATAAGACCGTAATGTGTTATTAACCTAAGCCTTGCGGAAGAATTACAATAATTATTAATAAAAACCGTACAAAAATCCGTTCAGTAGATTTTGTGAAAATCGATCACATACAGACAGCTTTTGAGGACTTTGTTTAATAATATGTTGTCGCCAATGACTTTCGCTTTGTATTTTATAGCAACACCGTCATGAAACGAGTATCCCGCCCTTTTGTCTGAAATGGTGGCAACACTGTGTCGTGTTGTTTCCGGTGGAGTCTTCCTATATATTGCTAAAACGTTTCAGTTGCATTGAGTCTTTGTTCGTCTTTCAGAGAAGAGCATCTTGGAACGGGAATTGTAGTATTTCTGTTATATAGTGTTATTGTATAGTGTGTGCGTTAACATATACATTCTATAAATTACCGGCTATGCTTAACTAATAATGCTGCAACCATTAACTTGTAACCATCAAATTGTAATTATGTTTAATTGTTGAAAAGATTATCCGCCTTTCTTCTCGGTAGGAGCGCACTTTCGAATCAGTGGTAGCTTCTTTATAACATTTGACGATTCAAAAGTATTGTAAACAGTCCACTTGAATAAAGAATATTTTGAATTTGAATTAATCGATACAAAATTTTAACAAGAGATGGATACATCGTTTTCAGGTACACGCTCACAGCGTGTAACTCGGGACCGATCAGCTGATATCTTGATTACGGACTCTTTGTCCGCGCCGACCTTTGTCTCCCCACTTATCGAGTTCTCCATCGAGCATATTTACTTCCAGCCAAATGAGCAACATCATATTTGGAGGGCGCCTCATTCCGAACGATTGGATTTCGTCAAACCGACGTCGACGATATCGGGTTACCGTCCCTTAGAATTACATATTTATTGGATTGGAGCGTAACTATGGCAGGATAGATTATAATTTACTTGCCGGACCGTCATCCCAAACCGCGTGCTAGGTAGCGATGTGAAAAAATAATCGTTTTTTTTTTCAAAATAATGTACTATGCGCTAATGTACTATTCCTAAACCTTTCGAAAGAGTTGAACTACCATTTAGTAAAAACCGCAAAAAATCTGTTCAATAGATGTTAAGAAAATCAATATACAAATACTTTATGGGACTTTGTTTTATAATAAATAAATATATGGGACACCTGCACACACGGTCGTCCGTCTCCAAAGTAGGTCACTTAATACTTGTGTTATGGTAGACAGACAAATGGTAAATATATACTTACATAATGTTAGATACATACTTAAATAAATATAGAAACCCAGGCTAAAAGTACCAACAAATTTTTGTTCGAAAATATTGGCTCTCGATGGGAATCGAACCCGACCCGCGGAGCTGAAGGCAGGGTCACAACCAACTGCCCCAACGAGCCAGTCACATATACTCGTATATTAAGTACCTGGTTGACCAAGTCTAGTTTGGTAATTTTTAAAATGATGTAAAAAAAATTAAATTAAAAAAAAATTAAAAGAAAAATGAAAGAATAATAGGGCAAGTGGGGCTCGATCCTAGGTATTTTCACCTCTAGACTTTTTTTTTTTAACAGGAAAAAACCCCTTATGGGTACCGCCGCCCGACGGGGACAGGCGGCGGCTATATCGGACTCGCACCGACTAAAATAACCTTTGTGCTCCACTACGCTGCTGGTGGCGGGGATAGGGTACCTATGAAGACATTGCCCCCCATCCCCGCCAGCAGCAACTCTGTAGCCCAGAGTGCGCCACCTCTGGGTCGGGGCCTCTCTGAAGGTGGCCCCTCCCTCCGCTGGACGATGCATCGGGAGCACCAGATGCATCGAACGCCTCGGGGACCTAACTCCAGCGAGCGTCCGATAAACCCCGTTCGGATCGCTCGGAGGTCCCCGTTAGGGCGGCATGCGACGGACTTCGGCGAGTCGCCTGCGCCCCGCTCGCCTGCGGCGGATTGGATCCAAGGACTCGACTTCCCTGATCCGCCCCGCCGCCTCCTTCCGCGAGATAACGTCCTCGCAGAAGGAGGCCATCGCTGCCCACGATCGCTCCGTGTCCACCATGGCGCGAACCACAGTGGGCAGGGAGAGATCGTGCCCCACCTGTGCCACGAGTTCCGCCCGCTGAACCGCCCAAGCTGGACAGTCTGCGAGCGTGTGCAGCGCCGTGTCAAAGTCGGCGCCACACTAGACTGCCCGTTCCCCAAATGAACTACCATGACTTTACGTTTGACAGCGAAACATTGTGATAGTAAGTAGCTGCCTGTTACTATCCCACTGCTGAGAATAGGCCTCTTCTCTCTGTTTTTGGAGAGAAGGTTTGGAGCTAAGGCCTACCACGCTGCTCCAATGCGGATTGGTAGGTTACACATATCTCCAGAATTCTCTAGAGATTTGCAGGTTTTGTCACGATGTTTTCCTTCACCGAAAAGCGTGTGATAAATTGCAATTATCAATTAGACACATAAGTTTTAACAGAAAAACTCATTGGTGTCTGCCCGGGTTTGAATTCGTGACCTCCTCGAAAGAGTCGCACAGTGTTACCGCTGGGTTTCCACAGCTTATTATTGTGATAGTATTCAACGTAAATTAAAAAAAATTTTAGAGCCCGAAAACAGGCATAAAACGATTTTTTTAAATAAATCTTATCTAGATCGATTTTTCTCCCCCAAAACCCCCCTATATGCTAAATTTCAGGAAAATCGTTCAAGCCGTTTCCGAGATTCCGAAAATATATATACATACAAGTTTAACTCATTTAAATATTAATCTTTTTTAAATTACAAACCGCGGGGAGCAGTCGGTTCCATCACAACCCATCGTAGGTAGAATAAAATAAATACTCGAACTCAACAAACAGAGTAATTAAGCGAAGGGCAATTTGCACAGGATCCGACATCCATAGGTAACGGGCTAAAACAAACACGCGGCGCGTAAATTGTGCGAAACCGCGCAAACCGTTCGCATCGCCGGCCAATGAATATAAACATGGGATTTTGATGGCGCGGCAGTCCGGACGGTATTTAAATGCGTTTACCATGTAAAACCGATGGACTCGATTGTAACAATATTACTAATATAATTTTCAAGTTATCTTATCGGTGTATCTTATCAATAATGCCGTTTGTAATCTGTTTGTAGTGTTTCTGGTTGTAATTTTTTCTGTACTTTGTGGGATGATTCGTTGCAGGTGATGACCTCCGCGCTGGCTAGTGAAGAGCCTTATTTATACACAAGCTATAACCTTTTAGCCCGTTGGATTTTTCAATCCCGTTTTCAAATATTCAAAAACTGCTAAAATATAAATTGAATACAAATGTTAATTTGACCGTCATTTGTAAGATTGTATAACTCAGTGGGGAACGAGAAAACTATAGAAGTGAAAATATTCCAGATCGAAACTCAGATATCACCAGACCGTTACTTTTTTTATTGCATTTTTTATATCTTTAAAAAAATATCGAGCAAGGCTCAGTCAACCAGGTATTAATGTTATAGTAATTAGTAGCCTGTTACTATCCCACTGCTGAGAATAGGCCTCTCCGTTTTTGGAGAGAAGGTTTGGAGCTAAGACCGACCACGCTGCTCCAGTGCGGATTGGTAGGTTACACATATCTCCAGAATTCTCTAGAGGGTTCCCGCCGAGGGCCAACATTTTCTTTAAATGAATTTGTTGGTCTTTGAGCCTGCGTGTATATTTGTATTTAAGTATGTATTTTAAAATATATAAGTATGTATTCACCAGTTGTCTGTCACCCATAACACAGGTATTAAGTTACTTTGGATACGGACGAACGTTTGTGTAAGTGTTCCATATATTTATATTAACTTATATTTTATATCTTTTACAAAAATCACCCGGATGCTATTATTTAGGTATTCAAGAAAATTAAGTATCTTAACACATATATCAGTTTTTTTTAGGTTTTCTCGAAATTTTGAATGTGTATAAGGTCAAGTTCAAATTCAAATTCAAATTCAAAATATCCTTTATTCAAATAAACTTGTAAACAAGTGCTTTTGAATCGTCAACTCTACTGCTGGTTCGGAAAGCTGTTCCTACCGAGAAGAGCCAGCAAGAAACTCGGCGGTTGCTCTTTTTAAAAAATACAATTCTTAATGCTAGTTACATTTAATGTTTCAATCTTGTACAGAGTCGAACAATATTTATATCCACGCATTTTTATCGTCTAAATAATCCTCAACAGTATAGTAGGCTTTCTGTTAAACTTGAATTCATCATCATTCATATCCTGTCAAAATTCGCATCCACAGGTCAGTACAGTCAACAGTCATGCACTTTTTCACTTTTATTTGTGTGCCAGTGTTATTGTAGGTATAGTTTTTAATTACCGGCCAAAGTCCGATAAAAGCTTCAAGATATAAATAAGTCTATGCGGATTAATTAAATCCTTTCCGCTATAAAGTAGCTGCGTGCAATTTTCTGGTAGATCCCCCCCGCGGTGTTTTTATGCGCCGATATCGAACCGTGGGCAGACGCGGTAAAGCTTTTGCTTGTTTATGAGTCAATTATCCTAGGCTACGTAGAAACACATCCTGCGCGTTATGTACACGACATGTTTCTAGCAATTTTTAACACTACCTGTGCCTGCAACTTCGCTTGGACATCAGTGTGTCACAATTTTTTTCATGAATTCAAATTTTGAACATAAAAATAGTTATCGTGAGTTAATTCTAAGTACAAAAGTAATGAGAATATTATTTTGCTATAATCCGCGATAAAAAGAAATATATTTAATGCTAAATGTATAGTGTACTATTCGTTCTCATACCTGATACATGCAGAATTTGTAAGAACTCATGCACTACCCGACACCGATGGCACAACAATACACAAGAACTGCACACATTCACCACCACAATCTAAAAAATTGTTTCGCCCTGTAACCGAAGCATTGTCAGGAGATAGACTCCACGACAAAATCGCAGGCTTTGCGAAATCTGCATTGCGAGTTCTTACAAATTCTGCATGAATCAGGTATGAGAACGAATAGTACACTCTACATTTAGCATTACATATATTTCCTTTTATCGCGGATTATAGCAAAATAATATTCTCATTACTTTTGTATTATGGACCTCCGCAAAGTAACGCCTAATTCCATAAATTATTTCATTCTAAGTGATATTTTAATAACTTTCACCATTTACTTAGCGCATGCACGCACGCAAGTAAAGCTTTAAATTAAGCCGTTTTCGCAATATACTCGTATTTTAGTGCTGCTCCTCTCCTATTCATCTTAACGTGATGTATAGCCTATAGCCTTCCTTGATAAATGGACTATCTTACACTTAAAGAATTTTTCAAATCGGTCCAGTAGTTACTGAGATTAGCAAGTTCAAACAAACAAACTCTTCAGATTTATATTAGAATAGATTTTACGTTAGCGGCGTTGACTTGCATGCTGTCATGCAAGTCACTTGTTAGCGTCATGCTTGTGTGCTTGCTTGTAATAGATACCCTCATTTTTTACCCAGTTGTCTTTAAAGACGACTAAGGTAAGTTAACCCGCCGAGTGGTATCCGGTTGAATAGACCACCCCCTTTCTTACCGAGGTGTCATGAAATACGACTGAGGTAAGTTGACGTCAGGTAGGCGGCCGGTCGTAAAATACCAAGCCAATTCACATTACAAAATAGTTTAAACATGTGCGGTCGCACAGTTAGAGTAGGATAATAAAAAAATAAATATAATATAAAGATAAAAGATGATATTTACAGCTATAATGCGATAACCCGACGGATGGGGGGAAAAAATACGTACAGGTGACAATTATAAGAGTTTAATAGTCACTTTTACATAGGGTATCGCGGACGGGGTTCTTCACGGCATTCCTTAATTGGATGTACCAGAAGATGCACCGTTTACAGTTGCGCTGGGCGTAGTGTTCCAGTAGGATTGCACTGTAAGCTTATGAACTGAGAGGCGATGTTGATCTGATAACATGATGTATGGGGACTTCTTATATTACTACGAAAGCACTTCGATAGCGCGGAGAAAACGATCAGTGGCGCCATCTAGTTTTGAGTGCGGAATCACGTGTTCCTGGTACGTTGTGTTACACAGCTTAATAAAGACATTTATTTAAAATTTGTAAAAGAATTAAAAACCAAAAAATACAGTAATATTTTTTACCGTTATATGTCTAAATTATTTAAAAAGTTTGATTTAATAAAATCTATTATTTGCATAACTGTATATTTTTGGCGCTAATAATCTTATCTTATGACTTATTATTTTAATTTGCATATTCTTTTGTTGCATATAAATAATAGAGATTTAGATAATAAAAATACTTATTCCTTTTATATTTATTTAAATAAAGAAAAACAATAAAAATTCAAACAATTAAATATGAAATAATTATTCAAGTCTGTTATATCAGGTTTGGGTATGATTGCTATATAAGAATCATATTCGTTCCACGATATGATCGATTTTAATCACGTGATCGTACCTGCTACTGCTAATGCTATTGGAATACAAACAAATGTATTCTTTATGTAGTATGCAGTGTATAGGACATAAAGAATAAATATGTTCGTATAAGCAATCATTTAGTCCATTAACGTAAATAATATAATAGCGGATAGCGTTTTTGCTAATCAATATTAATTTCACCCAGTAATATTGATTAGCAAAAACGCTATCCGCTATTATATTATTCAGCTATTCGCTATAATATTAATACTTGATAAAGCGATTGCTATTACAAACAAATGTATTTTTTAAACAGTATTCAATACGGTCGATATTTCTAGGATATAGTTTCAGTTGGAATACCGTTAAAGTGCTTTATTTTCCGTAAATAAATTTAAATCTTCCCGAATTATCGACCGTATTATATGAGATATAAGAATTACATTTGTTTGTATTAATAATAATTTTGCTCAATATCAGTGAGTTAGTCTCAGTATTCATTTATTATTTTACTTTTTCATAGAATACCTATCCATAATTTTGTATAGCAGTAGCAGTTACTCTAAAACTCATTAGCAGATGATGCTATATGAAAAGTTTTTAATATCATTTTCGTTAAGTGATTGGTGATTCTGTCCATGCCTAGTTCAAGAAGAGATCAATGTTTCGCTAAATAGAGAAAGTCATCCTCCTGCCCTTGTCCCACTCTAAGTGAGGTCGGCACATGTTATGAACATGCTGTCACATTTGGCTGCGCTAAATAGAGAACTACGCGCAATTAGCTGTCATAAGTAATGTCAATAAGTAAACAATAGTACGCCAACTACAGTAAATAATTACAACTTATATTAATTTTATACGAGTAGATAAGTTAAGTCGACCCGCCGTGTGATATCCGGCTGAGTAGAATGTACCACCCTCATTTCTTGCCGAGGTGTCGTAAAAGGCGACTAAGGTAAGTTCATGTCAGGTAGGCGGCCAGTCGTAAAATACGTAGCCAAATAATGTGACAACATGTTTGTAACATGTTGTGCCGACCCCACTTAGAGTGGGATAAGGGAAGGATGAAGATTGTTCTTTGCTTAAAAAAATACTCGTGGCATTGTATAATTAAATCTCGCTAGTTACGATCTCACTAAGCAAAACGGTCTGAATTAATTTATCTATTGACGTATAACTTGCCACGCCCGTCGGGTATATGCCTGAGCAATTACAGTCCGTCCCTCTCATACATTTACCAGTGATTTTTTTACAAATCATCTTAATCATAATCTTTTAAACAAAACATCACTGCATATATAAGTTCATTTTTCTTTTCGTAAAGATGGAGCTCAATTTAAAATAGGGTTAACTGGCTGTGTGTGCCTTCGATAGCTGTGCTGTAGCTGCCTTCGCAGTTAATGAGCATAAGTAGGATAAGCAGACAACCGGCAATTTCTCCACCCGAAATAATCAAGGATACTGAGGCTTCTCCTTAAGTTATGGCGTCCACGCTGCTCCGGCCGGAGTATAACCACAAACTTAATCCACCTATATTCGCGGAATCACAACTTTAATTATACTTTAATATACTTTATTCACACAAACACTGAATTATCCGTTGTATTTTGTATATATTATATTATATATTATATAAAGTAGTAAGTAGTAAGTAACTAGCCTGTTACTATCCCACTGCTGGGTATAAGCGTCTTGTCTCCGTTTTTTTGGAGAGAAGGGTTGGAGCTAAGACCTACCACGCTGCTCCAATGCGGATTGGTAGCTTACACATATTCCCAGAATTCTCTAGAGATATGCAGGTTTCCTCACGATGTTTTCTTCACCGAAATGCGTGTGATAAATTGCAATTATTAATTAGACACATAAGTTCTACTAGAAAACTCATTGGTGTCTGCCCGGGGTTTGAACCCTAGACCTCCTCGAAAGAGGCGCACGGTGTTACCACTGGTCTACCACAGCTATATTACACATCAACAGTCCACGCATATATTATATATATATATATATATATATATATATTCATAATATAAATATAAATATATGGGACACTTACACACGGTAAGTGGTCGTCTGTCCCCAAAGTAAGTAACTTAATACTTGTGTTATGACAGACAACAGGTGAATATATACTTGTATAATTATTAATACATACTTAAATACAGATAGATATACACCCGGACTCAAAAAACCAACAAATTCTTTTATGGAAAATGTTGGCCCTCGGCGGGAATCGAACCCGCGACCCGCGGTGCTGAAAGCAGAGTCACTACCCTCGGCGCTAACGGGCCTGTCAGCGCCAATAGATGGCGCTTTCAATGTCATCTTTATCGTGTAGAGTTTCAGGATTTCTGTAGCCTTTTAGGTATTCCGATGTATAAGGAATAATTGTACCAACTTTAATCGACATTAGTTCAGCGGACTCGCTGTGAAAGAGTAACAAACTGCTCCATACTTACAAACTTTCGCATTTATAATATTAGTAGGATGACATATCATTGTTATTGCATTGATTTCATATTAATCTATTATGAAGAGTTTAATTTGATTATTATTCATCTAATCTTTACCTATAGACGAAATAGTGATTACCATATTAAGTAAACAATAATAAAAAGAAAAAATAATTTATCTTGCTATAATCGGCATTTTATTGCAAAATTCAAATTATATTTTGAAAAAACTTTATACGAAATTTTATAAAGTAACGCCTACTTCTATAAATTACTAGTAATATCCCGCGGTTTCACCCGCGTACATACCGATCTCATAGGTGTAGAAATTCCACTAAAAGTAGTTATATTGGCATAACTATAGTAGTTAGATGGATGGTATCGCGGACTTTTTTGTAGATATAGATAGGTAGAGATAGAAATTTATACGTGCTTTAATACTGTAGAACATTTTTTTGTTCTATCATGAATAGTTTTCGCAGCGCACGCGATGATAGATTTTTTAATTTTTACAGATTATTACAGTTTTAGTACCGATCCCAATTTTTTTTGGAAATTAAATATAGCCTATGTTGCTCAGTAAAGATGCAGCTTTATAACGGTGAAAGAACTTTTAGAATCGATCCAGTACTTTTTGTGTGACAATATTACAAACGCTTACCCGTCCCTCCCTGTAAAAGCTGTGGTAGCCCAGCGGTAACACCGTGCGCCTTTTTCGAGGAGGTATAGGGTTCAAACCCCGGGCAGGCACTAATGAGTTTTCTAGTAAAACTTATGTGTCTAATTGATAATTGCAATTTATCACATGCTTTTCGGTGAAGGATAACATCGTGAGGAAACCTGCATATCTCTAGAGAATTCTGGAGATATGTGTAACCTACCAATCCGCATTGGAGCAGCGTGGTAGGTCATAGCTCCAAACCTTCTCTCCAAAAACCGGAGAGAGAAGGTCTATGCCAAACAGTGGGATAGTAACAGGCCGTTACTTACTTTTTTACCCGTCCCTCCTAGTTTTAAAAATGTTTAGGAATATACATCCACGCAATTTCTTGTCGGTTTATAATCTTGCAGTTATCCAAGATGACAGTTTTGTATTATTAACAATTAAGGAATGAGTTGCAGCTGTCTTAAATCTGGCTGTTGACAGCTGTCGCGACTAAATCACCAGGTCGGAACAAATCCCGCGGATTAGCGAGGCTTAGGTGGAGATTTGTGGCGACGATGTGTCACAAAAACACCACTAGCATCTATTAAGATGTTATAACTGTTAACTAAGTGGTTGTATGGTATATTTATACCTATGCAAACATGTGCAACTGATTAATTTTAAAATTGAATACATAAGAGAACTAATAAGTCATTACAGAGGCTTCGACCGCGGAGAAATCAGTGTGTTACAACATTTTTGTACAGAATTGTTATTTTGAACATAAAAATAGTTATTGTTAGTTAACCATAAGAGATAGAGATATGTTGTTGCAGACTATTTTGTAGTATTTTTGTAGATCTACAATTCTCTAGTACATTATTTTAGTGTATCTCTGTTAGTTTACGCAGGGCAAGCTTCTTAAGCACACAGAAGGTTTTTTTTAAAACAACGCGACCTCTTCAACACAATTTACGAAAAACAGTAATGTACTATTAACTAAAACCTTCTGGAAGAATTGCACCGTTTTACCTAACCTACACATAGAACTCGACCTATTTACCTACAAATAGGTCCGAAACAGCATGTCTCTTCCTCTTATGCTTAACTCATAATAACATTTTTTGGCACATTGATTTCCACGTGGGCGAAGCAGTAGGCACAACTAGTATTTTATAAACTCAAAAGTCTTATTTCGTATTGTCGAAAGGAAAACCGGGATGTTATTATCCTACATAGAACTCTTATATTTAAGCTTCAATCGTGCCAAATTACATCAATATTGTTTCAGTGGATTAGCCGTGAAAAAAAAACAAAGCAACAGACAGGAGAGATCTTCACATTTATAATAGTATCGATTTTCAATTTGAATTCGAATTAACCATGAAAAACGAGCGGTGTTTAACAGGACAGGTTATTTAACATAATCGCTCGATTAGAAATCTATTCATACCCAGCCTGATTCCATTTAAAATGACATCAAACAATACAGTAGCTGAAGAATAGTGTTAGGACATGACCAGAATATTGGTCATGGCAATGGCATCAGAAGGCGTGGTCTAACGTAATAATGGCGCCTATACAGTGATTTATAACATCTACATATTGAGACGGTCTGTTACTGTTTCGCGGGTAATCTACGAAAGTTATATTTAAATAATTTGGTAAACTTGTAGCGCCGTGTGGTATCGGGCTGAGTAGAATAGACCGCCCTCTTTCTTACCGAGGTGTCGTAAAAGGCGACTAAGGTAAGTTGACTCACCGTGTGGATATCCGGCTAAGTAGAATAGACCACCCTTATTTCTTACCGAGGTGTCGTAAAAGGCGACTAAGGTAAGTTGACTCACCGTGTGGATATCCGGCTAAGTAGAATAGACCACCCTTATTTCTTACCGTGGTGTCGTAAAAGGCGACTAAGGTAAGTTGACCCACCGTGTGGTATTCGGTTTAGTAGAATGGACCACACTCTATCTTACAGAGGTGTTGTAAAATACGACTGAGGTAAGTTGACGTCTAGCAGGCGGCCGGTCCTAAAAACACAGCCAAATCATGTGACAGCATGTTTACAACATGTTGTGCCGATCCCACTTAGAGTGGGATAAGGGCAGCAAGATGATGGTTAACTTAGTTAACCGAGTTAACATATAAGAAAATAGGAAAAAAATATAATAGAAGAGTAATAATAAGATTATTTTGCTGTAATCTGCGCAGGCATTCAGGCAGGCGGCTGGTCGCAAAATACGTAGCAAAATCCAGTGAAAATATATATAACATGTTGTGCCGTCCCCACCTAGAGTGGGATAAGGGCAGGTGAATTGCATTGGCAGGTTTCTTGTGAGGAAGGCCAGGAGCCTCAGCGTATCTGAGTGGCATTCCTTTTTTAACACCACACCCATGTATTTATTATTATTTTATTATTATTATTATATCTCTCATACATTTATTTACAAATCAATTTACATTTTTAAATATTTTCTAAAAACATACAGGAAAAAAAAACATTTAAAAATATAAAAAAATTGATATCCACGGAGAGCGGAGAAAGGACCCAAGCTCCCGGCGGTTAGGAATACAGAGTGAGGAACCTCCTCACAATGCGTGCCGTCTCAAGCAACACCGCCTTCTGTATCCTGCCCTTGATCCAACAACTAAGCGAGAGCCTCTTGAGATGTTGGTCGAGGCTCTTCGCTAGTAGACCGTTTACCGATACAACAATTGGAACAATTATTGTTGAGTCAATATTCCACATGGCGCTAATCTCATGAGCTAGATCCAAATATTTAGTTAATTTTTCTTTTTCAGCTTTTATGAGATTATCGTCATGTGGAACAGTGATATCAACAATAATTGCCCGACGCGCTGACCGATCTACCAAAACTATATCAGGTTTATTTGCGGCAATATACCTGTCAGTGATGATAGATCGGTCCCAGTAGAGCAGAGCATGATCATTTTCAAGAACTGGAGTTGGACTGTATATGTAATAAGGCACTTCGGTACTCACAAGGCTATATTTAAGAGCAAGTTGCTGATGGATGATTTTGGCTACTTGGTTATGTCTGTGCAAATACTCACCATTAGCAAGAGAAGAACAACCGGAAACAATATGCCTGAGTGATTCTCCAGGACGGTGACACGCTCTACAGATGTCAAGCGTGCCATCCTTCATAATATGTTTCCGGTAGTTATTCGTCTTGATGACTTCGTCGTTAATTGCACAGACAAACCCTTCAGTTTCCCCGAATAGGTCACCAAACTGTAGCCAGTAAGTCGAAGAGATGGTGTCGACTTCAGGATCCGTTAGGGCCTTGTAGAATCTTCCATGCAACTCCTTACTCTTCCATATAGCTATGCGATCAAGAGTGCTTATCAGTACAGGCCCACGCCAGTTCTTTTTGCTTAAGGAAAGCGGGGTAAGACCTTTATCAGCTGCAACAATATCTCTATGCATTTCACCGCTCATCTTGAGAAAATATTCTCTGAGATTATACACCTCACGATTGTGTAGGTTCTTGACATTGAGAAAGCCACGTCCACCACACTTCCGTGGGATGTACAATCTCATTACAGATGAACGAGGATGGTGCATACGATATATTGTCAACAACTTACGGACTTTTCTATCAAGGGTGTCTAATTCAGTTTGAGTCCATCTTAGAATGCCAAAAGTGTAAATGAGCAGGGGCATAACCCAACCATAAAAAGCTCGCACTTTGTTGCCACCTGATAAAAGACTACTAAAGACTTTTTTCAGCCGACCAAAGAAGCGTTCTTTTAATGATTGCTTCATTGCCTTCTCATCCACATTTAACGCTTCTAGCATTCCAAGGTATTTATAGGTTTCGCCTTCACAGAGGGACCTGAGGAATAGAGTATCTGACACTTGAAGGTGTTCAGAACTCACCAACCTACCACGTTCTACAAGGATAACAGCACACTTGTCTACACCGAATTCCATACCGATGTCATTACTAAAAGTCTCAGTGACTTTCAGCAACTTCACCAGGTCTGGTTGTTTCGATGCATACAACTTCAGGTCATCCATGTAAAACAAGTGAGATATGGGCTCACCTCCTCTACGAAGTCGAAAACCTAGTCCTGAATCCTTCAGTAAGGAGCTGAGTGGATTCATGGCTAGGCAGAACCATAAAGGACTCAAACTATCACCCTGATAAATACCTCGCTTTATCCTTATCGGCTCGGCTAAACCAAAAAAATCTATACGTCCTGGCTGATGCAAAACAGTGACCCACTGCGACATACATGAACAAAGAAAAGTGCATAAAGTTGTATCAATTTTATACAACTCCATGATCCTCATTAACCATGTATGTGGCACCGAATCAAAGGCTTTTTTATAATCAATCCAGGCTGCCATAAGATTTTTTTTGTTTCGTCGAGCCTGTTGGCAAATGGTCATGTCAATGAGGAGAAGTTCCTTTGCACCACGGGCACCAAACTTACATCCATTCTGAGCTGGAGTCAAGATATTGTTATTATTAACATGCTGTTTGATTTTTGAAGCTAGAATAGATGTAAGAAGCTTATAGATAGTAGGTAAGCAAGTTATAGGGCGAAAATTTTTGGGGTCCGTAGTGCATCCGGATTTGTGTAACAGGAACGTGATACCAGTTGTTAAAAATGTCGGTAACAATCCAGTATCAAGGGCGTTTTGAAATTGTATTGCTAAAATGGAATGTGAACTACGGAACCATTTTAGCCAGAAGTTATGTAATCTGTCCAGCCCTGGAGATTTCCAATTAGCTGCCGTACGAATTGCAGTACTCACATCATTCTGACTGATGTTAACTGGTTCCATTGGCTCAATAGATCCACATTCCCTTTCAACAACATTCATCCACTGACCCTCGGTATGAACGATGGGATTCGACCAGATGCTTTGCCAAAAGCTATGAATATCTTCAGGCTTAGCCAAATCCACATTTTCCATACATACAGCAGATTGCTCCCAGTTCCTGTACACTTTTCGTTGGTCATTATGGAACATACGATTCTGGTGATATCGATCCATACGTTGTTTGTATCGCCTAATACGTTTTGCCAATGCATAGACTTTCTGCTTTAAGAAGTCAATACGATCAATCACCGAGCCAATATATTCGCTGGTTCTGATGCCAGTGCCAGCGAACGCCTGGTGCACAAATTTCATTACTCTAGGACGATAATTGCCCCCCTTAAAGCAGATTAGCTTGCCAATAAGGACTCTAGTAAATGCAATACGTTTTTCAATCCTAGACTGCCAAGCCGGGACGACACTTTTTTGAATCACTGTATTGTTTGGAAAATTAACACGAGCTATTCTACATGCCGTCACAGCTCCACAGTATAGTATTGAATGTGTATCATAAAGATTATTTATTATTAGTATTTATTATTATTATTATTATTATTTACTAATTAATTACTTTTAGTTATGTAGTTAGTTTTATTAGTCCATAAATATATTACCTACATATGTATATCTAACTATCTGAAGCTGTGGTAGCCCAGCGGTAACACCGTGCGACTCTTTCGAGGAGGTCACGGGCTCGAACCCGGGCAGACACCAATGAGTTTTTCTCTTCAAACTTATGTGTGTAATAATTGCAATTTATCACACGCTTTTCGGTAAAGGAAAACATCGGGAGAAAACCTGCATATCTCTAGAGAATTCTGGAGATATGTGTAACCTACCAATCCGCATTGGAGCAGCGTGGTAGGTCTTAGCTCCAACCAAAACGGAGAGAAGAGGCCTATTCTCAGCAGTGGGATAGTAACAGGCCGCTAATTACTTATTTTCTATGGACTAATATATTTCTGTAATATTAATGGTTTTTATTTGTATTGTATTTGTTTTTTTTTCTACTTTTATTTGTATTATGAAGTTGTGTTGTTAAAAATAAAGGGAGAAAATACATTACGATGATTTCAATAGTATTCACCATTAAACAAGTTAATGATGGCCTTCAATGAAATAAACTCCAGTGATGTTGATATTTTCCACGATTCCTATTATAATTATAAGAATAAACTTTATTCAATTTTGTTTTAATATTTTTAAAATTTTCTGTAGTACTTTGTTTATTATTATTATAATTTTTTGTTTTTTTACTTTTCAGTTATAGTTCCCAAATATTTCAAAATTTTACTCTTTTTACTTTTACTTTGTACCATAACCAATGTTTATTTTTATTTTTACTGTTTTTGAATGTTGTATATGCCTATAATAGTATATTAAATCTATATATATAAAAGAAAGTTGGTCTTAGTTACACTATTTATAACTCAAGAACGGATGAACCAATTCGGCTAAAAATTGGTGGAGAGGTTGCTTAGAACCAGAAGACGGACATAGGATACTTTTGATCCCCTTTGACAGCATTGAGTTTATCCCGTCAAGTGACTATAAAACGTGGTATAACGAAAACGACTATGACATGGAATAACTTTAGTATATGAGTTTAAATGTTCCAAAGATAGCAGGGATTCTTCATGTTATAGGGTAAAGGGAATTGTTTTACTCCAAATTTAACGCGTGCGGGCCACGGGCAGTAATAAATAAAACAAAACTACTGGATAGATTTTAATCATTTTTTTCACTGAGTGATATATTTTATACCCGTGCAAAGCCGGAGCTGGGCCACTAGTATATTATAAATGTATGTTAATAATACTGTTGGCATGTCTGACAGTTAAAACCAAAAATTCCATCACAATCTCAATTAGATCATCTCTCGCATAAGGATATCTAACGTAATAAAGGACGAGGGTCCGCAAATGAAAAATAATGTCGTTGCAATCGGGGGAGGCTATGAGCCGGAAATAATTCTAATCGAATTGGATACACCCTCCACGATTATACACATGTCGCCTCTAAAATACACAGAAATAAATATATTAATTCTGTGTATTTAATATTCTCAAAAATTATTCAAAGTAATGAAAATATTGTGCTATAATGCGCTATAAAAAAATTTAATACTAAAATATATGTAATGCTAATGTAAAAAGCGACTTAGCTAGATTTAATAAAGAAGACGATTTATCTCTGTTTTAAGATACTTAAAAAATGCTAAATGTAGAATAGAATGCAAATGATATTTTAGCTGCCATGTGTAATGTTGTAATAGCTCATAAGGAACGGGCGTACTAAATAAGTCAAAATACTTGAAGTGCAATAAATATTTAAATAAAAAATATTAATAAATGAAGTCGGGAAAGTTACAAAATTAAATTCAAATTCAAAGTACTTGTGGTATTCCTTTATATCGTGTTATTGTATAGTGTGTGCGCTAATAAGCTTACTTCAGCACGGATTATAGCAAAATAATTTTATAATTACTTTTGTATTATGTATCTCCGCCTAATTCTATAAAGTATAGTATGCTTTCAATATAAAAATAACACTCCCATGTCCAAAATAAAACTATTTGTGTTTCGTTTTGCTAAGTAACGTATCGAATCGCAAATCATCGCCGCCAGAGATGCTGCGAGGGTGTAATCAGTTTGAGAGCGACGTAATCTCGTTACAACCCCCATCCGGGACTCATTAGCCGCTGTAATCTAATTCCGATTTCATTACCAACTACCCTCTGACTGTTTTGTGTTTGGATATGTTTATTGTTTTCTTATATAACGTTACACGGAGGGTTGTTTGAGGGCCTTGACAACACTAACAAAGTGCTAAAGTAAGTTTATCTATACTAATATATAAAGCTGAAGAGTTTGTTTGATTGTTTTCTCAGGAACTTTTGGACCGATTTGAAAAATTATTTGAGTGTAAGATAGACCATTTATAGGAAGGCTATAGGCTATATAACATCGGGCTAAGATGAATAGGAGAGGAGCAGCAATAAAAATAGTGCGAAAACGGCAAAATTTAAAACTTTGCGTGCGCTGAGCAATACGCGGCCATTTTGAAATAGGTATTTGCTATCCAGCAGATAAACAAAACAACAGCCACATGATCTACCCGTTATTAGTGACTTTAAGTGTTGAATAAGCCTATCAGAAACCTGAGAAATGCAAAATTCCGAGATATATGTCAGTTATGTTCCGAATAAGCTAACTGAGTTTATTGGTAACTTATGAAACAGGTCATTAAAGTACCTAAAAAGTTATCAGGTAGATAATGTAGCTGTTATTATGTTTATCTGCTGGATATCAAATACCTATCTCAAAATGACCGCGATTTTATTTTTTTTAGAATTTTTCTCATTTTAGAGACATTTATCTGCTACTTTGTTAATTTGTCGGTTAACTATCCGATACTTTATCAGTAACTTGTGAAACAGGCCCTTAATGGATTAGCGGCGGTAGATACTATCGTTTAAACTGCACGCAGCAAAGCAAGTAGTAAGTACACACAATAATTATGCATAATATCACGAGCGGCGAGATTTATTACGTCTCCATCATATTCGGCCGCGGCAGTGGTTAGAATTGATTTATAGAGAACGCTGCGCTCGTATGGACGCGTACAATAAATTATTATCAATAATGATCGAGGCCATGATTTATTATTACAATATATAAATCGACGAGCTACGAAGATGTAATTCTATCTGTATCGCGACCACTGGTTTATTAATTAAACTATTTTCAAAACAAGCCCTACACGCGACTACGTTCGCGTCAACTCGATAAATTTCGAACTTAAGTGACCGATCACACACACACAAACACACACACACACACACACACACACACACACACAACACAATCACACGCATACCAACATATACAAAAAAAAATGTAATTCGGATATACCTAATGAATTATATGTCGCATATCATAATGAGTTTATTTGTTATTATTATTGCACGTAAATAATTAATTTATTTATAATTAGTAAATAAATTGAATTAAATAAATAAATAATGGAATAAATATCTATTAAAAAAGGATATTTTTTAAGCGTTTATGTTGGAGTTGTATTAACGTCGATTGCACCAAATTTTATCAATAGCGATTTAGCAGTGAAAGTGTAAAATACCGACAGACTGTCGGTCGGTATTTATAAATTATTATTTATATTTACTTTATCTTGGATCCTGAATCATGAATTCTAATTAATTATTTCATATACATGATGACCCTGCAAACATAACAGTTTCATCATTGGATAAACCCTGCACATGTAATAACCTCATCATCACAATAATCTAACCAACAATCACTTCATCATCACATATAATTACCTTATCTCCACAATAACCTAACAAACATAATTCAACAAACATAATCTCGGTTCGATTCCCGATGAGGGCCAATGTTTTCTATAAATCAATCTGTTGGACTTCGAGTTTGGGTGTATATTTGTATTTAAGTTGTCTCTCACCCATAACACAAGTATTACTTACTTTGAGGACTGACAACCGTGTGTATGTGTCCCATATATTTATATTATATTTATTTATAATAATATCATCGCAAGAACCTGCACAAGTGATTATCCCATCTCCACAAAGACCTAACAAAGAATCACTTCATCAACGCGAGAACTCCCGCACAGGTAATTACTTTATCTCCACAAACAACCAGAAAACGTAATCACTTCATCATCACAAGAACTTAACTACAATCATTTCATCACAAAAACCCAGTATACGCGTAATCTCTTTATCTCACTACGGTGTAGCGTCTATTAAAATGCTCGACGCTGTGCGCAGGCGCCGAATTTCGTTTTGCCACCAACCTCAATAAGGAAAGTTGTTTGTCGTTGTGCCTTAAATCTGCAATAGTTTCTTGAAATACCATTTCTGGAGACGTCCGCGGTTGTAAGTTAATATTAACTTGTAATGTTTTGTATCTCGGCTATTGTCACTTTTACTAATATGTGGGTAGCTGTAATAATTTTACTCGATAAGTAAATGTGGGTGGACTTAAAGTTCAAACACGCTCTATGACTAAAATATCTTTAAATTACTTCTATCATGACTTTGCAATTGACAGCGTAATTATCCTTTGCTTTCTCAAAAAATTATAGCATTTTTTAGTAAACGAAAACAGGGATAAAACATTTTTTTTTTAATAAAACCTAGCTAGATTGATTTCCGATAGCCCTCTACATGCTGAATTTCATGAAAATCGGTATAGCCGTTTCCAAAATTCACGTGCTAAAACGAAAGATACGTACTACTGTACGCTACTCCCTTAATTTCTGAATTCTGGAAAAAGAGATGAATTATGTGAAGTTTGATACGCATATGTAAAAGAAGTAGCGCCATAGTTGACGAATGACCCCACTTAGAGTGGAATAAGGTTAGAAGAATGATAATCTAACACGGACGAATATATTCTTTACCATAAACGATTCTTTTATTGCGATACAACAACAAACAATTCTAAAGAGAAACTAAAATTATTAATTAAAACACACAGAGGTCTTAAAACGCTATATTTCCCGCTTTATAATCAATCAATGTTATTTGCATATTTTGATTCCATCAATCAAACTTATTTGTATGCATCGTGTACATTCTATACTGTTTTATATATGGCTCTAAGTAAAGTTCATTATAAAAAAGTAACAGTAACTGCATTCCTTTGTTTTACAGAAAGTATTTTTAGTTATGTCATTTGATTAAACGAAGTTCTTATTTAATGGTACTTCTTAATCTGAAATATGTGGTGTGACAAAACTGGATAAAATACAAAACGAGTATATAGTAGGGGAAGTCTGAAAGTTGCGCCCGTTATAGTAAAAACGAGAAGTGCATGATTAAGTTACTATGGACATGTAATGAGGAGGTATGAAAATCATGTGACCAAACGAGCGTTACGTGTGTGTATTTGAATCATCATCCTCCTGCCCTTATCCCACTCTAAGTGGGGTCGACACAACAAACATGTTGTCATATGATTTGGCCACGTATTTTACGACCTGCCTGACGTCAACTTACCTTCTTAGTCGTATTTTACGACTCCTCGGTAAGAAAGAGGGTGGTCTATTTTACTCAACCGGATAGCATACGGTGGATCAACTTACTTTAGTCACCTTTTACGACACCTCGGTAAGAAATGAGGTTGGTCTATTCTACTCAGCCGGATACCACACGGCGGGTCGACTTACCTTAGTCGCTTTTGCGACAACCTCGGTAAGAAATGAGGGTGGTACTATTTTATTCAGCCGGATACCACACGGCGTATGTATTTGTATTTGAATGTGGATGGATATGTGACTAGATGGAGGCCTAAAAAGAGATGGTTGTATTGTGTGAAATATGACTTGCATATAAAAGGCTAGAGTTGACGAATGATATGACAAAACGGAAGAGAATAACGTCTTGTGCCGACCCCACTTAGAGTGGGATAATATAGAGCAGAATATATATACTCTACTTGTTTGTCCAAGTAGTTATACAGACACACAGGGCCAACCTGACGCTGGTGTAGCTCCAGAACGCTCTACACTCCGCAGTTTGCACTCTTGACAATTATTCTGCGCTTTGCCGCCTATCATTTGACGCTGTAGTAGAAATTGAAGGCCTGACAGCGAACATAAAGAGAAAAAAACGGGTTAACGGTGACAGTATAATTTCTATGCATTATGTTTTACAAAAAAAAAAGTAAAAATGTAATCAGATTTTCATTTAAATAATTACTTCAATAAAATATTTAAGAAACTGGGATCGTATTACTACCAAAATTTTAGGTTTTTGAAGCCAAAAACCTTCTGGTTATTTATGGGTATATTTATTCAGAAAGTCTCGAATTCTTTAGTTGGAAATTATTTTTTTGTACAGACCAGATAGGAGGGAGTAATGGATAGACCAGATTTTTGGTTTAGTGATAGTTGAGAGATTGGAAAGCGACAAAGTATTATTTTATATAATACTTACATCTATGCTTTACGCCGTATGGTATCCGGCTGAATAGAATAGTACCACCCTCATTTCTTACCGAAGTGTCGTAAAAGGCGACTAAGGTAAGTTGACTCACCGTGTGGTATCCGGTTTAGTCGAACAGACCACCCTTTTTCTTATCGAGGTGTCGTAAAATACGACAAAGGTAAGTTGACGTCAGGCAGGCGGCACGTCGTAAAATACCTAGCCAAATCATGTGACAATATGTTTTTAAAATGTCGTGCCGACCTTACTCAGAGTGGGATAAGGGCAGGAGAGTGACTTACGTCTATGCTTTGGAAGTCGCGGTTATAGATAATGTTATGTATATTTTAAAACAGAATATTTCTTTAATTACCGCAGTTTATTTCGGCTGAATCCCTAAACTTTACCAAGCCAAGTAAACCCGGCGACTCGTAAAATAAATTAAGCGGAATCCGATACGATCTCGGAGTCGTTCGTTCGGTAAAAACGCAATGTTTTAATTCTCTCGTCCCGGGAAACTCGAGATGAGACGGTGAGATAATAATTTTTTCAAACAGTTAAACGTTTTTTAAACATTTTTCGCCCGAAAGATATGCCGCTTGTGATTTCGTCGATGTCGAGATGCCGCACATTCTCGGCCTAATCGTTAAATGAGATGAAGCAACTGACGTGTTTTTATAGACATTTCTGTGTAATTTAAATTATTGTAAGGCTATAAAAGCTTCACTTGTGTTTTGTTTGCGTGCGTGAGAGCGGCCAACGTTTTTCAGTGCATTATATAAAAAACAGAAAGAAATGGCGACTTTAAATAAATTTAAATAAATAATAAGTGTCCGTTCGATTCTGTATTACACGTTACGTTGAAACATAAATATATCATCGACACATAAATACCAATCATCATCCCTTATCCCACATGTTATAAACATGTTGTCAAATGATTTGGCTACGTATTTTACGACCGGCCGCCTGTCCGACGTTAACTTAACCTAGTCGAAATTTACGACACCTCGCTAACTAAAAGGGTGGTCTATTCTACTCAACCGAATACCACACGGTGAGTCAACTTACCTAAGTCGACTTTTACGACACCTCAGTAAGAAAGAGGGTGGTCTATTCTACTCAACCGGATACCACGCGACAGGTCAACTTGCCTTAGTCGCCTTTTATGACACATCTGTAAGCAAGACGGCAGTCTATTCTACTCAACCGGATACCGCACTGCCAGAGTGGTTTAAATTGTATTTAAATAATACTACTGTATTAGAACGGCGGAGCTTAATAAAAAGCTCGTGTTGACCTTTGTACAAAGTGAATGTTTGATTTCTAATACACACGAACTAATATGAGATATTAAGGTTATTAATATTAATCGGACAGACCCTCTTGCCGCGTGATAGATGATCGTAACTGCAGATGCGGAGTCTGTAACTGCCCGCAATTATATTGTCCTTATCTATACTCATCATCCTCCTGCCCTTATCCCACTCTAGGTGGGGTCGGCACAACATGTTATAAACATGTTGCAGGCAGTTCCCGCCGCGATAACGTCGTGTAAAGAGCTCATGAATAAGTGCCCCGGATGGGTTCGAAACTAGTCGGGCTAACCCGATAGAATAAGACGTGAGTGTAGCCGGTTCTATACAATAACTATGTTATAAACATGTTGTTACATGGTTTGGCTGCGTTTTTACGACCGGCCGCATGCCTGACGTCAACTTACCTTAGTCGTATTTTACGACACCTCGGTAAGAAAGAAGGTGGTCTATTCTACTAAACCGTATACCACAAGGTGGGTCAACTTACCTTAGTCGCCTTTTACGACTCCTCGGTAAGAAATGAGGGTGGTACTATTCTATTCCGCTGGATACCACACGGCGTTGTCCTTATCTATGCTAATACCAATATATAAAGCTGAAGAATGTGTTTGTTTGTTTAATTATTTGAATGCGCTAATCTCAGGAACTGCTGGATCGATTTGGAAAATTCTTTCAGTGTAAGATAATATGTAAGATGTGCTTTACCATTATAGTAGTTTAAAAACACTGTTAAAAAGAGGCTGATACAGGAAGTCTACTATACTGTTGGTGTGCAACAGACTTTACATTGATTGTGCGGTTCAAGTGAGGGCAGATGAACAAAATAATGACTGTAGTACTCGGGAACGAAGACGCCGCGGCGCTCCAGTCAGTTCGTGACCACGGTGGATGCAACTCTGCCGAAACGTTGAACCTTATACAAAGGTAATCGATTATAACGCGATGTGTCCCGTATGTTTATATCATTATCAGTATGAATCACGAAAGTTTAAATAAATAAAATAGTAAATACCTCCAACATATGCTATGTATTTAATTTGCCCCGCTAACTATATTGCACCTAACTGTAACTGATCGATCTCAAGTGAGATAAGCCGGGCACGATCGAATCTGTAACTTTTTACCGGCCATGGTTAAAACATGAACATGTGTTTGGATGATTGGAGCCGCGGTGACCACGACACGTCTGGGACTTTTTGTCACGTCTTCACAAACTGATGTCGTTAACGAATTGATTTTAGAAATGATTGCTAATGTTATTCAATATATTCTAAAAGTTTTAAAAATGGTGTCTATAAAAATTTAAAATTAATCCGTAATTTAGAAAAGTAATAAAATATATGAAAAAAAATTAGTTTGCTATAATCCGCGATGAAGATATATAATGCTAAATGTAGAGTGGACAATCTGTTTTCACACCTGATACATGCAGGATTCGTAAAAACACATGCACAAACCTCCACCACTGCCACCACAATACACAATCATTGCACATATTCACTATTACAAACTCAACAATCGTTTCGCCCCGCAACCGAAACGTGATCAGGAAATAGAATCCACGACAAAATCGGAATAAAATAGCGAGCGTTTTGCGATTTTGTCGGCTAGCGGTGGGGCGAAATGATTGTTGTATTTGTGATAGTGAACGTGTGTGGTGCTTGTGTGGTGTTGGTGGTTTATGCATATGATTTTACAAATCCTGCATGTATATGAAGGTATGAAAACCGATAGTCCACTCTACATTTCGCATTAAATAGATTTCCTATTTTACTTTATTGTGGATTGCAGCAAAATAATTTTATTATAACTTTTTTAAAAAAAACTAATGAAAATATTATTTGCTATATATAATTCGCAATAAATCGTCGATAAAAATTTTATCGCGGATTAAAGAAAAATAATATTTTCATTAGTTTTGTATTATGGAGCTCCGCAAAGTAACGCCTAATTTTATAAATTATTACTGTTGTTTGGTTCTTAAAATTATAAGATTGCAAAATCTCGTCGCCTAACCGCTGACAATTCCGTGATAGTAGACGTCCATACAAAAACATAAAAGTCTCAAGCAAACCATCAGATATCAGCTATTCCGTCGATTTTTGCCCCATTGGCTTTAAGCGCAAAGGCTCACGCTGTTCGCGTTGTCGCCAAACGCACGTACGGACAGAGAGACGGGCAAAAACTACATCCATATGGAAGGAGGCGAATGAATTGTAAATCATATAACGTATCGGACGCGTCATTGTATGTAATGGGACACATTGTGATTTGTATTATTTAATATTTCATTGCGTTTTATATTCGCTTACGATGGTATCGCGACTTTTTTTTAACTTTTTGTTAATTTCTTATCGCTGAAGGGTTAGTTATCGTTTATCAACCGATGATCTTGCAACATATGAAGAAAATTTGACTTGTGGTTAAGTACGACAGGTTTACCGTAATCTTTATATATTATAAATAAATAAATATATGAGACACTTACACACACGTTCATCCGTCCCCAAAGTAAGTAAATTAATACTTATGTTATGGTAGATACACAACTGGTGAATATATAATTTTTAAATACATACTTATATACAAATATACACCCAGGCTCGCAGAACCTACAAATTCTATTATATTATATGTAAGCTAAGTTTTGGAAATGGTTGAAACGATTTTCATGAAATTTAATATGCAGGGAGTTTCGTAAGCGTTAGTCGATCTAAATAGGATTCATTTTAAAAAAATGTCTTTTTATTCGTGTCTACTGGCACTGAAAAACTGCTGCAATATTGTTAGAAAACAAAGGTTTATTCCGCCATTAATTTTATGCCATAATTAATGTCCATATGTTAAGTCATAAAAGTTCATTTGGGATCGGGTGGTCTCCAGTTTAAGATACCCCGGATCGAATCCAGAACATCAGCCTAATTACCTTTTCCTTTTTTTAAAGACGCATTTTTTTATATCTTTTAAAAGAATACCGGTCACCGGATGTTAATATACTACGGGTAGCTTTCACCCGCAACTTCGTTTCCTTGGACTGTAGTCTTAGAATAAACCAGTTGCTTCTGTTATTCTTCTTTCTGGCCCGTTGGCGCAGTGGGTAGTTACCGCACCTTTAGCTCCGTGGGTCGCGGGTTGGATTCCAGCCGAGGACCAACATTTTCTATAAATGAATTTGTTGGTCTTCGAGTCTGGGTGTATATTTGTATTTAAGTATGTATTTAAAAATTATATACCTAAGTGTATATTTACCAGCTGTCTGTCTACCATGATACAAGTATTAAGTTACTTACTTTGAGGACGGACGACCGTGTCTGTAAGTGTCCCATATATTTATTATTTATTCTCTAACCCTGCAAATATCTTTATCGGTTGATAATAGATGGCACTTTTCAATGTTATCTTATTCCTATAGAATTAACAGGATTTCTATAGCCTATTTTGCCACCCCGGAGTATAAGGAATAATTACGCCACATTTCAACGATATTGGTTCAGCGGATTCGCCGTGAAAGAGTAACAAATATCCATACTCACAAACTTACGCGTTTATAATATTAGTATCTGATTGAGCGAGCCTTGCTCGGTAATTTTTTACAAAATAAAAATAAGAAACTTGAAAAATAAAAAATAATAGGGCAAGTGTGGCTCGATCCTAAGTATTTTCTTTTCTTGTGACCACCCGTTCCCCGAATAAACTACGCTGACTTGACAGTTTATGTCAAAAATTCAATTCAATATAAATTTTAGTATTTTTTAATGCCCATAAACAGGGATAAATCAATATTTTTTTTTCACATAAAACCTAGCTGGATCGATTTTTCTACCCTTCATGCTGCAAGAAAATTGTTCTAGCCGTTTCCGAGATTCCGAAAAAAAATATGTATACATACAAGATTAACTCATTTAAATATTAAAGATAGTAGGATAGCATTATAAGCACACAATACTTGTCTAGTCTGTCTTGAAACAAAACTGATTGCGGTATAAAAAGAGAACTGTAAACAAATCGCTATAAACATTTCATTGCGAAAATTAAAATACGACCGCTTCAGTTGTAAAGGGCCGCCATAACTCCGCGGCGCGCACATCGCGTGATCGGCCGGTATTTAAGTTAGGGCGCCATGATCATTACAATCAATAATATCTGGCTTTGTTAGGGTTGCCGCATCACATCGCTAAATCAAATCAAATCCAATCAAAATATCTTTATTCAAATAAGCTCTTACAAGCACTTTTGAATCGTCAAGGATCAATTTGATTAATGAAGCTACAACTGGTTCGGAATGTTGCTCTTACTGAGAAGAACCAGGAAGAAACTCGGCGGTCAATCTAATTATAAACTAACCGGCCACGCGTTGCTGTATCTCAGAATGTCTTCGACGTTCTCTCTCCTTGTATTAAGGCGCGCGTCAAATATAATATTGAGTTCCGTCTACGATATAAATCTTCCTGCCCATATCCCACTCTAAGTAGGGTGGGCACGACATGTCATAAACACGATGATGTGACTAATTTTATTATTTTGGTGTTTACCATAATATTGAGAAGGAAATTTTAAATAATTTTTTATTTTTATTTATATAAGGAAAACAAACAGTATAATAAATCATAAAAATTCATCATCTTCATCATCATCTTCCTGCCCTTATCCCACTCTAAGTGGGGTCGGCACAACATGTTATAAACATGCTGTCACATGATTTGGCTGCGTTTTTACGACCGGTCGCCTAACCTAACGTCAACTTACCTCAGTCGTATTTTACGATACCTCGGTAAGAAAGAGGGTGGTCTATTCTACTAAACCGGATACCACACGGTGGGTCAACTTATCTTAGTCGCCTTTTACGACATCTCGGTAAGAAATTAGGTTGGTCTATTTTACTCAGCCGGATACCACACGGATAAATCATAAAAATTAAGTTAAAAATTAATAAAAACACCTAATGGTGTTTTTATAAGTTTCCCCAAATTACGAAACATTTAATACCTAGTATACTAGTTAACTATTTAAGTATACCTAATGCAAAACTCAAAGAAGTAATGACATAAAAAATCCCCGAATAAGTTTTTTTTCTATAGGTAACGGGTTTTGCAGCGTTCTAGGTAAGACTTTCGAGGCAACTAAGCTTTGACCACAGTTTTCAACAGCTATGGTCGTATTATACATTAAAGCATATATAATGAGAGCTGCATGAAAATCTGTTCAGTGGTTTTTGAGTTTATCGTTAACAGACGGACAAATTCAGCGGGGTACTTGTTTTTTAATATATAACTACATCCAATAATGCATTACTTAATTATAAATAAATAAAGAGTGATGAGGCAAGTGTTGATAAAAAATATTTTGACCCAGACATGTGACAACCCTATAAGTAAGTCAAATACTATGTAACTATAAACATATCTGCTTAAACGCGAGCGTATTTTGGCCTGTACGTGATGTATGTAGCGTCACGACTTGTAATTACTTACACTTAGTCAGTAGACTGTGATATCTTGACCTTTTTGACTTAATATTTAATAATTGCAAAATTTCGGAAAAAAATATGTTTCGGTTTCACACGGATTTTAGAAGCGCGCGCAGAAGCATTGTTTATAATGTGAAATGGCAAAAGTAAAGAGTCTCTATAGCACAAGATAAAATCATCAAAGGGAAGGAGGGAGACACTTTCCAGGGTACACAGCTGCTACTGGCGGACATGTTACTTACCTTAATCACCTTTTACGACACCTCAGTAACAAATGAGGGTGGTCTATCGTACTCAGACGGATACCATACGGCTAGATTATGCAAATTAAACAATATAAATAAATAAATAAAAAAGGTGTCGTAAAAGGCGACTAAGGTAAGTCGACCCGCCGTGTGGTATCCGGCTGAATAGAATAGACCACCCTCATTTCTTACCGAGGTGTCGTAAAAGGCGACTAAGCTAAGTCGACCCACCGTGTGCTATCCGGTTTAGTAGAATAGACTACCCTCCTTACCGAGGTGTCGTAAAATACGACTAAGTTAAGTTGACGTCAGGCAGGAGGCCGGTCGTAAAAACGCAGCCAAATCATGTTACAGCATGTTTATAACATGTGCCAACCCCACTTAGAGTGGGATAAGGGCAGGAGGATATATAAATAAATAAAAAACAATCAAACTAACTAAAAAACCTTTTCGGAATTGAACCTTATTAGTATATTTCAATAAATAACACACGATTGCATGAAAGAGATCGTGCTAATGTTAAAATACTTGGTGGAAGAGTTAAGGACGAATAAAGCCAACTTAGGGCGGCAATTAGTTCGGCCGCAGTGCGCGCACGCAGCGGGTACGTGCGGACTCGCGGCGGCGAAATCATTTTAAGTTCGGCAATCGGCAACTAATATTATAAATTTGTGAGTATGGATGTATGTTACTCTTTCATGGCATATCCGTTGAACAGATATTGATGAAATTTGGCACAATTATTTTATATTTATTTATTTATTTGTTTACAAAAAATGTAAGACATAGATACAATTTCCTTATGCTAATAATATAATTATTTATCACAGCGTAATTCGGAAAAAGGTTTGCCAACACTTGTGCTAGGGAAAACCTGCGTTACAAGTGCTGACACCTTCCCAATCATCACAAGTTACATTCTGATAAAGAGTTATTTAAAAGTAATAATTAAAGTTAAGAGTTATAAATTAGGCAAAAATAAAAAAATCCAAAAACAAAACAAGCAGACAAAATTTATCTCAATTCCATGCAAGTCTGTAAGATAATATGTTAGTAAGTGTGAAGTGTGTGTGTGTGTGTGTGTGTGTGTGTGTGTGTGTGTGTGTGTGTGTGTGTGTGTGTGTGTGAAGTGTGTGTGTGTGTGTGTGAAGTGTGTGTGTGTGTGTGTGTGTGTGTTATTATATAATTTTTTATTATTAACAGGTCTTCACTAGCAGTATAACCAAGCGTGAGCAAGTATTTCCTAAGTGACTTTTTTGACTGTTAATTATGCTTTATACACCGAAATAACATATAGGCTATAGAAATCCTGTTAATTCTACAGGAATAGGATGACATTGAAAAGCGCCATCTATTATCAACCTATCACGCGACAACAGTCCACGCGAATGAAGTCGCGGGTAGAAGTATACAGCACTACAACCAAGACTATATTACATTACTGGCACTGCACACATCCACTACCAAAATCTCAATAACTACTCAATGGTGAACAGAAGGGACATGAAATTTTGTTAAAACCTTTTATTATGTTTGGCTGAATATCATTAAAAGATTTTATTTAATGATATTCAGCTTAATATGCCGTGTGTATAGTAAAGGTGGAATCTTGCAAGTTAAAATTGATCTACTTCCTGGGGTCCGATTGAGCTGTCTTACTCACTAGTCCAGTTCCGATGATAATGTACCTATATTTGTGATAAGCATCATCTGATGTTGCTGCCAAGATTGGCTAAACCAGAAAACTCAACGGTTAACAGTAGGGGTATAAAATTTTGTTTAAAAGTTTTGAAAAAGTTTTTTCACTTAGCTTCTTATTATTATTAAAAAGGTTTTATTTAACTTGCCGTGAATGTATATGAAGGTGGAATCTTGAAAGTAAAATTGGCCTACTTCCCGGGGTCGAATTGAGCTGAAATTTTACCTACTGAGCCAGCCTTGATGACAATGCATGTTTATGATAAGCATGATCTGATGCTACGGAAAGGATTGGCTCCAGACAAGGGAACTCGTCAACGGTTAACAGTAGGGACACGAAATTTTGTTTTTCATTATGATTAACTAAATATCATTAAAAGCATTTATCTAACTTGCCGTGTATGTATGTAAAGGTGGAATTTTGCAAGTTAAATTTGATCTATAATTCTTCTTAGGGTCTGATTGGGATGATATTTAACTGTTCAAGTTTCGATGACAACGCATGTTTATGATAATGACCTGATGCTGCCAGCATTAGCTAGACGAGAGAACTCAACGGTTAACAGTAGGGACATGATTTTGTTAAAAGCTTTTTAACTTGACTTGTCTTAAAACAAAAGTAATGAGAATATTATTTTGCTATAATCCGCGATAAAAATTTAATCGCGTTAAAAATTTAATTTAATTTAATAAAAAAATAATTTTATCGCGGATTATAGCAAAATAATATTCTCATTACTTTTGTATTATGGACCACCGCAAAGTAACGCCTAATTGTACTATTCTATTATTGACTTGTGTATTTTGAATTGTACACAGCAAAATATTTCATCACTAACAACAATAAGTTTCGAAACTGTTACAACGTCATGTCGCTCAGGCCATTGAATTTTTTGCACGCGAAGTAAACGGACATGTTCTAATAGAGACCTGATCAATACATACTAGGCGTCCAACGAACACAACATAAAAATGAAATTCCTCTCTAATTAACCGCAATACATCATTCATCGTGTTTTTTTCTCTCGACGTGCGGACAGATGTTTGTTATAGAATTATATATCCATTTGTTACATTCCAGCTTGTTGTTCATCATTAATTTTTTTTGATTCATAGAATTAGGCGTTACTACTTCCATAAAACAAAGCCCATCATTTTCCTACCCTTTTCCCACTCTAAGTAGGGTACGGCACAATATTTTATATAAATCTTGTCACATAAGTTGGCTACTATTTTAAGACCGGCCACCTGCCTGACGGTAACTTATCATGGATGGTCTATTCTACTCAGCAGGATACCACACGGCACTTACCTTAGTCGCCTTTTGCAACATATCGGTAAGAAATGAGGATGGTCTATTCTACTCAGCCAGATACCAGACGGCAGGTCGACTTACTTTAGTCGCCTATTGCAGCATCTTGGTAAGAAATGAGCGTGGTATATTCTACTCAGCCGGATACCACACGCAAGTCAAATTACCTTACTCGCCTTTTACAATACCTTGGTAAGAAATGAGTGTGGTCTATTCTACATATTCGGATACCAGACACCACTTACATTAGTCCTCTTTTACAACACCTCGGTATGTAATGAGGGTTGTCTATTCTACTCAGCCGGATATCACACAGCGGATCAACTTACCTAAGTCGCCTTTTACGACACCTCGGTAACTTATGAGGGCGGTCTTTTCTACTCAGCCGGATAACACACGGCTTAATGACTTGAAGACACATCGCAAGACATCGTGTGGCGAGCAACATCTGCCACCCATAAAAATACTTAGTGTTAACCACGACCACTCTGTCAAGAGTGTTGCGACTGAGAAGAAGAATGACTTGAAACTTCATTTGAACTAATTAACTTAACTATATTCTGCGATAAAATATCAAAGTTAGCCACGCTAATAAGTTTAGTATGTGATTAAACTGTCTTCCACGTTGCATAATTATATCCGAGAAATTTAATTTACAGATAAAACAAAGAAATGCTTTTTTTAAGGCACCGACAATAAAGTCAGTAGGGTCAATCAAATTTATGACTTTTTTTTTTTTTTTTTTTTTTTTTTTTTTTTTTTTTTTTTTTTTTTTTTTTTTTTTTTTTTTTTTTTTTTTTTTTTTTTTTTTTTTTTTGTCAGGAAAACCCATTATGGGTCGTCACCGCCCGACGGGGACGAGCGGCGGGTATGTCGGACTCTCACCGACTAAAAACCTGACAGTGCTCCACCACGCTGCTGGTGGCGGGGACAGGGTACCGTTGTACACATTGCCCCCATCCCCGCCAGCAGCGGCTCTGTATCCCGAAGAGCGCCACCTCCGGGTCGGGGCCTCTCTAAACAGTGGCCCCTCCCTCCGCTAATCGATGCATCGGGAGCACCAGATGCATCGACCGCCTCGGGGACCTAACTCCAGCGAGCGTCCGATAAGCCCCGTTCGGATCGCTCGGAGGTCCCCGTTAGGGCGGCATGCGACGGACTTCGGCGAGTCGCCTGCGCCCCACTCGCCTGCGGCGGATCGGATCCAAGGACTCGACTTCCCGGATCCGCCCCGCCGCCTCCTTCCGCGAGATAACGTCCTCGCAGAAGGAGGCCATCGCTGCCCACGATTCCTCCCTGTCCACCATGGCACGAACCACGGTGGGCAGGGAGAGATCGTGCCCCACCTCAGCCACGAGCTTCGCTCGCTGAACCGCCCAAGCTGGGCAGTCTGCAAGCGTGTGCAGCGCCGTGTCGAACTCGGCGCCACACTCGTGGCACTCACCAGTCGCTTCGCGCTGGGCCACCCTCCACAGATACCTCCCGAAACAACCATGTCCAGAAAGTACCTGCGTCAGGCGGAAGGTGAGGACCCCATGCCTCCTGGCGACCCAACCCTGGAGAATGGGCTGGATGGCTGAAATCGTCCAGAATCCTGCGCTGGGTGATTCCAGCCGCCGCCTCCATTGGCGGAGGAGCTCCATCTGAGCTACCCCCCGCCAATCCGTCTCCGCCGCCGCAGAGTTTCTCCCCAATGAACGGGATTCTACTTTGCGACGGTAAGCCTGAGCAAGCACCTTGGCCTCTAGATCCCACGGAAGGGACCCAGCCAAGGCGCAGGCCGCCTCGCCGGAGATGGTCCGGTAGCCTCGCACTATCCTGACCGCCACAATCTTCTGCGCCCCGCGCAAAAGGGGCAGGGACTTGGCGGTCAGTCGCTCCGCCCATACGGGAGCGCCGTACAAGGCCATTGACCGAACCACCCCGGCGTAAAGGCGCCGGCAGCCTGCATTTGGCCCCCCCACATTTGGGAGGAGCCTGCTCAGGGCTCCAGCGGTCGCCTTAAGTCTTGGGGCGAGCCGCCGGAAGTGGGCGTCGAACGTCCATCGGCTGTCGAGAATTAATCCCAGGTACTGTAAAGTACCTGAGATTCCAATGGACGTCCCGTCCACCACCAACCGGGAACCCACTGGGGGCGCCATCCGAGGCCTGTGGAAACAAATGGCCTCGGATTTCTCCAAGGCCACCCCCAAACCTAACCGACGAATCCGGGTCACGACGTCAGCTGTGGCCGCGGTCGCCAGTATACGGGCCTCCCGGTGAGCGCTCGCGCGGGCCGTCACGAGAGTGTCGTCTGCATAACAGAACAGACGCACTCCCGGGAGCATCTGACCGCGCAGCACCCAGTCGTATCCGATGTTCCACAGCAGGGGGCCTAAGACCGACCCCTGTGGAACACCGCACGACATCCTCCGCTCCTTCCACCTACCCCCAGCCGTCGGGTACCTGACGGCGCGGTCGGCCAAATAGTCGCCGACAACACGCTGCAGATACAAGGGGATACGATGGAAGCGTAGGGCCTCCTTGATCACAGTCCAAGGCAAGGTATTGAACGCATTGGCGATGTCTAATGACACCGCCAACACCACCTCGCGCTTGGCTGTCGCCTCCTCCGCCAGGACTCTCACACCCTCAATACAGTCGAGGGTGGACATGCCCCGGCGGAATCCGCACTGGAGGCGACTGAGATCAGGCCCCACCTCCTGGAGGTGCTGGACAATGCGGGAAGCTACGATGCGCTCGAGTAACTTTCCCGCCTCATCCAGCAAAACAATCGGCCGATACGCGGAGGGCCTATCGGCCGGCTTTCCCTCCTTCTTAAGCAGAACCAGTTTCCCCGTTTTCCACCTACGGGGAAACAGTCCCTGCTCGAGGCAGGCACTGTAAGTCGCCCTGAGCTCCGACTCCAACGGACCCAGAGCAAGCGCCCAGGCACGCCCAGGGATGCCGTCAGGACCAGGGGCGGTGTTTTTCGCCTTCATGCGACTCACCGCCCCAGCTAACTCCCACTCCGACACCTCCGGCGCACCTGACACAGTGCCTTCCTCCTCCTCGAGAGGCGCCATACGAGGTGGCTCAACCTCGGCTCCCTGCGGGAACAGGGCTTCCACTACGGAGTCAAGGAATTCCGGCCGAAGGCTCTCGGTGAGGGGAGGGGCGCGGGTGCGAAGTTTTTTGCGCACCGCTCTGTACGGCCTCCCCCACGGATCCCGGTTGAGCTCTTCGGCCTGCTCCTTGTGAGCCCTGTCCTTAGCTACGCGAATGGCCATCCGCAAGGAGACGCGGACAGCCTTATATGCCTCGTAGCGGCGCCTCTCCTCCTCGATGTCGCGTCTTCTGCGACGTCTGTACCGAGTATACTGGCGGCGCACGGCCACGCATTGTTCACGCAGCTGCGCCAGTTCCTTCGACCACCAGTACACCCCGCATGCCGGTCCTGTGCTACGCACCCTCGGCATGCTGGCATCGCAGACGAGCGACATCCGCCGTTGGAGGTCTTCTACCTCTGCGGCAACAACTCCACCCGTGGGCTCTGCCACCCACGCCTGGACGGTTGCGGCCTCGACCAGGAGCTCGGGATCCATATTTTTGATGGACCACCGAGGGCCGCCACCTCTCCTTGACTGGGGGGAAATGGGAGTGGGGCGTGTGGAGACCTCGAACCGTATATAACGATGGTCCGAGAGTGTCTCCACACCCACAATTACCTCCCAATTGCTAACACAGCGTGACATGGCGGCGTCGACAAAGGTAACGTCGACTTTGGAGCCGCCATTCCATCGCACGCATGTGTCAGCCGTCCCCCGGTTCATGACGACCATCCCGGTCGAGGCCAACCATCCGTCCATATAGCTCCCCCTCACGTTCGTGACAGGAGACCCCCACGCAGCGGATTTTGCGTTGAGGTCTCCAGCCAGGAGTACTTTGCCGGGGCGTAACCTACTTACCAGATCGCCGACTTCAGCCATAAAAAGCTCGAAGTCAGCGAACGGTTTGTTTGGTGAGTAGTACACCCCGATTACGGATACATCCCCAATCTTAACGGAGACGTACCCGTGTCCCCTCTCCACGCGCTCCAGGGCTAGGGAGCCGACTGCAGCCCTGGATGCGATAGCCACCACCCCATCATGGTCACCAACCCACTCTTCGCTCGACGGTACGAAGTATGGTTCGGAGACCACGGCAACGTGCACCAACCACTCCGCCAAGGCTTGGAAAAGCAGGTCCTGAGCCGTGGCACAGTGGTTGATGTTCGCCTGGAGGAATCTCATGGAGGCCGTTACGCAGTGACATCCATAGAATCCTCTGTCGCCCGGCTCGTGGAAGCTTGAGCCGGGGCGGCGGTGGGTGGTGAGGGGACCCTTGAGCCTTCACCCCCCCTTCTAATACTCTTAGGAACGGGCGGTGACTTACACTGGCCGCTCCCCGCCCGATGATCGGTCTTCAGTCCCGCTCGTTGGCAACTCCAACAATGTGGGGCTGCCGAGCAGGACTGGGCCTTGTGACCATTTTGACCGCAGCGATAGCACTCATCACTGCGGTCAATTGACGACGTGCACTCGGCTCGCAGATGCCCCTTTTCGAGGCACCTGAAGCAGCGGCGTGGGCGAGCCTCCAGCAGGTGAACCCGGGCCGATACCCAACCCACCAAGACTCTTCCCACTGCCACTACTTTTTTGGCCGCCACCACAGGCACTCTTAACCAGAGGGAGCCTAGCCCTCCTTCTGTCCTGCGTATCACCCCGGTCTGAATGTCCTTATAAGGACATGCTCCGACCCGGGCGACGGCGCTGACAACATCTCCCTCAGTGGTGGCATCATCAAGGCCCACAACGCGCAATTCTGCGCATTTAGTGGGCGTTGTGACCCGCACTGCTGGTTCCTCACTGAAGAGATCGCGGAGTCGACTAGCGAGGGCACCCGCTTTCTCGTCTTTAGTGGGTCCAGAGATCTCAAACATCCGGGCCCCGGTGGCTGCCTTTTTTAGTCGCATGCCACTTTCTAGGCCCAATTCCTCGATATTTATACATCGACGAGCTCGGGCTAGTACATCCATATAGGTGAGGCCCTTATCCAGGGCTTCCCTATCCAGGGTCACCACGACTGCAGCCGAACGCGGAGCCTTTAATTTCAGCTCACGCTGCGCTTTAGGAGTGGTGACCGTAGGCGCAGACTTTGCCTTCGTGCCTCTCCGAGCCACCACGTTCCAACCCTCACTCATTGATGTGGGGGCTGGTGGCAGCAGACGGGGCTCTTGTCCTTTTTCAGGTTGGGCCACTCTGTTTTTCTTCTTTTTCTGCTTCTTGGCCTTATTACGGCTAGCCAACTCTGCTGTGGTGGGATCAACCACCCGAATCTCAGGCCGTTCTTTTGGTTTTATTAGCCGACTTGATGCAGCCGCAGGGACTATTTGGCCTGTCTCCTTGTTCCTTCTATTGGCCATTGCCACTCGTTTTTTGTCGGCAGCAAGTGGCGGCCTAAGCCTAGGTTCAGGAGGTAGGCGACTCTCCACACTGTCCAGGCGCGCCGTGAACATATTTTTGAGTCTAGCCATTTCTTCCTGTATGGTTAGACCTTTCACGGCTTGCGAGCTGCCAGCTGGTGTAACTTCCTTCACGGTTTCCCTGTTGACACGGGTGATCATCTCTTTCAAGGTTGAGATTTCAACCGAGAGATTGTTGACCACCTGTGTCAACCGGGCATTGTCCTCTCTTAGGAGCCGGACCTCGTCTGACTCCGTCCTCTCAGCAAGAGCTCTCGCGGCTTCTTCAATTGTTTGGGCGACCATATTTAGGGTACCTCTACATTTACCATTGAGGTTACGCGATTTTCCCACGGTCACCCTCATCGTCTCCGCATTCTTAACTAGAACATCGCAGACCCTCGACGAGTTCACCTCTTTCAGGGTAAGTTTCGGCTCACCAGATTTGGTCGATGCCAATTTCGACGTCCGGTTGCTCCTCACTTCTCCGCACGAATCATCCGAGTAGGGATCTTCAGAGGGCTCGCCGCGCATCAGAGCGTCGCGAGTCTTTCGAAGACCCATTTTGGATCCCCGCAGGTAGGGCCTGGTATCCGCCTTTTTGGCGTCCAAGTCCTCATCAGACTCTGTGGGGTTCCCCGTCTCCGCCCGTGTTCTCTTTTTCGAGTGAGAACGTTTCTGCGTGCCGTCAAGTCCTTCAAGGGACACACTGGAAATATCCATGCCAGAGTTCTCGGTCAGGCTCTTACCTGAACCGGCACTAACACTTCGGGTGACCTTGTCTCCTCCTTGCCGACGCACATTCTTGCGTCTTGCACCTCTGCACGTACCAGCAGGAACACCAGCTAAACCGGTCTCAATTCCACTGGCACCCTCCGACGTCAAAGCATGTGTTGCCCCCCCAGATACGATGGGGCGACCACGGCCGGTCTCGTACCCCAGAGCCAGAGAAACTCTGGACTGAGATTCGACACCGGTCATGGTGAGGGATTCCCCGGTAGAACCGGGACCCTCCTGGGTAGTCTTTCCTGAAGTCGTTTTACCCATGCTGTTTGTTTTATGAAGCCCTAGCGACCGGATCCCCCCCGGCCATTCATCCTCTCGGCGGGCTCCTAACCTTAGGATTGGGGTAATTTTTTATAGAGGTTGTCTTCCTCGCAACCCGAAGGTCCCAATTCCCATTATTGGGCTTACGGGCTTGGCCGACGCGACCGAAACCATGTCCAGCCAGACTTAAAGTAAGCCCGACCGAACCATCGGCCATTGGAAACTCCACCCCCCGGAATCCCCGACCCATCCAGATTGCCCTCTGCTAATCAGAGGGACAACTGGATTGAGCACCCCTCAGCGGTCCGTTCGCCAAGACTAGGCCTGCCCAGGGTGCGCCACGAGGAGGCCGACCGCTTTGGCACCCCAAATTTATGACTTAATGTAAAGATAAACTATGGGCTACATATATTATTCATATTTAATTATACAAAGTTAAAGTAAGCGGTTATAAATCTTTTTTATTACCACCGATACTGGGAGGATTGTTAAAAATATCGTTAGTTTTTCATTTACGCGCCAAAAAGGGAAGCGATAAATGTAGATTTTATATTTACGATGTGTACATTTATTGCTATAAATTAGTTCCAGTGGTGAATATCATTTTAAATGTATAAAAGTAGAGGCCAGTTAGTGTCCCACTGTTGGGCACAAGACTGCTTCTCTCTCAAAAATACACCACGTTGCACCCATTCGGATTAATATGCATACTATGAATTATAATAATCAATAATAGTAATAAATATATGGGACACACACACGGCCTTTAAAGTAACATAAAACAGACAGACAGACAACTGGTTATGTACACATATATAATTTTAAATATATACCTATATATACATTCCGAATCGCAGAACCAACAAACTGTATTTAGAAAATGTTGAACCTCGGCGAGAATCGAACATACTACCTGCGAAGGAAGGCTAACTGCTAACTGCGCCAACGGGCCAAAACAAATCTTATTTATGTGTATAAATTACTAAACTATTAAAATTAAATTTAAAGAGCTTATCGTTCTATTAATTTGAGTAACTTATATACTTACTAATTGCTTATAAAACAATGAAGGTATGTGTTAAAAAAATTATAAACCAAAGAGATCGTTTGCAACGAGGAAGCGGTCGATCATTCCCTTTGTCTAAGCAAACGTGTGTAGCTTGTTTTTGGCCATTAAATAAGCGATTAGCCAACAAACAACTAGTTTGGCGAGATACGTAGTATTTAAGGAAATGTAAAACCTTGTCGAATAAAGAAAAAATATTGTTATAAAGTACCAGACCAGCTTGAGCTTTTGAACGTAATGAGTAAATATTTAAAGCCATGAAATAAATGTTATGCAAGTTGCAACGGCTGCAAGATATTCTTTCTTAATATAATTTACAAAAGTTATGTTTTTAACATTCATATAATTTGTATTTTGCTAAACATTGTAATCAGTCTTGTTATCTTGTAAATTAGTAAAGTAAAAATATAATTCATAATCTTCCTGCCCTTATCCCTAAAGTAAAAATATAATTATTGTACTATAATCCACGATAATAGAAAATTTATTACGGATATTATACGGATTATAGCAAGATAATTTTATTATTACTTTTATATTATGGATCTCCCCAAAGTAACGCCTAATTCTATCAATTATAGTAAATTGTTCTGCAACGAGACGTTACAAAACTGTATTTATTTTATTAATATATTATTATTAATATAAGACTGTAACAAGAAATAACAAAACTAAATTTATAGTGTTAATAAATACAGTCTGATACTTGTAAGGCGGCATAAGAATGATATGAAATGCCTCGGGAACGAGTCATATCTGAGCATTCTCATGCCGCCTTTATTTATCATCATCTTCCTGCCCTTATCCCACTCTAAGTGGGGTCGGCACAACATGTTATAAACATGCTGTCACATGATTTGGCTGCGTTTTTACGACCGGCCGCCTGCCTGACGTCAACTTACCTCTGTCGTATTTTACGACACCTCGGTAAGAAAGAGGGTGGTCTATTCTACTCAGCCGGATACCACACGGTGGGTCAACTTACCTTAGTCGCCTTTTAAGACACCTCGGTAAGAAATGAGGTTGGTCTATTCTACTCAGCCGGATACCACACGGCGGGTCGACTTACCTTAGTCGCCTTTTACGACACCTCGGTAAGAAAAGAGGGTGGTACTATTCTATCAAGCCGGATACCACACGGCGTGCCGCCTTTTATTTATTTGAGTAATAATTGTTCCCCAATTACATATGAAGGTACTCGTAATTATAAGTGTAAATTATGTTTGTGCATTGAGCTTTCTCGTGAGTTTTGCTGTTAGCTATAAAATATTTTTATTGATTTATTGGAATTTTAGTCCCTACAACAAGGTGGACTGACGATCCCAAAAAGGTCGCGGGTATGCGCTGGTTCTAAGCGGCACAAAATCGTGGGGTGTAGAGATCCCTTAAAGAGACTCCTGTCCAACAGTAGACGCCCATCGGTTAAAAAAGAAGACGAAGAAGGAATTTTATTATAAAAACTAATCAAATATACTTAATTTGAATTCTCAAAATTTGTTCAATATTAATTGAAATTTATTGTTGTGGTATCCGGCTGAATAGAATAGTACCACCCTCATTTGTTATCGAGGTGTCGTAAGAGGCGACTAAGGTAAGTCGACCCGCCGTGTGGTATCCGGCTGAGTAGAATAGACCACCCTCATTTCTTACCGAGGTGTCGTAAAAGGCGACTAAGGTAAGTTGATCCACCGTGTGGTATCCGGTTGAGTAAAATAGACCATCCTCTTTCTTACCGAGGAGTCGTAAAATACGACTAAGGTAAGTTGATGTCAGGCAGGCGGCCGGTCGTAAAAACGCAGCCATATCATGTGACAGCATGTTTATAACATGTTGTGCTGACCCCACTTAGAGTGGGATAAGGGCAGGAGGATGATGATGATTAATTGAAATTTATTGTATTCATCCTTAGTTTTTGTGACGTAATATTTGAAGAGGGTAACAGAAACTGTGACACGGCGTAGAGGGAGGGATCAAACTTTTTTTAGCATGACGTATTTTATTAACCGCCCGTAAGTAAAGTAAAATGTATTTAATGCTCACATAATAGCGCATTATTGTTGTGATAAGTCGTTCGTGTAATGGCCACACAATTGTCAGCAACAGTCGGTTCAAAACAAAACCCTTATTAAAAAACGAGCCACGTCACAAAAGGCGGCACTAAATCTATTGTAATGAAGTTAATGAATAAACAAACAGGACTAACGGACGATAACTGGCATTATTTATGTGATTATTTTATTAATATTAATTTTAATGCGCTCGCTCGCATTATTTCGACACACCAAACCATATTTCTTAAGTTATTGTTTGCAAATAACCATAATTGTTTTAAAATTGAAAACTTATAATATGAATGAGTAGGATGTTGTAGTATTTACTTTTTTATAAATTGTTTATGTATTTAATACTGTAAGTAAATCCGGCTGAGAAGAATAGAGCACCTTCATTTCTTACAGCGGTGTAGTAAAAGGCGATTACGGTAAATTAACCCCCCGTGTGGTATCCGGTTGAGTAGAATAGACAACCCCCATTTCTTAGCAAGGTATCGTAAAAGACGACTAAGGTAAGTGTTGACACGCCGTGTGGTATCCGGCTGAGTAGAATAGACCACCTTCTTTCTTAGCGAGGTGTCGTAAAACGCGACCTAGGTAAGTTGACCTGCCGTGTGGAATCCGGACGAGTAGAATAGACCACCCTCATTTCTTAACTAGACTGAGGTGTCATAAAAGGCGACTAAGGTAAGTCGACACGCTGTGTGGTATACGGCTGAGTAGAATAGACCATCCTCAATTCTTACCGAGGTGTCATAAAATACGAGTAAGTTAAGTCGACGTCTAGTTGGACGTAAATTCGTAGCCAAATCAGGTGACAACATGTTTATAACATGTTAAGCCGGCCCCACTTAGAACGGGATAAGGGCAGGAGAATGAGGATGAACAATAGCCAAAGTTAAAAAAGTTAACGCAAATGGTTCCTGCATCACATTGACTGGCCAACTGCGCCAACGCAGTGTCTAGTGACGCTGCCTTCAGCTCTGTGGGTCGCGGGTTCGATTCCTCCGAGGGCCAGTATCTCTTAATGATCTATCATCAGTATCTTTGAATCTTGGTGTATATTTGTATTTAAGTATGTATTTAAGAATTATATAAGTATATATTCACCAGTTGTCTGTCACCCATAACACAAGTATTAAGTTACTTACTTTGGGGACGGGACGATCGTGTGTGTAAGTGTCCCATATATTTATATATTTATATCTACATGGAATAGACCACCCTCTTTCTTACCGAGGTGTCCGCAAAAGGCGACTAAGGTAAGTTGACGTCAGGCAAGCGGCCGGTCGTAAAATACGTAGCCAAATCCTGTGACAACATGTTTATAACATGTCGTGCCGACCCCACTTAGAGTGGGATAAGGGCCGGAGAATGATGACATTTATATCTACATAAAAATTTTTGGGTACATCTACAGTCAGGTGAAATAGGCACTGCGCACAAACCTGTCATCGATAAAGCAAAAAACATTAAACGTAATCGGTGTGTTTACCAAGCCCAGTTAATTACAGGCTGTCGGCTCGAATGCGGCCGCGGCGAACGATCCCAACATTGATCATGATTGTAATAACCGTGATCACAACGAGCCTTTGATGGTCACTGTTGGACGGCCTGATCCCAGTTAGCTAAAAAGCAGTTGGGAAACTTTATTATAATCAATATAACGAGTGGTAGCAAATCATACGCCGTGCATGTCTAGAAAATGATAACAGAGGAGTATCTGTGTTTTATCTATGTAGTATCTGGGTGTCCGAGGCTTGCTCGATATTTTTTTAAAAATAAAAAAAGAAACTTAAAAAAAAACAAATGGGTAGGTGGGCCTCGAGTCTAAGTATTGTGATTTCTAGAGACCACCCATTCCCCGAATAAGCTACGCTGACTTGACAATTTACGGTAAAAATAGTGTTTTTCATTAAATTTAAATGTTACTATTTTTTTTTTTGTAATACTTGGCGTGAATGGCGTCGAATGGTCAAGCGCTCCACCAACTACTACCAACTACACTGACGACCACGGCCGCTTTGCCAAGAGTGTAGCGACCAAGAAGAAGATTTTTGTAATGCCCAAAAACAAGGATAAAACGAATTTTTTGAAATAAAACCTAGCTAGATCGATTTTTCTCCTCCAAAAACCCCTACATGCTGAATTTTTAGGAAAATCATTGGAGCCTTTTCCGAGATTCAGAAAATATATACATACAAGATTATCTCATTTCAATATTAAAGATATATCTTTCTATATGTAAAGTTAAGTCACGATCAAGGATCAAATTTTATTACTTAATGGCAACTACCCGCTATTATCTCAAGACATTAAAAAGTACCAAAAAGAAGTCTACTGATTCAATTACTGTTTATAGATACAATCTCATATATGCTAAAGGTTATGCAATAATATTAATACAATATTTAAAAAAACCTGTAATTTACAAAGGCATAAACAGATATGCAGAACAGGGAACCGTCCGCGTAATAAGGTTTACAAAATATTCTCAGCCGGCAGCGGAATGTATTACACCGGCCCAATAGTTGAGCTACCGCTTCGACTTGTGTGGTCTCCGGATCGATTCCGTTAAAACGTTAAAGTGTTTTAAAGTGTTATTTGTCTGACACGAACAGAAAACGCAGGCAAAATAGAGTAAGAATATTATAAAATTAATTTTTGAAATAATTAATAAATTATATTTACGGTAATGAAAATCAATAACTGCAGATATAAAGGTTTTTGAAAAACAGCTGGTATCCGCGACTGTGACTGCGTAGATTAATTATTTTGTGTAGCACGTTTTGATCTAAGATTCTATCTCTATGTATCATTTAATAAATCTAATAATTAATTTAATAAGTCTAATAATTAATAATTAAAAATAATTTAATAATTTAATAAATTTTATGTTTAGTTGTTAAAACGTAAGCAAATATATACATAAACAGATATAAATAAGATATAAATATAATAATTTTCCATTGTTAATAATAGTAAGTTTGAATGATAAGGCAATAAAACAAGTTAAGTTAAAAAGGCTTTAACAAGATTTAATGTCCCTACTGTTATGCGTTGAGGAGTTCCCTTCTTTAAATCCTGGCAGCAAATAGGTCATGCTTATTATAAACATGCATTGTTATCGGGACTGGACCAGTAGGTAAAATTTTAGCTTAATCAGACACCGGGAAGTGGGTCAAATTTAACTTGCAAGATTCCACCTTTACATACAAGCTTTTAAAAATATGTTTTTCATAACCAGTTCGCGATTATATTCTAAGGAAAAGTGGAAGTTTTTAGCAATAGCCTAGAATTCAAGAAATGTTTTAAAATAATTGATGTCAAGTATAATTAACAGCCTCCTAAGTAATTTAGCTAATACATCGCAGTTAATAAACTACGAATTGTGTGACAAAATGTCGTATCTCTTCATCATTTATAATTAGGTGACATGGCCGTCAGGAATAAACACGTAAACAATAAAAACTAAGTAACAATTATTTACGAAAACTACATAAACGCACGCAATTTAATAATTACAGAGTTTTCGCCACGTGTCGGCCTCTCGTACGGCGTTTCAATTACCTTTATTATCAACATTTTGAAATTACCATTATGGTGGCAACAAAAAAATTCAATATTAACTTTCATTTTTTCAGTAAATTTCGTGTAATAACTTACAGGTGATCATTTCCCGACAGCCAATAAAGATGCATTTTTCTTAAACTCACTGTAAAATATAAATTCACACGAGTAACTCTTATTTTTAAGGACACAGGATTCTTTGAACGCTTTATGGAGAGCACAGTAAACTGTGTCAACGACGTTGGTGTTACTTTCAACCCCAAATGCATTTGCATTCCACCAAGACCGAGTTGCGTTTAAACACAAACGCAAATCGCTTGCTTTGACAGTAAAACGCGTTGCCAAAGCGTATAACTAGTTAGCGAAGTGAGTATTAGCAATGCATCGTAAAAGTCTTTTTGGCTCGAGCCTAATTGTAGGTTCTCAACGCCTCGCATAAACGCGCTCGTTTGTAGGGCTGTCGGTGATAAACCATGTCTGTTATATTAATTTTGTATATTTATTTTTATAGATTTTTTGGGCAATCATGCTGAGGGTTACGCGGCGAAAACGATTATCTGCAAATCGACGGGAGAGCATTGCCCAAGGGTTGTCAATCGTTGAAAGTAACTATCCTTTTCTTAATCTCTTAGTCCTTATTAAGCAGAAGGAAGGATTGAATAAGGAGGATGTTAAGCAAGTAAGTTGAACCGCCGCATGGTATTCGGTTGAGTAGAATAGACTTTCTTATTACATGCCGAGGTGTCGCAAAAGGCGACTAAGGTAAGTCGACTCAGGCAGGCGGCCAGTCGTAAAATACGTAGCAAAATCACGTTAATAACATGTTGTGTTGACCCCACTTAGGATAGAATAAGAGCAGGAGAATGATGTTACAGAATTAACGGAAAAAAGGATAGAGTTGGCGGAAAGTGGAAAGTATCAAGTGCAATGGCTATGTGTTTTAATGAATGATTATTCGTGAATCCGCTAGGCTCAGAAGTGGACATCAATAACAGAAAAAGAAGACACTGTTGGAAAATGAGTTCATAGGTCATATATATGTTATTTGTATCATAAACTTTAATAACATAACACCTGCTTCTATTAATAAAAAAAAACAAAGAAATGAAGCAAAGAAAAAACTGAAATTGGAATGTAATGTTACACTATTACTTAACCATTTGAAACTGTTAAGTTAAGTGATGGTGTCGATTGATACTAAAAGTAGATTACTTGGGCAACTGCGGTGGGCGTGGATTTCTGAATAACAAAAATTATACCTTACTGTTATTAGATTTAGAAAATTGTTAATTAATTGCCACAAGGCAATAGTTCAAACTGCATCGAAGGCGCCGGTCAATTAGACCTTTAATAACCGTTAGGGCCGGTCCCTACAAGTGTTGTGGCACGTCGGGGCGTGTGCGATCTGTCGGCGCCGTGTGTGGCGGCCCTAAGTCACGGGGCCCAGCGCCGCTGACGGGTTAAATTGAAAAATAAACACCGTGAATGATGGGCGGGTATAGGTTGTTGACTCTGCCTCCGCCATTTTAAAGAATTTCGCACGATATGCAGAGGTGAGTGAATCTTTAAAGGTTGAAATTGCAGTTTCCGTTAATATCTTCTTATCTCATCTCGATGTCAAAGAGAGTAAAAGAAAAAAGAGATATACAAAGCTTTGGAAAGACGATTTGTATGCAGTGTGGTATCCCACTGAGTAGAATACACCACCCTCATTTTTTACCGAGGTGTTGCAAAAGGTGACTAAGATAAGTTGACGCACCGTGTGGTATCCGGCTGATCAGAATAGCCCACCCTCTTTCTAACCGAGGTGTCGTAAAAGGCGACTAAGGTAAGTTGAAGCATCGTGTGGTATCCGGCTGAGCAGAATAAATAACCCTCATTTCTTACCGAGATGTGAATGGCGACTAAGGTAAGTTGAACTACAGTGTGGTACCGGTTGAGTAGAAAAGACCACCCTCTTTCTTACCGAGGTGTCGTAAAAGGCGACTAAGGTAAGTTGAAGCATCGTGTGGTATCCGGCTGAGCAGAATAAATAACCCTCATTTCTTACCGAGATGTGAATGGCGACTAAGGTAAGTTGAACTACAGTGTGGTACCGGTTGAGTAGAAAAGACCACCCTCTTTCTTACCAAGGTATCGCAAAAGGCGACTAAGGTAAGTTGTCAGGTAGGCGGCCGGTCGTTAAATATCTAACCAAATCATGTCACAACTTATTTATAACATGTTGTGCCGACCCCACTAAGAGTGGGATGAGGAGCAGGAGAATGTATGTATATAGAAACCTGCGTAACGAATACATATAAGGAACCCGATTGGCGCATAAATAGTTAGTATTAAATGGAGAAGATAAAGAAAAAGGTTTTGAAAAGTAACCTTTTATCGCTCACGATTAAAAATGAGGTAAACGAATCAGATGCGATAAACTAGAGCGACATGTGAATACTAAACGAGTTTATTTGGCAACACACCAAAACACATGCTAAACACCGATTTACAAGACGTAAATCGTTCTTTAACGTAGTCTGGTGTCAATGAGATACGACATAATGGGAACGCTTTATTTCCCTTACATATTAGTATTTATGTGTTGATGATAGACTGTTCGTACGTTTTAACGTAACGTAGATATAATTTTTTTGTAGTTCAAGTTTTTTACACGTGTTCGGAGATAAAATAAATGGTGGGGGTTGAACTAATTACTATATAACTACGCTTGCTTAGTTGATGCATCGTTTTGCGATTTTCTCGTTGATCTATAGTTGATGCTTCAGTTGCAGTGCGAAATGATTGTTGAAATTGTGATATTAAACGTGTGTAGTGCTTGTATATTGTGATGGCGGTGGTAGAGGTTTTTAAAATTGTCCCACTTCATAGGTTAGCTGGCAGAGATCTCTGTCATAGGGATAAGTTGACCTTTGCACACTTTTTTACCAATTATGTTTTTACTAATTATATGGTTTTTCCAACATTTTTTATGGTACATAAATAAATAAATAAATATTATATGTGGGACGCAACATGCGTTGATACGTTAGCCTCGTCCCATATCAGGGAAACAGCGTCAAGACCTGGAGCTGCGGCGGAAATGGCCGAAACCGGCAAACGGCGGAAGTATGCATCTCTCATCGAGAGTTATATATTTGTACCGTTTGCAGTCGAGACCCTAGGGCCATGGAGTCAAAGTGCAAAAAATTTTTTATCCGTTTTAACACCTCGGTTGATTGCCTCTTCAGGTGACAAGAGGGCTGGCTCCTTTTTCGCACAAAGAATCAGCTTAGCGATTCAGCGCGGAAACGCTGCCAGCATTCTTGGGACCATTCCACGTGGGCATGATCTGTATAGTCCTAGCGTGTAAGTAATTTAAGATAGATATAACTTGTACATTTTTGCTGTAAATAAAATTTAAAATTAAAAATATTTAAAAATTAAGTCAATATTATATTAATTCGAAATTCATCTTAAAAAAATGTCGTTTTATCCCTAATTTCGGGAAAATGCTAAAATTTATGATGAATTAAAAAGAGAATTTTCGCTGTCAAATGACAAGTCAAGGTAGCTCATTGGGGGAACGGGCAGTCTAGAGAGGTAAAGATCTAGGTTCGGACCCCACCTAATACACAATTTTTTTCATTAAAATTTTTTTCAATGTTAATTATTTTTCCTTTATTTTATATCTTTAAAAAGAATTGCAGAACAAGGCTCGGTCACCCAATTACTAATAATTTAAATATTAAAGATTTTGATTTTGATTTAGAAAAATCTATAGAACAATGAAAGCAGCTTGCTCGTTCCAGTACAACCAGTTGTCGGCCACACATGTGAATTAATTACACGTTGCTGATAGCGGAGCGGTCCGCCGTGTAAACAAAGCCGAGCGGGCATAAATCTCGGCCAAATATGATATGCCCGCGGCGCCGCGCGCTCGTGTGGGTGTTTGGTTAACGTGCGATAGGCAGATGGGGTCATTATCTGAAAGAAGGTTGTACACGCGAAAATATCAAATCGATCCGCTTCTGGAACTTTTCTAATCCTCCACTTCGATAAACTTGTAAAAGTAGCGGTCTTTTACTCTCCCACTGCTGGCAAAAGGCCTCGTTAATAATACAAAACTGTCGTGTCGGATAACCGCAATATTACAAACTGACAAGAAATCGCGTGGATTTCTATTCTTAACCACTTTTGAAGCTGGGAGGGACGGGTAAAAAAGTAAGTCCAGTTTTTATCCCACTGCTCGGCATAGACCTCCTCTCTCCGTTTCTTGGAGAGAAGGATTGGAGCTAAGACCTACTACGCTGCTTCAATGCGGATTGGTAGGTTACACATATCTCCAGAGTTCTCTAGAGATACGCAGGTTGCCCTTACGATGTTTTCCTTCAAAGAGAGGCGTGTGATAAATTGCAATTATCAATTAGACACAAGTTTTATTATTTTTATAATAGTAACTTTTTTTACTGATTTAATTTTGTTTTTTGTGTCTATTTGAGTCTATTTTATTCGTGTTACCCTCAATTCAAATAATATTGATTTTAAATACAAATGGTTGCGAATTTTAGTTTACAATGGAATAAAATAAAATTTATTTTATAATTCTAAATTACTGCTTTCAAAAGTGTTAGACACATAAGTTAAGTTAATAAGTTTTAACAGAAAAGCCCATTGGTGTCTGCCCGGGTTCGAACCCGTGACTTCCTCAAAAGAGTCACACGGTGTTACCGCTGGACTATCACAGATTCTATCGACAAACTTGTACGTCTTACATTTAAATGGTTTTACAGTATCAATTTCTATTAGGTATTCATCCGTGAAGATTTATAATAAATACTAGTAATATTCCTAGCTTTCACCCGCGTTCATATCGATCTCAGCTCAGATCCACAATATTTTAACCAATTCGTATATAATTTGAGAATGTTTCCAATAATACTTAAAAATGTTGCGCTTCCCAAAACAAACGCCCTAAAATACCTAAATAAAACGTCAAACATATTAGCACATTAAAAATTTAATTGCCTTTATAAAGAGTAACGTTACGTGAATCTGGTTAAGATATTATTACACACATTTAGTGATATTAAGTGAAATACATTTCTTACAAGGGCCCGATAAAGCCGCGACTGTATAAATTTCACAATACTTAATGCACGCCAGCGGCGATAAGTAAATACGTAGAATGTAATTGAATATTTCCCTCGCATTTATCAATGTTGCCATGTAGATAATATTGCTTTTAAGCACAAATTCCCTGCAAAGGGCGATATCTTTTTTTTATATATATAAATTTGTAAGGCTCTTTGAACCATAGTGTTATTATACTAGAGAAGCCTAAAATGTGCTTTATTTTAATAAAGAAAAAGTAAATAAAAAAGAGAAAAAAGAGAGTCTATGTCTTTTTTGTGTGAATAGCTGTGCCAGTGGCTTTTCCCGCGTGGAAATTAGTGTATCACAAATTTTTTCTCGAATTTTGAACATAAAAGTAGTTATTACGTGTAGAAGTAACCATTAGAAATTTTGCTGTTAAAAACAGTTGTCAGCGTAGCTTATTCGGGGAACGAGTGATCTCTAGAAATCTTAGACTCGAGGCCCACCTACCCAATTGGTTTTTTTTTAAGTTTCTTTTTTTATTTTGTAAAAAAATATCGAGCAAAGCTCGGACACTCAGATACTACATAGATAAAACACAGATACTTCTCTGTTAACATTTTCTAGACATGCACGACGCAAGATTTGCTACCACTTGTTATATTGATTATAATAAAGTTTCCCAACTGCTTTTTAGCTAACTGGGATCAGCCCGTCCAACAGTGACCATCAAAGGTTCGTTTTGATCACGGTTATCTTTTTTTTTGAAGTTTTGTTTACTCTGTAAAAAATTACCGAGCAAGGCTGGGTCAAAGGTACTAAAAAATCAAATATAATATTAAAATTGACGCCAGAGTCGCGGAAGAATAGAAATCGCCGTACAGCTCGTATGTACATACTAATATTAGTATTTTATTAATGGGAAAGTCGGTGTATATACCTGTAAATCAGTAAATCAATATTGGTGAAATATAAGTAAGTAAGTAAGTAACGGCTTGTTACTATCCCACTGCTGAGAATAGGCCACTTCTCTCCATTTTTGGAGAGAAGTATTGGAGCTAAGACCTACCACGCTGCTCCAGTGCGGATTGGTAGGTTACACATATCTGCAGAATTCTCTAGAGATATGCAGGTTTCCCCACGATGTTTTCCTTCACCGAAAAGCGTGTGATAAATTGCAATTATCAATTAGACATAAGTTTTTTAAGAGAAAAACTCATTGGTGTCTGCCCGGGTTTGAACCCGTGATCGTCTCTAGAGATTCACACGGTCGCACCGCTGGGCCATCACAGCATTTTTTCTTTTTGAGATGAAATATGATACAATCAAATCTTATATACTAGGCTAATATGATTAAAAACCGTTTTCCTTCGAGAACAGAAAAAACATAATTGTCGATATTTCCACATGAAAGTGCACGCGAATCTAAGTAGCTTAATAAAGTAAAGCCATTCCTACCCATCCATGGCTTATCACCAGTTATGCGGCCGATTCAGCTCCAAGTACATACATGTGTACATGACTCGATGTTTATTCCAGTTATCCGCGGCGTTCCTTTGATGTGGTCGGACACGACGCGGCGCGGCTCGTTGAGAGTGCTCGTCCGACGACGCACAAATATTGGCGATTGTGATTTTTCGGGATTACATAGCGGTGTTTCATTTTATTAATGTCTTTATACAATGCGATAAAGCCTTGTAACGATTATCTTTGTAATGTGGCACCGCGTACAAGTGTTTTGCCAATTGCAACTTCTATTTATTTTTTAATATGTTATGTACTAATTGCTTATCATAGCTATTAGAATGCGCCATCTGGTTGATTATTTGAAGCTCTTTGTTAAAATTCTTTTTGCAAAAAGGGACTGATAAGAGTGGAAAAAAATAAATGGAATGAAAATAAAATAAATGGTGGAGTTTAACCGATTAGTATATAACTAAGCTTATTTGGGTATCACTTCGCTTTGCGATTTTGGTCGTGGAGTCTATCTCCTGATGATGCTTCGGTTGCGGGGCGAAACGATTGTTTAGTTTGGGTAGTGAATGTATGTAGTGCTTGTGTATTGTGGTGGCGGTGGTGGAGGTTTGTGCATATGTTTTTACGAATCCTGCATGTATGCAGATATGGAAATGGATTGTGCACTCTACATTTAGCATTATATATATATTTTCTATTTTACTTTATCGTGGATTATAGCAAAATAATTTTATTATTACTTTTGTATTATGGATCTCCGCAAAGTATCGCTTAATTCTATAAATTGTCTTCAGAATACTATGCGAAGCTGGATCGCAGTCTTGTTAGTAAAGATGCGGTCTTCTTCCTTATGACGGCTTGAAAACAATTTGTTTGCGTATAAGCGAACGTATTTGACGCGGAACAAAAAACCGCGGCAACCCACACAGTATTCTGAAGCCGTTATTATACAGCACCCTTAGAGTATCTAGAGCTTTCTACGAATATCTTGTCCACAGTGTTTGGCAATAAGCAAATTATAAGTTTTTTAATAATATTTTTCGGCACCATGTAAACCCATCGCATTGCCCTAATGCATCGATACTGTATATCGGACGTCCCTCACGGCGATATCGTCGCTAATGAGCGCCTGCGATATGTCACGCAGAATGTTGCAGCGATGCTTGCTCGCATGAACACACCGACTGACTGACTGATTCATTAGCCTTAACTCACGATGGAGCTAATAATTAGCAATTATTGAAGTATGAAACAAGTAATTAAATTTTAAAGCTATCATTATAAAATTTATAGAATTAGGCGTTACTTTGCGGAGATCCATAATACAAAAGTAATAATAAAATTATTTTGCTTCAATCCGCGATGAAGTCTTCTCTTGATGAAGTTCAGACTTCATCGCGGATTATAGCAAAATAATTTTATTATTACTTTTCTATCATTATCGTCCTCCTGCCCTTATCCCACTCTGAGTGGGGTCAGCACAACATATTATAAACATCCTGACACGTGATTTGGCTTAGTTTTTAAGACCTGCCTGGCGTCAATACCTTTGTAGTATTTTACAACTCCGTAAGAAAGAAGGTGGTCTATTCTAATAAACCGGATACCACGCGGTGGGTCAACTTATCTAAGTCGCCTTTTACAACACCTCGGTAAAAAATGAAGTTGGTCTATTCTACTCAACCGGGTACCACACGGCGGGTTGACTTACCTTAGTCGCCTTTTACGACACCTCGGTAAGAAATGAGGATGGTTTATTCTACTTAGCCGGATACAACACGGCTAAAGTTTAAAAGTAATTATAGTAAATAAAAACCACCTTGTGATGTTCGGCTGAGTTCCGCTTCATAACCGAAGCATCATCACGAGATAGAGTCCACGGCATTTTTAAAAATAAGTCATGATTCAGTTTTGAATCCAGTTTTGATCCGGCTGAGTAAAACATATCACCCTCAATTCTTGACGAGGTGTCCTAAAAGGCGACTAAGATAAGTTGATGTTAGGCAGCCGGTTGGTCTTTAAATAACAAGTCAAAACATGGAGGACGGTAGATGTAAACAGAAAAAAAACTTTTAAAACGAACCCAGAAGATGTTGGGGCGAAAAACCTTAACTTACAGACGAAATTTCACTACAGCAAGTTTCACTATTTAAGACAATCCTCACTCACATAAAAGCTCCTATCTTCACTTTTGCTCACTTGAGAACCGCGCTTTCAGTATTAACAACTACACAGACTGTCATTTCTAGACTACTTCCTATTCCAACATTTATTGTGTCCCTTACACTTTTGTCTATAGCTAGGCACCAACTACATGCAAACTAACTTTTTTATGTAACCTTTGCACCGCAGGTGACACCGCGGGGCGCAGCTAGTAACCAATAATTAACAATCAATTAGGTAAAGGCTAATATTTAGAAATTTTCGTCGCCAATACACATCCTTTGACATTTTGTGTTCTTTAACATTTCGACATGAGCCACCTGCTTACGAAACATCGTAACCTTTAGGTGTAGCTAATAACGATAATAAATTTATAGAAATAAGCGTCAATTTGCAGAATTTCGCAGTACAGAAGTATACACAGAATTACGTAGCTATAATCCGCTTTTTTATGGAAAATCCATATCCATAAAGTCTTCTACAGAGATATGATAAACGACCCGACTGGAGTGACTTTGGTCTGGAAAGATGTGCTCCCGAATAAGGCCGTTTACATCAACCAAATATTGGTTGGGTCGACTGACTTCTACACTCGTCCATCAACCCAAATAAGGTCACCTTAGTTGGGCGGTTTATCCTGACTATGTTGAAGGCCTTTTGTGATTAAGGAACTTATATAGCTAATTTTTACACCAACCCAAACAAGGTCACTTTAGTCGGGCGGTTCATCCTGACAGCGCGGAAGGCCTTTTATAATTTAGGAACTTATATAGAAAATTTTTACACCAACCCAACCAAGATCACTTTAGTCGGACGGTTCATCCTGACAGCGGGGAGGCCTTTTATGATTTAGGAACTTATATAGCTACAAGTACTTACCACGTTTGCAGATGAATCTTGTGGTCAAAAGAAGTTTAGTCATTGCACTTACCTGTAAAAGAAAAATTTAGATGAGACATTGTGATTACTATCAGTAATATATTAGAAGTAAAATATTAGTATCATATTGTTTATTGGGCCGTTAGTGCATTTAGCTCCGCAGGTAGCGGGTTTGATTCCGTCGAGGGCCAACATTTTCTATAAACAATTTGTTGGTTCTTCGAGCCTGACTGGATATTTGTATTTAAGTATGTCTTTAAAAATTATATATATATATATATATATATATATATATATATATATATTCACCAGTTTTCTCTCACCCATAACACAAGTATAAAGTTACTTTGAGGACGGACGACCGTGTTTTATTGTCCCATATAAAAAGATAAGCTTTTCCAAGCACTTTTGAATTGTTAAGAATAAATAAGATATTAAGGTACCACTGGTTGAGAACGTTGCTCTTATCGAGAAGAACCAGCTAGAAACTGCAACTTGTAAGTTTGGATAACTTTTCAAATTCAAATTATTCTTTATTCAAGTAAACTTGTAAACAATTGCTTTTGAATCGTCAACTCTACTGCTGGGTCGGAAAGCTGTTCCTACCGAGAAGAGTAAACAAGAAACTTGGTGGTTGCTCTTTTCAAAATATAATTCTTATAATTTAAGTAACATTGTCATGTTTTGTACAGGGTAGAGGAGCAGCTACATCCACGCATTCTTATTATCTATATCTTTAATATTTAAATGAGTTAGTCTTGTATGTATATATATATTTTTGGAATCTCTGAAACGGCTCCAACGATTTTCCTGAAATTCAGCATTTAGGGGGTTCTGGGGGAGAAAAATCTATCTAGCTAGGTTTTATGTAAAAAAATAGTTTTATCCCTATTTTTAGGCATTAAATAAATACTAAAATTTATATTGAATATTATTTTTGCCATAAACTGTCAAGTCAGCGTAGCATGTTCGAGGATCGGGCAGACTCGAGAAATATAAATACCTAGGTTGGATCCCAACTACCTAAACATTTTGTTCTTTTTTTAAGTTTATTTTTTTATGGCTGGCCCGTTGGCACAGTGGGTAGTGACCCTACCTTCAGTTTTGCGGGTCGCGGGTTCGAGCCCGCCGTGGGCCAACATATTCTATAAATGAATTTGTTGGTCTTCGAGTCTAGCTGTATATATGTATTTAAAAATTATATAAGTGTATATTCACCAGTTGTCTGTCACCCATAACACAAGTATTAAGTTACTTGCTTTGGGGACGGACGACTGTATGTGTAAGTCCTATATATTTATTTATTTATATTTATTTTGTAAAAATTACCGAGCAAGGCTCGGTCACCCAGATATTAAATTCTTATACTTTATATAATCCTCAATAGTATAGTAGGCTTTCTGGATAGTTCCGAATATTTGATTAAGCTTAATTATTTAGCTGTATGAAGATGAGCTGCACAGACACACAAATTGTGTCGGACAAGCCGCCCGTGGCTTATTGTTTTTTAATGGCCGCCCCGCCCCCTCTCGCCCCCACCATCCATCATATTTGACCGGCGGATATTTTTTCTCGTTCAAACAAAAACCTCGGGCTCGCACCGTATTCCCCGCAGCGATGCAGCCATTCCGTAGAAAGTTTTTAAAAGTACATTTAAATTAATATCACGGGACGGTCAGAGCGCCAGCATTTAAACAACGCACTGCTGTTTCAAACCAAACTCTTTATATATGTGATTTTATAAGCATACAAGAACAACTCAAATTAAAAAAGCTTTTAACATTTCATGTTCCTACTGTTAACTGTTGAGGAGTTCACTAGTCTGGAGCCAATATTGTAGTAGTGGTAAATCGTAAAAGGCGACTAAGGTAAGTCGACCCGCCGTGTGGTATCAGGCTAAATAGAATAGACCAACCTCATTTCTTACCGAGGTATCATAGAAGGCGACTAAAGTTAGTTGATCCGCCGTGTTGTGTCCGGCTGAGTAGAATAGACCACCCTCATGTCTTACCGAGGTGTCGTAAAAGGCGACTAAGGTAAGTTGATCCATCGTGTGGTATCCGTCCGGACGTTAGACAGGCGGCCGGTCGTAAACTAGTCAAATCATGTGACATGTTTAAAACATGTTGTGCCGAGCTCACTTAGAGTGGGATAAGGGCAGGATGATGTTTGATGATTTCAATTATTCCATATAAAAGTCTCCATGTTAAATACCAGTTGAAATATGATCGCGATTGTATCTAGGCCCACCGTATCGGCCGATCGGGCCCCGTGCACCGTACAGCTGTTGTCGCCACTATTTATTCGTCCGACGTCAATTTACGACTGTACTTTATGTTAATTCGTGTCGCCTAATGAGACATTGTATTTCAAATGGGCGTGGGAGGTTTAGGGTTGTTTTTTGTTTTACGGTTCAATACACGAACTAACGTTAAATTGTATTATACACTAGCAATCGCCAGCGGGTTCGCCCGCGTGTAAAGATTAAAACCATAATATAGTATTTTGAAAACCATAAAAATGGTTAAAGTGATTTGAAATGGTTCAAAGTGGTTAAAAACCTTAAAACCTAGACATATGCTGTCGCGGACTTTTAATTAGAACTTTTAGAGGGGAACAATTTTGTTATACAGGATTTTTTAATAACTTTCTCCGTTTGCTTAGCACACGCATGGAAAGCTTTAAATTTTGCCATTTACGTAATATTTTTTATTGCTGCTCCTCTCCTATTCATCTTAGCGTGATGGTATGTAGCTTATAGTAATCCTTGATAAATAGCCTATCCTATACTGAAAGAATTTTTCAAATCACTCAAGTAGTTCCTGAGATTAGCGAGTTTAAACAATCAAACAAACTCTTCAGCTTTATGTATTAGTATAAATAACATTCTTTCACGTTAAATAATTTATAATTTATAACTCGTTAGAAAAGACACCTGGCTGATTCTAAATACGAGGCCGTATAAGGTCTTACAATGCCCTAATTATCAGCGGGCTTAAACTTAAAAAGACAGGTTCATTTTTAATTTTATGAAACTAGCACTATCTTTTATACATGTGCAATAATTAAGTGGGAAACGGGTTTAATTTCGATAAAAATTGCGGGTTTTTTTGGCAAATATAATACGATACTATCTTAATGAGCGATAAAATATATACTCTGAATATATCGTGCAGTGTTCACAAAATTATATTTTAATTTCGGTAGCTAAAAATACGCTCTCTGTCAACTAACATTACATAAGTTATCGGAGTCAACATTTTTTTAAAGTATATTACTTATTATAAAACAAATTCCGCAAAACCTGTCTATCTGTATATCTTATAAAACCTCCTAGCACAGCTTTGGCATCTTTAACATCTCACTTTCCCCATTTTATTGATATTTTTTTTCGATCTGACACAATACAAATACAAGTCATACAAATCATGCCCCAAGTGGAATGGTCCCAAGAAAATCTGAAAGAAAGCTAAGCTAAAGCTGAAGAATTTGTTTGTTTGTTTGTTTGATTGTTTGAACGTGCTAATCTCAGGAACTACTGGACCGATTTGAAAAATTTTTTGAGTGTCAGTTTATCAAAGTCGAGGTTAGTCATTTATCGGGGCTATATAGAAGATAGGCTGTATAAAATCACGCTAAGATGAATAAGAGAGGAGCAGAAATAAAAAAATAGCTGATTATTTTTTTTCTAAATAATATTGTGTTTCAATAAAGATATTGTTTTAGATGTGTATGTATTAATGCTATTCTTCCAAAGGCTTATTGGATTTGATATGAAATTGAAGTAAAATAAATATTTTGTCAAAAAAAACTGTGATAGCCCAGCGGTAACACCGTGCGACTCTTTCAATAAGGTCACGGGTTCAAACCCAGGCAGATACCAATGAGTTTTTCTGTTAAAACTTATGTGTCTTATAGGTAATTGCAATTTATCACACGCTTTTCGGTTAAGGAAAACATCGTGAGGAAACCTGCATATCTCTAGAGAATTATGGAGATATGTGTAACCTATACCTACCTATGACACGCCTCCAGAATATTTGGAAAAATCGGGCACTAAGTTATAAGACCAAAGCTCGATTAGTCAGAGCTTTAATATTCCCGATCTTTCTCTATGGAGTAGAGACTTGGACAATCCGAGCTAGGGAAAGACAGAGAATAGACGCATTCGAAATGTGGTGCTGGAGAAGAATGCTCCGAATACAATGGCCCTCGAAAATTGGGAGAAAGGATTCCCTATAGGTGGAAAAAGATTATCTAATCTCCGGTATGCCGATGATACCATTCTTCTGGCAACATCCATAGAAGATATGAATGAGCTGTTTCAAAGACTCGAATCAGAAAGTGGCAACATAGGTCTCGCAGTGAACAGAGCGAAGACTAAGATGATGATAGTGGATCGAGCCAGGAAATTACCAAATGTCACCAGCGGCATTCCTGGAATTAGCACCGTCGACCACTACGTATACCTGGGCTCCCTTATCTGCAATGATGGCAGCTGTGTCCCTGAAATAAAAAGGCGAATAGGGATGGCAAAAGATGCTATGACCCGTCTAAACAACATTTGGAAGAAAAGAGGAATTGGTATCAAAACCAAGATCAGATTGATACGTGCACTGGTATTCCCTATCTTCCTGTATGGAGTGGAGACGTGGACAATCCTAGCCCGGGAAAGGCAAAGGATTGATGCCTTTGAGATGTGGTGCTGGCGACGTATGCTGAGGATACCTTGGACTGCGAAACGCACCAATGCATCGATCCTGACCCAGCTCCGAATAAAAACTCGTTTATCCACCATATGCCGACAACGAATTCTATCATATTTCGGGCACACGGTACGCAGAGGTGACGAAAGTTTGGAGAAACTTATATTGGTCGGGAACACCGAAGGAAAAAGATCACGCGGTCGTTCCCCAACAAGATGGACTGACCAAATAAGAACCTCGTCGTCCTCTAAATTTCACACGATCGTAAGAGAGGCAATGGATCGAAGCAGATGGAGGCACATCATCGACGCCAGACACAACCCTGATGCTGACCACGATCCTCAGACATGAGGGACCGACTTTAGAGAGAGAGTCCACCACCTGTCTTCAGCGCATTCTCTCGTACTTCGGCCACATAATGCGAAGAGGAGATGGCAACCTTGAAAAGCTGGTCATTGTTGGCAACACAGAAGGTAAAAGACCACGAGGCCGGTCGCCAACACGATGGTCTGACCAAGTGAAAGAAGCCACCTCCTCTTCGAAATTCTATCAGACGGTTAGGGCTACTCTAGACCGGGATAAATGGAGGCAGGTCATACATAGGAAAGATTCACGTGACCACGATCCTCAGTAATGAGGGACCGATCAAGAAGAAGAAGAAGATACCTACCTATGTAACAATCCGCATTCGAGCAGCGTGGTAGGTCTTAGCTCCAATCCTTCTCTGCAATAACGGAGAGAAGAGGCCTATTCCCAGCAGTGGGAGAGTAACAAGCCGCTACTTACTTTTTTTTAAATATTTTGTCAACACAGACGTAATCAGGGGTATCGCTAGTATAAAATATACACAATAATAAAATTTCGCCCCACATTCGTTTATCGTAACGACCGAATATAAAACACCAAGCAGCACTTTGCATCTCATTTAATTTACCCGAAAATGTCCAAATTAACCCTTTTATTTCGAAAGAATGATAATTAATCGGGTCAAAAAACCAATCTATAACAATAATGATCGGTTTGTACGTCCCTTGACATGTGTTTGCAATCTACTAAAAGCAGGGACACCGTTTGGGGTCCGCTCACATTAGTGGTCATCGGTTTTAATTTACACTATCTACCTCTCTTTAGATGTAACTATTGTTCAATACTTTTTTTTTAAATAAATATATGGGACACTTACACACACGGTCGTCCGTCCGCAAAGTAAGTAACTCAATACTTGTGTTATGGTAGACAGAAAACTGGTGAATATATACTTATATATATTTTTAAATACATGCTTAAATACAAATATACACCAAGGCTCAAAGATCAACAAATTCATTTATAGAAAATGTTGGCCCTCGGCGGGAGTTGAACCCGCGACCCTCGGAGCTGAAGGCAGGGTCGCTACCCGCTGCTCCAACGGGTCAGTCAGACTGTAGAATACCTTAGATTTTTATAACAAGTACTCAGTATATTTAGTTAACTTTAATTTTTACCGGAACTAGCTTACTTAAAAGGAAAAAAATAAGTATAAACTATATAATTTATTTTAGTTTTACTTTTATATGTTTTTTTACACTAATCTTTCGCCTGTCACTAATGAAGGTAAGTAGCGGCCTGTTACTATCCCAGTGCTGAGAATAGGCCTCTTCTCTCCGTTTTTGGAGAGGAGGATAGGAGCTAAGACATACTACGCTTTTCCAATGCGGATTGGTAGGTTACACATAACTACAGAATTCTCTACGGATATGCAGGTTGCCTCACGATGTCTTCTTTCACTGGAAAGCGTGTGATAAATTGCACTTATCAATTAGACACATAAGTTTAATAGACAAACTCATTAGTCTGCCCAGGTTTGAACCCGTGACCTCCTCGAAAGAGTCGCACAGTGTTACCGCTAGGCTAGATTCATCTAAACATATTTTAAAACAAAGTACTCAAAAGCTGTATGTCTGTATGTCATCGATTTTCTCAAAATCTACTAAACGGATTTCTGTACGGTTTTAGCTAAACGTTATGTAAAAGGTTAAGGTTAATAGTAGATTCTCCAGAATGGTCAATTTTGATGGCAATGTCACTGGAAGATAAAGAAGGTTCCATCCAATTCAGATGTGCCTGTATTATAAATAATAAATAATGGGGCACTTACACACACGGTCGTCCGTCCCCAAAGTAACATAATACTTGTGTTATGGTAGACAGACAACTGGTGAATATATACTTATATATTTTTTAAATACACACTTAAAACACTCACACGGTCGTCCGTCCCCAAAGTAAGTAACTTAAAACTTATGTTATGTGTGACAGACAACTGGTGAATAAATACTTATATATTTTTAAAATAAATACTTAAATACAAATATACACCCAGACTCAAATACCAAGAAATTCATTTACAGAAAATGTTGGCCTTCGGCGGGAATCAAACAGCGACCCGCGGAGATGAAGGCAGGGTCACTATCCACTGCACCAACGAGCCAGGGAATTGTATATAATGTACTAAGTACAAGAAGTGTACCAAGATAGTCCCTTTGATGTGGAACCACCCTACCACAGCACCAGCTAAAGTGGTGACATCTTGCGGCGCACCTGCCGCAGAATATTAACTCTACAATGTTTGTTTAAAAAGTTTTTCGCGTACACACGAAATAAATGGATATTTTATTTAAAACATACACACTTAATTGAAATTAATTACCATCATATCTTAGTATGTCGTACTTATTTACAATTACGATGCACGTTTTATTTTTAATGTTAAAACTGAGTTATTTTTTTTTTATAAAAAAAGAAGAAATTCTTAAATAATACAATTGTTGCTTATAAAATTGGCTAAATTATTGCTGTAAACTTGTTCAAAATTAGCCAGTTGTTGTTTTACCTAATTATATGTGTGAAAGTAAAAAATATAGAGAATTAAAGATAATTAACTAATAAATAAATAAAACATCCTCCTGCTTTTATCCCACTGTAAGTAGGATCGGCACATGTTATAAACATGCTGTCACATGATTTGGCTACATATATTACAACCAGCCACCTGCCTTACGTCAACTTACCTCAGTCGTATTTTACAACACCTCAGTAACAAATACGGTGATCTATTCTACTTAACCGGATACCACACGATGGGTCAACTTACCTTAGTCGCCTTTTACGACATCTCGGTAAGAAATGAGGGTGGTCTTTTTACTCAGCCGGATACCACACGGTAGATCAACTTACCTTAGTCGCCTGTTACGACATATCGGTAAGGAATGAAGGTGTTCTTTCTACTCAGCCGGATACCACACGGCTATTAATAATGAAATAAAATTGATAAATGACTGGCCCATTTTGCGCAGGTGGCAGTTAGTGACTTCAGCTCCACGAATCGCGGGTTCGATTGCCGCCGAGAGCCAACATTTTCAAAGAGCTTTTGATTGATTATTCGAGTCTGGGTTATGTATTTAAGTATTAATTATATTTAACTGTGAAATCACTTGTAAAATGTAAACTGTAAATTGTGTGTAAATACTGAACGTAGAAAAATACATGACTACCGATTTTTGTATTGCATTAATATTACAAATTTCGTTTTACGAGTGACGCCCGCTGCACTGCCATTTTACATATAAATTACCGATCATTGCGTAGACCTACTAAAGTGACAGACTTGGAATCTCATGACAAACGTACACCATGCTGGGCGTGAGCGGACTATGGTGTCTACAGGTTTGATTTACTAAAGATTGCATATTCTTCCTATAAATTATCTTACTAAAATCTTTATGTAAATAGTTTATAGTAGTTAGGCAAATAGTTTTGACTCGTCAGGGGTCCGTTAGAGGTAATAAAGCTACCGTAAGTTCAGAATGTTGCTATTACCGAGAAGAGACAGAATGTCAGTATAAAATCTTATATTAGCTTAAGAATAATTAAAAATACAGTCGTTTGCGTATTTTTGTGATACTTCTCATTAATTTAATTAAATTCAATACGCTTTACGGAATACTATATTAAACAAACTTAATTTATACCTGTGCCTATGGGAAATTGATAGTTTAACAGAAAACAATTAAATACAAATCGCCAAAGGTTTTATTAATTTCGAAACATATATTACAAAATTTTGTCTGTGTATTTGTTTGAATACGTTTTATTATGATAAAAAGCTTTATATTTTTTTTTCGTTTGTTATCTTTGTTTAGTTTTTATCACAGTTATGTTAATGTAAAACATATAGTTCGCAAAGTTAAAGTTCGGTTAGCATCTTCCATTCTGCTGCTTTGACACGTTCAGACTTTGATAATTAGAGAACTGTTATTCTAAAAGGTAAATGTTCTTACCTATGTTCTTATTATCAATAATTGCACAGCGCAATGTGGGAGACGTCATATATCCAATGTGGAAATATCAAATAACAAAGAAACACTGGGTACATGTTTCTTTGTATTCCATAAATAACCAGTAAAAAACTCGGTATAGAAAGATCTTTAGACAACTAATTTTATGAGTTTAGGTCTACTTAAGTGCTCTATACCCTTTTCCCGTTATGAATGAGATTTTAAGGCCTATAGAAAGTCATAATTATTTTATGTTTCAACTCTAGTCGAAGCATGACCAAATGAATTGAAATATTATGAAAGATTATTTAACCGCTATCGAAACTATAAAATCAATACTTACAAAATATGCCAAGACGTCAATTACTTAATAAATAAACAGATTAAATGCAACCTCTGGCCTATAAAATCTCTAATAAATTGCAACTCAGAGAAAATATGCAAACATTAGAAGCTTAGTCACGAGAGTTATTTATTAAAACGGATTTCTCTATTCTTGTCTGTTCCTTCTAATGTCCCTAACGGTAACCGCTTCTAATATTGAGTAATGAGCTACAAAGAATGCAGGATAATAACTGGTAACAGATGAACAGAAAGTAAAGTACAATTATAGGCGTTGGTACTTTAAACATAGATAGACGAACCTAATTAGGATGTGATTGATTTTGTTACCGGAACAAATACAGAAGCCACTACTTTGATGTTTCTAGTTAATTATTATTACGTTTCAATGAATAAATTATGGGGATCGTTGAACCTAATAATTAAAAAAATGTTTAATTTTATTTATATTACTTTAAGCTGGAGAATTTAGCGGAAAAAGAAGTTGGTTGGATCATGTGTATATTAGTTATATTAGTAGCGCCGGAGTTGACGAATGATTGAAGAGAATACAAGAGAAAAACATGTTGTGCTGACCTTCCTTAGAGTAGAATAAGGGCAGGAGAATAATGATACTTTTATCTGAAGGAAAACAATATGAGGAAACCTGAATAATTCCGGTGAATTCCAAAGTTAACCGATTGCCATTGAGTATATATGGCAACTCAAAAATTTCTTTCTTAAAGGGATAGGAGATTTGCCCAGCAGTGGGACAGTAAAACACTGTCAAAATTTACTTGTTACAGGATAAGTATTAAATAAAATTTACATCAAAGCTGCAATTAACTAACTAATATGACTAAATGATAATTGCAATTTATCCACACGTGTTTCGGTGAAGGAAAACATCGCGAGGAAACCTGCATATCTCTAGAGAATTCTAGGAATATTTGTAACCTACCAATCCACATTAGAACAAGGTGGTAGGTAGGTCTTGACTCCAATCCTTATCGCCAAGCCTTATAGAGAGAGAGGAGGCCTATGCCCAGCACAGGCCACTTACCATGTTTTTTTTTTAATTTTATAAATGATCACGCCAAATAATCGTCTAGATTCAATCACACCAGGCTATCATGAGGTGACAGGAGGTCTTTAGCGTACGGTACGCAGAGACGGACAGCCCACCCGCACGAACCCCAAGGCGAGCACGCGCTTTGCTAATTTGTTTCCAACGAGTAAATTACACTTCGAACGGTACCCGTTACGCTATGATCGCCTGGTAATTTTACGGGCTTGGCATATTTGATTTGTACTTATCTAACGGATGTTGGCACTTGGCAGCAAGGTTATCTCGTCAAAATTGCATAGTAAGTGATTATCGGTTAAGATTATTTACAATTTAGGGTTCAAATCTATAACACAAAATATTAACTTCCGGGTGAAAGAAAGTACAGTCAACTATGAGAAGCTGAGCTGAGCTTTGAGCTGACTAAAGTAATGTATTAAAGAGTGGTAGATCTACAAAAAATCTCTATCTCTTATGGTGCACTCACAATAACTACTTTTAAGTTAAAAAATTTTAATGGGGGAAAAATTTTACATTTCAATGCGGGCGTAGCCGCTGGCAACTGTAAGTATTTGATAAATATAACAATTAATTTAATAAAAGATATTGTAATGACCTATCAAAGCACACATATTAACGAAGACACGTAGGTACATATTACGAAAACAGAATTAATAATTAATGAATTAAGTAGTTAGCTCCATTTTAATATTTTAAATTCATCGTCGTTGTTGGGGCGTTTTGCTGTAAATCTTTCTGTTAGTTCTGTTAAAAACCTTTTTAACAGGAAAAAAATAATTCTCGACATCAGTTGACATCACGCTGCGAATTATTAAAAATGTTAAGAGTTTTCTTGCTTTTCCACGATATGGGTTTCTTAAATATTTACGAAATTTGTAGGCGCTCTATGAATTTTCCACAAAATACCTTTTTTGAATTACGTCACTTTAATATTAAAAGTGCGATGTTTTAGATAATTTAGATATGAATTGAAAACTAAATGTTTTCACCTTAGTATGCACAAAATGAAACTCTATATTTTAAATTCATCTTCGTATCAGACAACAGCTATGTTCAAAGAAATGTCCAGCAAACTTGGACGCAGGGGAATGCAAAACAAATCCAAAACGGTTTCCCATATTACCGATATGATTTCCAGGAATAAAGCTTTAAATCGACCGATGGCCCCATAGATTACAGTTTCGACTCACGTATGAAGATGACTTTATTTTAATATTACACACCAGTTTTTATCGACCATTGTGTTTTTTTTTCATATTCTACGTGCATCGATTTTGGCGCCTGTCGCTTGAACATATTTCACTATTGCGTATAAGAACTGTGTTTGAATTATTTATTAGAAACCGAGTCAATTATGAACAAAAGGTTTAATAATTTATAGAGTTAGGCGTTACTTTGCGGAAATCCATAATACAAATGTAATAATGAAATTATTTAGCTATAATCTCAGATAAGGTAAATAGAAAATATATATAATACTAAATGTAGAGTGGAATATCAGTTTCCCTGCCTGATACACACACAGACCTTCACCACAGCCACCACAATGAACACTACCATGAATGATTTCTTTAATAATAAAAGCAAAGGTTAGTGAGTCAGCGTGTTTGTACCACTTAAATGCCCATCAGCTGTATGGATTTGTGCCAATTTTTACGTACTAAGTCACGTCTAAAGTTTACAAACCTAAGAATCGTACTTATCATAATTTTTTTGCAATGCGAGTGAAACCTGTTTGATAGTAAATTTAAGACTACCGTCATATGTCTTTTAAATTGCTCTGGATTACCAATCTAAGACCAATGTTTTAACATATCGCAGTTTTTTATTTCTATTTTCCAAGCAAATAATAAACAAGTAAAAAGTATGTTTATAAAAATGTTTCATGTTCAAACAGTTTTTCTTTTGTATGGATTATGGTGTACAATAAAGTTTATTTCTATTCTATTCTAAGTATGACATTTTTCGTATAACTCACTTAGGTGACATCTTGGATGTAAAAAGTAATTAAATTTCACATAAATTTCAACAAAAAAGAGAAATAAAATAGCAAACTATCACGAAATAGAGTTACAAACTAGGCAATTGTGTCAAAGTGTCAAACATAACACGCACATGCGACAGTAAACTTTTCTAACCCCCAAACAAAAGCCATCCGAACTTTCTTTATCACCCTGAGACACGTAATTTCGTTTTCAATTTAACATTTAACAGTTGTGAAAATGTGTTGTGAATCATTTAGTTTACATCGTAATACTAGTTCACATAGTAAAAAAATATCTCTATTTATTCAACATTCCGGCAAAGTTGCGTCTACCTTAGTAACCAACTAACTAATGAACTTCATGACATTTATGAGTTCCTAGTCTCAATTCAACCCACAATGGCCGAATGATTAGAACGAATGACCCTAAACAGGAGTTCGTGGGTTCAAACACTTGCGTAAGTAAAGTAAAAAAACGGCTTGTTAGAATCCCACTGCTGGGCATAGGCCTCCTCTCTCCGTTTCTGAAGAGGAGGGTTGGAGCTAAGACCTGCCCCGCTGCTTCAATGCGAATTGGTAGGTTAAACATATCCCCAGAATGCTGTAGAGATATGCGGGTTTCCTCACAATGTTTTCCTTAATCGAAAAGCGTATGATAAATTTTAATTATCAATAAGACACATAAGTTTTAACAGAAAAACTAATTGGTGCCTGTCCGGTGTTTGACCCTCTGAAAGAAGTAACACGGACTCACCGCTGGGCTATCACAGTTTTTTTGCATGTTTAATTGATCTAAAATTTAATATGCGATTCTTAATCAAATAAAGTAGAGTATGTCTCGGTTTAGACAAAACCTCCGATTGATATGAGTTATAATATATGATATACAAATTTTAATTTCCGCTCAATTTAAAATAATTTTATGTTAAAATTGAAGATTTTAGATTTTTCCTAGAAAACAATATTTGCGAGTACTACAAATCTCATATTTATTATTTCTGTTTTTTTATCTAATATTTTACCTACCGGTATAACAAGGTAACAGCACTAGTTATTGACCATGCACTAGTAGTTGACCGTTTTGAATTAAATTTTAAAATAAATTATTAAATTTTACATATTAAACAATGGGCTACAGTTCAGTTTTGGTCTTTTGTTAATAGATGGAAACAGGTAATTACAAATTAATTTTTATTAGCTACGATAAACAAAACTCTTATTATTTGAAATTTCATACAAAATGGTCAACTACTCGTGCATGGCCAATCACTAGTGCAAAGTGCTAGTTAAATACAATTTTACAAAATTTCATCAATATTAATTCAGCGAATTTGCTGTGAAAACGTAACAGGCAGACAGCTAGATAGAAAGACATACAGAGAGACTTAAGCATTTACACAAAATACGGATCACGGATTTTACCTACAATCGAAGTTGAAATCTCGCACCGATTTCCGTCCCAAATATCCCATCCATCATCCAATTTGCCTAAAATAAAAATGACTGATCAAACCAACCGTCCCGGGAGGCCGATCGTTTCTAAATTGCTTCCTCTAATCAGAAACACGTGAACGACAAATTCACATTTTTTTTTAATTTTTTTTTGTTCCCTTCAATTAGAAAACATTCCGCGGTTCCGCCCTCCCGTTAGCGCTTTACTTGTTACTCGTTTCCATTGGGATAGGCCGTTAAAAATATCGGTATAATTTGGTATTTGACTTACTAACAAGCACAGTATTGTAGTACAATCTTTTTTTCCATAAAATAGTGAGTTTACTCAAATAAGCTCTTTCAAGCTTTTGAATCGTCAAGGATGATTAATGAATCGTCAAGGATGATTTCTTACCGAGGTGTCGTAAAAGGCGATCGAGGTAAGTTGACCCGACATGTTGTACCGTCTGAATAGCTCACCCTCTTTCTTACCGAGGTATCGTAAACGGCGACTAAGGTAAGTTGACCCGCAGTGTGGTATCAGGCTGAGTAGAATAGACCACTCTCTTTCTTACCGGTGTCGTAAAATACGACTAAGGCAAGTTGACGTCAGGCAGGCGGCCAGTCGTAAAATACGAAGCCAAATCATGTGACAACAATGTTGTGCCGACCCCACTAAAAGTGGGATAAGGGCAGGAGGACGATGATGGAAGAAAAAAATAAGGAACTTTAGAAATTCAATTTATCATTTATTAGCAATCGCCAGCGGCTAAGCCCGCGTCGAAAGATTAAAACCGTATTATAATCTTTTGACAACCATAAAAATTTATCATAGAAGTATCATAAAATACTACTAAGGTAAGGAGGACAACATGGTTATAACATGTTGTGCCGACCCCACTTAGAGTGGGATAAGGGCAGGAGGATGATGACTGTGGATGTTTCAATAACGCCAAATTCTCTATAAACAAAATCAAACTGCTGTATGTTTTCATAATAAGAAAATGTATGTGTCCAATGAAAACAAACTCTCAATGCTTATATGGCGCCCCCGGGGTTTCGCCCGGATGCCTAACATATTTGGAGATCTCCCAACGCGGTATGGAGTCCTGGTAATTAAGCTTGAATAAAATATGCGCACGGGGCCTAATAAACATAAATACATTTTGTTTTATATATAGTTGACGTATAATTTAACGATTTCTAAATTAAAATAGATTTAAATATTGTTTATATTCCAAGTACAAAGATTTTTTTATAACTGTGCATATTATTGATTTGTTATCTTCGTGTTACACGAAGGAATTCATGATCCTTTACTGTTGTAAAAGGGTTGTCTTTTTTAATAACTTTAGTCCATACATCACGCATTACAAGTTTTTGTCTAGGCTTAAATAATAAAAAAAAATTATGTTATAAGCATTAAGCCTACACACACAATCATCATTATCCTGTTCTATCCTACTCTAACTGAGGTCGGCGCAACATGTTTGTCTCTTCCATTCTGTCCTATCATTTTCAACACCAGCGCTAATCTATACCAATATATGTATAAAGCTGAAGAGATTGTTTGTTTGTCATCAATCAATCTATGATCAAATTAGGAAATTAGGAAATTTAAGGAAAAAATTGTAGCTCGAGTTCCTACTCTAAAAATTAAAAAACGAGGTCCTGATGAACTGTACAATGCTCTTTTTGGATTAATAGACTATGAATTCAATAATGTTTTTAAGACCGTGGAAAAAAGTATACTAAAAAACTTGAAATTTAGTGATTGGGCAACTGTTGGTATTTTTAAGGGTAGAAATAAATTATTTGATTTGTACGCACAAAAACAATTTAATAAACCCCCCTCATTTGTAGAATATGTAAAGAACTACTTAAAGCTATTTAAAATTGTTTGCATACAAGCTAAGTCGCTATTTATCAAACAAAAAATTATGAAGGCAGACAATAAAATAAAAGCCACCTGGGATATTATAGGCGATGAATTAGGTAGAAATAAAAAAAATAATCGTGAATTTAAGCTTATTATTAATGATCAAATCATTACTTCTGATGCAGAGGTCGTTTCGATTTAAATAAATTACTACATACTGAGCAATACGGTTTTACTAAGGGTCGATCAACAACAGATGCGGGCGCAAGGCTGTTGAAACACATTTTCGATGCCTGGGAGAATTCGCAGAACGCTATTGGTATTTTCTGTGATTTGTCTAAGGCGTTCGATTGTGTCCAACATACAACTCTCGTGTATAAGCTGCGTCATTATGGGATCAAAGATAATGCGCTTAGTCTTATTACATCTTTTCTTTCCAATAGATTACAAAGAGTATGTATAAATGACGTCAAGTCATCCGGATCAGTAACAGTTATGGGCGTGCCTCAAGGTTCAATCTTAGGTCCTTTCTTGTTTTTAGTATATATTAATGATTTGCCATATTTTGTGCCCAGTATTTGCGACATTGTACTATTCGCAGATGATAATCATCATTAATTTTTAAGGTTGACAGATATAAGGAAAATCTTGACGATGTGAATAATGCTCTGTCTCAAATATCTCACTGGTTTACCATAAATAACCTACTTTTAAACACAAAAAAGACAAAATGCGTAGAGTTTTCACTACTTAATGGAACCAGACCAACAGAAAATGTTATATTAAATAATGAAATATTAATGAAAGAAAATACAACTGTGTTTTTAGGAATGACCTTAGATACAAAGATCCAATGGGAGCCCCATATAACAAACCTTTGTGGAAAATTAAGTTCCGCTGCCTACGCTGTTAGGAAGATTAGAAAATTAACTGATGTTGACACAGCAAAACTTGTTTATTTTTCCTATTTTCATAGCATTATGTCATATGGAATCATGCTATGGGGTACAGCGGCTGATATTCACAGGGTCATTGTTTTGCAAAAAAGAGCTATACGTGGTATTTATAATATGAAACCTCGTGATTCTCTTAGGGAAAAGTTCAAAGAAATTGGCGTTATGACTGTAGCTTCACAATACATCTACAGTAATATACTATTTGTACGTAAAAATATTCACTTGTATAGTAAAAATAGTGATAGGTATGACAGACATACAAGAAACAGACATAAACTAATGACGCCTAGATTACGCCTCCAAAAGGTCCGAAAATCATTTGTCGGTCTCGGTACACGTTTTTATAACAAAATTCCTCAACATTATCAAGACTTGCCTTTACACAAGTTTAGAAATTATCTCAAAACGATGTTGCTACATAAAGCTTACTATACTATTGAGGATTATTTGAGTGATAGCATATCTTAACTGCAGTCAGCTACGCATCCAGCTGTAACGATTATCTTGTAACCATCAAATTGTAAAAAAATTTTAAAAGAAACTCGGCGGCTAAGTTTCTTGCTGATTCTTCTCGGTAGGAGCAAACTTCCGAATCAGTGGTAGCTTCTTTAAAACATTTGACGATTCAAAAGTACTGTAAACAGTCCACTTGAATAAAGAATATTTTGAATTTGAATTTGAATTTGAATTTGATTGATTGTTTGAACGCGCTAATCTCAGAAATTGCTGGAACGATTTAAAAAAATCTTTCAGTTTAAGATATTTCATTTACTGAGGAAGGCTATAGGCTAGATAACATCACGCTAAGATGAATAGGAGAGGAGCAGCAATAAAAAAATTACGAAATGGCAAAATATAAAGCTTTCCATGCGTGCGCTTTGAACCGGTGAAAGTCATTCAAAAATCATCATGTTTAGCTTTTAAGGTTAACCCACTTTAACCATTTTTATGGTTATCAAAATACTTTATTACGGTTTTAATCTTTACACGCATGCGGAGCCGCTGGCGATTGCTAATTTTTTATAAAAGTCATGATGTTATCACCGTCAGTAAAGTAACGGTCTGTTACTATCCCACAGCTGGGCGTAGGCCTTCTCTCTCCATTTTTATTGAGATTGGAGCTTAGACCTACCATGTTGCTCCAATGCGGATTGGTAGTTTACACATATCACCAGGATTCCCTGGAAATATGCAGGTTTCAAAGGTACTTCACTGAAAAGCGTGTAATAAATTGCATCTATCAATTAGCCACAAGTTTTTAACAGAAAAACTCATTGATACCGATTTGAACCCGTGACGTCGATGAAAAAGTCACCGTCGTTTACCGAATCAGCAAGTAAAACAATCATAGACGCCAGTGTTCTATAATTTAAAAGATTTTCTGCTACGAAAGAAATCAATCTGTCGAACTACTTACAGTAAATTAAGCCTTTTATACTTTTATTGTATTTAATTATTGCAAAAATGTATTTATTTTGGAATTTTTACAATACAATAAAAATATTATAGCTTTCTGGATCTGCTTTTAAAATTTACGACTGTTCCGTTCTTGGTCGCATAAGTAGAAACGTTTAATGGCCATTTAATTTGAAAATTATTATATCGTAAAGTATTGTCAGAATGTTAGAGATCCTGTTATTTTTTCCAACGATATATCGATAAAAATATTTCTTGTTTCTCGCGATAATTAAACGTGAATTTTTACAAAAACCTTTAAAGATACAATCACGTTATGGTAGCAGTATAGTAACGGGAAATAATGTCGTGTGTTATTATGAGTAGAATAGCTAATCCTCATTCTTTACCGAGGTGTGGTTAAAGGCGATTAAGGTAAGTCGACCCGCCGTGTGGTATTGGGCTGAGTAAAATAGACCACTAATTCCTACCGAGATGTTGTTAAAGGTGACTAATGTAAGTTGACCCGCCGTGTGGTATCCGGCTGAATAAAATAGACCACTAATTCTTACCGAGATGTCGTAAAAGGCGACTAAGGTAAGTCGAACCGCCGTGTGGTATCCGGCTGAGTAAAATAGACCACTAATTCTTACCGAGGTGTCGTAAAAGAGCGACTAAGGTAAGTTGACCCACCGTGTATCCGGCTGAGTAGAATAGACTACCCTCATTTCTTACCGAGGTGTCGTAAAAGAGCGACTAAGGTAAGTCGACCCGCCGTGTGGTATCCGGCTGATTAAAATAGACCACTAATTCTTACCGAGGTGTCGTAAAAGAGCGACTAAGGTAAGTTGACCCACCGTGTATCCGGCTGAGTAGAATAGACTACCCTCATTTCTTACCGAGGTGTCGTAAAAGAGCGACTAAGGTAAGTCGACCCGCCGTGTGGTATCCAACTGAGTAGAATAGACTACCCTCATTCTTACCGAGGAGTCGTAAAAGGCGACTAATGTAAGTTGACCCGCCGTGTATCCGGCTGAGTAGAATAGACTACCCTCATTCTTACCGAGATGTCGTAAAAGGCGACTAAGGTAAATTGAACCACGATGTGGTTTGCGGCTGAGTAAAATAGACCACTCATTCTTACCGAGGTGTTGTAAAATACGACTAAGGTAACGACGTCAGGCCGGTCGTAAAATACGTATCCAAATCATGTAACAACATGTTTATAACATGTGCTGACCACAATTAGAGTGGGATAAGGACAGGAGGATGATAGTGATAAAAAAAATCTTGTTTCTCGATAATTAAACGTGAATTTTACAAAAACGTTTAAAGATGCAATCAAGTTATCTTAGCAGTATAGTGATGGGAAACAAACGTTATCGATAGATCGATAAGGCTTAGATACACACCGCGGGAGGTTCTTATCGAACATCAGGCGCCTAAATTCCTGCATGCAACGTACACCGCATCGTCGAATAGGACGGACGGACGGCAGGCGAGTTAGGTGTATGTGGGATAACTATGGGATAAGATTATTTTGACAGATATGTGAGTTATGACACGCAAGTCAAGACTGTAATTCCTCTATTTTTTCTTTTTTTAAAGTTAAGTTTTTTGTATTTATTATAATTAAGTAAAACAAAAAATCAAATTGAAAAGAAAAAATAATAAGGCATGAGGGGCTCGATCCTGGGTATTTTCACCTCTCTAGACCGCCCGTTCCCCAAATGAACTACCCCCAAAACCCCCTACATGCTTAATTTCAGGAAAATCGTTGGACCCGTTTGCGAGATTCCGAATATATATATATATATATATATATATATATATATATATATATATATATATATATATATATATATATATATATATATATATAGACAGTGAACCACCAAGACAATGTAATGAAAGTGCATGTATCAGATATTTTCTTATTTTTGTATGAAGCCTAATCAATGTTTAATATGTGTGCTGCGGATGTTCCTTAATAAATAAAATAAAAAATAAAGTCAACATTGTATACCCAGAATGTTTTCGGTTTGTTAATGAAAATTTCTTTTTAATGTCTTACAAAAGTAATTAAAATATTTTGCTATAATCGTTCCGGCGTGTGGTATCCGGCTGAGTAGAATAGACTCTTTACCGGGGTGTCACAAAAGGCGAATAAGGTAACTTGACCCGCCGTGTGATATCCGGCTGAGTAGAATAGACTCTTTACCGGAGTGTTGCAAAAGGCGACTAAGGTAAGTTGACCTGCCGTGTGACGGTGTAGTACCCGATTGAGTAAAATAGATCACCCTTAATTCTTACTGAGGCGTCAAAAAGGCGACTAAGGTAAGTTGACACGATGTGTGGTATCCGGCAAAGTAGAATAGACACTATACCGGGATGTCGCAAAAACATGTGCTGACCTCACTTAGAGTGGGATAAGGGCAGGAGAATGAAAATGTCTGTCACCCAACACCAGATTTAGTAATTTACTTTTGGTACGTTCTACCGTGTCTGTAATTTATTTATTTATTGGAAATACTTAGAATAACAACTGTCTAAATGGCATGTCCACACTAACTTTACTCGTGTAAGTATACAAACGTTATCATATTTCGAAATCAAACATTAAATATAATGCAGAAACGACAGGTAGGCACCGTATGCCGTGCGTACGGCATATAAAAACAAGAAACTTCCTTCAAAAAACTTTCGACTCTAATTTCAACCTTACTGCGTTCTACTAAGGTTTATATAGTATTGGAATGTCGTGGATAATAAATCTTGTAGTACGATGACACGTGTCAAGTATTCCGGGAGCTGTCAGAGTGACGTAATGTGTTTATTTATGACGGGCGGCCGGCGTCATCGATGACGTGGGAATCTCCCGGACGAGCAACACTGATCTACGAGTGCCTCACACAAACAAACATAAGTATGTTTGTTGTGTGATTGTTTTATAAAACTTTTTTTTATATTTCTAACAAACTAACCGCGAATACATTTTCGTCCGCTTCAAATGTGCTCTCAATTATTATGTGTATATTCCGAAGTATTTTTTATTATAGGTATATTATTTTAGGTGTGCTATCCGGTTGAGTAGAATAGATGACCCTCATTTCTTACCGAGGTGTCGTAAAAGGTAACTAGGGTGAGTTGACTCACCGTGTGGTATCGGCTGAGTAGAATAGACCGCCTTTCCTACCGAGGTGTCGCAATAGGCGATTACGGTAAGTTGACGGTCAGGTAAGCGATCGGTCGTAAAATACCTACCCAAATCACGTGACAATATGTTTATGATATTTTCTGCCGACCCAACTTAGAGAGGAATAAGGTTAGAAAAATGATGGCAACAATTAATAGCGACAAATTTTAACAATAATATCAATAAACTAAATGTATGGGACACTTATATGTATATGGTACAATGGAACTTTTACGTGATGTGTCGATAACCAAGCTTTAAGTTACACCTATGAACAATCGGTTAATATATAAATCATTTCTCACACGTCGCAAGCAAGATAAATTATGCGGTATATTTTTAGCAATTCCGACATCAAAAATTAATGTTTTGACTCGGATTACGACCGCGAGGTCAATCAATAATAGTCAAAGGCTTTGATAATGAAATAAAGAAAGAGAGTTCTAAGCAATGAAACATTTTCGGTTTAGTATTTGATAAATTCTCTAGCATTTCTCTACTGAAGTGGCTCGGTCAATCTGGTACTTAATTATATCTGAGAAGAATCACTCTTCAAGAAAAAAGGCGTACTTGAGTGGTTTAAAAACTTTATTGGGAATTTTACAATATAGCCAATTTCATATTACCGACCCGACTGGCCCTTTGGCGCAGTGGGTGGTGACCCTGGCTTCAGCTCCGCGGGTCGCGGGTTCGATTCCCGCCGAGGGCCTATATTTTCTATAAATGAATTTATTGGCTTTGAGCCTGGGTGTATATATTAGTATTTAAGTATGTATTTAAAAATATATAAGTATATATACACCAGTTGTCTGTCTACCATAACACAAGTATTAAGTTACTTACTTTGGAGACGGTCGACCGTGTGTGTAAGTGTCCCATATATTTATTTATTTATATTAGTAAAATCAGCATCCAAATCGCATCAGCGGTTTTTGAGATTAGCGAGAACAAACGCACAGAGAAACGATTTTATTATATGTATAGAATAGATAGATGAACCTGATTATCAAATAGTCTACGATACACAATCCTAATATCCTATCCTATTAGACCTACTTATATTATAGACTAGTGGCCCGCTCCGGCTTCGCACGGGTGTAAAATATATAGCCTACGTCACTCAGTAAAAAAAATGATTAAAATCTATCCAGCAGTTTTGTTTTATTCATTACTGCCCGTGGCCCACACGCGTCAAATTTGGAGTAAAACAATTCCCCTGGGGTGCCAAAGTGGTCGGCCTCTTCGTGGCGCACCCTGGGCAAGCTTAGTCTTGGCGAACAGACCACTGTGGGGTGGCCAATCCAGTTGTCCTTCTGATTAGCAGAGGGCAATCTGGACAGGCCAGGGACTCCGGGGGGGCTGGGGTGGGGTTCCTAATGAGCGACGGGTCCGGTTGGGCTTACTCTAAGTCTAGCTGGACATGGTTACGGCCACCGTCGGCGTAACCCGGAAGCACAGCAATGGGAACGGGGACCTGCGAGGAAGAAAACCTCTATAAAAAATTACCCGGTGGGGGCAGAAGCGCCCACCAAGGCGTTGTGGCCCCTACTTGGGGCGCGGTCTCTCCCTGTTGACCGTGACATAACAAACACGGTGGGCAGGGAGCGCCCGTGGGCAGCGATGTCCTCCCTTTGTTCTGCGGAGGCGGGTGAAGGGGGGTGGCGGAGCGGTTCCACGAACTGTTGTTCTGGATCCAATCTGCTGCTGGTGAGTCCAGGTGTTAGTGACTCGCCCAAGCCCATCGTCTGCCGCCCTAACTGGGGACCTTCGGGTGTTCCGAACGGGGTACACGGACGCCTGGCTTACAGGTCCCCGAGGGGCAATATGTACAATAATACCCTGTCCTTGCCATCGGCAGCGTGGTGGAGCACACAGGTCGTTTTAGTCGGTGCGAGTCCGAGATAACTGCCGCCTGTCCCCGTCGGGCGGCGGTACCCATAAGGAGCTTTTTTCTGTATAAAAAAAAACAATCTATCTTTGGAAGCTATCTTTGAATTCATATACTTCATTTTTACTTATTTACTTTTACATTTTCCCTGAGTATTTTATTTTTACAATTAATTACAGAATGTCTTTATATACAACATTCACAGCTTTTTTGTCATAAAGAAAAAATCTTCATTACACAATACAAACATGTTTTCTTTAGAGGTTACTCTTGATAAAGCGACATATAGTCGGCCATGTGAAAAAAACCCGTCCAATCGCAGCTAAAGTCGAAGTGCTATAAGACAAAGCGCGCAATCGCTATACCCTGCATTTTAAATCTGTAATATCTTCGAAAATGTTCATTTAAATTACAAATGCAGAAGAAAATGTCAAAAAAATGCTCTTGTGGGTCCATAAGAGATAGACATAATATGTATACCATTGCGGAGTTTTCTGTAGACCTTTTCTAGGTGTACAAATACTTAGTAGAGTAGGCAAGGTAACATTGTAGGGTTCGGCCTGCGTTTGCAATGTAAACAGAAAATAAATGTAATAATTTACGACATCACATTGGAAACCTCAAAAATGATAGTATTTCTTTACTCCATATTGAATGCTTATAATAAAAGTTTATAATGTGTTAGATTATACATATAAACCTTTCTCTTCAATCACTCTATCTATTAAAAAACCGCATCAAAATCTGTTGCGTAGTTTTAAAGATTTAAGCATACAAAGGGATATAGGGACATGGGAACAGATAGAGAAAGCGACTTTGTTTTATACTATTTAGTGGCGTTTAGCTATTATAACTAACGACGATATTTCTCCTTTATTCTTATGCAATAATAAAAATCAATTTTCCCAAAGTCAACTCATTTACTATTTCTCAAAAACTACTCAATGACACATATGACAGCCACAATGCTTTTTCATATTAATGACTAACTCTGAAGGAGGTTGTATTAAAAACATGTTGTAACAGTCGACCATCCTGACAACATTTGCGACCCCGCAAATCTCATAAGCTGACTTCTGGGAATGAATCTACCACTGATTCGGAATGCTGATTGTACTGAGAAGGATCGGCAAGAAACTCAATACTTGCTCTTTTAATCTGTAAAAGAAAAATCATTTCGCACCTTAAGCTCACCCTCAATCACTTTCGTGGCATACAACAGCTCAATAAGTAGCAACCAACTCAGCAGATACACACGTAAACAGACTCGCAAATGATAACACTCAAAGAACAATCACCACATCTAGGCAGAGTCTAGCTGACAGTCGTTGCAGATGGCCACAGTCTAGAAAACAATCGTTACAACTGGAACAAATCCAGAGAATAATCGTCATTCTAGCTGACAGTTCTATCGAACAATAGTCACGGGCGCATCTATGGCCTCACATAGCACATCGTCACGTTGATCTTACTGAGTTAATAAATTGAATACCAATTACCATCATAATATCATCATAATAATCTCTGCAATAAAAACTCCATTTTTTATTCCATAGCATCGCATATCGCAACTATCTCTCAAATTATACGAAATTCGCACTCTCCGTGTTGTCTCAAGATATTGATCGACATTTGTCTTTTCTTTGAACTCTTAAAATTTCCAGATATTCCTTTTGTCCACTCCATTTGTGACTTTAGGTTACATCCCCTTCTGAATATAATTAACAACGATATTTCTCCTTGATTCTTATTCAATAAATAAAAAGCAATTTTCCCAAAGTCAACCCATTTACTCTTTCGCAACAATTCAATGACACATATGACAGCCACAATGCTTTTTCATATTAATGACCAACTCTATGAAGGAGGTTGTATTAAAAACATGTTGTAACACTATTATTTTGATAATTGTCAAATATTTTACCATACATCACCAAAGAAAAATTACGTTAACTGTCATCTATGTTTTGTATTCCACTGACATTTGCGTTTTGTTATTCAATGTCATAGTTGTTCTTGTAATACCACGATTTATAGTGACTTGACGGGATAAAATAAATGCGGTCGAACGGGATAAAAGGTATCCTATGTCCGTTTCCTAGTTCTAAGCAACCTCTACACCAATTTTCGGCCGAATCGGTTCATCCGTTCTTGAGTTATAAATAGTGTAACTTAGACCAACTTTCTTTTATATATATAGATGTGAAAGTTTGTGAGTGTGGATGTATGTTTGTTACTCTTTCACGGCGAATCCGCTGAACTAATATCGATGAAATTTGGCATAATTATTTCTTATACATCGGAATAACATATAGGCTATAGAAATCCTGTTAATTCTACAGGAATAGAATGACGTTGAAAAGCGCAATCTATTATCAACCTATCACGAGACAAACGTCCACGCACGATAAAAGCTAGTTAAAAGTAAAACAAGTAACCGACTTGTTCGAAAAGAATCATTCTTTCATTTTTTATTAATCCGCGGTCACCAATAAAAAAACGACCATAACAATTCGAAATGGCCATAAAGCTAACAAGAAACTATTATTAATTTATCCACATTTCAATAATGACACGCGGTCGAATAAATCAGCTCGTTTTTATACGCGCGTATTCCGAATTCCGTAGTTTTTGTCTCGCTCGCTCGCCACCCGTACACTCGGCGGTTAATTAAAACCGTGTATTAGCATAAACAAATAAAATGCCCCATTAGAAATTCAATTTACAATCTCTGAAGTCGTTTGAATTAGTCGCAGTAAATAATATCTCGGAAACAGTTCGATAATAGCATCGTGGACTAAGGCAGGAACGGTAGCGCCAGGCGACTCGCTCAAGAACATCGCGTGCCGCCCTAACCTTCTGGGAGACCTTCTGGGCGTTCCGAACGAGGTCTCAAATTCAAATTTTTCTTTATTCAAATAAACTTCTAAACAAGTACTTTTGAATCGTCAATTCTACTGCTGGTTCGGAAAGCTGTTCCTACCGAGAAGAGCCAACAAGAAACTCGGCGGTTGCTCTTTTCAACACAATAGACCACCCTCTTTCCTGCTGATTTGTCGTAAAGGCGACTAAGGTATTTTGACGTCAAGTAGGCGGTCGCTCGTAAAATACATAGTCAAATCATGTAACAACATGCTTATAACATTTTGTGCCAAAACCACGTAGAGTGGGCTAATGGCAGAATAATGAATAATTTTGTACTATGGATCTTGGCCAAATAACGCCTTATTCTATAAACATATACACTACTCCAATTTCAGGTACCGTTTCGCTTTATAACTGCAGCATCATCATGAGATAATAAGTCATGATATCCGAGTCCAGCTTCCCTCTACCTCTCATACCTTAGACGTGATCCATAATTCACGGCGGCCAGCGATGAATTCATTACACGGGGACAGCTAAGCAAATATTGCCTTTAGATACACTAATCGTAACATCACCGAAGTTATGGTGCTCCGGACCACATGCTGTCTCCTCGCCCCGGTATAGATCCCCGACTTTATTTACCTACGATAAAAATTCTGGACGCCATTGGAACTTATGGAATTGCACTGACACTTGTAGTATAGAAGTGAAATTTTGCCACAATTTACTATATACACTTAAACCTTCCTTAAGAATTGCACTATTTTTTAAAAACCGTACAATAATTCCGTTCATTTTTGAAAACATCGGTCACATACAGACAGACAAGTGGTCTATTCTACTCGCCCTTTACGTCACCTCGGTAAGAAATCATGGTTTACCCTACGCCGCCGAATACAACGGCGAAAAGAAAAACGTTACAAAAATATTATTGATAAAAAAAAAGAGTACAAAGTTAAACTTATCCCTTCGACAGAGATGACCTCGGTAAGAAATGAAGGTGGTACTATTGCATTCAGCCGGATTATCACACGGCGTGTACATTGCAAGTTGATTTAAAGCTTTTTTATTTCTTAATTAAGTGACTGGACCGCTGACGCAGTAGGTAGTGACCCTGACTTCAGCTCCGCGGGTCGCGGGTTCGATTCCCGCCGAGGGCCAACATTTTCTATAAATGAAATTTTTGGTCTTTGAGCCTGAGTGTATATTTGTATTTAAGTATGTATTTAATAAATATATATTCACCAGTTGTCTGTCTACCATAACACAAGTATTAAGTTACTTACTTTGGGGACAGACGACCGTGTGTGTAAGTGTCCCATATATTTATATTTATTTATTAGTAATTCTACATAAGTTTTTCTTGGCTGTGTATTTAGTCGTGATGCAGTGCCGTAGATGTAACCACAGCTCTAGTAAGAATCCTGCGTATATAACAAGTTGTCTGTCCGTCGTCCCGCTCGCGGCCGCGGCGGGGAGCCATTGTCCCGCACCCAGCGCCCGAGCCACACACCGCTGGGCGATAGGCGTGTGACACGATATATCGACTGACACACTCGACAAATATATACCTAAGTACCTGGTTGACCGGTAATTATTTTCAAAATAAAAATTAATTGGGTACGTGGGGCTCGCTCCTAAGTTCATTTCTAGAGACCATCTATTCCGTTATAAACTACGCTAACTTGACAGTTTTCTGTTAATAGTATTTCATATATTCAATGTAAATTTTTGCTTTTTTTAATGCCCAATAACAAGAATAAAACTTTTTTTTTTTAATAAAACCTAGCGAGATAGATTTTTTCTTTCACCCAAAAACCAGGGCTTGAACTCATGACCCCCGCGAAATGGTCGCAAGGGCTATCACAGCTTCACACAGCACAGAAACAGAACAGAAATTCTTATTATTAAATATTTTGATACAAAAAACAAATTCAATTTTAGTCTTTTTTACAAAAAGTATTTGGATATGGTATAGTCTTCGGTATGGAATTTAATCAGTAGTGAAATAAATATAATATAAATATCTTTAAGTTCTATCTGTAGCCGTGTGGTATCCAGTCTGAGTAGAATAGACCACCCTCTTTCTTACCAAGGTGTCGTATAAGGCGACTAAAGTAAGTTGATATCAGGAAGGCGGCCGGTCGTAAAATACCTAGCCAAATCAAGTGACAGCATGTTTATAACATATCGTGCCAACCCTATTTGGAGAGGGATAAGGGCAGAAGAAAGAAGAAGTTCACTCTACTAAGCCTATAAAATAATGTAGATATTATTATATCTTAACTAAATAAGGGTATGTGTAACTCTGTATAACACACAAAAAAGTAAAAAAGCAGATCTTAAAGTTTAAATTCAGCGCGTTATATCGGTATCCCTACTTAACATTATCGATACAACAATTTTTCAATTCATATGTAAATTTCTTTCATCGTATATCATATTATAATAATAAATAAGACACATCACTATTGTGGCGCCTCGCGGGCCAACGCGCCGCGGGGCTTCATTGTTCGAGCAGTTAAAAGTGCCTCATATTCGGTTACCCGCCTATATTACACGCCTATACACGCTATCGATATCCCGCTCCGCTCCACTTACATACATCCCTATATCACATTATCAAACAACCAAATACGACATTAATCACTCACGTAATAAGGTTGGAATTTATTCGATACACACACAAAGCGTTACGTCCATTAGATCGCGGGCGTAACGACATAATTTTTATTTTACTACTTCTTGAACAAACACAGGCCTTAAATAAATAATCGAACAAAGGTCTAACGTCACACCTTATTTGAATACACTTTTGTCATACGTTTCTCTGTTTTATTGTCAACAAAAAAGCATGGGAAAAAAATTATTTATAAAGCAATAACAAGAAAATTTGGGCCTGTAGCGATCTGTCTTTCTCATTGCCAACCTTAACTTTAAGTGGCGCGAGTTTCCAAAAACAGACAAAAGAATAATGCTACTAGTAATTAGCATAAACTTTAGTAAAAAAGTGTCCCATAACTTTCCCATGGCTGGGCAAAGGCCTTCTCTTTGTTTTTTTGGAGGGGTTGAAACTTATACCTACCACGCTGAACATACAAGTTAAACGCATTCCACGAATTCTCTGTTTTCTAACGATGCTTTTCTTCTCAAAATATGAGATAAATTTTAAATATCGATTAGACACGTGAGTCGTATAGTATCCGGCTGCGTAGACTTGACCACTCCCATTTCTTACTTAGGTGTCGTAAAAGGCGATTAAGGGAAGTCGAAGCGCCGTGGGGTATCCGGCTGAGTAGAATATACCACCCTCTTTTCTTACCGACGTGTCGTAAAAGGCGATTAAAGTGTCGACCCGACGTGTGGTATCCGGCTGAGTAGAATAGACACTAGAGGGCATTGTGTGACTGAGTTCACTGAGTGACATGTGCTATATAATTTACACCCGTGCGAAGCGTGCGTTATTATTATAATTCATAGTATTTAAGTAAAAAAATTTGTAACTCTGTAGGATTACTGTATAAATGAATAAATATCTCTATGTAAAAGGTTTTATAGCGACATTCTCGTAAAATAATCAGAATCAGACGCTTTAGAACGTCTAGATTGTAAATATAAAACATACCTCAGGGTCGATCTTCTTGTACTCGGGATCCTCTTCATCCACTTCGAAGTACAGCTCCGTGGAGGTGAGAGACAGGGTGCCCGGCGCTATGAGCCCTGGTGCCACGAGCTTAGCTCGAGTGCTGATGTTCACTGGACCTACAGAAATACATATTTTTAATGTCTATGACCAATCATAAATACAAAAGTTATAATAAAATTATTTTGCTATAATCCGCGATGAAGTAAAATAGAAAATAAATATAATGTTAAATGTAGAGTGGACAATCCGTTTTCTTACCTGATATTTTCTATTTTACATCATCGCGGTTTATAGCAAAATAATTCAATTATTACTTTTATCTACTCTGATACTATAATACAAAGATTATAAAACTGAAAACAAAATTCGTATGACAAACATTACGTACAGGCCAAAAATAAGAAATTAAAACAGTTTTATTACGATACAGGTCTTGTATGGACACCTGTATCATAATATAACTTTTTAATCATAACGATACACCTTACAAAAAGGTTTCAATGAACGAGTCGGTGGCGACGCAACACGCATGCGCTATCGACGTGTGCGCCTTGGCGGTAACATTTGACATTAAAAAAATCTTTTCAATATTTGAACAAAGTTTGGTTTTTATTAATATTGTTTTACGTATTATAGTATGAGAGTAGATAATGTACTGTATGACACTGTACATAACTTGGTCTTATAACACTTGTATGATTATGAACGTCAAGGAGTATAGGTGGAGACATACCAGTGAGGTCCTGTTCGGCGTCTCTTTCGTCCAGCAGTAGTTCGGCGTCGTCCAGCAGCTCCGCGGCCGGGGGCGCCGGCAGCTGCGCACCGCCGGCCGCTTGCGCTATACGGGCGTGTAATTCTTCTGTCGCCTGGAAGAAAACGAAACATCACAAATCCTAATCTAATTATCTATAGTTATTATAAAAGTCCCCAAAAGTCTGTCTGTCTGTATGTGATCGATTTTCTCAAAATCTACTAAACAGATTTTTGTACGGTTTCTACTAAACGCTAGTGCAATTTTTTTGGAAGGTTTAGGTTAATAGTACATAGCCGTTTTACGTAAATTGCGTTAAAGAAGTTGTGAGCTATAGTTGTGTGAGCCGCGTACACCAGCAGTTGTAACGATCTCCCCTCACACTCAAATCTCCACTTCTCAAATTTCAATACATTTAAATAAATTAAATATTTAGAATGGGGTAGAGCGCTAGCGCTCTACCTCCAAACTACATAAAACCAGCGCTAGTGCGCTAGCACTTTAAAATATAATTGGCTCGTGATTCGTCTAGTTAGTTAGGACCCATGTTACGTTGTGTATGTAATAACTCAAATCCTTTTAGAGCGTCAGAGACCACAGATTCATCAGATTGGAGGCGTAAAGCAACCTTAACCCAATATAATTCATTTGTTGTAAAATAAGTGCACGATACATGAACAGGTTATTTATTCAATACATATGTTAATTACATGAACAGATTCCTATAAGTCCTATAGATACATATTCATTGCACGAACAGGTTCCAATTATAGCTAATACACCAACGGGTTACTATAAAATTTAGTAAAAAAATGCGAGACATTCAGAAGGTTGAATGTCTCTTATGTTATTACTTCATAGATATAGCCATCAGAAAGGTTTTTGTTTATATATATTATATTTACTGTAACATTTGTTTGCCATCAATATGGGACGTAAAACTTTGTCAATATAAACGGAATAAGACTTTTCAAAGCCAACAGAAGAATCGCTCGATCATCAGATCGTACTTTAAACCATCCCGAATGGGAAGTTCTAAGATATTAATATTTAAATTGGAAATGTTATAGCCAACAGAAAGATCACTCACTCGATCTTAATTCCTAGCCCTTAAACAACTCCGTAGAGAAGTTTAGCGATGTGGTATTTCTCTCCCGTCAATTACATTCTTCCGACTTGGAAAAACATAAAGGGAGAGGGATAGTCAGTAGCTCCGCACCCGCTACCAACGGTGAGCTCCGTCCATAGGATATGAGCCCCCCCCCCGTAGGGTTAGGGTATGCAATTTATAGTGTGCCTGCGCCCTCGAGCCAGGTTATTTATATTTTGTTTTATAAACACCCGTCAATGCTCTTAAAGAGATTTAGGGTAATTAAATAAGGACCGTAGTCCCAGGTGAGGACCGAAGTCCAAGATAAGGCACAAGTGCCCGGTCGCAGTGCTAGGACCTAAGTCCAAATATCATTTCAGCCGTAGCTGTGGTGAGTTGGCGTTAGCCATAATTGTGTCGATGAGGCACAAAGCCTGGTTTTGTTGATATAAATATCCAATTCTTATAATAAGACAGCGCATCTTGCCAATAGCAAGCATTTCAAACGGTGCGTGCCGCATATGTCGTTGTAACCACATATAGTGGAATATATACTAGCATAAAGCTAATACTGTACATGACTCCTCGGATATCACATAACAGTAAAGTTGTAGTCGTTGCTACCACACGAAGTGGCAGATATCGAAGATTTGCACATGACTCCGCAGAGATCACGTAATAGCAGATTTTGTGTTGCTTCTTACCACGCGTAGTGGCAAATGTTTACTCCGAAGAGTTAAGAACGCAAAGCGCTCGCATTATGTGTTGATAATTCAATAATATATGTTTGTAGTGCTAGCACTATTGTGCTAAAAATGTAGGTGTATAACGTGATGTGTCCATCACTAACGCACGCCTTCAATGCATCGTTTTGGCTGATTCCACGATCGGCATATAATAATTAGTTATTTATATATTTGTTACGCGTAGCAAGCTACGTAAGATAGAGTTTTGGGCAGGCAACACTTTCTAAAGCCAGTCCGCAATCTTGTTAATAAAGACCCGACCAGCGGCCCTACGACATGCTATAATGTCGTCGACGTTCGTGTATTACTATGGGGAAGCCCTGAGAAGGACTATAACGGCTAGTGCAGGTTTACCCCGCAAGACTCCGTGCGATGAACAGTATTACTTTTAGAGTCCTAGGCGTCCAAAGATCAAACAAGGCTACACAGTAAAGATCGAAGATCAATACCGGCCTAAAATCCAATCCGTATCACCCAAAACTCACCAAGTAGCTCTGGCTGCTCTGTACCAAGATGGAAACCCATCCTGATATTCACAGCCTGGAGCAGATCGAGGCGAGGCTACACTACAACAACCGAAATCATTGCAGGCCTGAAACCATCAATCCGACACCAGTACACACCAGAGACTGTTCAGTATAGCGCCCAGCACCACTCAGCGAAGTCACCCTCACCAAGTTATACTCAGGCACTATATCGTTCGAGAATAATAATAATTTGTCACATCTAATGAAATTACATTTTATTTGTTTAGTGAGCTACAAGACCGAAGTCTCTCTCCACACCGTTATGCCAAGCCGAAGCTTTAACCATTTCACACTATAAAGTGTTCGAGAATAATATATAATTTGTCACATGTAATAAAATAACATTTTATTAGTGAGCTTGTAGACCGAAGTCTCTCACCACACAGTTAAGATAAGCTGAAGCTTTGAAAAATAGTTTAGGGATCATAGCGCTACCATGTATCGCCCCAAGTACATGTAAACGTAAGCCTTCGGCTTGCGGTACTAGACCGTGAGCGCTCCCGGCAACGTCCGCCAGTCACCCGATACCTCTGTCAGCCTGCCGGCGTGACGTTCGGCACTAAGTGTGGAAAATTGAAAATGTACGGGAAAATTTTGATAAAAATATTTTAATGAAAAATGTACATATATGTAACGAGTATCAAATACTCATTACGAAAAACCATATTAAATGACAAACAAATATTTTATTTATATACCTTCCTTAACATACTACCAATTCAGTACATGACTCTACCAATATATGCATGTAAGGTCGAGATCGTCACACAGTGATGCACTAAAGTGTCTGCGACAGCATGTCTTTATCTCTTATCTCAACTACTTTTGTGTCTTTTATGACACCACGAAAGTAAACCACGAATCCTACTAATATTATAAATGTGAAAGTTTGTGAGTATGGATTTATGTTTGTAACTCTTTCATGGCGAATCCGCTGAACCCTATACACCGGGATAACATAGAAATCTTGTTAATTCTACAGGAATAGGATGTCATTGAAAAGCGCCATCTATTATCAACCTACCAAGTAAAAGTTAGTGGGTAAAGTTATAGTTGGGTATATATTTTGGTGGGTATAATAAGGTAGAATAATTCATTTGTTAATATTTATTTTATTTCGGACATTGTGTCCATAGTGTTAGTTACAAAAATACTTAGCCTAGGTTTGTACTTAAAATACAAATTTACAAAACTTATTTAATTGTAAATTATTAATATATTAATAAATTATTTAATTGTAAAATATTAAATATCCTCCAGAGAGGACTATCCCATTTACAAGCAAATGCGCTGAGGAGGGAGTTAGTGTTATTCACGAGTCTGCACACCGGTGTCTCACACCGAAAATATAGGCGACCGAAAAGCGTCCTGCATGACCCTGACGATCACATAACGATCGCAAACATAGAAACGCGTAATACACACACAGCGTCTTCGCTGGCGAAGACGAGATCCTAGATTTCTGATGTCAGTTGGTTGAGGCTTCTTGCCACCCTTCCGACGTCGTAATGACTAATCAAAGTCATAACATCAGCCCTCCACTACATGTCGCCCTAAGCCGTGGTCCGGCCTCACAGGAGGCACCCTTAGGACGATGTTTCCCATAGGTAGTAGAGCTTCTGCGCTCTACTCTCCACATTTCTCAATCTCGACGCTGCTGCGCTCGCCCGTCCCGCCCGGTGTAAAAGCAGTTAGGGCTAACGGCATATAGTCTATTCTAAAAAAAATAATCTGTGCACATTACCGATTACAGTTGACATTTTACCTGCAGTATGGCGTCGGTGGGCGGCGGCGGCGGGGCGTGGTGGGCACGAGCCGCGTGTCTGCGGCCGCGGGCGTCGGGCACCAGCCGCCTCCTGCGCCGAGCGTCGTCCTCCCACGAGTCCAGCTTCCAGAAACCACCGTCTATGGACTCGCCTTCGCTCACACTAAAACAATAGCAAAATAAAATGCAGCCCGGTGGTGTTGCATCCCTAAAATGCATCCCTAGATATTGACTATTAATTTTGAACCGTGAAAAATGTGATAAATATTGAAAATTACGAAATATATTCAAGCTGTCTGGGGAATTATAGGTATAGGGTTTTAACGTAAACTGTAGGGACAATGGTTTAATGCTACGTAAGATAATAGATAATAGAGATATTACATAATAGTTGCAAATGGCGATATTTCTCTTTTATTTTGCCACAAAAAGTAGAAGAGAAGACTATTTATAGGGATACTATAACCTCATCACCTTGACTGCGTTTATCATTTAAAGCATTTTATACTTTAGAATAACACCATCGATTACACCACACCATTTAAATAACTATCGTATAAAATATCGCAAAACTAAAACTGACGCGCGCCGATTCCGTTTTTCAATATTTTTTGTCCAATGTTCAACTTTAAACCTTTCTTAAAAAATAAACATATTGAAAAATGATTTTTTTTACTTGAGAGACATAAATGGCATGTTTTGGAAAATTATACCTAATAATTACTTATCATAACTATTTTTACATAAAAAAAGATATTTGAAAAACTCAGTCTAAATATAAATCCAAAACGGATGACATAAATTTACATAATTTAAATTTGTTTAACATAATAATATCTGCTAATATACACGTATATTTACCCGGCGCGCGCTTCGGCCGCGTGTTGTAACTTGTCCAGCAGGCGCGCGGCCGACGCGTGGTCGCGGCGCCGAGCGGCCGCTATCAGACGCTCGCAAGTACGCTCCTCCTCGCCGCGCTCTTGGCCCGTCGTAGCGCAGAGACACTAAAATTATAAACATGATAGTTCCCGTCGCAATAACGTCTCATAAAGAGATAAAGAGCTCATGAATAAGGGCCCCGGATGAGCTTAAAAATAGTCGGGCTCACCCTATATGATAAGTCGTGAGTATAGATGGTTTCTACACATTAAAAAAAGGTAAAGTAGAGGTTTGCTACTTTACCCCCTTTACCCACTTCTGCGTATAGACATCTCGAGAAACGGGGAGAGGAAGTCTCCGTTTCTGGAGAGAGGAAGTCTAAGGATTGGAGCTGAGACCTTACCACGCTGTTCCAATGCGGATTGGCAGGTTACACATATCCCTTGAATTCTCTAGAAATATGCAGGTTTCCTCACGATGTTTTCCTTCACCGAAAAGCGTGTGATAAATTGCCATTACCAATGGTTTTTAATAGAAAAACTCATTGGTGTCTACCCGGGGTTGAACCTGCAACTCCCACGGAAAGAGTCGCACGGTTGCACCGCTGGGCTATCACAGCACAAACGTCACGATAGTTTAAATTAAAAACAATTATGATTCTATTTATAAACCTATTACTTAAACCATGCTGGGATTGGAGAGATTAGGTTTCACATTGTTATAATGTTCTCTTAAGATATAAGGTTTCGTCGCGATGTTTTCCTTAATCGAAATCTCGTGAATATCAATTAGGTAAATCGATTTTAATCCCTCGAACTAAAATTGACGTGTAGCCCTAATCGATTCTTACAGCTAAAATAAAATACAACTCCATAATTTACAGCGAAAGCAACAACTGCAGGCAACAAAACTCTTCGGCTTTTCTACCGATGTTATAGCTTGGAACGTTTTATACCTGATCTGATAAAACGTTGTTAGCACCACTGAGCTGTTGAATTGAAGCTTCGTACGTTAAAATTACCTCAAAGTCAGCGTGTTTGAGCACGTCGTCCGCCCTCATCCTGTTGAGGATGAACTCAGCCTCGTTAGCCACCCGCACTATGTGGTCACGCATGGCGTGCGACAGCAGCCGGCCCTCGTTGATCAGCTCGATGAAGGCCAGCCCCGCGTGCTTCTGCAGCGAGTTCTGCCACTCCTGGGAGCACAGCAGCATCACCAGCTCCACAACGGACGTACTGGACTTGAATGTTTGTAGCCCTGGAAACAGATATTTTAATGACTTACGTCAGATCTAATTGTTAAGTTAGATTTAAACGCCTCAAATATAATTGTTAAGTTAAATTTAAGAGCTCATAAAAAAGCCGTGTGGTATTTGGCTGAGTAAAATAGACCCCCTCATTTCTCACCGCGGTTCTGTTAAAGGCGACTAAGGTAAGTTGGCCCACCGTATAGTATTCGGTTGGCCAACTAGAATAGACTACCCTCTTTCTTACCGAGGTGTCGTAAAATACAACTAAGGTGAGTCGACGCCAGGCCGGCTGCCAGTCGTTAAATTCCTAGCCAAATCACATTAGAACATGCTAATAACATGTTATACTGACCCCACTAATAGTGGGGATAAGGGCAGGAAGATGATGACGCACATAACACGCTTAGTATTAAAGTGTCTTAATTAAAGAAAATTGTTTGCCAAATAGTAATAAAGCGTAGCGTAGCGCCTTCAAAACTCGTGAGTTTAAAATACGACTAAGGTAAGTAGTTGACGTTAAGCAGGCGGCCAGTCGTGAAATATGTAGGCGAATCATATCGATAAAGGCAGGAGAAAGCTCATAAATAGTTCCCAAGGTGAGTTTAAAACTAGTCTGGCTGACCTGATAGAGTGAGGACTTGACCACTTACAATAGCTTAAATTCAATATCAAATAAAAATTTCAAAAACTTAAATCGAATAAAAAAACTTACCCTCCATTAGCAGTTCTTGTCCATGACTCCCGACAAGAGTTTTGGAGAGGAAAGGCGCGAAGTCCAGCATGATTTCTCTCAGTAAAGGACACACAGGGCCCAGGGCTGTCTCCAGCTTGTGTGTCAGCGACGCTTCCCGAGACACGCCGTCAGCTGACATCGTTGCGTTCATTGTTAGACCAGCGAGAGTTTCGTTATCCTAGATTGATAGAAAAACGATTTAAGTACATTTAGATATAAAACTCAGCTAAACTTCCTAGGAAAAATATGAATTTCTGCCATAATTTTCTGCGAAGCCCATTTGAGGTCCAAATCATGACCTATATATCTAAGCAGGGTTTGGGAACAATGAGCTGTATATTACATATAATTTCTTGCTAATATATGTATATGCTGTTAATTCGTAGTACTACTTTAAGTTTATCGTTTAAAGTTTTATGATGTCAGTCGGTCGTGGTATATAGGCGCACTTTCGGTAGCATGTTTATTAGGTACCAACGCTAGTGGAGCTTCTGCACTTCAACAAGCCATTCGACCTAACATCACAAATTTTTACCACGCGCAGGCGTATAAATAATTATAATACAAAGCAAAATCTAAGGAAAACGGAGTGTGGGCCATCGAAGGATATCTTGGCTAAAAAATCTACGCCATTGGTTTGGCAAAAGTACTCGTTCCCTATTCAGAGCAGCGGTATCGAAAGTTAAAATTGCCTTAATGATCGCCGAACTTCGCGAGTAGATGGCACGATAAGAAGAAGTATAAATAATATTGAACAGGCACTAAAAAACCTTCCAATTTTGTATTTAATCCCACGCTCCTAGATAAAATCGATAATAGAAAGAAAATACAACGGAAAATTATAAATGTTTAACAATGAAATAAGTAATGGTCACATTATTCAAAGCATATTCTATTATACTGTTTACAGTCTATTTATGTTTAAAATTAATATATGTACTACTACAAATTTAGGTTTCAAATTAACTAACCGGATGTAAATGTCGTTGCGCAGTTTGCAAGCTTCTGTTCTGGTGTCGCTGGGCGAGGTGATGGTGCTCGGAATTACGCATATGAATTTGTTTATCTATATCTGAAAAAGATGAGGGGATCAGATTCTTCAGTACAATTTTACAAGGATACAAGTTTGTGAATACTTTTCTGAAGCTTAAATGGCTGATTTGTACAAAATTTTACTTACCGCTAGATCCAAGCCTAGATTTATACTGCTAAAATCGAAATAAAAAAACCTCAACTTTCGTCTATATCATTATTTCTATAGGTATAATAACTTTTTTTTTAAACAACCTTTGCGATGCGACGCAATTAGCTTTATCAAATAATGATTGTTTTCTAAATATAGTATATTTAATGACGTGATATTATAAGCTGCATTGATAGAAGTTTTAATCACCATTAAAGAATTAAATCAAGAAACGCATATCATGTGTACACTACCAAAAATTCTAAGCAAATATGAAAATTATTGGTAAAAAAAATGTACAAAGGTCAGTTATCCCTATGACAGAGATCTCTGCCAGCGAACCTACGAAGTGAGACAATTTATAATATATATATTATATATTCAATATATAATATAATTCGCAAATATCAAACATTATGAATTAGAATTACCTACTAATAATTTCCTAATTAACAATAAAAATTTAATATTAGTGATTGGTTGGTAAAAGGTACAGATAGACATTCGCATTTATAATATTGGTATGTTTTACCTTCATGTATATTTCCGTCGTGATCTCTCGTCCTGCCAGTGATGGTGGCGGGGCCCCTTTCGCCGTCCTCGTTCAGGTTAACATCAGTCCACGATTCGTCGTTACTCACCTAAAAAATTAACAATTAAGAACAATAGTGACCGTTCTGTTCAGTCCACGACAGATTATCGTCATGGCAGTGACGGTATTGTATGAAAAAGATTGGTACTTAGATTACATTTTGTCAAAATTGCAAATTGTAAACACATAGTACGAAGAACCGATAGGGGTTGGGGTCTTAAGGTGCTGGAATCGCGACTCCGCACCGGAAAGCACAGAATACCCCTTAAGAGACCCCCTTAGAGGTGAACTGACGACTTCATAAAGATCACGAGGAACCACCTGATCCAAGATCGTGTGGTGTGGAGATCCCTTCAAGAAAACTATGTCCAGCAGTGGACGTTAATAAGGAGGCGGAAGGAGGAATATGTATATAACTGTACGACTTCGTGAAAATCAACTTACACGTCTATGCCTTTTTTCTTTGGCTAAATGTTCAAAACCCGTTAAAATAGCCGGTCAAAATTTCCTGTTATGCTACACCCGTAAAGTCCTTTGTTCGATAATTTTCCGCTCTGGACAGCACAGTAAAGAATTTTTATAACATAACATAGACAACAAAACAGGAACTCGGATTAGAAAGGTATTTAAATGACATTGAAGCAATCGATATGCTAAAACACACTATGTCCAACGCAAAATGTCAAATTATTGGAAACCCAAAAATTCTGATAATACGACAACAAGAACTCTATTGCCCAGAGCATTCATTGCCTTTCTTTAGAAATTAAGATCTATTGGTTTTTTGTTCTCCTGTAAAATTTCCTAAAAATTGGGCTTAAAGAGGGTTCATATAACAGGTCTCATGTTTCCTGTTTCCGAAAATAAAACGGGAATATTATTTCCGGAGGACAGATGCGAAACATCAAAATGCTTAGGTAGGTGTGGTTATTGATTTGTTACTTACTGGATGTTTATTATCGTCCAAAGCTATCTCACTCGATGTTTCTGGATCATTGTTTGTGGTCTCTGTTGAGTTCAGGTGGAAAGAACCAGCGTCCTCGATGGAGTCCACGCTCTGGTAATTTTTGCTTAATTTAGAATATTTCTCTAGTATTTTATTCTCCTAATAGGGCAAATGTAAATTACAAACTATGCATCAAAAAAATTTTACTAAACCAAGATATAACAGGAATTCTATCCTGCATGTTTGACCCATATATTATCTTCAATTAGACTAAACCTCACTTCAGCGGTTTAGCCTAGAAAGTGTCACAGACAGACTTTCCCATTTATAACATTATTATTAATGTATAAAATAAAAGCACAGCAGTAGAATTTAATAAAACAAATTTCGCGGCTGTTCGAAGGGAAAAATTTTGGAAATTAAACTTTTTATTTTAAAAAGTTCAAACGCTTTTATATGCACCCTTATAACTGAATTTCTCATAATACTCGTAAGTATCATAATACTCGAAATTAATTATAGGTATGAACATTGAAATTGATCATACATAATTTAAATAAAAATCATAAATTAAACGGTCATTTTATGTAATTTTATATACACATTTGATAGTTTATATTAAAGTATGAAATAATTCAGATAAAGCGCGGCTATCTCACATGCGTCTTCTCTCTACTTTTTAAACTTGATATCTACTTATAAATACCATTACACATAAAGGGAGAAAAAAGCTGGTTAAACTTGTCCAGAACAGAGAATTTACCGAAGTCAAATTTATTATTTTAAGTTATTGAAATTTAGATGTTCGTTTTTTCTGTGAAAGTGAAAGTATTATTATTTCACTTTCCACTGGAATATAAATGTGAAATAATTATTTTTGTTTATTTTTTCTCATCAGGATGTCTAAGATCGAAGTAAAATCCTATTCAAACTCTTGCCGAGTTTATAATACAATAAAAATAATATTAGAACTTGCACTTAATATGCACATCTTTGCTTCCATAAGTTAAACAATCTTTTCTGGACTACCTCAGAAAGTGATAACATGCAAAATAGTAAAAGGTGGAAAAGCAAGCAAGCATTCACATGCATAAAATTACAGATAGGTGATTCTGGCCATCCAATAGGATAGGACAATAAAAAAAGTTTGCGTAAACAAAAAATTTAAAACTACGACTATATTTCGTTCTTTCACAAAACAAAAACGGTAAAGTGTATAGGCCCGCTTTTTTCCAGCATAATCTTTGTGTAATAAAAAGTGCTTTTAGACTCTCAGTGTAACTTAGCGTTTTTTTACACTACTGTAGTGATAACGTGACTGTGGAAATAGCTGTTTTGGTGTTACCCTAAGTAAAATTCTGGCAGTGTATCCTTACATGTAACACAAATTGTGTTATGTGTGGTTAGGAAACCCGTAAATACTGCTTCCGAATTAATGTTTAGACAATACTTTTCATTATTTATCTTTGCCTATTTGTAATAAATAAAAAACTGTATACCAAAAGTGATCTTATGTCATTGCTTTTTATGTATCGTATTACCAGGCTTCCATAAACCATACGAAGGTGTTCACACTAAAGTTCGTGTTTAGTTCAACTTGTACAAACCAGGTTCACAACCGACACCGTTATCCCCGACAATGTTTTGGACCTTGCGCTGGGAATCTTACAACAGGACAATAAAATTTATTTATAAATTGGTAAATAATTTCATGAACGACGTTTAACTATAAAGGATAGATAGTCAGATTGATCAGTGTTTTTTGTAAATATTTTTCGTCAGTAAACATTCTAAACGTTTAGGCTAGTAATTCTAAAAAAAAATCTGACACTCAGTTACAATCAATTCTATGGTCGTTACTAACAAAGTACACAGCAATCACTATTAAAGAATGACAGTAACAGATCCTGTTGCAGAGAATCTAGATAAAACCAAACACCAAAGTTCCGAAAGGCCAGCAATTCGTGAGGAAATCGTTTAAACTAATAGAAGGACAGAACAATCCTAAGTCCAACCCATAACTGACCTTCTGTTTAGGTTGAGTCTTCAGTCGAAGACTCGATTTGAACAGTGGTTCCTCTTTCTCAGAGCACGGCGTTACAGTCAGTTCCACCACCTTGGCCTTTTCGCCGGAATTCGGTTTCACTTCGTCGGTCGTCGTCTCAATCTTAGCCACGCCCTCTTCCGTCCCATCCTTTATCAATTAAACGCGACGGCAAAATAAGAACGAATGTAAGCGTCCAATATAATGATGACACCACACTTACGAAGTAACTAAGCCAATGACGGCAATGTATGTAGCAAATGATAGTTGCCAAAAATAATTTATGATGTTAGTTGATGTAGTTTTAAGGGAGGGGGAACATGCAATACATCGAAGTACGACCTAATTCTATCACTATTATTAGGTAGATATCGTGAATTCTAGACTACATATTAGATTTGATGTTTAAAACGCACAAATTGAAATCGCATGCTGAGTATATCGTCAAAAACAATACATTACCCACGGGAATCTCTATACTACAAACATAAGGCTGATATTCAACATTTTGAATTTGTCGTAAGTAGAAAATATAAACATAATCCTTTTGGATGAATAACGATACTCACGAGAATGGGTTATAAAATAACGAAATTGATGTTGTTTGCAGAATTCTGGTCCAGTGTTTGTAGCTACTACATAAATCACAGATATCAACCTTACGTTTCATAAAAATAAGAAAATTCATCAATAACAACTACTAATAGAAAATTGGATTTCTTTGATAATCCAAAAATTTGAAAATCCAAAGAATATCTATAAAAATTAATCCAAGAAATGGGTAGATCTATTTTAACTTTTACATGCCATAATCACTTTCACAGAAACATATTAAAATCTAATCTGCAAACGAAGAACTGTCCACGGCTTACCTTCATAGACGGTGAATCTAGTTCATTAATTGTAGAGTTATTTTCGTCCACAACAATCATGGCATACTCGACATCATCCCCATTGTGTTCTGTGGAAATAAAATAAACGAAATTAAAACATAATAACATACGACTGAAGTCCTTGCACAACATCGACAAAGCTTAAACAAAGCAGTTGATATCCTACAAGGTTTACTTCGAATTCTATAAATAGGACTAAAGACTAGAAATATTTGAGTTATTTGGTTAGAATCTAGACTACCTGATTACAATTAGTTATTACTGTTACGTGTGTATAAGCACTTCGAAATAAAATCCTACAAAAAGAAGTGCAGAAAAGAAGGTTATTTCTTGTGTTTAAATTGAAATTAGTTGTGAATAAATATTTATAAATAAAGATGTCTACATCAATGACCACATAACTCTTAAATTGTGCATTTTATTTCAAAAAGCAAAAGTATACTACAATTTGGAATAAAATCAACTAATTCGTCATTAACTCACACATGCTATCAATAAACTCGATGACGTTACCACTAAAATATATGATGATGCAAATAATAATAACAAAATAAATATGTCAGCAATGCGAAAGCGGTGCTAGAGACATTGTTTTGTCAAGATAGTACAGTTAAAAAATAAATTAACTCCTTTATTAATATGACTAATACTTTTTAATGAACCTAATCCTAGTATTAGTGTATGTGATCGCGTTGGTTAAATTCACTGGTTATTTTTAATATTAATAAAGAAAATAAATCGTTTTTCTTACATTAGACATTTTTAAAAATGCGACTAAAGACAAAACAATGCGAGCAAACATCGACCACAATAACATATAAGAATGACCGCGACATAACCCTTTTTAAAAATTATGGTATATCTACAGATAATTTCCGAAAGCTAAGCATATTCCGATTTAAAAGCCTCAGTCGTCGTCTCTCTCTTAATTATCTTAAATTTGTTCACAATATTTCGTCACAAATTCGTCGTTTCACAAAGGATACCGAATTCAATGACATTCAAGTTTTTTGGACTATATTATAATTTTGTAACAGTTGATACAGTTTCTGATACGAATGTTTCCGGGGCCTTGTTTACCTGCGTGCGCGCGGTGGAAATTAGCGATGCGTGCGTGCGCGTGCGTATTATTGTTAACGTGTTGGCCGCAATCGAGCTTGCAGTGCGAGTGGCGGTGAGCCGGATGCCCACCCGGCAGGAACTGGGGGTAAACGTGGTGCGACCACTGCGGGAACAGCGGCCGCGACCCTGTACCCCTCAACGTTCCAGCGAGGATATCAGGAGCAAGGAAGAGAGGAAGGAGTGTTGGCGCAAAAACGCAAACGCAAGCGTTATAGGAACAAGGGCAGTTTAAGATAACAAAACGAAACACAATGGAAAGCAGATAAAGTAACGGTACAGAGTGTAAATGAAAAGTGAAATTGTATTGAAGGAACAAGAAGAAAGTAAAAGTAATCACCGATAAATAAAATTGTTAAACGTAAACACAAAAGGAAGAAAAATATCAACGATAAAACAGATGACGGATATCAAGGATATTGTATTAGTCAGTTTTAAATGTAAGAGCGAATATAAAACACATTTGTGAATGCGGCACGTGATGTGTTGCACGTATGTCGAGTATCGCAGTGTAGGCAGTGAAAGTAACGTAGATTTTACCAGTGTCCCAAATCGTGACGCGTTTTTCAAGCGGCGTGAAAAAAGGGGAAAAACACCACTTCAGATATACAAATCAATTAGTAACCTCTGTGTTTCTTTTAAACGAACGGTCAAAAGAAGATAAAACTTTCTTGAATCACCTCAAAATATTGTCGAGCAAAACGTATACTTAATAAGGTACTTTCTACTTTTGACCGTACATGTGACCAATACTATGTATAATCTTTTTTGTAGAACAGTTTATTCTTAATAAAACTTTAGCTTACAAAAGTGATGATATTGTCTTAAATTATTGGTGCGACTAAGCGTATATTGAAAAAGCAGAATTATGAATCTATAAAATTCAAATCTGGTGAAATAATATGGGTTTCATAAAATAATATTTTTTTCTAAACGTGAATCGTCGAATTGTCCTGATTAACTAACATGGTATGAAAAAATATTTACAAACATACATGATATGAATTAATCTACAAAAATAAAATGCAATCGCATATCCAATATTTTGAATAATAATAATAATAATAATAATGTTATGAATTTTCCTTTGTGATCACATTTGAAAACAATTAAATATAAATAAAATTTCAGTCCGGCATTCATCTATTATAATTGTAACTTAAAAAAATTACAGTTGTTATAACATTAAAGCATATTAAACATTCCCAACAACAGTTTTACATAAATTAAAATTTATAGACAATTTTACACTGAACATCGTGTCATCTAAAATAATGATCAACTCAGTGCAATATTAAATCGAAATTAAATTAAATCGAAACGCAATCAATGAATTTGTAAATCTCAACTTAGATTGCAAAGATTTACCATCATGTACCGATTGTTTATTTGTTTTAAGCCAGTGTCCATGAAAATATAACGTGACTCGAACAAGTTCAAATTTTTAAATAGTAGAAAACGAACTGAAAATTCTAGAATGAAGCTATTACGTACAATTCATTTTACTTCCTAGATAAAGTTAATTTAAATCATGCTGAGCGTACCGTGGTGTTCGTGTGAATGGTGGACTCGCCGCGCGCAATCTGGCTGCGTGTGTGTAGGTGGCTCCAGAATATCCCGGTACTTGGATACCATTAACACAGAAATGAAGTAAACGATTGCGAGTGACAAGAACTGCGCCTGTTTTGTTTCCTCCTGCAAGGGCAAAACAGGTATTAGAACTTGTATCCTGAGCATCATTTTATTAATAAACACGCTACAACTCTGACGGATATGTTAAAAGTTTTTCGGCGTTGCAGATTACGTAATACTTAAATCTATAACAATAATTTGATATCCCTATTTATTTTAATATGGCCGATAATTTTCATAGCCATGTGGTATCCGGCTGAGTAGAATAGACCATCATCATAAAGGCTACTAAGGTAACGACCCACCGTATGTTGTCCGATTAAGTTGAGTTCTTACCGAGGTGTCGTAAAATACGCCTAAGGTAAGTTGACGTCAGGCAGGCGGCCGGTCGTAAAATACGCAGCTAAACCATGGGACAACATGTTTATAATATGCTGTGCCGACCTCAGTTAGAGTGGGATAAGGGCAGGCGGATGATGATCAGCCCACAATTTTCTGCGGTCATATTTTTGACCCAATCCCTTATTACTCAAAAAACGTGCTATTTAATAGAACATAGTCACTGTAACAGTTTTTTATTACATACGATTAATAGCAACGTACTCATAATTTGCAAGAGTTTAAGATTTAGAAATCTAGTTCCAAATTTATTATGTTAAAAGTTTTATTATACTCTTTATCACAATAATGAATAACTTCAGATATGTACATTTTTAAAGGTATATGATGGAACAATAGAAGTTGGTTAATGTGGCCACAATATTTTCTGCCAAATTATTTAATCAAGTATATTACTTTATTCCAAAGTTTGTTGACAGGACTTGAACTAATTATTGTCGAAATCCTTTATGCCTTCCGTTAGTAAAATTAATGTAATGTGTTTACCATACTTACGACATCTCTGTATATAACTGCACGAAGCCTATTAACATCCATATCTTGCAGAAGCCTCTCCGGATCTTTAACTGGACTCGATGCATCAGCTAAACTCGCTACCACACTCTGCAGATACATAAATATTATACATATATTAAAAAATTGTCACTTCTTACTTGCAATAAAGATTAATAATTAATTGTTTAAAGAATGTAATGACTGAACTTTATTTCCATAATATTTTCTAAGTCCACAGCATTATATATTCTCCGAAACTTATCCATTCCTACTATTTATAAATGCAATCAGTCTGTCATTATCATCATTCTCCTACCCTTATCCCACTCTAATTGGGGTCGGCACAATATGTCTTCTTCTTCAATTCTCCTCTATCATTCGTCAACTCTGGTGCCACTTCTTTAACATTCATATATTACATATTCATTCATTCATTTTTCACACAATCCATCCATCTTTTTTTCGGCCTCCCCCTAGTCATACATCCATCCACATTCCTATTGAAAACTCTTTTGGTCACATGATTTCCATCCCTCCTCATGACATGACCATACTAATTTAGTCTAGCACTTTTCATCTTTTCTGTAATGGGCGCAACTTTCAGACTTCCCCTTATATTCTCATTGCGTATTCTCTCAATGCAATCTGTCTGTCTCACTGCTAATTTGCTGGAGTAATATTGAAATAATTTGGTAATTTGGTTATATACCAACTAACATATAGGTTGAAACAATCCCGTTTTGTTCTTCAAGAACAGTCAAAAATACTTTCTTAATTCAGAGTATTTATACCATTTAAGTTATATGAACTATGTTTCGTGTACAGGTGTTTTGTTGCGAGTTGAAATTTTTCTCAAAAATATTTTCAAAAGTTTTTTAAAGGTATATCCATCATCTATCAATCAAAATTTGTATATATACTTTAAATTTAAATACCAGGGGTACATAAAAGTACAAGAGTTTACCTTAGGTGACGGTGAGTCGCTCCTATTGCTCCTTGCGGCAGCGCAACGCTGACGTTCTTTGCATTCGAGACAGTTACGCACTGCGCACGTACACACCTGTTGACAAATACCGCTACAACTACTTCTACGCACTCCACTACACACTATGACTACAGTCTATCTCCATCGATGTCAAAAATAACTAAGGCAAATATTTGAAAACTCACACAAGTCACACAAAAATAGACTTGGACACCGATGGAAATTTTAATATACTTAAGAAATGAAACTAATTCTAATGTATGTCAACGTCTTAGAATGAAGAGAGATAGTTCGAATTATTAACAATCTTATATTGGAAATTTATTCAATCTAAATAACTAATACACTGAAAACACGAGTAACTTACATAAAATCTAAGTATTGAAAAACATGTATAATAAAAATAAAACATTAATTAAGACAGTTTCGAATAGACTAGTTAAATAACCTAGAAGTCAAACGTCCTTCTAAGTACTATGAAGGTTAATGGATGACGATTGGTAATTCTATACAATGATACATAACAAGGGTTCATTTAAACCTAAAAAAATTACATATAACCAAACTACATATAAATTTTTCGATCTTACTCTAAAAAATTCACGACTAAATTCAACGACGAGAAAAAGTATTAAATTTCAACTCACCAAACGCAAACACTGTCTAAGTATTCCACCACTAGACATGTTTTTCTCAGCCTCTAATTCGGCAAAGTTTAGGGCACTTGCAAAGATCAGTACATCCGCCATAGATACTAGCCTTTGCAGAAACGTGACAGCGACTTCAACTGGCATCCCTTGTGTAGGCTCGATTACGTCCAACTCATTCTGATTTCAAAAACAAAATAAAAAATTGTTTCGCTATAAACTATAATAATCTTTTTCTGGATAGTAAATATATCTAGTAAAAATTAAATGGTTGTAGGCCACTAAACTAAAAACGACCTGAACCCTGACAATCTCAAAAAGTTCGCGGGGTGCCCTTGGTTCGAAGCGGAACAAAATCGTAATTTGTGGAGATCCCTTAAAAAACCTACGTCCAGCAGTCGACACACGACACAGTAAGAACCTATCAGTTGAGAAAGAAGAAGAGAAAAAGAGACTAAAAACAATGACTGAAGAACATGTTCAAATTAATAGAGTATTTAGTCTCTTCGAAAGTTTCGTCCACTGAATACATGAGGTGTGTATTATAAAATAATTAGCTATCAGTGCGCTTAGTGAGTTTTTTTTTTACCGATCGCGTTAACGTAACGACAATTTGTATGGCGCTGCAACAACGACATTTACAGTGGCCGCTGGCCTTTGGCGTGAAATTGGCATTACGTTAACGCGATCGAATAGGTTAAAGAAACTCGCACTAAGCAAACAGAGCGGCAACATCAATTTAAGTATAAGATGACCAAAACAAATATCAAGTTACTTACATTTGGCGATGTCGCAGAGGCAAGTAATGGTAACAAGCCACCGCATGCAATTATCAAGTTGTCAGCGAGTTGACTAATCAGATGTACGGTGTTGACGACGAATATTGCGTTTTCGCTGCTATTCACGAAATCTATGACGGATTTCGTTGAATGACTCCGCCATACCTGAAAATAATAAGACGATATTTAATAAATCAACTATAGCAAAGCAGGTCAAATACCAAGAAACATAATTAGTACTGTCTAGCTGATGTCTTTGCAACCAAAATATAAGTTTAATAAACTTACAAAACTAGTGAAAATATTATTTTGCTATAATCCGCGATATAAGAAAATATATGTAGTAATAATTTGTCTGATATATGCAGAGTCTATTTCCTAACGATGCTTCGGTTACGGGGCGAAACAATTGTTGAATGTGTAGGTGAATATGTGCAGTGTTTGTGTATTGTTGTGTTATCGGTGGTGGGTAGTGCATGAGTTTTTACATATAATAGTAGAATAGTACCACCCTCATTTCTTACCGAGGTGTCGTACAAGGCGACTAAGGTAAGTTGACCCACCGTGTGGTATCCAGTTTAGTGGAATAGACCACCCTCCTTCTTACCGAGGTTTCGTAAAATACGACTGAGGTGAGTTGACGTCAGGCAGGCGGCCGGTCGTAAAAACGCAGCCAAATCATGTTACAACATGTTTATAACATGTTGTGCCGACCCCACTTAGAGTGGGATAAGGGCAGGAGGATATATATAGTGCATGAGTTTTTACAAATTCTGCATGTACCAGGCATGAGAACGAATAGTACACTCTACATATATTTTCTTTTTTCGTGGATTATAGCAAAATAATATTTTCATTAGTTTTGTATTATGGACCTCCGCAAAGTGACGCCTAATTCTATCAATTATTTAATAAACTTAAACAAACTTAAACCATTCTCGAATAGATTTTTCATTATAGTCATCACAATGTTTTGCCGCTTACCTGGATATCAGTCTCAAGCGAAAACAGGACATCTGATAGTAAACGTTGGTGTATGTAGGACCAACGGAATTCTGGGATCCGGAAAGGAGGTCGGGTTGGTCCCGGCGAAAACATTGGCCGATTGCATTTTGAAGGACGTTTGGTTTCTGTAATGTAAATCGTTTTAATTGGATCGTTTGTACCAATCAAAATACCATTACACTGGCAACAGCGTGTCAGTATTATCAATTTGCTTGCCTAACACCGGTGTGATAATCTACCTTGACCGATATTCTAATAGCAGAGAAGTCGACTAATGGATGCAAAATTTAATTAACAACTTATTAAAACAGTTTGAGCCTTATATATTTTAGTTGTGTTCTAATTTTATCCAACTAATATTATAAATGCGAAAGTTTGGATGCATGTTTGTAACTCTTTCACGGCGAATCCGCTGAACCGATATCGATTATTCCTTATACACCGGAATATATAATAGGCTATAAAAATCCTGTTAATTCTACAGGATTAGGATAACATTCAAAAGCGCCATCTATTATCAATCTTTCACACTACAACAGTCCACGCGAACGAAGTCGCGGGTAAAAGCTAGTTCTAATATAAGGATGAAAATTTATGATTGTAAAAACATGGAAGAATATTCTCACCAAAATGATTGGAATCAACTTGCGTACTCGTCGATGCACTTCGTGGTCGCTTTGGCGACGTTGAAGTATTTGTGCCTTGAGAGGACACGCCTTCAGTTCTATTGCTATCCTGTTTCATTTCACTGTCACCCGGTAAACTAACCCGTCGTTTGTCTCTTTCATTTTCACAGACTCTTTCCTCTTCATGCTCTTGCTCTTGCTTGTTGACTAATGAAATGTTTTCACTTATTGTAGAGATTGGAGGAATTTCTGGTGTCATGTGTTCTTCTGATATGCTAGTTTCATTTCTTTCACTCTCATCTTTAGAATTCTCTTCGTTTATAGTTTCTACAGATGTAAAATCTGTATTAGATTCTTCTTTCGTAGCGACTACAAGTTCACCGTCAAGAGGTAAGACATTGCCATCGTACAGGTGATTCGGAACAGAAATTCTTCGGGTATTTGTTGAACTATCATCTTCAATAACTACCTCAGTTTTACCTATTACGGTAGAAATTAAATCTGTGACAATTTCATTAGCGATAGTTTCTGCAACTTGTTTTTGGTTTAAAATATCTTCAATGTCTTGTTCTAAGTCTTCGCGACCATTAGGAGTATTTCCTTCTGAATGAAGACCTCCAGAAATTGCTCCAGAATCAGCATCATCATCAGTTTTTAATCTTACCGTTTCTAATGCAACTGTAAGTACATCGTTTACGATATTAATCGCAATATGCTTAGGATCGTCTGTTGAATCATCGGGAATACTAGAATCAGTCTTATCTTGAAGTCTCTTAGGACTAGTAGTTTCACTCGGTGTTAAGTATAATTCAGATGGATCAGAAAGTTCAGATTCCCTCTCGGTTACTATATTTAGTCCATCAGCAACTCTTTCGGGACTCGCGGTCTCGCTCATTGATAAACTCGATGGCAGTCCTTCGCTTCTATCGGTATTATCATCTTTTATAACGTTTTCTCCCACATCTCTAACCGGGATATAATCTAAACTACCTTGCCTAGATAATGGTTTATCAGTGTTTCCAGATTCTGGTTCTATCATTTCGGTTCCTGATTCGGGACTTTCCAGAAGTTTCGTATCAATAATAGATTGAACTAATTCGTTGGCCATGTTGAGCATATTCTGTTCGATAGGTTCTTCATCAATAGCATGTTCCGTTTCAGTATTACGACTATCACAACCTTCATCGGAGGGCACTTCGGTATCAACAGTTTTGACAGGACTATGCACTTTACACACTTCACTATACACTACTGTAGTCCGACTGTCTTCTGTACTTTCACTAGATTTTTTACAACGGCACGATTCAACTTCTCTTAGCGACAGTCCTTTTCCTATTTCAGTTTGTGCTCCGTGGTTGAGCACGTTAGATTTTCTAATAGATATTGGAGTACTGTCGACGCTGTCGTCAGTGTCAGGAAGAGGCCTCGGCTTGACTTGAGTATCCGTGTGTCTGTCCCAACCGGATATTGTGGAAATGGGCCGCTGTTGTCGTTCCGCTGGATCTGTGATATTATCGGCACGTCTTTGCTCATAGTGTTCGTACATTTGGGCAAATTGAAGTTTAAATTCCTCGTACGAAACCTGCAACATAAGCAATAATAAACTATAGTAATTAATAGTAAATCATTGCCAATTTCATATTTAAGGTATTAGTGTAAAATATAAAATTTTTATTTTGTATTAAGTATTATTAAAATATGATATATTTCTTACTGTGAAATTTCTTATTAGAACCACGTTATGCAGTCAAGTATTTAGTATTTGTTTTTATACTATGAAACTTTAAGCCCTTTTTTTTTAATACTGTAAATATAAATATTAACACAATTTAAAGGATTTTTTAAGTAACATTGATCTCACCTTCGAATGGACAATCGCCAACGTATCGACCCAAACTCGCCACCCACCATACTCGTGTTTGATCGCGTGATGCAACAACATCCTGAATAACGAATACACCATATCGGATATTTTCTGCTCCTCTGCGTTCTTGGGGTGGATGTAAGCCATAGCTATCAACCACTCCTGCCACACGGACATCTGCAGGACGGTCCTTCTGTTCTCTCGGTTGTTACTGCACAGTAGGGTCATGTCGGATAGAAAAAGCTTCTTCACCTCTAATAATTGTTCGGTTTGCTTCGATTGTCTGATTAATGTGGCCACTACTTTGAGGATCACTGTGAAATCAAATTTTAATACTTAATCGATATCTTACTTTTTTTATTTAGACAAATAAATACTTTAATTAAGGTAAATAATTTTTAGAATAATAGAAAAGTAACGGTATGTTACTATACCACCGCTGGGTATTGCACCTTCTTCCTTCCTTTTTGAGAGAAAGGTTTGATTCATAGAAGATTATAACAACCAACTAATTATTAGATCACATAAGGGCAATTAGTAATGTTTGTTAGATTAGGTTAGGAAAATAGTAAATTTTTTTTTTGGCATTTCATAAATCGCTATATCCGAAGAATAAGGTCACATTTCCTATATTTATAATCCATTATTTCCTATACGTGTCCATCGTAATGAGGCTATCTTTCTGTCTCTTTTTTATGTTTGGTTAGACTAAGGTAAGGTATTGGCCTCTCTTCTGCTCTCTCTTAATATTTCTGATAATTATATTTTGATAGTTATTTATTGATAACTCTATGGTTAAGGTCCATATTATAAACTTTGTTGGTCTAGCTTATGCATTCGTCTATATGACCATATCTTGAAAGCTTCTATCAGGCAAATTACTAATAGCTAACATGATAAAGTTTTAATGTCCTACTTGGGTTTTCTAATCTGAAGTGCGGCTGTGGCTCAGGATGGCTGGTGTACAGGATCTGTTGGCCGACGTGCTCCGTGAGCAGCTCGTAGAGAGCATTGTAGACGGGCAAAGCCAGCGCCTCGCCGCAAGCGCTGAGTCGGGTCGCGAGCAACGTATAGAGGTTGTGAGGCGACATCACGTCGTATTTCCTTCTGGAAATTATTTACAGTTAAGAACCGCGAGTTTTAGAATGTGACGTAAAAGGAAATTCATTTAATATTTAAATTAATTTTATTGAAGTATACTTCCAAGCAAGATACGTGGAAGAATCTAAATAAGTAGTTTGGCAAATAGTTTTTTTCAGTATATATTTATCTAAAAAAAGGTTATGTTAATAAGAGAACAAACAAAGAGCTTTGCGATTTTGTCGTGGAGGCTATCTCCTGACGATACTTCGGTTACGGGGTGAAACAATTGTTGAGATTGTGGTGGTGAATGTGTACAGTGCCTGTGTATTGTTGTGATATCGGTGTCGGGTAGTACATGACTTTTTACAAATTCTTCAGAATTTAGCATTACACATATTTTCTTTTATCGCGGATTATAGCAAAATAATATTCTCATTAGGTTTGTTTCATGGACCTAAAAACGTGGACCGCAAAGTAACGTCTAATTCTATAAATTATTTAATAAGAGAAAAAGGAATGCAATATATGTTAGGAAATAATATCACAATACTAGAAATATCAACAATACGTACTTATGCGTGCTTCTGCTCAGGAAAAAACCGAGAAGTTTCAACGCTTGCAGCCTTATTAGTTGGCTCTCGGATGCCAGGAGTTTAAAAATGGTTCTAACCCCACCCTGGAAACAATATCCACGTCATCTGTTAAACTAAGTCAAAAGTCATTTTTTTAGTGAAGTCAAATACAGTTTACAATATTGCTACCGTTTGGAAAGTTAGATCAATGTTATTACAACCAAAAAATTACTATAATTTTTTTGGTTGATATGTTGCCTTGCCTGTTATTTTTTTGTTTTTTTGTGGGCACTACAGTTTGTTAATTTTTAATAAGAAATAGGATAATGAAGCATAAATTACTATCTGAAAACTTTGGATTTGCCAATGTAATTTTTTATCGCGTGAGGATGCCCAGAAATCAAATCAAATACCTTTTCTTCATAAGGTCATGGTAAAATATATAATAGGAAAAATATACAGAAATATGACGTTACCAACCAGTCAGATTAAGTTAAGGTGTACCTCAACACTGGATTAAAAAAGCAGTTAAGTGCAATATAACTTGTTTTCCAATTTATTTTGAAATTGGGAACATGAATACTTCTTGGGTATATGAGATATTGAAGATTCTTATTGAAAGCGCTTAAGAATTTCCCTGTAAAACTTGATCTATGTCTAAACAAAACAAAAAATTAAGTAAATAGAGTGCTTAATGAAAATATTTCTGACTTACTTTAGCATCAAATGCGGGCACCATCGAACTGGGATGCTCCGACATTAGCGAGATCAACATCTGTAGCACGTCGTGAAGGTTTTCATCCTGGAATATTATAATAAAAATATTAAAGATTACATTACGGCGGATGTAAATGCGGATTTTAGATTTTTAATATTAAAAAAATAGAATCGAGTTAATTCAATAAACTAATATACAAAATTGCCGTAAGGATCATAAATACAAATAGCAACACCTAAATAAAACAGATAATCTATACTAATATTATAAAGAGGAAAAATTTGTATGTACGTTTGTAATGTTTTTACACAAAAACTGCTCGACCGATTTCAAAAATTCTTTCTTCATTGGAAAGCTACATATTTACTGAGCAGCATAGGCTATAAAATAAAAATGTAATAAGGTGTAAAAAATTTGTCAAAAAAATCTGTAATCACATGCGCTGCGGAAACTATTGATGATATATTTAACAAAAATAAATCTATACTCCGACTTAGTAGACTTTCCACTGCCATGAGAGCGCTATGTACGCTGGTTGAACCACGGGATATTACTAGTAACAAATATATGTAAAATTGCAGTGTATTTTATGAAAAGAGGGTAATTACTAATGACGATACCCAAATGAAATGAATAGGAAAGAACGAATGTAAATATAATTGGATTTATTTGCCTTTTTTAATGAATGCAAAATATCAACTTAAAACAAATAGATACCTCGTGCATAGTTGTGAGATAGTTGAGTATGGACTGTAACTCGTCTTCTTTAACGCCATTCCCAATCATGATGAGTTGTTTCAGGAAAAGCAGTATATACGCCCTGATTGTTAAAATGTCCTTATGGGCAGGACGGGGTCCATCTGCAAAAGACAAGAAAGTAAATAGAAAAATTATAACAACGATATACCATCAACTAGCAAATTTGCTACGTTAATGAAGAAATAAAAATTATATCATTAATATAATTTAATTGGATATTTCAGATTTTGCGTCGGTATAACAGTTTTTTCTCTTCCATTCTCTCCGATAATTCGTCAACTCTGGCGTTACTTCTTTTATATGCATGTCATACTTTTTAAATTTAAACTATCGTTAGTAGTTTTCATAGTTAATGTATACAACCGGCTTTACTCACGTGTTATTCTATCGGGTTAGCCCGTCTAGTTTCGAATCCATCCGGGGCACTTATTCATGAGCTCTTTACACGACGTAATCGTGGCGGGAACTGACCGAGTTCCCGCCGGATAGAATAAGACGCGAGTATAGCCGGTTCTATACATTAACCATATCCTACTTTATACAATCCAACCATCTCTATTTCGGCCTTCCTCTAGTTGTATCCATTCACATTCATATCGTCATATCCGAAAAATTCACATTTCCTGTTACATATCCCATGTATAACATGGGACATGTAACTTTATTCTTCGGAGAGGACGATATTTAATATGGTATGGTCCAATAAAACATACTATCTTAATCTTGAACTTCTCGTTTTTCTTATAACGTCAAAGAGTTATATAATATTTTCAACAAAAGGCTGTCGTAATTGAACCAAAATTAAAAATATTTAGGATCTTACATTTTAGAGATAAGCTGGGCATGAGGAAATATTTAAATCTCATACCCAGTCCCTTAGGTGTGATTCCGCTCTTCGTCCTTGGGTTCATAACCCAGTAGTAGTACTTCAAGGTGTGCACCGTCTGCAGCACTGTGCTGACCCGACGCACGCTTCCATAGATGTGGGCGTCGGCCAGGAAGTCCGTGGCCAAGTAGCAGTAGAGCCTGGCCTGCACGGCGGCTGGAGTGTGGATCCATAGCGCCGGATTGAACAGGATGTGATCCAATAGCTGCCAGGTCAGAAACGATTCGCAGAAAGACTGGATTAGCACAGACTATTGACTGTTCAAAGACTGATAGCGTAGGCTCTTTTGCTTGGGAGATAACGATATATATACGTCACGTCTTTTTAGTCAATTACAACACTTGATTCCACTTTTATAATAAACGTTAATATATTAAATGCGTCTTAAATCTGTTTGTCTCTTAAGCTTTCACGGCCCCTCCACTGGACCAATGTTGGTGAAATTTGTTACAATCAAAGCTTATGTACCAGACTAATATATGGGATAAAGAATCATTGCGAAGTCACGGGTACCGCAAGTTTTATATAAGTTAACATTTGATTTTTTAATAATCATTTTATGTTGTATGTTAAGCAATTATTTAGATATTAAATTAAGCCCTTTCGCCAAATTGTGCAATTTATTTCTAAAATAAGCGTAAAATACACGCCTTAGTTACGCTTTCAATTATGTGTATTTTCAACAGTTTTGTGTGAAAACTAAATACTGTGAATAACTTTACTCAATACTCATTGTGCCTCTGTTTAATATTTCTTAATTTCTTAAGCTTTTAGCTCATTGTTACAAAAGGCAAAGTGCTTTAAAGAAAGCAAAATTTACAGATTTAAGAAAGACAAAGTCGTATAAATAATAATATATACACTTACATATTCAAAAGACATCGTGCAACGGTCTAATATAAAGGCAGTTTTGGTGTAAACCTTAGTGGCCAGTCTAAACAAAAGTGGCAATAATATAGGTAGTGTTAAAGCAAGAAGAGCGTGCGCTAACAACCCTTGAAATAAAATTAAAATTAATTAACAATTTCATAATATCTCTTACAACAAACAAAACTTCAATATATAAAACCTCCGTTTATTACAATTTTATTATTCCATACTTGTACAACTCTTTATAATAGTAACGTGTATTTACAGAGAGTTTTATTTATTAAATATATATGTGTATTTTATCATAGTTCACTCCATAATTTTCTAGTATTTCTGTACTACCACTCAGTCGAAATTTTATACATCTTCACTACAGAAAAGTTATCAATAATATTAAACAAAACTAAAATAATACTTCAATGAAGCTGAAAAGAGATCTTTAAACCTCAGAAATTAATTATAATGCATTTAAATGTATATAAAAGATTGTGAAGAAGCAAATTCAAAATGATGAGTTCAGTTTTAACAAAAAATTAAAAAGGTGCGTATCATTTTACAAATACACTATCCTCACTGAGTTTTGTGAATAAATATGATGCTAATGTTTTCAATTACTAATACGTAAAAAAAAGCGAAAATAATTCAATTTTAAGCAATAAACAAAAAAGTTTAAAATGTTAATAACGACAAAACCCGCCCGGCGGTTGCAAATTCTTGCGAGCAATTTCCATAATTTATGAGGCAATATACCAAGCACCCCATTCATTGCAAGCATCCCAGCGTGGAAATTACGAAAAAGCTGAGATTTGATTACAAATTAATACGAGAATTTTGGGGAGGTGAACGTGGAATAACGTCACAATTACTAACATTATTTTAAATACTAATTATAAGTTCATGCAGAACATAGCAATGTTTTTAATGCTTTTAATGATATTGTGAAACTGTTAAGCTAAATATTTACAACGCTGTAATAAAGATGAACAATAAATTTATATATTACTTGTATTAATAGAAGACGATGTATCTTTATATTAATTTTTTTTTACTAAATAGTAAGATTTATCTGTCCCCTAATCTATAATGAACTCCAGAATAATTTTTCCAAAAAGCTTATTTACATTTCACATACGTATCTGAATTATTATTTATTTTAAAGTATTTAAATATTTACCTAGTATTTATAAAAAGAAATTTACTATCGCTATAAAATTTACTGAAAAAAATTTATGCTATGATAATAATTATAGCCTAAGATTTTCAATTATATTTTAAGAAATAATGTACCTAATAACAAAAAAAATAACAATTACGTTGGTTAAAATAAATGCAACATTGAACTTGTTACATATATACATTACATAAGTATTTTTACGTCGAAATATTTCTACTAAACTGTAATTATTTCTTGATAGATTGGTTAGTAGAAAAAATGGAAACTTACCTGCTTCAAAAGCAGATCGGAATTAGGGGAGCAGCACGTCACAAGATGCTTTGTCAAGTGTAGAAAAGACGCAAGAGTGTCCGGGGTGAGGTGATCTCTGCCGCATCGCTGCAGCATATGCGATATAACCAGGAAGCCGCGGCATTGCAGCATATGCTGCTGAACTGTGCTGCATGACTCCACTAATGAGCACACGAAACCAAGCAGCTTGGAACTGTAATAAATGAGTTTAGCTAATTTAAATATACAGGGTGGTACACGATTTATAGAGATCAATGACCGTACACTCCATTCGAACCTTGGCCTAAAACAATACAGTACAACTGAAGAGGTGCGAGGGAGACAAAACTATAATGTTATGATTTCTTCTGTTTTTTTATTTTGTATTTTTATTTTAAGCAATTTTAAGCAATACGATAGGTGATGTGTACAATAGACAAAGCAGGAACCGATATAAGCTTGCGGTTCCTGCTTTGCGCCTTGCAAAAGTGCGTAACTCGTTTGTGGGTTTTGGTATAAGATTCTATATTAAATTCCGCAATCAATTTCAGCTTTGCCATTACAGCAGTTTAAAAACACTGCTAAAAAGAAGCTGGTACAGAAAGCCTACTATACTCTTGAAGATTATTTAGAAGATAAGAATGTGTGGATATAGCTCTATTTGAACCTGTACAAGACAGTAACGACTTAATGTAAATAATATTAAGAATTATTTTTTTAAAAGAGCAACCGCCGAGTTTCTTGCTGGCTCTTCTCGGTAGGAACAGCTTTCCGAACCAGCAGTAGAGTTGACGATTCAAAAGCACTTGCATGTTAACTTACAAGTTTATTTGAATAAAGAATATTTTGAATTTGAATTTGAATCTGTTTTTTAAACAAGCACACGCCACGCCAGGTCAGTCAACCATTACTAACAAAGCCAGATATTAATTAAATTATATTAATTTTTTTGTAAAACCATTGTTTAAAAACGAATCTAATTAAATATAATTGATTCTACCACCAGTACGGCACGCTGTCATCCACTGAGAAGAACTGGGAAGAAACTCAACGGTTGCTCTCGTCAAGAATAGTAATTATTTCAGGTTAGATTATCCATATATAAATATTTGAATACATAAACCAAATGGTATCAAACAAATGTTTAATACTGTAAAATTTCGTCAGGGATATCCCGAATTGCGTTAAGCCCACAAAACACCTCCGAGACCCTCGTTAACATTATAATTTGTATCTAGGCGACATAAGTGTGCATAAATGTAATGTAGGATTATTTTATGTGGTTTTGTATCAAACAGATTGAGTAAACCGTAGTTAACTGGCGAAACTATATATAAATTGATATGGGTATCTCTGGTTGGGTAAGTGTGCATATTTGATGATACATTATCCTGTTTATTTTCACGACGTTTTACATTTAGTATTTATTGATTACTGACTGTTGAAAAACTAACATTACTTTCATCTGCGATAATAATCTTTATTAAGTCTATGTATTTTTTACCTACTTCGTATTCAACCACCCTCCGTTGAACGTAACACCCATCACACTCCTCTTTTAAAACTTCAGCTTCGTGATGTTTTAAGTTTTATCAATAATTTTGGTTCTTCTTCGGACCTCCTCATTTGTAATATCATCACGTACAAATATTATGAATGAATTATTTATGTTATTAAATATTGTTGACTTTAGAAATCAAAATGGTGATATAATGTCTTATTAGTATCGTATGTAGATAATGTATGCCCGCGCGAAGCGATTCCCAAGTAATTCTGGTTGAAAAATGGATGGGTGTCAATGTAGATGATCAGTGAAGATATCAGTTCATTCAGTGAGTAATATAATTAATATTTATGATTTATATCTTTCGCTGGAAATTCTGGACATTAACTTCACTGAACTTAAAATACGGAGACCCTAAGATATGGGACAATTTCGAACTACTTTTTTACTTTCCCCACCAGAATATCTGTTCATGGCGAATATACCAGATTTTGTGTCCTAGGGAGAAGTCAAAGTTTTTTTTAAGAAGTTAAGAGTGTGATTGAAATTATCAATTACACACATGTCTTAACAGAAAAACTCATTGGATTGCCCGGGGACTGAATTAGCGACCCATAGAAAGAGTCCCCACGGCCTCACAGCTTGTCAAGACGATTATTATTTTACAACTCTTTAAAACTTTGGTAGAGACTAGATAGATATAAACAGAGATCTTTGAATGTGCAAATACAAATACGCTTTTTGCATGAAGCGAGTCGAGGATTTGATAAAGTGTGATTATGCGTATAGCAAATGATGATCATTACTTAAGGCTGCTCCCCCAAACCGTTAGTATAAATCCGCCGGGCTAACCGACGTCGACACCAGGCAATTAAGAGTTCTGAGGAGTTAGTTATTACCCGACCGTCTCTAGATGGTTTGGCTAACTTAGATGGCGATTAGGCAGCGACATAGAAAACGCATTTGCCCGGCCAAATAGAGTAGGGTTAACACATTTTGATTTACATATATTTTCAGACATTATGTTATAGTTAACTACAAACTGATTATTGAATTGAAAATGATTATTAAATATACGATTATAATAACGTTAGAACTGTTTTATTTTGTTATATTTTTCGGTTTGTATATATTCATGTAAATCTATAAAAACAATTTTTATGTTTAAAGTCAGTTTATGCTTTGCAATTGTGTCGTGTCGATCTTCTGACGATACTTTGGTTATGCGGCAGAACAATCGTTGAGATTGTCGTAGTGAATGTGTGTAGTGTTTGTGTAGAGTGCTGTTGGTGGTGGTGTCTTGTAATACGTGCGGTAACAAATCTGCGGTTTAACAATGTAAAATTGAAAATGTTTAAAACAATGACCGCCGAGTTTCTGTCTGGTTCTGGTTTCTCGGTAAGAGCAACATTCCGAACCAGTTGTAGCTTCGTTAATCATATTGATTCTTGACGATGAAAAGTCCTTGAAAGAGCTTATTTGAATCAATATTATTTTGAATTGGTTTGAATAAGCTGCACGTAATTTTCGTACCTCACATTTATTTATAAGAGTCTGTTACTTTTTGTTAAAGAAAGCGGCATTAACGTATCTTTCCTACGATTTGTTCCAGTCAAATTGTAAATAATACTCATACTTTGAGAACTACTAAAACAAGAACCTTACTCAATAAACACTACGACTTCTCTCATTATGATTGTCAACCCTAACTGGAATATTAATGAATATACCTACAAGTGGTGTCTAAACTCCACGGTATGATTTAGTTAGGGAATTGTGGAGCTAGTTAAGTACTTCAATGTGCTCGTATTGAACTAACTCTGGACTAAGTACAATTTCTACAGTTGACTCGACATTATTAATATCAATTATTTATACTTTTATTTTAAATGCTAAGTCTGTCGGTCTGCCTGCCTGCGTGCATAACTGTTTATCTAATACTTATGAAGTTTGGTTGAAATGAATAAGTTTTTCAAAAGCATTGAGAATAATAATTATATAATTATAGGATCCTCAAAGTAGCGCCTAATTCTATAAATTATATAAGTTTTTATTTTAGTTTTTTAGTATTTTACAGTCGCCTCCTTTATTTTGTGGTAACAGTTTAGATAGTTTTTAGTCAGTAAGTTCCTTTATATTTTACTTTCTCGTCTTACTTACTTTTGAAGTATATATTTATTAATAGATTAAATTAAATAATAGAAGACTGATGTATATATTATTAAAGTAACGGCCTGTTACTATCCCACTGTTAGGCATATACCGTTTTTTGGAGTGAAGGGTTGTCGCTAAGACCTACCACGCTGTTCCAATGCGGATTGGTAGGTTACACATAGCTATCCCAATAATATTCTAGAATTATGCAGCTTGCTCACGATGTGCCTTTCACTGGAAAGCTTGTGATAAATTGTGATTATAAATTTAGACACATAAGTTTTAACAGAAAATTCATTGGTGCCTGCCGGTGTTTGAACCCGTGACCGCATGAAAGAGTCGCAAAGTCCAAAGACTTTACTAAACTCGCTATTAGAACTCAAGTACCAGGGTAACATACCAAAGCATGGGATCTCGCTTCGGGTCGGCGGCAGGCGCATCGTGCGGCAAATCCAGTTGGGAAAACAGTGGAAAAAGAACTTGTACCCCGCCTATTGAGTTCAGCGCGCTGTGAATTGAGTGAGTCACGACTGCTTTTACTTCCTGCAAATCATAACCAGAGTTACTAGATGTAAAAACTATTTCACAACACAATAGAAAGACTCGTGATCAATTATACTGAGAACATAATTGGGCGCAAAATGTGGAAATGCTATTTATTCCAATTAAAACCATTTAAATGTAAGCAAATAAATAAGAGGTCAGTTATGCATTCAGAAGTATAAAATATGTTTGCAGTAACAACACATTATAACAACATTATAATGATAATGCAAAAAAATTAATAAAGTTAATCTTATTTAGCTTTTAATAGGATCCTAAATTTATAATGTGTTTGTTTAAAACATGAATAATTTAATAAAAATAGAACGGAACGGAATTATGAATTAATGTTAATTTTTTAAATATTTTCGTACATTCTGGACGACGTGAATATGAGATATTATTTTATTGAATTCTTTATGGTTTTAAATAAACCGCATTTACAAGTAAATTCAATCGCACGTATAGTATTAAACTGACCAAATTCAAAATTAAGCTTAATTAAGCAAGATACATTTAATCCTTATTTCAATGCAAAATCTATGACGTCATAAACTATTAAAAATCTAATCATTTCTTGCTCCAAAGTTCTAGTTCTCTTTCACTAACGCGTTTAACTAACACTTTATTTACCGCAAAACAACTTTGTGAATTTCAATCACTTGCGGAATTTTTTTACAAAGAACAAAAAACAATTTACACCCAAAAAAGGCTTTCACGTGTATAAATGTATAAATTTCATCTAAACTACCAGGAACGCATAAATTGAACGAATGTAGTTTACCTGAAGCATTAGAGCGTGCGGCGTATGCACGAAGTACGAGACGTTGCCTTTGGGAGCTGACTGCAAACACAGCTGGCCGTCGGTCGCCACGGGATTGTACATAAACACTATGGCGGACGACAACTTGCCGTCGTATAGCACCTATAGGGAACATAAACTTGAAATATAACACAGGCTAATATACATTCAAAATAATTAAGTGAAAAAATTTGAAATAACACCCGTGAAATATTTTTTATTATGTTAAAACCACACTGAGATCAGTTTTTTATACAAATTATAATTACTTTAAAAAATATTATGTGCCAAATATAAATAGAAATAAAATCAAACGGGTTGCACTCAGCGCAGGCAGAAGTGAAAACTTGAATATTAACGTTGTGCATTTTTGATACATTGGAATGGTTAGGGAATAATTTTACACGAATTTCTTTCATTATCAGTATAAAAGTACTATAATACCTATATAATATTTTTTTATACCTATATGTAGTAAAATACAATATTTATTTATTGCGTACATACAACACAAACATGACAATTTATATTACATTTAAAATTTAACAATTTTGAAGTATTACAATCCAATGCGGTGCTGGCGGTCTACTCTCCCTCCGTCTTAAGAATTTTCGGTCATGTCACATATCTTGATGCGAGTTTAATATTTTTTACCCATCACAAAAAGTGCACAACACCACTTAAGAAGTTTTCACTTCAAAAATATCACTCGTACATTTGTTTGATTTTTAAAAAATATAAATTAAAATGTTCTATAGAGGGCAAATTAAGCAGGTTTTAACATTTGAAATTATGCCAATATACAAAAGCAGTAAAAACTTTCTTTGAGCAAACACCGGTTTAATTGAATCAATTTGTCTACAAGTTTTAAGTCTAGTTAAAGTACCTAATTAATACCAGTTAGCCTTGAAGCATAAAAGCTTAGCGTAAAGTTTTCATTAACAAAAACTTAATTAGAAACATCAATATAATGCCACGTTTAGATTAAATACTAATTAAATCCACCGAAATATAACGCCAAAAAGCGACAATATTTTTAGAGAGTTATGACATATAGAATAAATATTTTCATGCAACAAAACAAATACTTTAAATAGATTTTATAAATATATAAGACTTAAATACACTAATGAATATTTTTAGTGCTCAAACTAAAAACCAACAATTCAACACCATTTCAAATTTGAATAAAAACCAACAAAACCGTGCAACCCAAAACATAAAAATAAATATTACTAAGTAATTTGGTTCTCGCATATTTGCCTAAACAATCGTATTTACTGTTTAATTATGATTTTCAAAATCTTCTTTTATTTACCGCGGATTATAACAAAATAATTTTATTATTACTTTTGTATTATGGATGTCCGCAAAGTAACGCCTAATTCTATTAATTATTCCACTCAGCTTTGATATTACAGCAGTTTGAAATCACTATTAATAAAAGGTTAATACACAAAGCCTACTTTACTATTGAGGATTACTTAGATGATAAGAATGCACCCTGTACAAGACAGTAATAACTTAATGTAACTAGTATTAAGAATGATATTTTTAAAAGATCAACCGCCGATTTTCTTGCTGTTTCTCCTCGGTAGGAACAGCTTTCCGAACCAGCATTATAGTTGACAATTCAAAAGCACTTGTTTACAAGTTTATTTGAATAAAGAATATTTTGAATATGAATTTGATTTTTATCTTTTTAATTTGTGATTATGTGTAAATAATAATACCGCTACGTTTAGTAGACGGGTTAATTATCGTAGTAACGCATAAGGACTATAGGTTACGCACTAATTACTGTTTTAATTGCATTACTACTTTAATTTCAGTGAATTGATATGAAATATCAATTCACGTTCTTGTATGGAGTACTGTAGTCATCTTTGGGATGGGTCCGCTAAGTACCAACTCCAGGCACTTGACTCTGTGGATCGACGCGCCAGAAGAATTATAGGCGATAGTAAGCTAGCACAAAGTAAGCTCACTACTCTAGAACATAGACGAGCAGTCGCATCGCTTTCTGTTTTTTACAGGATATATTTCGGAGAGTGTGCTACAGATCTTTTTGATCTAATCCCTTCCTCGCCATTCTATGACCGAACGACCAGACGCCGCGAGGGGCTCCACCGGTATACTATAAATACCTCGAAAACTCGCACCCAACGGTTCGGCTCTTCGTTCCTTATGCGTACTTCAAAGGCGTGGAATTCCCTTCCTTCATCTATCTTTCCGGATTCGTACGATTTGAAAAACTTTAAAAAAAGAGTGAATAGGCACTACACTGGCAAGCGCAGCCCACCTTAGGCTACATCTTTCGCTTTCCATCAGGCGAGATCGTAGCCAGGCGCTAGCCTTATCTCATAAAAAAAAAAAAAAAAAAAATAATATACATCTGATATTCAATAATCAAAAGCTTGCGAGTGCATGTGAATGTGGCAATTAAGTATACAAACTAGGACGAAATAACCTCAACACCCCACGTAAATTTATTAATGTTCTGACAAAACAAATTGCTGACAGCAAATATTAAACGTGTAAAATGTCGAGAATTTATTACAATAACATATTGCGGTAAATAAAAGCGTCTGCGAATTTCAGTTATTGCAACAACAACAAATTATTACATATTTTCATCATGTATGAAATTTAACTTAACATACATCAGGAGTTTATACGATATTTGCATGACCTCGTTTACAAATATATTTTCAGTTGTTGTATACAATAAAATAAGCTTGTTGCTTGTTCATTTATTTATTTATTTAACAATTACTTTTAAACTGCGCTCAAAATCCAATTACACTAGCTGAAGTATATAAAATCTCATTAAATTCTCACAGAATTTTGAAAATTGTTTTGTAATATTATTTATTTAGTTAGATACATTGCATTCACATTTCAATTCCATCTATGATAGCGCTACGAACTATAAAAAAACGACACCTCGGTAAAAAAGAGGGTGGTCAATTCCTCTTAACCGGATACGACATGGCGGGTCAACCAACCTTAGTCGCATTTTACCACACCTCGGTAAGAAAGAGGGTGGTCAATTTTACTTAACTGGATACCACACGGTGGGTAGACTTACCTTAGTCGCCTTTTACGACACCTCGGTGAGAAATAAGGGTGCTTTATTCTACTTAGTCCGATACCACACGGCGGATATGCGTGTTTTTCCATATCAGATAATTTTCTTGTAAGGATTTATAAATCCACTTTTTATTAATATATATAAACATTTACGATACTCTTCCTTCGTCGGTGATCGCAATAAAATAAAATAAAATAAAAAAAGATTTTATTCCCGTACCGTTCCCGTTGGCAAATATTAAAGCCACGATACGTAAAATAAAATTTTACAACAACATTATCATAACTACAGTAGTAAAGCCTTCATATTACGTCGAAAGCGGAAGTGGCAAGTTAGGGTGAGGCCCCATCAGTACGTTGCGTCGCAACGGAACAACAGATTCCATACAACACCTGCGTTGCGTTAACGCTGCGACAACGCAACGCTAAGAGTCCTCTAGCAGTGAATTCATAGAATTATTAATACTAGAGTAGTGCCTCATTTCTTATTGAGGCATCGTAAAAGGCGACTAAGGTGACTCATATGGCATCCGGCTGTACTCAGCCGGAAGAAATGAGGGTGGTCTATTTTACTAAATAGACCACCCTCATTTCTTACCAAGGTGTCGTAAAAGGCGACTAAGATAAGCTAACTCGCCATGTGGTATCCGGCTGAGTAGAATAGACCACCCTCATATCTTACCGGGGTGTCGTTAAAAGCGACTAACCTACGTACCGTGTAGTATCCGGCTAAGTAGAATAATCCACCCTCATTTCCTACCCAAGTGTTGTAAAAAGCGACTAAGGTAAGTTGACTCGCCATGTGGTATTCGGCTGAGTAGAACAAATCATCCTTATTTCTTACCGATGTTTTATAAAGGCGACTAAGTTAAGTTGACCAAGAGGAGGTAAAAGATAGTCTATCATAAAAAAATATATTGAAAACACAACGCATCGCAACGCACTAATGGGATGTTGCCCTTATCAGAGGAGGCGGTTACGGGGCACTCACGGTTTATAGACGAAGTTGTTCCGAGTTATGGTCGTTATCTGTTGGGATATAGGAAATCTGAAAAATTATTGCCCATCTGATATAACTTATTTTAATGCGGCCCGAAGAACATATTTCTTGGAATACGCTAAAGTTTAGACTCGTTAGCCACATCACTACGTATTATAAAACAAAATCCCCCATATTGTCTGTCTGTAAGCGATGAATTTAATAACGAATTAATGGTTTCTTTGCAGAAAATCAAGTAAACTGAGTTACAAAATTAATTAATTATTTTTGAGAGCTTTACAGAGATTTTATTAACAAAGGTGGATTACAGAAAAATAATTCTACTTTTGTAGAATTACGAAAACTTCTTCTATAAATACAGGGTTAGTATAGCCATAGGTTGTAGGTTTAATTTACTTTATGAGTTGAAAATGACTCAAAAATGTTATCAAAATTTCAAGAAGCATTGAAGTGAAAGTATCATTTACTATCCCACGGATGGGATAGTAAATGATACTTTCTTTTTCTTATTCGGAAGAAGGATTTCCAATGCCAATTTCAATCAATGTTCAGAGATTTCATATCAGTACTACCTTCAGAGAATTATAAATATTAATAAAGTACAAGTTGTTAAAAACTTTTGGGTGCCTGTAATTAGAGCCCGCAATCATGGGGATTGCACAAAAACGCAATTTATATTTGATCGACCCTCTCGTATCAATTCAAACGGTACAATATTCGATGAAACTTGACATACTTTTTGAATAAATAAGATAGTATTGAATACGGAGCATCGTTCATTCTTCACCAAGTACGTAAAAAGAAAAACTTACGCGTATTGTTTGCGATATAAAAACCTTAAACTCGTAGAAAAAAGTTCCAACCAACTCAGTTTAATGGTTGACCTGTAGAAAAGCTCGCGAGCACACTCGACGCAAACTTTCCAACTTCATATTATGAAAGAGAAGTTATAAAAAAATTGATGACAGTAGTTCTGGATGTGACGGGCTCGAGTTGGAAATTGTACGGCGGATTTCTAGGATAACTTTTAAGGTGTTATATTTCTTAAACATTTAAGCGAATAAAAACGTAGTATTTGGATGTCTGAGCTTTGCTCTGTATATTTTTTTTTATATTAAAAAGACGCAATTTGAAAAAAAAAACAAAGGCTGATAATCCTGGGAATCTAGATGATTTTATTCGGATATTATGAATTTGAGACCGTTTCCAATAAATAAATGACAGCGTAATTAACTTTTGTTTTCTAAAAAAAATGTAGCAGTTTTTCAGTGCTTGATAACAGGTATAAAACGACATTAAAAGACTGATTTCAAAAATTCTTCATCTTTACTAAGCAACATAGGCTATAGAAAAATGTGATAAGGTGTAAAAAAATAGTGATAAAAATCTGACATCGCGTGCGCACCCATTGCCATGTCGAGATCGCTATGTACGCAGGTGAAACCGTGGGATATTACTAGTTACATATAAAGACAAAACAGTTGATTTTAAACTTCGCGATTCATAAGTACTTTTTAACGTAAAAAAGAGTCACAACGCGATGAAACCAAGATAGCTTTATATTAATTAGTTCGAAGTTTTGGAAAAGTTTCATACGCCGCATCCGCTGGGAAGATTTGATATGTTATAGAAAACTTTAACTAGATATTATATTTACTTGTAATGTCTGGGAGTTCGCAATGTGTATTTTACGAACGAAAATACGAAAATACTCATATATGAAATTGAAATTAAAATATATACCTATCAAATAGATCACATATTTATAGGTATATAAATATCAATAAAAAGTTTTAAAATAATTATTTTGTTCAACTAAGTATAATTTTAAATTTCTGTTCTGCAAATTTCTCATAATTGGGTGGTTATTACAGTACTCAGTGCACGTAATTTTACTGCAAAACGTGGAAGTAAAGTAGGTGCTTGACTCCAGATTATGCACTGCAACTAAGTTGTTGAATTAGTAACAATGTAGGTACTTTATTTGAAACGTGAGGAAGGAAACGTTAGTAATTTCCGTAAACACCATATATATGAAGGTGCGTACAGATATCACGAGGCTGCGTTGCGAATGGTTCAGTAAACGGTACATTTATACATGTGTCTCGAATGACACATGCTCAAGTTGAGCATGTTAATAGCATGTAATTTAAATGAGAATTTTCGAAGGTATTACAGATTTAAAATACAGGGACATAGCAGCGCGCCGAGTGCCTATATAGCGCGTCGGAGACCGCGCTTTGCCCTCTAGCACTTCGAATTTATCAGCGGTCGGACGCGTATATGTTTTTCGCATGGCCAACCATATGTTGCTCTTTCAAGAGTAACTTCTAAAGAAGGCATGTTTGTATTGTCTAATGACAAGAAAGCTGGGAACGCTGTATATAAAGAAGTTCTGTAATTAATTGTAAATATAAAATACATAAGGAAAATGTAAAAGTAAATAAGTAAAAATGTAGTATATAATTTTAGATATTCCATAAATAGCTGGAAATCTTCATGGTATAGGGAAAGGGGAATATTTTACGTCAAATTTAATGCATACGGACCACAGGCAGTAATGAATAAATCAAAACTACTGGATCGATTTTAGTCATTTTTTTTCACTGAGGCTATATATTTAATACCCGTGCGAAGCCGGAGCAGGTTATATATAAACACTGTTAGCGTTTCATACACGGGTTGAAATTAAAAATATTTGGACTTTGTAATATATGAAGCGAATCATGTAGTCGTAAATTATAAACATCCCTCTCACAAGATAAATATAACGAAAATGAAAGGAAAATTTAATTTAAATCAAACAACTTTCACGCGGTATTTATGAGATGAGAGCTACCAGAATCACATGCTCAACAGGAGATGAGTTCCGAAAGCTCGGAATACATTAACGCGGTAATTAATTTTTAAAATTCAATTACAAAGTTATATTCGTAACTCTGTTTGGGGAAGGCGGATCATAAAAGTAGGTTAAAGTAAGGGCCCGTGAAAATCTTTTCTGTGATGAACTTGGAACAAAATTAGCGTGTGCCAATGATTTAATGTAACTTAAGAAGTATTGAACTTTTTAAATGGCGTGTTTATTCAAGGATACAACCTTAAAAAGTAATGTCAGCCAATCAAATATTCGTCGGTTTCGGTACTTGCTTTTCCAATAAAATTCCGCATTCTATATTACACTTATCTTATCTACACAAAAATTTAAATTAAGTATATGTTCATGCGTAAAATATATTACACAATTGAAGACAATTTTGAATGATAAAAATGCTTGAATTTCAAAATCTTTGCAGCTTCAAACAAGACTGCGGTTAAATAATGTAAATTTAAAATGTTTAAATGATTGACCGCTTCTTTCTACTTCTTGCTGGTTTTTCTCTATAAGAACAACATTCCGAACCAGTTTTAGTTTTATTAAATTTAAATCTAATTGATCCTTAACGATACATAAGTGCTTATAAAAAGCTTATTTGAATAAAGATTTTTTAATTTGTTTTGTTTGTTGTACTTGGAATTAATAAAAATTGGAAATCGATAACTCCTGAAAGCACCGCAAAGCAAATATAAAATTGTTCGTGTGCATGTGAAAATACGTGATGAAGTTGAAAACAACCTTTTTCATGCACTTCATATTACTACACGCCATTTTACGGGTCACTTAATGCCCCGCGAACACAATTCCACTTACCACATAGTTACACCATTTTGGACTTTGTTGTTTGAAGTTTAAGATATATTTTATGTTTTGCGAGTGAGTGTTGCCATATCCCACAAAGCGGCAGCCTACAGGGGAAGGAAACTGTTGTCGGAAGCGACTTCCCGAGGAATACAGTAATCATTGTGAAACGAGCGATGACATGTGGTGGAATGACATCCCTTTGGCTCGGAATTTATGGAAAGACTTTTGCATTCTTACCTACATAACAAAATGTATGTGCCGCATAAGTACAAAAGTAATAATAAAATTATTTTGCTACTAGCTGTGCCAGACTCAACAGCGTGTCACAAATTATTTCCCAAATTAAAATTTTAAACATAAAATTAGTGATTCTGATTAAGAGATAGAGACATACTGTCCTGGACTTTTTTATAGTATTTTTGTTAATCTCCAATTCTCTAGTACATTATTTTTGTGTGCCTCTATTGGTATACGAGCAAATGCGATTGAAGCGCCCTGTAAACAAGTTTTTTTACAACTGCGTGACCTCTTCAACAAAATTTACATAAAATATTAATGTACTAATAAAAATAAACATTCCGGAAGAATTGTACTAACTTTTATGAAATCATCCTGCCCTTATCCCACTCTAAGTGGGGTCGGCACAACATGTTATAAACATGCTGTCAAATGATTTGGCTACGTTTTCACGACCGGCCGCCTGCCTGACGTCAACTTACCTCAGTCGTATCTTACGACACCTCGGTAAGCAAGAGGGTGGTCTATTCTACTAAACCGGATACCACACGGTGGGTCAACTTACCTTAGTCGCCTTTTACGACACCTCGGTAAGAAATGAGGTTGGTCTATTCTACTCAGCCGGATACCACACGGCGGGTCGACTTACCTTAGTCGCCTTTTACGACACCTCGGTAAGAAAAGAGGGTGGTACTATTCTATTCAGCCGGATACCACACGGCGTACTAACTTTTATTAAAAAGCGTACAAAAATACGTTCAGTAGATTTGAGAAAATTGATCACATACAGACAGATAGTTAAAGATATATTTATTTTATTGTTACTTCTGTATTATGGATCTCTGAAAAGTAACGCTTAATTCTTCTATAAATTATGTATTCGCGATTGAATCCATTACTAACGCAGCAATTTATAATATATCTACAGTTTTTCCCAAAAGACTGAGTGATTCCTGTGAAGGGTTTAGGTTTATTTATTTCAATTTTTGAGTAAATTAATGCACACAAAATCGGAAATTTATTTACTTGGGTGCAGTATTAACCATTAATAACTTAAAACACGTTAGTTTCCTTAAGCATTTTTTATTCAACAAAATTATCCTTAACATCATGTAATTTAGTTGTTCAACGCGGAAACGCTGCCCAGCTTTCCTTCAATTTAAGATGGACATAACTTGTATTTTTTGTTGTAAAAAAATATAATAGATCTTTATCTCAATATAATGAAAATAATTAAAATATAAAACAATTGACATAATATTGTTTCGCTTTCACAAAGACTTATTATTAATTTAGCTCCTAAATCTTGTAGGGGCGTCAAAGTTCTTCGATTCAGTGGCAATAAATAACTTTCGTTAAAAGCGCCTTCTCAGGAGGTGCTTGTAAGTGTTTCGTTACAAATGGGTGTCTGAAAACTCGTTCGTGAAGTAACAAATTAGTTTAAAATTGTTTTGTTTCCATCATAGTGAAGATTGTGAACGCTTAGATCGAAATAAGGTGTGCGAACAAAGTTTTGAACTCGAGCAAGTAACAGCTTTATTCCGAATTCTATTATATTTTATCTAATAAGACCTCCCTTACATAAAACAAAGCTCCTTTCACTACTGCCTATCAATTATTTGTTCGTGAAACTAAACTGATTTCCATGCGCTTTTCTCCATTAGACAGTGATCCATAAAGAACACTTAAGTGTATAATTTGGTAAGAAGGTTTTATGTAAAATTATTGAAATAAGCCGATAATAAGGAAGGACATAAAAAATAGCTAAGATATCTATCTATCTATCGAGCTATAACATAAAAGATCCGAAACAACTGTCGTGGAAAGAGCTACGGATGGATTAACTTCAACGTATTTTGTATTTCTTCGAGTCCTTTGTTATTTGTAATGTGCTTCAAGATGAAAACTTATTTTTTATCTTAGAAGTTATTTAATACAAGACTATAAAATAAATAAAAGATTGTTTACAGCAAAAAATCTAAGTTAAATTATTAATGATTAATTTATTAATCCACCAACTTACTTACGCATGCAAATTACGAATCCGGATTAGAAATACCAGGATACCATAAATTATAAAGAGTCTAACTAATTCATCCGCGTTCACCCTTTCGTTAGATAGAACCTTTAACTGAATACAATCTTACGTCATGAATGTTTTGTGTCGGATCGTGAACGATATCGCCGTATCGGTCGACGCGGACATCCGATGCCGGCAGTGGGATGCGAGCCTCCGCATCGAATCGAAACTGACCCTGGCACCACATACAAAACAGTAACAAATACTATTACGGTGCTATAAATAAAATGCGTGGGCTGTGCGAGAACAACACTTTAGTCCATTAAAATGCGTAACAACTCTAAAAATAAACCATCGAGGCCAGAAGGTAATAAAAATAGAAAGGCATTAAAAAGGACCATTAAGGGACTAAAATGTTTTCTCTACAAGCGAAAGCGAGACGAGTATATATAAAAATAAAGTAGGAGCGAGCGGCGCGGCATGCTTACACGCTTGCATGCTTCAATATCTACGAGCAGGGTTGCATGCGCAGCGGCCACTTCTCGCGCCTCGTCCGCCAATCGGCGCCCGCGAGGCGTAGCGTCTTCTTTAACTACTACGGAAGCTTCTTCGGTTTCTGCCGCCTTAGTATCTTCATCTTGCGAAGCGGGTTCGGGGGATTGGGATTCGGGAATAGGGGGATCGTTTTCAACATCGAGAATCGGAGGTATCTCAGCGTCAAGCTTGGGGGCGGCCGTCTCGCTCACCCTTTTGTGATTCTCCGGCAAACTGATGTTGCATTCGTTGTCGAAACGGAATTGACTCTGTGTCCAAAGTTAGCAGGAAACAAAATATAATACAAGCATTAAGATTATTTATATTGTTTTAAAACGTAAATTTTAACTTTATTAACTAGGTAATAAATAAATAAAAATTAAAATTTATATGTACCTTTCATATATCTGAATATTTTCGTTTACCTTATGAAAATATGATAATTGATAGAAAATTCCCAACTACTGTCAACGTATGTAATATAAGACTTTTTCTATAGCTTTTTTTAGCATATATTTTGAAAACTTTCATTGAACGGAGCAAATTTTATCATTGACATGAACTACAGTGGAATCACTGAATGTACCTTATAACCAGGTCCCAGTCGATGCATGGCGCAGATCTGGTGCGTGGTGAGGGCCTCCCCAAACAGGTAGATAGCAGCCATCTGGCCGCAGAACACACGCTCCTCATCCAGTTCCGCAGTAGCGCCAATGTAACATTTGTCGAACGGCTGCAAATTATAATATTATCAGAATTTTTTTATTACAAAATAAATAAATTTAATAACACAGAAGCCAGAGGGCTATTTAAGAACAGTAACGTGAAACGTGAAACAGTAAAGTGAAAGAGTAACAATTTTTGCTGTTTCACCAAGAGAACTCGTGCCTAATGTTTGTCGCAAGAATTATTATTATTAATATCTCATAATCCTCTCTCATTCTCTTTTCGATCTTTAAATATCTTAAAAATCAAGAATTTTTAACGTTCACTGTATAAATATGAGCACACTTAATAGATAAAGCGCACGATAAAATATGAATATTAATAAATACTAAAGGAACGATACAAGTTACTCAACCACAACCTCAACCTTACACAAGCCCTGCACATATTCACATATTCATATGGTTTTCTCAAAGATGGTATCTTTAGACTCCTATAGAATAGTTTCTAAACGTAAGGGTCTATTGCCCAGAGGCAATAAAGGATTATGAACAAAATATAATCTATCCATTCTTTATCAGGGGCTTTTATAACAAAAGAAGTTATCGCGTAAATCAAACGGCGAAAAAAGCGGTAGTAAAATACGACTAAAACAAGGTAACGATAATTTTATAAGTTGGATGAAGTTTAATAAAACTAAGTCTACGGTAACAAAATTTATAGCTCCAAGTTAAGTGCTCGCGTTGCCCCCACTTTATGGACTACCTTCTGGACAAGATAACAGTATGATATCATCTTAAACAATGTACAAAATAATGGTTTCACATTTCTATCTATAAATTTCGTTTAAGAAGTACATTTGTTTAATAACTTTCATGTTTTATAATTACCTTAAATTTATTTCTTGTTAGGAAATTTATACCAAGATAATTATATCTTTTATGTAGATTAAAACCATGTTTATTGGAACCGGCCTTATTTAAGCATTACATGATAGAAAAGCGCAGAGTAACAGATTGCAGATTTTGTTTGTCGTAGGCAAAAACATCGCAAGGAACAGCAAATTAAAGTAAACAAACGGCCTGTTACTAGCCCACTTACTTTTGGAGAAAAGGATTGGAGCTAACAACTAACACGCTGCTCCAATGTGGATTAGTAGGCTACACATATCCTTAGCATTCTCTAGAGATATGCAGGTTTCCTCACGATGTTTTCCTTTGCCGAAAAGCGTGTGATAAATTGCAATTGGCTATTACAAAGTTTTAATAGAGAACTTCATTGGTGCCCGGGGTTTGAAACCGTGACACCCCCCCCCCACGAAAGAGCCGCATGCTGGGTATCACACCTTAACTTTTATTCTGTGCTTTAAAACAAAAAACATTGAATTTATTTTTATGTCATGAATACTCCTTTAACAGTAAAATATATTTGTTATAACTAACAAACATGTACATACAAGAATTGCTCAGCTGGTTTTATGATCTAAAAACCTTTTATTGAAGTCTCAAAATTGTTCTGTACGAATAAAGTAGACCCCAAAATTTGTGTAACCGGATACATTCCGACAATCATTCCAGTTATTAGGGTCGCACCCTTCGAGTAGAAAACGTCGTTAAGCTGAGCTCTTTACCTGTTATAATCGCCTGGTATTTTAAGAAAGTTTAAGACATTGAATGAAATAAAAATTACTCCATTCCCTCCCCCCCTTTCTTAGACAAAAATTTACTTGACCCGAAATTATAATTAGGGTACTAGAATAAGAATTTGAAATATTTGTTTTACTTTTTTAAGAGTACAGAATGATAGTAAAATAAATACCTTTTGATGTTACTACTTCTTGGGTCTAATAGAATTCCTAAATTGATAAGGTTTTTTTAATAATAAGACAAATTATTGTGGAAATGAAAATTAAAGCTTTGTGTTGTTTTAATATTATAAATTAGAATATCTTACTTAAAAAAATATACTATTGATCGAATTAGTTTTTTTCGGAACGTTTACGGTAGTAAAACATTACGGTTTTATGTAAAAAAACCTGTTGGGTCCTTTTGTCGCAGGCGCCGCGTAAACCAAGGGAGATACACTAAAGAAATGTACTACAGAATAATAGAATCACAAAAATACAACAAAAAAGTCCAGGACAGCATAGCTCTATCTCTTATAGTTAACTCAAAATAACTACTTTTATATTCACAATTTCAATTAAATACACTGATTTAAACGCGAGTGAAGCTGCAGGGACAGCTAGTAAGATATAAGAATGGATTGTGCTTCTTTAAGCATAAGATAGATATGTCAAAACGTATATATAGTAAGACTTCTTAAAATCATTTCGGTTGTTTTATAAAAGGTTAAGAGATATCAAACTCACGTCATTCGTAGAGACGAACCACGCCATCTCAGTGCTAGAAGCGAGCTGTCCGTTAACTAGACATTTGATTTCACTTTTCGTCCATCTGTTGTATATGTAAACCACAGCTATCGCGTACCATCTGCACACGAGATTAATATTGTATTAACGATGGATTAGATAATCTATTTACTTTAACAATACGTTAATATAAAGTTAAATCAACTAAATTAGTAAAACGGGATTAATAAATTGATCTCTCTGGAGAGCATCACATCATGTTCTGATTTTATATCAGAGTACAATTACAAATCATCGCCATATAATAGGCATCTGGTCTTTCCTTGAATCCATGGTAAATCATTAATCATTATTAAAAAAAGGAGTGGTCCTAGTATCGATCCTTGAATGACACCTAAACGCGTATGACAAGGATTAGACTCATACAGACCTAGAGGCACAAATTGCTAGCGATCACATAAATAACTTGAAAATAACTATAAAACGCTAGGAGTGAATCCGATTTTACTTGATTTGCTTGATAGTATGCCATTGTGTACTCTGTCGAAAGCTTTTTGAAAATCAAGGAAAAGAACATTAACCTGCCCACCATGATGATAAAACAAGACATACCAAAGATTACAAATAATAAAATTACTCTATCATTGAAAAAGTTAAACAATAAAAGCTTTTATCTACTGATAACCGTTGAGGAGTTCCCTCGTCTGGAGCCAATACTGGCAGCAGAATCAGTTCATGCTTATTATAAACATGCATTGTCATCCGAATTGGACTAATATGTAAAATTTCAACTAAATCTGGAAGTGGGTTAAATTTAACTTGCAAGATTCCACTTTCCATACACGGGAAGTTAATTTAAACCTTTTAAAAATAGTACTCAAATTCAACCCGTCAATCGACGAGTATGTGTGTTCTATCTAAACTATGCTTGTAACTTCTATGATACGATGAATAAAGCTTACCGTCTTGGTTGGAACTCGTACTTGACGCAGTGTTGAAACCCCTTACCGCGTACCTTCATTGATGTCAGCACGAGGCAGTTGCCCACAAAGTGTGCTGTGTAACCCACTCCTTTACTCGTTTTGAAGCTACGACAAATTGAAAGTATTTCTATATCAATCAAAGGTAACGTTGAGAATTATCTATTACACTTTTGAAACTTCAATTTATATTCAATCCACTTAGTATACAAAACAAGTGATCATGTAAGAAAATAATATAATTTAATACTCCTGAAATTATTTATAGAATTAGGCGTTACTTAGTGCTAAACCATAATAAAAAAGTAATAATAAAATTATTTTATTATATATATATTATAACTCGTGATAAAGTAAATAGAACATATATATATTGCTAAATGTAGAGTAGATTAACCTTTTTCACACCAGATACACACAAGATTCGATAAAATACATGCACAAACATCCACACCGCCACCACGATACACATGCACTATATACGTTCTCTATCACAAAATCAACAATCGTTGTAAGCAGAAAAAAGGTATTGCATACAGTTGTCAAATACATGAAAAAAAACTTCATTTTTGATTCCGTGCATCTTACTTTATCAGAGTTTATAGTAAATTCAAGGTATAAGTAATAACTGTTACAGTTTGTTGAAGAAAATAAATAACTGGGGAATCGGCAATAATATATTAACGTGCTTGTGGTAGAACAATTATATCCGAATCAATCATACCTCGACTAGGTCTCTTGGTAGTTCTATTCTAAATTAACTAATTACTTTTCTGGATTCATAAAGATCCATATATTTCTTAATTAATTAATTAACTGATCTTATCATTAACTTAATTGATCATAAACCTATTCTGCCTATTTACCTATTTACCTTTAAAAATGTTAAATAAAGCATCAGCAATACAATGATATCAGCTCATTGAATTAACGAATAATAGAAAAAAGCTCTCTTCGTAACATCTCGGACTAATACTAGAGTAAAATAAAAAAAAAACTAAGATTTAATATCCGTAGCAGAATCCTCTCCAGTTTCTGCAACTGGCATTTTGAGATCAAAAGCTTCTTTCAAGATTTTTTGCGAACGAGTTCAGAGTAAGTCTTGATAAAAACACCCTTAACATGCTACGAGAGTTTCTCAAGAATACTTAACAACTAAACCACGTAAAAAGATGTTGCAAGTAGTAGGTAAGCACTATTATTGTTTTTACCAATTTGAAAATAAAAAGATGACGAAAATATCTAAGATAATATTTCTAGTTTAAGAAAATGGGCCTTTGCACTTGATTTATCTCAGGTATATCTTTTTATTTGCTTAGCCGTAGAGTTCAAGACCTTTGCAAATTCATACTGCTTTTGCACTCTTTGACGAAGAAGCAAATGATTAAATAACGAAGCGTTGATACTTAAAAAATGTATCTCTAACCTCCGTAATTATTATGAAAAAAATAATAAGTTTAAAAGATGTTTTTGTTCTGCGACAATCAATAGAGATTAAGGATATCTCAGATAGGGTTTTCATAAACTATGGGGTCGCGCTTCTCTAAGAGATAAAATAAAATCCATCATAACGTTAGCGTTAAATTACTAGGAAAACATAAATCAAGTGTTCAAAACTTTATGTAGTGTGACTAAATGTTATCCTTCAATTAAAAAAAAAATCAGATTGATAATAATTTTTACAAATTTGAGCGTAATCCACACAATATAATATGTGTGTGTATTCCTTTGAATTACTAAGAAATCATAATATGTCGGTAATATACTGGGTAATGTGTTATTGACGGCTGTAACCCTCAAGCACTCAAGATATTTGCACAGGATCCTCTATTAGAATCCCTTGCAAAGTGAATAACGTAACGCTGGCTTTAGATGCATTTAGTTAATTAATGCCCAAGCACACTTCGGTCCGAACTAAGCCAGATAAAAGCCGTTTCGGTCGAACTAATCGAATTGGATATAATACAATGGATATAGTTCCCAACTGTACAAAGCTCTTCTTATCGATTAGCAAGTAAGCTAACAACTATACGAAACTTGAAGACAACTAAATCCATACAAATTAGTTCCTTGAATATATTAACAGTTAATATTGAATCTTTTAGCCATAATTTCAAATGAAACAAATTGCTATAAAAGTATACGCTCGATGAAACATGTTTAACAATACTACGAAAAAGCTCTTACTCGTTTCGTCAAAAAAACAAACAGAAAAAATGTGTATATCCTAGTTCTTAAAACAATCTTTTTGGGTTGTATTTTGTGAAGCTAAAATTGTGAAATACTTAATTTCGTTGATTGGCACTGAGTTAATTTTATAACGCCTTTAATATAATTTTGTATCTGAAAATTGCGCCCATTATCAAAAAGATGAGAAGTACGTGATGAAAATGATGTGACCCCAAGGAGTTTTAAATATGAATGTGTGGATATATTACTAGAGGAAGGCGAAAGAAAGATGGACGGATAGTGTGAAAAATGATATGCATATAAAAGGAGTGGCACCAGACTTGACGAATAATATAAGAGAATGGAGGACGAAGATATATTGTGGCGACCACACTTAGAATGGGATAAGGAAGACAAAATATGAAATAGATAGAAATTTTCCAACGTTACATTAAGCGTTTATATAAATCCTTAAGTACCTAAATTTCATTACTATACCCATCTATTCTAATTGTACCAAATAAAATCTCAATGGATATGAACGTAAGATACAAAACATTTCTATAAATAAATTATTCTTTCTTTATTACATGCAAAACAACATTTTCGGTACAGCGTATACATAATCCCTATAAAATCACCTTTAGTTATTTATATTACATTTTCCGCATAAACAGGAAACACGACAAAAGCCCTGTACATCAAAAGTCGGAGAGTCTATAGGAAAAATAATTTTTCGTTTGACACAGAAAATAATGATGTTCTGTTTATTGTAATGTTTTTTATCTACTTCGTACTACAGTATTTATTTATATTTGACAGGTTTTGATCTATGTCGATGATGGGTGGCTAAAATTAAGATCCTTCTGGTTCAATGGTGTGGGCACGAACTTTATGGTTCTAGATTCGTTTAAATTAATTGTTATTATTTGATTTATGAAAAGATCTATACACTGGCGAAAAACAAATTGTCTATAGAATCTTATTCTGCAGCCACAATATTACAAAGTAGAGGTATACATATATATCACCATTGATAAATACTTAATAGTTTTTAGTAAAATTGCTAAATTAGAAGATACTAATTATAGAAGTGTTTCTTCAATCAATTTTAGCTTTGCCATTAAACCAGTTTAAAAACACTGTCAAAAGGAGGAAGATCCAGAAAAACTACTATACTTTCGAGAATTACATAGATTATGACAATGCATGTATGTAGCTACTCTTTGACCCTGGACAAGATAGTAATAACAAAATATAACTAGCAATAAAAATTGTATTTTGAAAAGAATAGCTGACGAATTACTTGCTAGCTGTTCTCGGTAGGAACAGCTTTCCGAACCAGCAGTAGAGTTGACGATTCGTAAGCATTTGTTTACAAGTTTCCTTGTATAAAGAATATTTTGAATTTGAATAACACGTCTCAAGCTAATTCTAAAGCGTTCTAAATGAGGTTCAAACCTTATTTTTAAATAAAGAAAATATATAAACGTTACTCGACAAATTTTCTTTTATTAAACACAGTGTACACTTATCAATATTTCGTACCTATTCATCAGCATTACCAGCCACACTTTAGCCTAAAAGCTCTCTTGAGTTAACGTTCGTCTTCGTTAAGCTCGCTATATCCAATTTTTACACAAAATCCTACTCTACTCTATTCAACAGTAAGTTCCTTTTAAGAATTATCGTTGTTAACTTTAGATAGTAAATTTAAAGGTGGAACTAGTTTATATTTTAATAAACCGTACTTAAACTTTAAGTAAGAAATATCAAGCTTACAATATGCCGATTAAATATAAAACAGCCCAGGTCCCAGTTTTTTGACATCGGTTGACCCTGGATTCTCACCACACTGCCAAAGGCGTGATGACTAGTCATAGTGATACCACCAGCCCTCCACTGCACGTCGCACTAAGCCGTGGTCCGGCCTCACAGGAGACATTCTTAGAACGACGTTCCGAACGAGCTTCTGTGCTCTACTCTTCCGCATTTTGCGACCTCGACGCTACTTCTGCGCTCGCCTGCCTTGCATGGTGACGGTGTAAAAGCCGTGAGGGCAAACATATAGTCTAGTGAGACTCCAGAATATAGTCAGTTCAAAAAATAGGCATAAATATAGGTAGGAAGCAAGGTTATACTGAACTCACTGAAATCTGCAAATGTGAATAGGAGAGGATATTCATCCTAGCGTGATGTTATATAACCTTTAGCCTTCCTCGATAAATGGACTATTTTACACTTAAATATTTTCAAATCTGTCCAGTAGTATCTGGGATTAGCACGCTCAACCAATCAAAAAAAGCAATAAACTCTTCAGCTTTACATATTAGCAGTATTAACATCGTCAATCTTTATATAATTGTGTATATTTAAATACTAATTACCAGTATAAGTATGGCTTTTCCCGTTCGATGTTGACAGAGTTGATGGGGTCGAGGCGAAACCACGTGGTGAATGTGAACCCGTTCTCGTACGGCCAGCGGGCGAGGGGTGGTAGCACTACAGCCTGCAACAATGGAAATACCATAAGCTATAAAATTTAGCGTACACCACACAAGCATACACTCACTACGACAATCTCTAACAGTTTTGCCCTATAATCGAAACATCATCAGGAGGCTCCGCGACAAAATCGTAATGCATTACGGTTACGAAGATTTGTGAACGTTGTCTGCTTCCTACACTTAACATTATAATCTTTTAACAAATGCGGATTATAATAAAATAATTCTATTATAGCATCAGAACTATTTTTCTTAATACTGAGGGGACAGGGCCGAGCTGTTTTATGGCGTTACGCAAAGGCGTTAATCCTGTTTCTATGTTTAATATTTAAATGATTTAATTTTGTATATATATTTTCTAAATTTTGGAAACGGCTCCAATGATTTTCATGAAATTCAGCATGTATTTTGTGGGATTAAAATCGATCTAGCTATGTTTCTTTTACAAAAAAATTTCGTTTTATCCTTGTTTTCAGATACTAAAAAAATTGCTAAAATGTAGAATAGAATCATATATATGTAGCAAATGATAGATAGCTGTCAAGTGAAAAGTTGTAAGAGCTCAGTAATGGGACCTAGAGAAGTGGAAATACGGGCCCCACGTACCCAATATTTTTTTTATTTGCATTTATAAAGTTACAAAAAAAATACCGAGTCACTCATGTACTAAAACTTTTTATTAAAAAAAAAGGTCTTCATTGTTTAAGTCAGATTCATTTGATACTTTGTGCGTGAATTTCTTCTAGGATTCGTTATTGCGTGGATTATTCCGTAATCTGTACGTGCGCGGCCCGCCAAAAACGGCATTACACTAAGTAAATTTATTTAAGTCTCCGATGATATGCTTGAAATTTATTATTGTCGGATAACGCTTAAGCCCGTCATGGTGTGTTGGTGGAAACGAAATATAATATTCAATAATCAATAATGAAGAAAAGCAAGATGAACCCGCAATTTCGTTCTGTTATACGGATATTGAAATAAAGCTTTTTAAAATGAACTTTAATTAACACACAGAAAGAACATAAAAAAATGCTTGCATCCAGTCAGCACAAACCTTGCTATTTATGAATACAACAGTTCGCATCAACTTAAGTGCTAATTACCCTCTTTTATTATTCAGTGGTATACCTGTGCCCGATGAAAAAACACGATTTTTCATAATTGTAAATGTAAATTTATAATTTCTAAAGCTGGTAATATAAGCTTCAGCTATGCCAAATTCATAAATATTTTTTGAACGAGATAATCATGAAGCATAATAGATAGACGCAAATACTTGCGTATTTATAATATTAGTGTAGTAACAAAATGGGCCCCAAAAATTTACAATTTTTTTACATAGCTCCCATTATTTTTTTTAAGTTATTTTTTTATATTCTCTGGAATCATAGAATCATTGAATAGATTTCACAAAGTTATTCCAAAAAGTGACCGAATTGTTTATACGTACATGCTTATTCCTTGATTATATACCACCATATAACCTATACCATCCATATTATACTATACTCATGATGTCTCTTTGGATACTTTGGAAACTAACCAACAGCTCCAAGTCAAAACTCAGTCTTAAATAATACAAATAACAAATATAAAAAGCAAACTTTCGATGACTTGATACATACCTATGTATACAAAAACTTCTAATATTAAAGGATATAAAACTGATAATCCCAAACTAAATCCCAAATAATGTTCCCAAACTCGGGAAAGGAAGCCTCGGAATCTCTTGTAAGGAATCCTTTCCCCTATATCGTATCAATAAATCTACATACGTTACCCTTTTGCGATCGCAAAGTTGGATTTCTCCTTGGCGGTCCATTTTGTGACGTCTTGTATATTATTGCTATAGTTTAGTGGATTTTAAGAAGCTTTTACATTCTTAGATGGTCTATAATGTTTGTTTAAATGGTTTGATTTTTTTATACCGTGTGGTGTGGCGTGGTATCCGAGTAGAATAGACCATCCTCTTTCTTACCAAGGTGTCGTAAAAGGCGACTAAGGTAAGTCGACCCGCCGTGTGGTATCCAGGTGAGTAGAATAGAACGATATATTTCTTACCGAGGTGTGGTAATAGGCAACAATGGTAAGTTGACCCACCATGTGGAATCCGGTTGAATAGAATAAACCACCCTCTTCCTTACCGAGGTGTCGTTAAATACGACTAAGGTAAAGTAACGTAAGGCAGGCAGCCGGTCGTAAAATACCTAGCGAAATCATGTGATAACATGATTCTAACATGGTGTGCCGACCCTTCTTAAGAGTGGGATAAGGGCAGGAGGATGATGGTCCTAAAATTAATAGGATTTATTGTAAATTTATCTATAATATATCGTTGGTGTATCAAATAAATAAATGATGTAATCTTACGCTCATCTATTCTAACTTTTACTTACTCTAAAATAAAAGTGTTTACTTAACGTTAGTTTTGCGGACTTAGTGGGACTATAAACAATTGTAAGTGAAAAGTATAACCTACACGTTGGGGCACGATGGCCCATTTTTATTTTAAATTTATGTTAAAAGGATATTTAGCTGGCTGTATCGGTGCGCGGTGGCGGGCTACATGAGTGCCCACGGGAGAGACATATATGGAGCCACCATTATTAATGTACACGTTTTGCTAGATTTGCGTAAATATATGGTTTTCATAAAATTTATTATACGCTATAGGTTAAGGTAACTAACTTAATGTAAACAAACAAAATCATATGACTCAGGTGTGCCAAACATTGTTTGTGAAAACTGCATATACCAAAATAATCTGAGTAATGATTTTTTTTTACTTAGCGGAGTTTTATAATAAAAAGCATGCTCTACAAAACACCACCACAACAACGCTACACAAGCACTGCATACATTGAGAGTTTGTCGTGGATTTTTTAATTTGTTTCTATATTTATACGAAGAAATAATACTAAATTTTTAAGAGTTGGAAAGCTAAAGCGTAAAGCGTATGCCCAAATCAGCAATCATTCTCTGGCCTTTTTCCCGCTCTAAGTGGAGTCGGCACAACATATTTTCAACGTACAACATGTTTGTTGCATGAAATGAGGGTTGCATTCTATTCAATACCGGATACCGTACGGCGGCTAAAACAGTAACAAAATTAAATGTTAAAATAAAAAATGTATATAAATGAAATTACAAATGCGTGGTAGAGAATAAATTAAACCAAACAACCGCAGTTATATCGCGTCCCTGTTTACATATCTGAAAATTTGTGAAATGTATTCCGCATAATTGACACGATTTATCACTGTATATAATAACAATGCCGCGTTTTGTATCGGATAACGGGGAACCGGGATAAAATACTACCCCGGGAGGATCGGACCCACTGTTTATTGCTACAGTTAAGGGATAAATTGGAATAAATATCGAGTGGCATTTAATGGTCCCGTGGGAACAGCGTGTGGGATATCGCAACTCTTGGTAATGTTTACGAAATCTACCATTTGCTGAATTCTTCAGATGATTTTGTAAAATGATCAATGAGATTTCAAAATGTTTATGTTACTAGCAATATTATGCCGTGTTATCCGGCTGAGTAGAACACACCAGCCTCATTCCTTACCGAGGCGTAAAAGGCGACTAAGGTAAATTGACCCGCCGTGTGGTGTCGGGTGGAGTAGAATAGACCACCCTCATTTTTTAACAAGGTGTCGCAAAAGGCGAGATTTCATAATAGGCGACTAAGGTAAGTCGACTCGCCATGTAAGTCCGGCTGAGTAGAATAAACCCTCTTTTCTAACCGAGGTGTCATAAAAGGCTAGTAAGGTAAGTTCACCCACCGTGTGGTATACGGCTGAGTAGAATAGACCACCCTCATTTCTTAAAAAGATATCGTAAAAGACGACTACAGTTACTTGACCCACCGTGTGGTCTACGGCTAAGTAGAATAGACCACCCTGTTTCTTACTGAGGTGCCTTAAAATACGACTAAGGTAAGTTGACATCAGGCAGGCGGGTACCTTATACTATACTTAGCCAAAATATGTAACTTCATCCTCCTACCCTTATCCCACTCTAAGTGAGGTCGGCACAACATGTCATATACATGTTGTCACATGATTCAGCTAGGTATTTTATGACCAGCCGCCTGCTTATCATCAACTTACTTTAGCCGCGTTTTACGACAACTCAGTAAGAATGAGGATGGTCTATTTTACTAAGCCGGATACCACAAGGCGTAGTAAAACATGTAACAACACGTTTAAAAATGCTGTGCCAACGTCACTTTGAGTGGAGTACGAGGATGATGTGATTTTAAAATGTTGCAAACTTGATATCGCCAAGGAAGATCAAAGAGTTATTGTGATAAAAGATTAACTGAGAAATGAAAGAGTTTCAACTGCGAAGTGCTCTGGTGCGGGTAACTCAGGACGTTCTGAGATTAAACTTTATTTATATTGAATCCGTTTGCCTTGGAACGAAGTATAGGTGAACTAAAAGCTGCAGCAAAAGGTATTCCTCGAATACATTTTGAAAATACGTTTTCGTTTACTTAAAAACATTTTTATATTGTACAGGCTGTATCTACACTTAAACTTAAGAGTTAAAGTATCATCTATTACGTATTATATGATTTTTTCTAATCCGGCTGAGTAGAATAGACCACCTTCTTTTTTTACCGATCTTAAAAGACGTCTAAGCTAAATTGACGTCAGGCAAGCGGCCGGTTGTAAAATACCTAGCCAAACCATGTGACGACATGTTTATAACACGTTGTGCCGGCCCCACTTTAGTGGGATAAAGACAGGAGAATGATGAATGCTGATGTTTTCTCTGATCTCGTAGAAAAAAGTAGTCTTTTTTGCCCTAAACGTTAGTCCGGTATAAAAGTTGTAAACAATTTCATAAATGTTGCTTGAGCGAAATGTGAAAGCGTCAAAGACAAACTGACTTCCGTATTATATAATTAGTATTTTACTATATAAGTAAAATACTAATTATTACGACAGATTTATAAACAATTTAAAAAATAATAACGACGACGACTGTATAAGTATTTCAAGGTATATTCATTATTGTTAAATTGCGGTATCCGGCTGAGTAGAATAGTACCACCCTCATTTCTTACCGAGGTGTCGTAAAAGGCGACTATGGTAAGTCGACCCGCCGAGTGGTATCCGGCTGAGTAGAATAGACCAACCTCATTTCTTACCGAGGTGTCGTAAAAGGCGACTAAGGTAAATTGACTCACCGTGTGGTATCCGGTTTAGTAGAATAGACCACCCTCTTTCTTACCGAGGTGTCGTCCAATACGACAGAGGTAAGTTGACGTCAGGCAGGCGGCCGGTCGTAAAAATGCAGCCAAATCATGTGACAGCATGTTTATAACATGTTTCTGCCGACCCCACTTAGAGTGGGATAAGGGCAGGAAAATGATGATTCATTATTGTTAAATCATTAAATTAGATCTTTAAGTATTTAGTTTTACTTAACAGCATTTAAATTTGTATTGTTGTGTGAAAACAAATAAAGTTATTATAACTTTTGGATTAACAAACGTTAATTTGTATTCAAATATAAACCATGATAATTCGTAAAACATTTTATTCTTATATTTCTCTTAGAAGACATACTTTAACAGAATCAAAATGCTGGATTTTACAAATGGTCATAGCGTAAACCCTAGTGGCAAATAGTAATGTAAACAACGACCGCGTTAGTGTACATATTTTATCCTCATGCTACCGTGGTATATTTGCCCGGAATAAGATGCGTCAGTTGGCCGTCAGATCTGGGGATAAGGTAGGGTGATGTGGACAGAGAAAAATGATATGTACCGAGATAAATACAGAGGGAATCCGCTACATGTCTACGTCGAAAGGGTTCAGTATCACGTTATTACGTTACTCAAATTAACATCAACAAAATAAAATCTAGAACCCAGTCTATCAGTAAAAAGGCATTGAAATGCTTCTGTAAGTTTTTAATATTTAAATGAGCTAATCTGATTTATTTATTTAGCATAAACTTAAAATAAGTTTTTCTGTACACCGCGACATCATTGCTGCTTTGCTTTCTTTTGCTTATAATTAATTGTACAGGTGCGTTGTTGTAAACAATATTGATTGCGTAATATAAACTAGTTATTTTTGTGAAGTAACGGCCCGAGTGGGCAAGACTGCCTAATCGACTCGATCGTCCTAGTGATAACAGGTGAGCTTGGAGGGATATATATATAATCTGAATTTCGGAAACGGCTTCAAGGATATTCATGAAACTTAGCATGTAAGGGGTTTTGGGGGCGATAAATCAATATAGCTATGTTTTATTTTAAAAAATGTGGTTTTTTCCCTGTTTTTAGACACTGAAAACTGCAACAATTTAATTAGACAACAAAGGTTAAATACGCTATCAATTTCAAAGTTACAATAACTTAGCTGGGAAAGGGCAGACTTATTTAGTCTGCCCTTTCCTTTGAAAATACCCCGATTCAAGCCCCAGATAGTACCAGCACTTTTTTAATTTTTTTTCATACTTTTTTATATCTTCTAAAAAATACCTGCAAAGTTTAGTGACCCAGATATTATGGTCTTATGTTACACAATTTAAACCAGTCGAAAGTTATCAGTTAAGTAGTCCTCTGAGTTTAAAATCTTACTACTTAGCTTGTAGCAGCGCGTAGTTTAACTGCGGCGATAAAGTTATGGTAAAAGTTAGTATACTAGTTACAGATATAAATTCGGTATCTTCAGTTATTTTTAATTTAGATAAAAGATAGTTGAAATAATCGTTTATTACTTAAAATAAGGTAATGTGCCTTACATAAGAAATTTCATTTATCATTTATTTAGCAAAAAATATTTTTGTTTCCGTGAAATGAAAGTATACTAGGTTATTCTTCTATATACGTTTCTTATGCTTCTATAGACGTTTAGTATTTCATTTATTATGATGTAAATATTAGTTGCTTGTATTGTACGATAGCATGAGAAATGTTATTTTCGCCGTACTCGAATTTCATTTCTATGCTTTATCTGATTTATCTTGTTAAAAAAACATGTTTTTAGCGAATTATTTTTACGGATCCCCAATGCAGGGGACTAAGAGAGAGCCCGGCATGTCACGGATTGCTTCGGCCAGTCGTATTTGAATAAGAATAGCCAATAAGGAGACGGAAGCCGCTTGAACGATGCTCCTTTAATGTCCTGCTGACCTGGTATCGATCGGTAACATGGTTTCAGTTGAAAACATCTTTCTTTAGATGGTTGACTAAGGAGCTAAGTAATAAAAATAGAATAAGAATAAAAAGAAATCGTCTGACATCTATACCTATATTATGAATGTAATCTTCGGTCTGTTTGAAGCAGCATTAATTAAAGCTGGTACAATTGAAGTTTATTTATATTTACTTAACTAGTATCGTATAGTAAGTAATAAACTCTACAGAGACCAAGGTGGATGCACTTTAGCCAAAAACTTGAACCTAGTATAATAGTCTATTTTATCGCGATGTGATCGTATGTTTATATAATAATAAGTTACGAATATGTTTTTTTAATTCCCGTTAATTTTTTACAAAACAAGAGAACAGTTCAGAAGACGTACAGTACATAATTAAGGATATTTAAAGACTTAAATTGACGCTTACAAAGTTGCGGGCACACAGCTTATCGTTTATATATTTTTCCCAAACAAATTTGATTGGCAAAATTCTAATTCAACATTCGCACAATGCGTATTCAAACACGCAATATTCCAAAGCTACGAGCCAAATCCCATTCGACGGAGACCAATAACAAAGTTCTAAAGGGGGATAAATGAAATACTCAATGCCAGATTTCGGTAAGCTCGAGGTGAATTTGAAAGGCCGTCCTCTGAATCCATTATCGAAATGTTTTAATTAGTGCCATTTAGGCTAGTAAGACCCTGTTGTACTATAAATCGCACCCTATATTCGTTAAGGGCGAGTTTTAATTGGTCCACACCTCGGCACGGAGCGTAATGTTTTCATAAAAGCCGCGAATTTGCATGTGCCAAATGTTTAGTTAGAACTAACAAGTTGGTCAACATTTTGTGGGAGTTATAATTAATTTATAGTAGGTAATACTTTGCAAATTTTCACACGGTTTTCGGTGAAGGGAAATTTTGTGAAGAAACCTGCATAACTCTGGAGAATTCTGGGGATATGTGTAACCTACCAATCAACAAAAACGTATGCTAAACGTAGGAAGAAAAATATAAACTCATTCATTATCATGCATGATTAGTTTAGCATTTACAAGTTAGCATTAGCATTTAGAATTTAATGAAGTTACTGGTCGGGGTTTGAATCCGAGTACCGTTTGTAGGAATCAAGTGATCTAATCGACGCCATCATGAAAAATTACTATGTTTGAAAACTCCGATAAATCTTTTAAAATCTTAGATAAACAACGACATATTAAGTTAATTACGTTAAAATAAATACAGTTTCGTTCGTTCAAGGCATAATGAAGGAAAATGCAGAGAGAAATCTGAGCTCATTAAATGTAATGAAGGTATAATTAATTTAACTTGGTGTGTAATTACAAAAATTCGTTTTTTCAGACAACCTCCTTAAATAAATATAAAAATAAATTGACCTTCCAGACCTTGCCGTCATCCAATCTTGTTACGAAAATAATCGTAGTATAAAAATACATTTTGTAAACAGTATATATTAAGGTCGCTTTACTCATTTATATAAAATATATAAATTTACAAAATCCCACCATGTGGTATCCGGCTGAGTAAGATAGACTACCCTCATTTCTTGCCGAGTTGTCCTAAAAGGCGACTAAGTTAAGTTGACCCAACGTGTGATGTCCGTCTGAGTAGAATAGACCACCCTTATTTCTTACCGAGGTGTCGTATAAGGGGACTAAGGTAAGTTGACCCGCCGTGTAGTATCCGGCTGAGTAGAACAGACAACTCTTATTTCTTACAGAGGTATCATAAAAGGCGACTAAGGTAAGATGACCCGCCGTGTGGTATCAGGCTGAGTAGAATAGACCGCCCTCATTTCTAACTGAGGTGTCGTAAAAGGCGACTAAGTTAAGTTGACCAGCCGTGTGGTGTCCGGCTGAGTAGAATAGACCACACTCTTTTCTTACCGAGGTGTCGTAAAAGGCACCTAAGGTAAGTCGACCAGCCGTATAGTATCCGGCTGAGTAGAATAGACCACCCTCATTTCTTGCCGAGGCAAAAAGTCGACTAAGGTAAGTTACATCAGGCGGCTGGTCGTAAAATAGCTAGCCAAAACATGTAACAACTTTGTGCAGACGTGTGATAAGGGCAGGAGAGTAATGATGAACATGTTATGACGAAATGCCGATGAACAATGCTGATTAAAGCATGAAGTGTATGAGAACATTTTCCGAAATGAATCTTTCGCAACTTTCGCACTCGTTTCCTATAATTGTATTAAGTAACAAAATTGAAATGATTACTCCAAAAGGCCGCAGGTGCTCTACGGTGAACTTATTAAATTTGAACAAAACGAGAATCAAACTCGGCTCGTTACAAAGTTGTAGAGTGCGCTTGTTTCGTTCAGTTCCCCTGTTTTCAAACATTAAGAGTTTATTGCAAACTCAATAACGGAGTATCCGTCAAAGTTTATTTTCGGGAAAGACGTCTTCGAAGGGGTATTTCATACATACATATTTTTATAATATGTATGTATGAACAAAGTCTTCCACAGCTGTCTGTATGTGATAGATTTTCTCAAAATCTACTGAACGGATTTTTGTACAGTTTATAATAAAATATAGTCCAATTATTGGGGAAGGCTTAGGTTAATAGCACATTTCGGCTATATGTAAATTGAGTGTAAGAGTTTAAGAGTGTAAGAGTGTAAGAGTGTTAGAGAGACATACTGATAACCACGCGGGTAAAGCCGTGGACATAGATAGTTAAAATCTAAAAAAGGAAATGATGTATTGCTTTTGTATTGATATAGACTATAGGGGATGTGTGGTTACAAACGTTACATACTAAAAACATAAATAAGTTTGCAATAAAGCAATGTGATTACGTCCTTACAACGCATCGGTGTGTAATAAGCTTTTTTGAAGACAATTCATTAATTTCTCACTTCATTTACATTGTAACTTTGGCAGATTGTCGGCGAAAGCAACTTTTGTGACAGCTAACGAAATGCAAGGAAGGCGGTTTCAAATTAAAATAATTTATTTTTTGTGCTTTAACTTCAGCAAAAAGACTGTGTTTATTCGTCTTCAGTCCGTCAGCTGCCTTCGGGGGATTAAAAAGTCGTTCAAAGTTTTTAATTAGTGTTCATTGAATTGATTAAAAACATTTTTAACCCGTGCACGTATTACGCGATGCCCTGAGGATATCAATTGGATGTTGGAACCACGCTACCAGGAATATTGTGAAGTTGGAATATGAATAGATGGAATATGGAATATTGCGAAGTTGGTTCATAGCGAAGTTCAGATTGTTATGAACTACGTTCTATATCAAAATAGGAATATCATTGGCATGTAACGCGCATAAACTTTTTAACGAGGGAATTTTTTTATTTATTTGTGAGTTTTGTAAATATTTACATATAATATTTTTTGACTGTCGACCTCAGAAAGGTCCCATTAAAGAGAGTAAGTACAGTGAAATAAAAAATAAAGCATTTTTAAAGCAGCTTAGTACATGTTCGCGCCTACTGCGTGCTCCCGATAGCTGCAGTTGGTGAGCATAGGTAGCATAGGCAGACAACCGGCAATTTCTCCACCCGGAATATTTAAGGATACTGACCTTTGACTTAGAGGGTTACAGAGGTTAAAGAAGTTTAAATAACCCTGATCAAGCTCAGATATCAACAACCCTTGGTTTATTTTTTTCATATTGAATGTTTTTAAAAATCTTCAAAATAACCGAACAAAGCTCGGCCAGGTATTTTGTTCGAGTTACACGACAATACCGGGGACAATACCGGGACAATACAATAATATGATATATTAGTACCGGGGTGACAAAAAAATTACCGGTAATTTTTTAAAGATACAAAATAATACAATAAAAAATAAAGAAGGCGCCGATGACTCGTGGGATTTGAACCCAGGTTTTGAACATTTTCGGTCCGCCCGTTACCCATCGGCTATCGCAAGATTACGTTTGACAACTAAAAAAACCTTTGATTTCAATTTTACATTTTACCATTTTTTTATGCCCAAAACAGGGATAAAACTTTTTTTTTTAACTATTTCGATCGATTTTTCTCCCCCAAAATCCCCTACATGCCGAATTTCAGGAAAATCGTTGGAGCCGTTTCCGAGATCAGAAAAATATATTTATATACATATATACATATATACAAGATTAACTCAATTTTGCAGAATCAATTTTGAAGATTTGCAATCGTACAGATACAGGATCTCTGTTTTTATTGATCTGCGCTCTTAAGCTCCACGTCATCCAAATCCAAATACTATTCAAGCTACCTCCCCAGCAATAGCATTATATAAAACCTTACGAGCAAAGTTTACAGCACCGCCCGAAGCGATGGCAGCGAGATTGAAATTTTGATACGGCCACGATTTGGCAAGTTTTGTAAGGATCCAAATCGAATTTAATTTCGCACCAAGCGTTTCCGCGAGAATTTCCTAATTCTTACGCGATAGCACTTTCATGGTATACATGTTGTACTAGCCTTATTTAAAAAAAAAATATATAGGTATATTAATTTTTTTTATATAATCATAATATCTTTAACATAATCATTTTGTATAATTCATAGAATTAAGCGTTACTTTGCGGAGATCCATAATACATCATCCTCCTGCCCTTATCCCACTCTAAGTGGGGTCGGCACAACATGTTATAAACACGCTGTTACATGATTTGGCTGCGTTTTTACGACCGGCCGCCTGCCTGACGTCAACTTACCTCTGTCGTATTTTACGACACCTCGGTAAGAATGAGGGTGGTCTATTCTACTAAACCGGATACCACACGGTGGGTCAACTTACCTTAGTCGCCTTTTACGACACCTCGGTAAGAAAAGAGGGTGGTACTATTCTATTCAGCCGGATAGCACACGGCGTTATCCACGGAGATCCATAATACAAAATTAATAATAAAATTATTTTGCTGAAATCCACGAAGAAGAATTCTTATTATTAAGGCAAAATAATTTTATTCTTATTTTTGTATAATCGTTTTGTATTATTTTAAGTCCTAGATGGGTAAAAATTAGTCGAACTAAACCGATAAACGAATTGAGTATCCCTGGTTTGTTTACTTAAAATAGAAGTGAAAATAAATATATTTTTGGTACAATATGTATAATAAGTAAGCAAACATATTAATTACAACGTCATAAAACTACACGGATTGTAAGTGATTACAAATTTATATAAAGGTTAACCCGTTGGCGCAGTTGGCAGTGACTCTGTCTTCAACTGTATTTAAAATTATATCTGTATATATTAACCTGTTTGTCACCCATAACACAAGTATTAAGTTACTTTGGTAACTGACGACCGTGGTTCTTCTGGGTAAGGACCCAGAAGAACCACATTCACAAGACAGATATATAAAAAGCACGAAAACATGAGTTTTTTCTTTTTTTAAACTACACTTGTAAATATTATGACTTATGATGGAGGAAAATATTGTGAAGACAGATTACATTACTTTCATAATATCATTCGTCATGAGTAATAATACTATATTATTAAATGGGTGAATAAGTCTAAATACATTGGGCCCATTTTAATTTCATCTCTTTTGTTAAGAATATTAATAAAATATTTCTACTGTTTCTTACGCAATTCAATTATCGCTCAAAAACTCCTATTATTTCAAATTCGCGAGCGGTTAAGGTAATCACGCGATATAACCATTACGCGATTTCTAAGACAAGAAAGAATATAAGTACCTAGGTAATATTGCGAAGAGAACGGTATTCATAAAGCACGAGTATTTTCATAATTACATATTACTAGCTGACCCAGAAAACGTTGTTTTGCCAGAAAAATTATTTCTAAGGAATTTCTGAGTGGACATTAGTGTACTATGACACTGGTACTTGCATTTTTTTCGTTTTTCGCCATTTCCAATAGAGGATTTCGTCTCAACAACTTATAATAAACGTTCGTTCGTAAACTAACCTGTTATTATCCCACTGCGTTTTTATTGAAATTTTCAGAGAATCTTGAAATAACCCAGCAGCTAAAACTGTAAGGTGGTGGCGATCAGAGTTTTTTTATAACTGTAATTAATATACTTATCTTTAAATTGATCACGGCAAAGCGGGCTAAAAATACTTATTTAAATATATATTTTAGAAGTTATCGTTAATGGAACTAATGGTTTTAAAATGAAAGTAGTGTTTTCTTAAACTATAAATTGTCTCACTTTGTAGGTTAGCTGGCAGAGATCTCTGACATAAGTCACTTTTTTTTACCAATAATGTTTTTTCCAATAATTTTTTATGGTATATAAATAAATAAATAAAATAAATATTGGCAAAATTAAATCAAGAACGGCTCTTAAGACATAACTCCTTATAATGGCTATTTCCGTGCGAATCCGGAACAATTCGCTAGTGTTGTTATCAGAAACATAATGAGCGATACGCGATAGCATTAAGGGCACCATAACAGGGTTGCACTGCTCATTAGTCGCCTCTCCAATTAGCTCGGTTACCGTGCGATCGTTGTTTAATTGCTTGTTTATCAATTACCGTTGTGTTCATTAACTTAGTATGAATAAATCATTTGTTTTTACGGATGACAACAATGGTGCTTCTGTTGCAATACGTTTTTGTTTTTGATTCCATTCCGATGCATTTTTGATTGATTTCAATTGTACAGTTTTTTCAATGGGCTATTTAAAAAGACCCGTTTTCTGAGATCCATTTATGTCACAATTACTATACTTCTCAATATATAAATTCACATAAGACAAGTAACATTTCATCCTTCTGCCCTTATCCTTTTCTAAGTAAGGTCGGCACAACATGTTATAAACATGTTGTCACATGATTTGGCTGCGTATTTTACGACCTGCCTGACTTCAACTTACCTTTAGTCGTATTTTACGATACCTCGGTGAGAAAAAACGTGGTATATTCCACTCATATCCGTATATCACACGTCGGGTCAAATTACCCTGGTCGCCTTTTACGATACCTCGGTAAGAAATGAGGGTAGTCCATTCTATTCAAACGGTTACCACACGGCATAGGCACTAGCAACATATGTATTGTAATTTTTAACCATCGAATGTACTATTAACAAATACTACAAAAAATAGGAGAGTAAAAAATATATTTTGCTTTGGCAACTATTTAATATTGTTAGTGTTAGTAAATTTCAATAATGACATTATTTTTTTGTAATAAGGAACATTTCATTGCGCGAAAATGCTTATAAAGCAGAACATCTTGCTCTAATTTGGAGTTGTACTAGAAATGTATGTATCCTTCTAAATATTCAATAACTTCAACTTTAATAATGCCCTTATATACCTTCAAAATTATAAAACACACACACACGCACACACACACACACCCATCCACATATACACGCACGAACACATTCATACACACAATAGCAAATATTAGATATCATCATCTTCCTGCCCTTATCCCACTCTAAGTGGGGTCGGCACAACATGTTATAAACATGCTGTCACATGATTTGGCTGCGTTTTTACGACCGGCCGCCTGCCTGACATCAACTTACTTCTGTCGTGTTCTACGACACCTCGGTAAGAACGAGGGTGGTCTATTCTACTAAACCGGATACCACACGGTGGGTCAACTTACCTTAGTCGCCTTTTACGACACCTCGGTAAGAAATGAGGTTGGTCTATTCTACTCAGCCGGATACCACACGGCGGGTCGACTTACCTTAGTCGCCTTTTACGACACCTCGGTAAGAAATGAGGGTGGTACTATTCTATTCAGCCGGATACCACACGGGATATAAATATATTAATTAATGTATGTATGTAATGAGTCATCATTCTCCTACCCTTATCCCACTCTAAGTGGGGTCGGCACAATATGTCTTCTTCTTCCATTCTCCTCTATCATTCGTCAACTCTGGTGCCACTCCTCTAACATGCATATCATTTTTCACACAATCCATCCATCTTTTTCGGCCTTCCTCTAGCCCTACATCCATCCACATTCATATTTAAAACTCTTATGTTATGAGTATGTATTAATTAATAGTACTATGTAAAAACTTAGCCTAGGAAGAGGGGATATCCTAACACAAGCATTTTTATGCTTAAAAGGAGATCTCATTTATAACAATTTGCAATAATGTGCTATGCTTGTTATTGAAATAAAATATATTTGTTTTTTTTTAATATTGGATAGGAAGTTTCTCTTGCAAATCATTGTTTACTTATGTTATAAAAAACGTAAATTACATTATATTTTAAGACTTACAGATCCTTTCCTGCCGGGAAAACTGAAGAATACGTCAGGGCCATTCCTGTGGGGCATCTGTCGAAGCACGTTGAGCAACTTTGCGGAATGTCTCGGCTAGAACAATGCAGAAATATTTATTTATTTTATTTATATTCGGCAATCAAACAGTACAATCATCATTCATCCTGCTGCCCTTATCCCACTCTAAGTGGGGTCGGCACAACATGTTATAAACATGTTGTTGCATGTTGTTGCCTGACGTCAACTTACCTTAGTTGTATTTTACGACACCTCGGTAAGAGGGTGGATACCACACGGTGGGTCATCTTACCTTAGTCGCCGTTTACGACACCTCGGTAAGAAATGAGGTTGTTTTATTCTACTCAGCCGGATACCACACGGCGGCTCGACTTATCTTAGTCGCCTTTTACGACACCTCGGTAAGAATTGAGGGTGGTACTATTCTATTCAGCCGGATACCACAACTATTTTTCGTCAGAACAGAATGCCGCCAAAATGAATTCGTCTTCGATTTTTAAAATCCTCTTAAGTTGAGACTACAATATCGCGACTAATGCCAATATTTATAGTTCCTAATACACTAAACTTAATACAATAATTATTATCTTATTATACAAATGTTAAAATTGCTAACAAAAGTAACAACATAGTAATATAGTACACAAACTAGCGGCCTGCCCCTGCTTCGCACGGGTATAAAATATATATCCCATGTCAGTCAGTGTAAAAAAACTTATTAAAATTGATCCAGTTGTTTTGATTTATTCATTACTGCCCGTGGCCGTAGCGTTAAATTTGGAGAAAAACAATTTCCTTTCCCTATACCGAGAAGATTTCCTGCTATCTTTGGAATATCTAAATTCATATAGTACATTATTACTTATTTACTTTTATATTTTCCGTATGTATTTTATTTTTACAATTAATTACAGAATGTCTTTAAACAAACTCTTGAAAGAGCGACATTGCTGCTAAAGTCGAAGTGTTATAGGGCGAAGCGCGGTCTCCTCACGGCATTTTAAATCTGTAATATCTCCTAAAATTTTTCACTTAAATTACATGCTGTAAACGGCCATATTGATGTATATTAAATCAACTGATTATTTAAGGTACTTAATTGGATAAGGATTAATGCTGTATTGTATAAGAATGGCTTCAAAAATAAGGCATTATTTTTCGTAAAAAGTAAACGACAAAAAATGCTTTAGTGGGTTATCCATAAGCGATAGACATATACCATCGCGGATTTTTCTGTAGACCTTTTCAATGTGTACAAATGCTTAGTAAATTATTTTGATAAATCTCGTAGGGTTTAGCCTGCGTTTGCAATGTAAGCGGAAAAAAATGTAATTATTTACAGAAACCTCAAAAATTACAGTATTTCTCTACTCCGTATTGAATGTTATTATACGTACAAACCTTCCTCTGGAATCACTCTATCTATTAAAAAAAACCGCATCAAAATCTGTTGCGTAGTTTTAAAGTTTTATGGGTACATAGGGATATAGGGACTTTGTTTTATAATATGCAGTGATGATAGTGATTGTTATTTTCCTCGCTAGAGAGCTCCGATCATAAATGCGTCCGATCGCTGCTAAATTCAAATGGATAAAGGGCGAACCGCGTTTTTTTTTCGAATTTGACTAATGACTGTTAGCCCTAATCGCTTTGACAGCGTCACCGATAAGACGGGCGAGCGCGGAAGCATCGCCGAGAGGCGAACCGCGACCTCCGACGCGCTATTTGTAGGCTCGCGGCGCGGCCCCTGCATTTTAAATCTGTAATATCTTCGAAACTGTTTATTTAAATTACATGCTGTAAAGGGTCATATTGATCAATATTAAATAAACAATATATTTAAGGTTCTTAATTGGATAAGGATTAATGCTGTATTGTATAAAAATTGCTTTGAACATAAGGCATCATTTTTCGTAAAAAGTAAATGAAAAAAACTGCTATTGTGGGTTATCCATAAGAGATAGACATATACTATCGCGGACTTTTCTGTAGACTCATGGTGTACAAATACTTAGTATATCATTTTGATAAATCTCGTAGGGTTTAGCCTGCGTTAGCAATGTAAGCGGAAAAAAATGTAATTATTTACGACATCACATATGAAACCTCAAAAATTTTAGTATTTCTCTACTCCATATTGAATGTTATTAGACATGTAAACCTTCCTCTAAAATCACTCTATCTATTAAAAAAAAACCGCATCAAAATCTGTTGCATAGTTTTAAAGATTGAAGCATACATAGGGATATATATTTTAAGCAATCTTATTTATGTACATAAAAATATAAAGAATTATAAAACGATAGGTGATGTATACAATAGACAAAGCAGGAACCGACATAAGCTTGCGGCTCCTGCTTTGCGCCTTGCAAAAGTACGTAATTCGTTTGTGGGTTTTGGTATAAGATTCTATAATAAAATTCCGCAATCAATTTCAGCTTTGCCATTACATCAGTTTAAAAACACTGTTAAAAAGAGGCTGATACAGAAAGCCTACTATACTCTTGAAGATTATTTGGAAGACAAGAATGTGTGGATATAGCTCTCTTTGAACCTGTACAAGACAGTAACGACTTAATGTGAATAGTATTAAGAATTATATTTTTAAAAGAGCAACCGCCGAGTTTCTTGCTGGCTCTTCTCGGTAGGAACAGCTTTCCGAACTAGCAGTAGAGTTGACGATTCAAAAGCACTTGTTTACAAGTTTATTTGAATAAAGAATATTTTGAATTGAATTGAATTGAATTATACGGACATAGGGACAGACTGAATGCGACTTTGTTTTATACTATGTAGTGATATTATTTATTTTTACAATTGATTAGACAATATCTTTACATACAACACTCATAGCTTTCTTATCATTAGACAATATAAACCTGAAAGAAGGACTTTTAGTTGCGCCTCCGGTCGCTGCTAAATTCGAAGTGCTTATAGGTCTAAGCGCGGCCTCCTCGCGGGATTTTAAATCTGTAATATCTCCGAAAATGTTCACTTAAATTACATGCTGTAAACGGCAATATTGATCTATATTAAATCAACAATTTATTTAAGGTACTCAATTGGATAAGGATTAATGCTGTATTGTATAAAAATTGCTTTGAACATAAGGCATCATTTTTCGTAAAAAGTAAATGAAAAAAACTGCTATTGTGGGTTATCCATAAGAGATAGATATATACCATCACGGACTTTTCTGTAGACCTTTTTAAGGTGTACAAATAGTACATCATTTTGATAAATCTCGTAGGGTTAGCCTGCGTTTGCAATGTAAGCGGAAAAAAATGTAATTATTTACAGAAACCTCAAAAATTACATTATTTCTCTACTTCGTATTGAATGTTATTTATACGTACAAACCTTCCTCTGGAATTACTCTATCTATTAAAAAAACCGCATCAAAATCGGTTGCGTAGTTTTAAAGTTTTATGCGTACATACGGAAATATGGACTTTGTTTTATAATATGTAGTGATAGTGATAGTGATAGTGATAAATAATCAACCAATTATTCAAATTCCAATTAAACTTGTTAACAAATGCTTTTGATACGTCAACTCTACTGCTGGTTCGGAAAGCTGTACCTATCGAGAAGAGCCAGCAAGAAACTCGGCGGTTGCTCTTTTAAAATTATCATTCTTATTGCTATTTACATTTAGTTATTTATTACTGTCTTGTACAGGGTCTACTTAGAGTAGCTATATTTTACTAATTCACATACCAAAATTAGTTTCCACTCATTACTGTGACAGTGACAGTGAAAATATGATATATAAAAATATGATATGATATGATACATAGTGAGAAAAAAAACTATCTACTACATGACACAATCAACTTTAAATAGATTTACTGGACTCATTTAAGCAGCCACATTACACACAAGGGACATATTAGAATCTCATATTTATTATTAAACATTTAATCACATATTTGCTTTCCATCCCATGTGCGATACCATTGAAGTTAATAGAAGTCAACTAAAAACTACTACTATTTAATTAAAAAAATAATTCATCGATTACTATAACGGCGTTAATTGGAAAACCGTAAACTTTTATATCAGACCAATGAAAATCACCGCAACATAATAGCCCATTTGCACAAGAACCAAGCAACTAACTATATTTTAATGAATGGACGCTCATTACAGCAGTATAATTTCTCCTAAGCACTTACTGACCAAGAAAAGGTACAATAGTTAATTACGTAATACTTAATAGCTACTGTTTTAGTGAAAGATTAATAAAGTTTCGTGAAAATATATATTAAGCAATCACATGTTTACTTGTTTAAATATGTTTATAATTTATTTTATGTTTTAAGTTTGGTTAGTTATTGATTTAAACTCCACCCAACAAAAAAAAACCCAGTCAAATGCGACGAAATTACGCATCCACCCCCGCACTGTCGCAACATGTACTAAAATACTATACTTAGATGATTAGTGGTAATAAATACACCCTTTCCTTCTTTTATTTTCTATTATTCAGTTTTTTACAACATTGCTTTTTATTTATATATCTTGCTATACGCACTACAAATATTTCTACCTTGTCTCTTACTTTCGATTTTACAGACTTTAAATTAATATTTAGGTTAAACTAACAATGGTCGCCATTGAAAACCAGCTTTGAGTTACACCTTACTTTTACTCTAATGTAAAATTATTAATAAAAGGTTATGATTTGATTTAATTTCATTTTTATATATTACTAGTGGCCCGCTCCGGCTTCGCACGGGTATAAAATATAAAGCCTATGACACTCAGTAAAACAAATGATTAAAATCTATCCAGCAGTTTTGTTTTATTAATTACTGCCCGTGGCCCACACGCGTCAAATTTGGAGTAAAACAATTCCCCTGGGGTGCCAAAGTGGTCGGCCTCCTCGTAGCGCACCCTGGGCAAGCTAAGTCTTGGCGAACGGACCACTGTGGGGTGGCCAATCCAGTTGTCCTTCTGATTAGCAGAGGGCAATCTGGACAGGCTGGGGACTCCGGGGGGGGCTGGGGTGGGGTTCCTAATGAGCGACGGGTCCGGTTGGGCTTACTCTAAGTCTATCTGGACATGGTTACGGCCACCGTCGGCGAAACTCGGAAGCACAGCAATGGGAACGGGGACCTTCGGGTTGCAAGGAAGAAAACCTGTATAAAAAATTACCCGGTGGGGGCGGAAACGCCCACCAAGGCTTTGTGGCTCCTACTTGGGGCGCGGTCTCACCCTGTTGACCGTGACATAACAAACACGGTGGGCAGGGAGCGACCGTGGGCAGCGATGGCCTCCCTTTGTTTTGCGCAGGGGGGTGAAGGGGGGCGGCGGAGCGGTTCCACGAACTGTTGTTCTGGATCCAATCTGTTGCTGGTGAGTCCAGGTGCTAGTAACTCGCCCAAGCCCATCGTCTGCCGCCCTAACTGGGGACCTTCGGGTGTTTCGAACGGGGTATATCGGACGCCTGGCTTACAGGTCCCCGAGACGGTCGGTGCATCTGGTGCTAGCGATGCACCGGTTAGCGGAAGGGGGCTTCTCTTTCGAGGGGCCCCTACCAGAAGAAGGTGTTTGTGCTCTGGGATCAGAGCTGTTGGCGGGATGGGGGCAATATGTAAAATGATACCCTGTCTTTGCCATCGGCAGCGTGGTGGAGCACACAGGTCGTTTTAGTCGGTGCGAGTCCGACATAACTGCCTCCTGTCCACGTCGGGCGGCGGTACCCATAAGGAGCTTTTTTCTGTATAAAAAAAAACAATTCCCCTTTCCCTATACCATGAAGATTCCCTGCTATCTTTGGAATATCTAAATTCATATACTACATTTTTACTTATTTACTTTTACATTATCCCTGAGTATTTTATTTTTACAATTAATTATAGAATGTCTTTATATACAATATTCACAGCTTTTTTGTCATAAAGAAAGAATCTTCATTACACAATACAAACATGTTTTCTTTAGAGGTTACTCTTGATAAAGCGACATATAGTCGGCCATGTGAAAAAAAACCCGTCCAATCGCAGGTAAATTCAAAGTGCCATAAGACAAAGCGTGCAATCGCTATACCCTGCATTTTAAATCTGTAATATCTTCGAAAATGTTCATTTAAATGAAGAATAAAATGCCAAAAAAATGCTATTGTGGGTCCATATGAGATAGACATAATATGTATACCATCGCAGAGTTTTCTGTAGACCTTTTCAAGGTGTACAAATATTTAATACATTATTTTGACAAATATTGTAGGGTTCGGCCTGCCTTTGCAATGTAAACGGAAAATAAATGTAATTATTTACGACATCACATTGGAAACCTCAAAAATGATAGTATTTCTTTACTCCATATTGAATGTTTATAATAAAAGTTTATAATATGTTAGATTATACATATAAACCTTTCTCTTCAAACACTCTAATAATTAAAAAACCGCATCAAAATCTGTTGCGTAGTTTTAAAGATTTAAGCATAAAAAGGGATATAGGGACATAGGAACAGACAGAGAAAGTGACTTTGTTTTATACTATTTAGTGACGTTTAGCTATAATAACTAACGACGATATTTCTCCTTTATTCTTATGCAATAATAAAAATCAATTTTCCCAAAGTCAACTCATTTACTCTTTTTCAAAAACTACTCAAAGACACATATGACAGCCACAATGCTTTTTCATATTAATGACTAACTCTGAAGGAGGTTGTATTAAAAACATGATGTAACAGTCAACCATCCTGACAACATTTGCGACCCCGCAAATCTCATAAGCTGACTTCTGGGAATGAATCTACCACCGATTAGGAATGCTGATTGTACTGAGAAGAATCGGCAAGAAACTCAATACTTGCTCTTTTAATCTGTAAAAGAAAAATCATTTCGCACCTTAAGCTCACGCTCAATCACTGTCATGGCATAACACAGCTCAATAAGTGGCAACCAACTCAGCAGACACACACGTAAACAGACTCGCAAATGATAACGCTCAAAGAACAATCACCACATCTAGGCAGAGTCTAGCTGACAGTCGTTGCAGATGGCCACAGTCTAGAAAACAATCGTTACAACTGGAACAAATCCAGAGAATAATCGTCATTCTAGCTGACAGTTCTATCGAACAATAGTCACGGGCGCGTCTATGGCCTCACATAGCACATCGTCACGTTGATCTTACAGAGTTAATAAACCGAATACCAATTACCATCATAATATCATAATAATAATCTCTCCAATAAAAACTCCATTTTTTATTCCATAGCATCGCATATCGCAACTATCTCTCAAATTATACGAAATTCGCACTCTCCGTGTTGTCTCAAGATATTGATCGTCATTTGTCTTTTCTTTAAACAAAGAGTTTTTTTCCAGATATTCCTTTTGTCCGCTCTATTTGTGAGTTTAGGTTACATCCCCTTCTGAATATAATAAACGACGATATTTCTCCTTTATACTTATTATATTATTATATTTATTCAATAAATAAAAACATTTTCCCAGAATCAACCCATTTTTTACTCTTTCTCAACAACTTAATGACACATATGACAGCCACAATGCTTTTTCATATTAATGACCAACTCTAAGAAAGAGATTGTATTAAAAACATGTTATAACACATTTTGATAACTGTCAAATTTTTTTCCATACTAAATCAAAGACAAAATTACGTTTAGCTGTCATTTATGTTTTGTTATTCCACTGAAATTTGCGTTTTATTATTTTACTGTCATAGTCGTTTTTGTTATACCACGTTTTATAGCGACTTGACGGGATAAAATAAATGCGGTCGAACGGGATAAAAAGTATCCTATGTCCGTCTCCTGGTTCTAAGCAACCTCTCCACCAATTTTCAGCCGAATTGGTTCATCCGTTCTTGAATTATAAATAGTGTAACTTAGACCAACTTTCTTTTATATATATAGATTTTCGATCAGGTAGACAAAATTGACACAATTTCAATCTATATGGAATTCAATTATATATAACTCTATATAAAATTTGTACTTTCATGAATAATTAGCGTTATTAGGGTTAGCATAATGCTATATTATGAATGCATGCAAACTGTTAGAGAAGTCACAGTCGTCTCTTTGTTTAATAGCTAAATGCAACCGACAAAATGGGCGGTAATTCATGTTCAATTAGTGTAAACGAAAGCGCTCTTTAAATTTGCATAGTTATACATGGTAATTAGTCGACAGGAACGGCCCGGTTACTTTGTGCTTATGTTTGCCTGGTGGAGCCTAGCATTCTCGTTTGTTGTTTTTACTTTGTTTAGCCCCGAGTGCGCCCGCTTTGTCCGGCAGTTTTTTTTTTATTGCAAAGAAAACATACGCGTGCCGGGTTAAATAACAAAAATATATTTTTAAACTAAACTACAAAACTGTAGTTTTAGCGTGAATAACGATGCCAATTTAAAAATAACCCGTATTGTATTAAATCATCTGGAATCTACAGACATAAAAACAATTTGCTGCTATAATGATATTTATATGTATAATACGGAAAAGAATAATTTAATAATCGAGCTTCTACTTATTTGATGAAATTTACCATTTAAAAGCAAATTATTTATATTCTTAATTTACTCATTAAATTAGATTATTAAAAATCCTGATTCTCTAACCACATATAAATCAACTGGTAACATTGTCTTAAGAGATATTTTACAATACTCACCCATTTGCCACTGACTGCTTTCATAGCGTTGAATAGCTGTTTTAGCTCTTTTACCGTAACGCTGTAGCTCGCTAGGACGCCCAGCATTTCAATCAGCAGGTCTGAGGACAAACAGTAACAAAATTTTTATTCATGTATTTGTAAAGAGTAAAGCAGTGGCTTATCCTTAGGCCGGACAAAAGTCCCTTTTCAAAGGAAAAATAGACTAAATGTTAAAATTGAATACGCCAATGCGGATTTGTACATTAGGTTTCAAATTCAAATCATTTCTTTACAAAGGAAATAGCTGAACAGCTGAAATTTTTGTTATTAACTAAGTACATTTGTTTTTATAGAAAACGCATATTCCGCGTTCCCTTTTAAGGTTTAGGTGTATATCATTCAGTTATTATCAACTTTTAAAAATTATAAAAACTATAAATTTAATCGACTTCTCTTCGTTACTTCAAAAATATTATTACCAATATTATTAAGAGCAAAAATGTTTTGTTACGCTTTTAGGGCTAATCAGCTGGATCAATAATGATAGAATTTCGCATAACTATAGCTTATATACCGGGCTAAAATACAGGAAAAAATCAAATTTTTCCTTCGGTAACATAGAAATAAATAACACAATACAAAAGTCAGTACAGATTGTACCTAATAAGAACATATTCGTAACATATCCAATTACGTATGCAGTGTGCTGCTGGCGACAGTAAAGCCAACAAGAACTAGTTATTAATAACAAATAGAGCCAACCGATACCGCAGTTCGATGAACAATTCAGTAATCAATCGCATATTATATGAGAGCACACATACCCATTACGACATACAGAATAGACGCCACAAATATGAACCGAAACATTTGCATAATAGAATTGGCCTCGTTCCATATCACGTTACATTATTCTGTATCACACTTGGTGTTTTCAAGGGCGCGTGGAAAGCGGAAAAACCTAATTTCCAGAGTTTAAGAAAACCCTCAGCCAGAAAAACAGTAAAAAAAATAGTGTCACTGTTCAAAAGTGAATTTAAATCGTATGATGATAAAGTATATTAAACATAAGTCAAATAATTATTCTCCTGCTCTTATTCCACTCTGAGTGGGGTCAGCACATCTTCTCCTCTAGTCATTCGTCAACTCTGGCGCTACTACGCATGTCATACTTCCACAGAATACAACAATCTATTTTTCGTTCTCCCTCTACTCACATATCTATCCACTTTCATATTTAAAACTAGTTTGGTAACACGATTTTCATTTTCCTCCTAATTACATTTCCATACCATCTTAATTTTGCACTTCTCGTATTTTCTATTATGGGCGCAACTGTCATGCTTCCCTTTTATATATTAGTTTCGTATTTTATCTAGTCTTGTCACACCATACATCCACCTTAACATTCTCATCTCATTTCAAATGAATTCAAAATAATCTTTTTTCAAATTAGCTCTTTGAAGCGCTTTTGGATGGTCAAGGATCAATATGATTAATGAAGCTACAATTGGTTGGAAATGTTGTCCGAGAAGAACCAGATACTCGGCGGTCAATCTTTTAAACATTTTCAATATTATAAACATTAAATCGCAGTCTTGTTTGCAGTTGAGAGGATTTTCAAATCCACGCATGTTTATGATCCAAATAATCTTAAATTGTTTAATATGCCTTACGTATAAGTATATCTCTCCCACTTTATTTAAACCTTCCTGTAGACTGATCTAAGGATTACGGAATTTTATTGTAAAAGGAAATACTGAGACCATCTAATGAGTTTTTGCATGCAATCTTTTTTTATCCTTTTTTTTCATTTATTTTATTAAACATAAGTCAAACATAACCTTTAAATATCCTATCATCATATGTCACTTTCATAACAATCAAATTATTCATTCAAGCGGCACATTAATCAGAATACCAAATACGGTGACTGATGTACCCGCCATGGTTAATGGGGTGTGATGTATATATGAATACGTAACTTTGTCTTACCGTGATAGAGCTCTTTGAAACTTTGTCTCAAGATATTACCAATCTAAGTTTGATTGTTTGTGAATATCAGACAGCCACAAAACCACTTACACATTAAATAGTTAAGCACATGGGTGACCTAGCCTTGCTTGGTTATTTTATTGAAAGATATAAAAAAATGCAATTAAAAAAGGAAGTGGTGACATGTTGGGACTTGATCCCGGGCATTTCACTTTTATAGTCCTCCCATTTGCCATTAAGTTATAACAAAATATTGAATTATTTTGCGGTAATCCGTGATTAGTGAAGATCTTTATAGAAAACTTTTTCTATTTCCGGAAACATTAAATATATTGAGACACACATAGAAACAATGTTGTTCGAAAAGAAAAAAGAAAGTACTACACGTGAAAAATTCATTTAATTATATGAGTGTCAAAAGATAACTACATATATGAATTGCACGAATAAATAATTTTAATGTAATGTACATTCAATCTCTTTTTTTTAAATTAAATTTTAATCTGTTTAGATGAAACATAAAATTCTTATAATCGATAAAATAGTGGTTAACAACTTTGTTTGTTGTCTTTTGAATTTTTTTTTAATGAAATAAAACCACAGTACTTTTGGAATTTGAATATATTCAGAATCCAAACAATACCACCATACACATTAAAAATATTTTTAGTAGTTATTTTCGGTTGTCTTTTTTCTTCTCTCACATTTTTTATTTATTTTAAAGAGTTTGAAAAGAAAACGCCCACGCATCGCCCGCGTTCTGTACCAGGCGATCATGAACAATGAGGTGTTATTGGGAAACAATGACCAGCGTTTCACGTTGCGGCGTTCTGTATCGGCGCATATATATACTACCGCCTTCAAACTAAATTAGCCCTTGGCTTGAACGATTTAAGGCTGGCCATACACGGACTGCTCGAGCGGTTAGCTAGTGATCAAGTGAAACAGATCGCTCTTACAGTCAGAGTCAACAGCTTGAAGCTGCCATTGATAACCGTGCTGTCAACCGCCTGAAGCTGTTGCAACTGCTCGAGCGGTTCTTGTATGAACATACATAGAAATCTGTAGTTTGTATGTAGTCAAGCAGTGTAAAGTATATAACCATTAGTAAAATTTCTTTAATAACGTTACTTAATTCATAACGCCTGGTTTTATTAAACACATTACGGCAAATTGAGACAATAATCTACGTAAAATAATTGCCTTTGGTAACTACATGTGATTTCTTTCGCGTAACCTTCACTGTTACGATATCCTTAATTCTGCACTAATTCGATTGTCTAAACGAAAAACAATTATTTCTTTATTTATAATCATTATTTATTTCGATAGCTCGGTATATAGAAAAAAGCATCAATTGTATCAAATTTCATTGATATTGCTACAGCGGATTATTCGTAAAAACGTTACAGATAAACAGAAAGATAGATATACTTTCGCACTTATAAAATATATTATTTGGCACTTATAAATATACTTGTATACTTTTTTTACCAATAATGTTTTTTTCCAACATTTTTATCGTACATAAATAATAAATAAATAAATAAATATATATACGTGGATGATGAATGATATTAGTATCATATAAATTACAAATGAAGTTATACTATATTCAGCAATCAATATATACAACGCACGGCCACACAATAGAGGCAAATGACTCCCGCGAGCGACGGTCCGCCATTGTTTCAAATCAAACATAAATCCGCTTCATAATGGACTTTAATTATGTTGTTTGCTCTTTGTCAACCATTAATCATAATACCAAAACCTATACTGTCTCTTTTACATTGTAGAATTTCTCGGAATTACGTCACTAACTTTATGTAACCAGCAAAAATATAGGTGTCCTTAAAGCATTCCATATGACAGTAGATCAAATTACAATACGCATACAGTTTCTTCGGCGGCAAAGACGATGTTTCAGCTTTCAGATTTCGTATAGTCATGGCTTCTCGTCATTACTAAATGCGCCCTAAACCGTAACTTAAACTTATAAAATAAAAGTACTGAGAATATTATTTTGCTATAATCCGCGATAAAAATTCATTCATAAATTAAATATTCATTATTTAAACTTGTAAAGAAACGCTATTGTATCGTCAGAAGGCTAAGGGCCTGTTTCACAAGTAACCAATAAACTGTCAGTTAGCCTATTCGGAACATATCTGAAACATCAGAATTTTCTGTTTCTCAGGTTTCTGACAGGCTTATTTAGCACTTTAATTCCCTAAAAAGTTAACAGGTAGATCATGTGGCTGTTATTTTGTTTATCTGCTGGATCGCAAATACCTATTTCAAATGTCAAGATACAGGTTTAGTACCTGTGTCTTGATATTAAATCCGATAGAAATGGAATTTATTCACTTTGTTCGTATTTTTTTAAAAGTATTACACATCTTGGATGAGCACTTTCTGTATCTGGTTACGATAAAGTAAAATAACATTCAATTATTCATATATGAATAATATGGAACAGTAATTAATAAGAATATGTAAAATTATACTTTGAAAACAGAATCTTATATTTGATTTCTGAACACGTAAATTTTCAACAAATCCAATAGGAAAAAATCTAAAAGGTTTCGCAATGTTAAAAAGTAAAACTATTTGGAGGCGCCGGGTATCGATCCCGGTACCTCTCGCATGCTAAGCGAGCGCTCTACCATCTGAGCTACGCCCCCCGTTACAAACGTCGTTCAATTACTAAAATAGACTAAGCTTGAATGCCTTCAAAATAGGCCTGCATTGTAAAGTAAGGACTAGAGAGAAAGTTAATATTGCATATACATATATTCTTTACTGCCCCGCCGTGTATCCGGCTAAGTAGAAAAGACCACCCTCATTTCTTACCGGGTGTCGTAAAAGGCGACTAATATAAGTCGACCCCCTGTTTGGTATCCGGCTGAGTAGAATAGACCACCCGTTTTCTTACCGAGATTTCGTAAAATACGACTAACGTATGTTGACGTCAGGCAGGTGGCCGGTCGTAAAGCACGTAGGCAAATCATATGACAACATGTTGTGCCCACCCCACTTAGAGTGGTATAATGGCAGGAGGATTTGACATATTAATTAATTAAAGTGCGATAAAAAATCAGCCAGGCCAGCTAGTAAAAAATTAAAATTTGAACGCGACAGTTTCTTAATATTTATACAATTTTATGTTAGATTGGCGCCATTCAAAAAAAAAATTATTTATATTGATAAAAAAAATTAAATCAAAAATTCAATGGAGGCGCCGGGTATCGATCCCGGTACCTCTCGCATGCTAAGCGAGCGCTCTACCATCTGAGCTACGCCCCCTGTACGTAATCGGTTGAATAATTCAATGTAATTCCATTCAGAAGCCGTCACAACTTGTACAGTTTCAGAATGTTGGTAACAATACAATTTGACAATTGCATCTTGAAGCGGAACTAGCAGTTGATATAATTTGCGTTCAATGCGGAAATTCGCTTCAAGTTTTGGTATAACAGCATCACATAACTGACTTATTTAACTTTGGATCTCGCAAACTAAATAGCTACTGCAGCTTTTAGATATGGTTAATTTGAAAGTTGTAGGGAAGGAAATTCTTTAATTTTAATATACTCAATATAGACCTAACGGTTTAAAAAGCGTCACCGGGTGGGAATGGTGAGCGCAGAAGCCTCGTTGAGAAATGTGAAATTCTTGAGATGTTTACTAGCGACTTTGTTTGGGTGGACTGTTGTCGCGTGATAGGTTGATAATAGATGGCGCTTTTCCATGTCATCCTATTCCTGTAGAATTAACAGGATTTCTATAGCCTATAAGTTATTCCGGTATATAAGTATTAATTGTGCCAAATTTCATCGATATTGGTTCACAAGAACGTGAAAGAGTAATTAACAAACATAGATCCAAACTCAAAAACTTTCGTATTTGTAATATTAGTAAGATAAGATAATATAATGTTCACATATTCTTAAAGTAACCGCTAAGTATCCTTTATTGAAAGTAAAATAAAAAATTGTATTACTGTTATTTTTTATACAACTGCTTTATACTTATACCATAACAGTTGACGTTTCAACGACTTTCAAGTTTTAAAATAATTACATTTTTTTTATAAATGTCAGATTCTCGTACTTATGTTGTAAGTTCCATTTAGAGACAACAAGTATCGATCCCAGTACCTCTCGCATGCTCTTACGAGTGCTCTAACATCTGAGCTACTACTATTTAATAAAGAACTTTTGCTTTTAGCCAGAACGTTCCTATATGTATAAATATCTAAATTTCCTTGAAATTGTGAATAAATAAATAACTCCAAATATCACTACACTATAATTGGTTAGCCTCTATTGATTAAAAATACAAAGAGAATGTTATATAAACATTCTTATTCTTCGGTTTTAATTATACTTATGAAGTGACTAGCAATTAATCTTTAGCTAAGATAATAGTGTCGCAGGAGCTTTAATTATCTTGTCACAGTTCTCCTTACAGATAATTTTACAACGAGAAAGGACGGGCGTGCCTTAATTTCGCCAGATGATATTGCTATACAAAATCTCTATAAAATATTCACACTGTTATTTATTATGCTTAGACTATTAAGAAACTATTTCAATATATATTTTTTTTAAATTACGACAATGCTACGGCATAAAAAAAATAATTAGGTAATAAGGTTAAAAGTTTCCAAATCGGTGTGAAAAAAAAACCCTAAAATGAAAAAGCCACCGAACGTAAAGTTATCTTTCCCAGGAATACCAGGACTTCAAAACTTAGTAGAGGGTTGAGTTCTTCTTTTTTTTTCTATCGACAGATGTTCGTTCCTATTTCCATATAACGGGTAAATAATAATCGTCACACGATAGCAAGGACTTTATAAAGATGAAGAGCTAAAAAATCGTAAAATTGAAAGTATAATTACTAACAAAGATAATATATAATAACGAAATACAAGTTACACCAGCATTTATGATATCAGGACTACTAGATAGATGATAAGATAAAAGTGTCTTGAAATGAATTTTTTAATCCCAACTTGCAGTAAGAAAAACAAATATTAAGATGATCAATAAATGAATTAATTAATAATTAGTTCCAGTCACCACAAAACATTATTTAAAGACAATTTTTTTCTTTTGTCTTTTGTCGATGTTTGTTATTTTTTTATAAGGAAAATAATATCTTATAATTTATAGAATTAAATGTTAAGGTTATCGCGGATTTTAGAAAAATAATTAAATTATTATTACTTTTGAAAATAATTTCCTCCTTTCTCCCTATTCAACATCGATTACTTTTTTTACTTACTCGACAACCAAAAATAATATTCTTTAGAAATAAATAATAAGAAAGGGTGGGTTAAAGTTTAAAGTTAAAGTATGCTTAAGGGTTACATTTTTGTCACACGGCTACCAGGACTTTATGTGTTTGAAGGAGGTATTGAATATTTCAACAATAAAAATTCCGAATAGGAACGTTTATTCTAATAAAAATTCCTGAGACTCGTGTTATAATTTCACGTTGTACAGAAATGTCAAAAATATATAAAAATAATGTATGGAGGCGCCGGGTATCGATCCCGGTACCTCTCGCATGCTAAGCGAGCGCTCTACCATCTGAGCTACGCCCCCGATACGCAATCTACCAAACTTTACTACTACATTATATTAAAAACCTCAGTTATGACGTAATATACAATGTCGCAATGCACAACGAAGTTGATACGTGATTATATCTTAAAATAATTCAAGGCATGTTCAACCTTTCACTTAGTTACATTACGAATCAGTTATGTAATATATAATATTACGATCAATGATATCTAGGCAATGATATTAATTATATAATAGGGAAACAAAATGCATCGGATGAATTTCTGGAAGGCAATATAAACATGTACACAATGCAATATACACATGTAGATCACATATTTCAAATAACTCCTGCGTGTTTCTATAATAACACGTTTCATATTCAAAAATGAATTTGAATCCCAATTAAAATTATTTTAAAATAGACCGCTTGAAGTTCCTTTGAAATATGAACTCTACGGCGAAATTGCTCTTGCAACCAAGAAGGCTAACAAAAACATTAATAGTGTAATTTTTATCTTTTATTTATTTATATACAAATTTACATTATATTTTTAAATATTTTCTATATGAATACAAAAAAAAAATTAAAATAGTGTAATTTATTATTATTGTTCTAAAACAAAAAGTAATGAAAATATTATTTTGCCATAATCCGCGATAAATGATGAAGATAAAAGAAAAAAATACATATATATATCCTTTTATTGCGCATTATAGCAAAATAATATTTTCATTACTTTTAGTATTATGGACCTCCGCAAAATAATGCCTAATTCAATTAATTATTAATGTTCTGATATCTAAAACAGCAACTACGTTTCATGTAGTTTTTGAATTTAAACTACGAATAAATGCTAAGAAAAAAATAAAATCGATGCCGCAGTTCCAAAGCAGTATTGTCAAATAAATATATCTCAGTAATTCGTGATTCATCAAAATGAAAGGCACATCGCAAAGGCAGTTTTAATACAATGGCCTTTTATCCTCGCCCGCAGCGGCCGTCACAATAATGACCCTGTTCTCTTTACTTATATACTTTTATGATCAAAACATTCAATATATCTCACACCGGGGGCGTAGCTCAGATGGTAGAGCGCTCGCTTAGCATGCGAGAGGTACCGGGATCGATACCCGGCGCCTCCAAATAAATGTATAGTTTTTGGATAATATTTATGACGATTTTTTATGATACAATTTTGGTAACACCTTCAATTTTTTTAAGTCCTGGTAGCCATGTGATAAAAAATTTTACTTGTTAACTAGAAATGTTCTTACGGCCTTTTTTTATTACATAGAAGAAAAATTAAATCACATTTGCAAAAAAAAATATATATAAGTTATTCGATTCCCAATCAATAATTATTGAGTCCCGGATAAACACAAAATAATTTAATTTTAATTAAATACAGATTTTAGCAAGCTTCACACCGAATCACATAGTGTTAAAAATAAAGAAGATTTTTATTTTTCCAAACGAGGCAACTAAATTTAGGGTGGATTGCACCATCTACCTTATTGCCTTCATGCTAGCTATGCTCTCCTAGTATTTAACAGAAAGAAATATAACGATTGTAATGGTGGATTGCACCATCTAACGTTATCGTTAAACGTTTATGTAAAATCGTCTGCGTCAAGCTAAAATTGAGTTGCACCAGTTTTCGTTAAGTAAAATGACGTCATTATTCAACGTTGACCATTAAAGCTGAATATGGGACGGTTAATGTAAATAAAATGTTAGTATCAAATATCTTATGTCAATTCTCTTGAGGTTTTTATTTCGTGTAATATTTGAAGTGCGAATTTGTGCTGTGTTAATAAATTTATAATCAGTTTTTGTTTTAATTATAATGTCTTTGCTACGAGATATCTTGTGGGAAACAAGTAGTTCAGACTCGGACGAGGAAAACAATGTCATGCTAAATACTTTGCCGCGAGAACTTTGAGAAGAAGAAGAAGCATTTGCTTTTATTAGAAAACGTAATATAATTAATAAAATAACTTAATTAGATAATATAATTATTATCATACAACTTAAAAACAACTTAAACAAAATTTTAAAACGCGATGTCTAAAAAACTCTCTGGAACAGATTACTTATATTTATCTATTTATCTGTCATGAAAGACATTAGACATACCTATTTTAAAGATAACAAAAAGTAATTGTATAAGGCTGATGACATTTTGTATCGTGTCATGCAACATAAAAAAAATTACCCACAATAATTTTAGGGACAAAAATATTATTACATTATTACACTGGCAGCCTATAACTTTAACGTTAACAAATGATGGTGCAACGAACGCATTTTTATGAAAGTGAAGATTAACTGATTTCGTTAATGTAATAGTTTCTTTTATCAACTACATTAACAAGAATTTTGGAGAAAAACCCTTCCTGTTTAAAGTATTTTGGTTAGACAAAAGTGATAATAAAATTATTTTGTATTATGGACCTCCGCAAAGTAACGCCTAATTTTATAAATTATTTATTTTGTTAGAGTTTGAATCCGGCATTTGCATCGCACTAAGATAAAACAAAATAATAAATGCTTGTAGCAAAGCACTATATCAAAAAAATATAAATATTTGTCATTTTCTATTTCGATACGTAAGCCATTGAACCATTTTTTGACAAAGCTTAAGGACATTCACTAACGTTAAAGACTATAGAAATCTCGTAAAGAAATGATTTTACAAATTAACAATTTTTTCCAACGATACAATAAAGTTGTCGACTGTAAGTAAGCATTAACTATTGTCTTCATTGTATTTATATTAAAATCATATCTGTGTATAAGTTTGTAAGGATTTATAATTCCTTAGCTGTATGATGAAAAGGCTCTTCTTATACACACACTGTTTCTACACTTTCTGTACATTGTTTCTGTTCTCCTTGTAGTCCTGGGAATATTATTAAAAACGTGAAATAGGTAAAAACCAGACCGTTAAAAAATAAAAAAATAAACTGGACCAAATTCAATTATGTAGGAATTGAAGTAATTAGAAATTACTGTAAGAAGGAATGTGCTAAGTAAATAAATAAGACTTATAAATGGTTACATTAAGAAACTGTCCTCTCTAATGGAAAATAGCTACATTATGTAAATAAAACAATCAATTTTGGGTTTTATTTTTAAATGTAAACCAGTTTATAAGGATTATGGTCTCGGGAAGGGTTAAATTTTTCACACGGTAACCAGGATATCAGAAATTGGGAAGATAATACGGTACGGTAAGATACCCGTAGGACAGCGTAATAAAACCGAAAGTAAGTATAAACACCAGTACGAATATAGTTAGGGCAAGTAAAAAAGATGACGGTACAAAATATATTTTAGTACGATTGTGATACGAGATCATAATTTTTTTTTATTATGAGTAAGACCTAACCTTGGACAAAAAAAATAGATATAGCCATGATGTTAAAAAATGTTCCCAGCATAAACATTTGGCTAAATTTATATATGAACAAAGGTCTGGGCCGTCGGCAACTTCAATCGGGACTAAAATTTCATTTACATGAAATATCACAAACGCTTTGAATACGTTATTTATTTAAAAAAGCTACAATAAAAATATGGCCTTTTTAACCTCCAATTTAGCAAACGAAGAATTTTGTAACATAAATTTTTCACAAAATGGATATTCTTGTCATAACTCTGTTTTATTAAATATACTGAAAAGTTAAGTAAGGCTTTAAGTGATTGCTTTGATAGTATTTTTTTTTTAATTTTGAAAAAAAGTTGTTCCAAAAATCTGCCAAAAATAAACGACTAAACTTCTGCATTATAAGAACTACATTACATATAAAGATACCATATTTTAATTAAAGCAAATCCCAGCAAGAATATATTGCTCATTTTTTTTGTCCGCGCAAATTAAAAGAATCTTAGTAAAATGAATAGTTGTATTTTATACTGATTTGTATTTTGGAGTTAAGAGATTTATTTGAGAATAAAAAAGAATTATTGAACGTAATCTAACAGAATAAAAAATCTAGTTTTAATTTACAACTGTACGGCTTATAAAAGATATGGCCCAGTTTTCTTAAAATTGTGCCGTGGCAAGATAAAAAAGACGGCATAATCATGGAAGGTACGCATCGGAGAAGCAGCACAATGGTTTCACGACGTGTTTTGCACGAGGGATGTATAGCTTTTATGTGTTCCTAGTACCTGTGATGAAAGTGATACATGATTGTTTGAGATTTTTGTTAAGGCTTTCCCTTCCTCCACCTATTATTAAGGTTATTTATTTATTTAAAGTTTAAATGTAAGAAAGTATGAATTAAGAGAGACAAAACCTATTTTAACAATAGTCTTAGAATTTGTTTTCTTGACATTATTTACATATCTCCAATGTGCAATATATATTTAGAAAAAGTATAATAAATTTATTTACATTAAATTTACAGATATTTTCGCTAAGTAAGACTTTTTGTATTTACGAAATTAATTAAAATTGAAATATCGAGACAAAAAAGTTATTTTTGAACTTCATCATCATCATCATCATTAATATCATGTTTTAAATACCTTTGATACCTTTTGCCAGTCTCCAGTTTCAGGATGAAGTATAAGATTTTTCTAATCTTATACTTCATGGTAGCCAGTGGTGCTGGTTATTATTATAATAAATAACTTATTAAGTAATGAGAGCATACTGCCGACAAACTGCTTTGCAGTTTGGCAGATTAAATATGTAAGAAAAACTGTTTAGTAATAAAGAAAGAAAGATAAATAATAATAATAATAATTACAATCCAAACCTACACAATCAACAATTAAATAAACAAAAATAAATAATAGCATAGCAAATGACGAGTTTATTTAGTTAATCTGAACATAAAACTATATAGTTTTATGTCCAAAATATAATTATAGTTTAAACTAGAAAAAATGTATCGAAAAATAAGAGAATATTTTTGTTTTTATACTATCAATGAGTTAATCATTTATAGAATTTGGCATTTTTGGAGATCAATAATACAAAAGTAATGAAATAACAAAAAAAAATCACAACGAGAAAATGAAGTTTCGTATTTTTAATGTGTGGACAAATTGTATCTAATATTATTTTAAATACAAAGAAAACAGCCGTAAGACAAGGCACGTATTTAATCCGATAAGAAATATAAAATTACGCACCTTCGTGCGTATTGCGTAACTATTTTTGGATAGTTGAGATTTGGTTTTTGGTTGCGTTTTATGTAAATCTCCACATATATAAAACTTATCAGTGTAACACTATTTATTAATTATGACATAATTTATCATGACTTCAAGAGTTTAATATAATAATATTTTGCGAAGTAATATACTTATACTAAATAATTATCGAAATGCGACATAAGCTTCATTTGTTAGTTCCATAACAAAGTTAAATACTTCAAAGGTCTTGGGATACCTTTATACACATGTGAATAATAAGAATATAATTAAAAGGAAACAAAGAAACCATCCTTCGCTTTAAATAAACGTACAAAAATATTATATAGCAGTGAATTAAATTTACCGATCGCCGTTACTGAATTGCAATAAGAGTACTCGTGTCTCTACTCCATACTACTCCATTTCGTAAACCGGATATTGAAAAGATCGAGTACATAAAGGGAAAAATAACATTGATCAACCACAAAAAACATATGAGCTCTCATAAATTGTAAATTCTTTTCAACGTACATAGTCATACTTTTATTAAAAAAAATTGTTGGCGAATAAAATCTTCGTATTTAAAAAAAATACTGCAGAGAAAAGGGATTTATAATAATTGAAGGGATTTTTTATTCTGTTAAAAAAGAGTACAAACAAAGAAACTAAATTTTGTTAAGAAATCCTCCACCATCTTATTTCATTTCTTAAACTTCCCACTGGTACTAGGATTAAAGGACGTAAAGGAGCTTTAAAATAAGCCTTCAAACACGCTCGGCAAGTTTTTATAGCTCTCAAGAGAAGTTTTGCTGAGGGAACGAACGTAAGGGTTCGATCCTTACAAATAAAAGGGCGTGTCTATATCACCGATTTATACTAGGCTATTATGATTACAAGGAGTATAAAGGTTGAACGGTAATGTATAAACATGAAGAGATTTTCGTATGAATATCGTTGGGATGAGAAGGCGAAACTATTTCTTTTGAAGATTAAGGGTCTTCAAAAAAAAACTACAAAGAGATTTTATTAAAAGAACAAAGATATAAAAATGTCCGTAAGAACAAATGTATATTTATAAAATATAATATAATTTAATTAGATATGAGATTGGAAATGGTGACTTATTGATGATGATGAATGAGTAAGCGAGACTTACGGGCTCTGTGAATTTAAAACACGGGCAGGTCTTTTATATGATTCTAATATTTATAGAAAAATTATGCAAATACCATTATAAAAGCCTTAATTTCTGAGATTGAAATTTAGTGTGCTCCATTGGAGTTTTGTATCCAAGGTCACTCGCCAACATACATACATATATATCCATTTGTAATGTTTGTCTTTCCATTATACCTCAAACAAGTTGCATTCGGCCCAGGTCTGACCCGAACCAATGCATCAGCTTGAAATTTTAAAATAATGCCTTAATTATGTTCCAGCTGATTATGCCGTTTGTTTGGTTTAGTCTATTTATCTGGAGACCACTGAAAATTGCCAGTGAGGCTAAGGGTTCCTATCCAAGTGGTCATTATTTTTGACCTTTCACACAGCTGTACTTTGTTTGCTACTTTAATTATATAATTTTATACTAAAAATACTTTTAAGTATAATTGATAATTTGTGTAATGTGAAAGTCGACCACCCATATTTCTTACTGAGGTGTCGTAAAAGGCGACTAAGGTAAGTCAACCCGTCGTGTGGTATCCGGCTGAGTAGAATAGACCACCCTCGTTCTTACCGAGGTGTCGTAAAATACGACTAGGGTAAGTTGATGTCAGGCAGGGCGGCCGGTCGTAAAATACGTAGCCAAATCACGTGACAACATGTTTATAACATGTTGTGCCGACCCCACTCAGAATGGGATAAGAGCAGGAGGATGATGTGTAATGTGAAAGTCAAATAAAGATCTTCTTCTTGTCTAAATACTTAAGTTAATGCGAAGCTAGTCTCGGTCACAAATTGTTAGGAATATTTGCATATGCATAGAATATGATTCACTCACCAGCGACCACGGTTTCAGCTCGGGGCAGCCTCTGTAATACGTGGTGGATGAGCCCAACATCGGTGCAAGCCTGCAGGTTGCGGACACTCTTGCGCAAGATAGCGATGAACACCGACCATATCTCCGCCTGGGAAGAAAAGGAACGCAATTTGAATTTTACTTCAAAGCTATAGACCTTAACCAATGATTATTCAATTAACTCTCACTGCTTCTGTAATCCTAGTCACTATATAGTATAAAACAAAGTCACATTCTTTGTTTGTCCATATATCCCTATGTATGCTTATTTCTTAAAAACTACGCAACAGATTTTGATGCGGTTTTTTTTAATAGATTAATGTGATTGAAAAGGAAGGTTTATATGTATAATAACAATTAATATGGAGTAGAGAAATACTGTAATTTTTGAGGTTTCTAATGTGATGTCGTTAATAATTATTTGTTTTCCCGCTTACATTGCAAAGGCAGGCTGAAACCTTGAAAACTTGTACACCTTGAAAAGGTCTACAGAAAATCTCCGCGATGGTATATGTCTATCTCGTATGGATAAACCATAATATCATTTTTCGACATTTACTTTTTACGAAAAATAATTCCTTATTTTCGAAGAATTTGAAACAAAACAGCCTTAATCCTTATCCAATTAAGTACCTTAAATACATTGTTGATTTAATATAGATCAATATGACCGTTTACGGCATATAAATTACATGCTGTACATGTAAATGAACATTTTCGAAGATTGTACAGATTTAAAATGCAGGGGCATAGCGATTTTTGTTTTACTCCATATTTAACGCGTGCGGGTCATGGACAGTAATGAATAAATCAAAACTACTGGATCGATTTTAATCATTTTTTTCACTGAGTGACAGCCTACATATTATATAGAGGGGGCCGCTAGTAAATAATAAACTCAAAGACTATTTTTATGAACAATTTTTCATGCGGTTTCACACAGTTTATACTAGAGTTAGGAAGCCAACCTAAAATGTAAGATTTAACAAAGTAATATAAATCGAAAATATGATAATAATTGTTAAAAGTTTCTGTAAAGCTTCGTAGCATGTTTTGTTGAAACGCTTTTTGGCCCGTTTGTAGTACTACTATGTTATTAAAGACATATGTTGATTTTATTTCAATGTGGATGACGAAAAAATTAACTTATTATTATCCCACCAATTTATTTATTTATTCAACTAATAGTCAAAAATATTTAAAGAAGAAAAAAAATCGGCAATAAAAAAAAAAAAAACCAAGCACGGATTTAAACGGTTCGAACAATGGAGCTACCAGGGCAGCAGGAGCACTGCGCCAGTATACTCGTAGAACAAAGTGGGCTCTGTAACGAGGCCGGCAGTAATTACGTTATATTCTCGCGCAGTTAGCGGAACAATCTCGGCGAAATTGCGCGCGTTAGGCGGAACCCTACGATTTAGTTACCGCTCAGGAATTCGACTAAAATTTTTCATTTCGAGCGCTTTGAAGCACCTCTTGTTTCATCGCTGTAATGCAGATTCCGTCGCTAAATACTTCCGGAAGCGAGCTTCATTTACGTAGAATTTAAAACGGGAATTAAGTCTATTTAATTTGTCATCTCATTTACGTTTACTGCAATTATAGCTTATAGTGCTCCAAAATGCTGAATTCGCGATCGGGGTGAAATATTTACCATTAATTCATAAATTCATCTATATATGTACACTAATATAAAAAGCTGCTGGGTTTGTTTGTTTTAACGCGCTAATCTCAGGAACTACTTAACCGATTTGAAAAAATCTTTCAGTGTAAGATAGTCCATTTATTTTGGAAAGCCGTAAGCTATATAACATCACGCTAAGATGAATAGGAAAGGAGCAGCAATAAAAAAATAGTACGGCAAAATTTAAATTTTTTCTGGCGTGCTTATCTAAAAGTTCTAAATAAAAGTCCGTGACAGCATATGTCTAGCTTTTAAGGTTAATTCACTTTGACTAATCAAACACTGAACGCGTACTGAACCGTATTTATTTTCATACAAAACAAGCTTGTATATATACTTTTTACAATGCAACATCTTTAGCGCGGCGTAATAAGGAACAGCGCCATCTAGTTCTGCGGGAGGTAACAAAATATCTCAAACATCCCGCCACCCAAAGGACGACTAAGTCCTTTATAATAATAGTAAGTATGTGATACAATAAAACATAAGTGACAAGTAATAATCAATCATTCAGAGGCAGAGGGCATAATTTAACAACCGGTTTTTTAAACAACTTATCTTTATACTGAAGTGTAACAACATGCGTGATGCCATCTGCAACTGGATGCTTGGAAACTATACGTCCCAAAAGCCATTTACCGGGTGGTAACTTGTTATCCTTAACTATAACTATAGTGTTTAATTGAACATCAGGTCTCGTTTTGAAACTAGTTACCAATGCTCGTGATGTACAAGTAAAATTTAAGCTAGTTTAAAACGCGGCAGACATTATATCAGTAACAATTTGTAAGTGAAGGGCCTTTGTTACGAATAAACAAATATATGCCAATTAAGAATTATTACCAATAAAGAAATAAATAAATAAATGCTTTATATCTTTTCTTGCATCTACCAGGGTACAGTAAAAGTGTAAATAGACTGATACGAAAAGGACGATTTGGTTTTTCTCTGTACTCTGGAAGATATCGTACAGATACATAATTTAGTTTTGCAGGAAATTTGAAAGTTATACATTTTTGTATGAGTGATCTTACTATAGATTTAACTCTAACAATCCAATAATTTTGCCGAATATAATTGAGGGTAAGTTGATTGCCACCATGCAATGTTTTCTCATGTGCGTTTACTACTATTAATTTCGCTAATGGACAATTATTACTTAAAATGATTGGTGACTTAAGATTAGAGGAAACATTAGCATTCGTCAATCTACCACCTACTCGCAACAAATTGTCAATATCAATATAAGGATTGAGTGTATATAGTTTACTTTTTCTATTAACAATTTTGCTTTGTGATAAGGAGTTTATTTCTTCATAAAAACTTTTAGTCTGTGACAATCTTATACAAACATGGAGGCTTCTTTTCATTTCAGATGCTGTTAAAAACTTACTATTTGCCTTTTCTAAATTGTGTTTCGATCTACATTTATTAATAAATCTTAAACAGTATGCAGTTACGTGTATTAATCGGAGAAGTTTCGAAAATCTATTAAGGTGAGTATCAATAAAGCTATTTTCATTTGTACATAAGTGTGTAACTATTTTTTGTTTTAATTCTGTGTCTGTTTCAGGAACATCATAATCGTGAGCGACGAATTCTACAGGTTTTCTTAAATATTTAGGACCATTCCACCATAGTTCCAACTCTTGTAACTCAGTGGGGTACACACCGCGAGATGCCAAATCGGCAGGATTGTTGGCGGTACTAACATGATGCCATTGACTGTTATTCGTTGCAGTAAGAATTTCTGCAGTTCGGCTAGCTACAAACATAGTCCAAGTATTAGGAGTTTTGCGTAACCACGCCAAAACGATGGTGGAGTCTGTCCAAGCAAATACACAATCATCACTAACCTTTAGTTCAGTTTGAACAGCTTTCAACATTTTTGCAAGCAATACTGCACCGCAGAGTTCTAGACGGGGTACCGAGATTTCTTTAACTGGAGCTACTCGCGCTTTAGATACTAGTAAGTGCACATTTATTTGATTTTTTCCCCAAACTCTGAGGTACAACACACAAGCGTAAGCGGAACAAGACGCATCACTAAAACCATGAAGTTCGACCTTAGTGGTGTTATCGGAAATACCGAGCCATCGCGGAAACTGAATGTTTTGCATACGAGAAAAATTGTCGAGGTAAGTGAACCATTCAGTTTTCAATTCATCATTTAATTCTTCGTCCCAATCCAAGTTGGCTAACCATAGGTTCTGCATAAAGATTTTGAGAATAATAATAGAGGGAGCTAACCATCCTAGAGGGTCGAAAATCTTGGCGATAGCAGATAGTACATTTCGTTTAGTAACATTTAATTCACAATGGTTTAGATTTAAGTTTAGTTCAAAATTGTCTGTTTGTGAGTTCCATGTAATACCTAAAGTTTTAATCGTATCTTCAATTTTTATATTCACTTTACTTTGTAACTCTTTATGTTCACTTGGAATTTGATTTAACACTGATTCACTATTTGACGACCACTTATGTAAGGGAAAGCCACCTCGACTAAGTAGCTCTGTTAGACGCTGTTGAAGAACTATTGCATCACTTTCAGTGGAGGATCCCGTCATCAAATCATCCATGTAAATATCTGATTTTATTATTTCAGCCTCTCTAGGGAAATGTTCATGTTCATCCTCGGCGAGTTGATGCAGCGTACGTACAGCAAGAAACGGTGCACTAAATGTGCCATACGTAACAGTAAGTAGTCTGTATTCCCTTATAGGTTCTTTTGGCGAGTCACGCCAAAGGATTCTTTGCAAATCAGCATCTTCCTTAGATATCAAAATCTGGCGGTACATTTTCTGAATATCTGCCACTAGGCAGAATTTGTGTTACCTCCATCTTGTTATCAAATTCCGAATGTCTTGTAACAATGAAGGTCCTGTCAATATATGTTCATTTAATGATTTACCATTTACAGGTGTAGCACTTCCATCAAAGACTACTCTAAGTTTAGTACTCAGACTCGACGGCCGGAGAACTGCGTGGTGAGGTAAGTAGAATTTTAATTTCTTAGTATTAAGTTCTTTTTCAGGTACAACTTCCATATGATTATTTATTAAATACTCGCTCATAAAGTTTTTGTATTGTTCTTTCAGGTCAGGTTTACGTGAAAATCGGTTTTCCATTTGTTTCAAACGATTAAGTGCAATTGACTTGGAATCACCGAGATCTGTGAGAGTATCATCTTTAAACGGCAATCTAACAATATAGCGACCATCATCATTTCGTGTGTGAGTATTTTTAAAATGTTCTTCACATTGTATCTCCAACTGTGACCAATGTTTTTTACTTGGTAAGTTCTCTTCAATTTCCCAAAATTGCCGTAGCAATTGATCAAGTTCTACTTTAAGGTGTGTTACAACTACATTATGATTTTGTGTTTGTGTGTGTGATACCTTTCCAGATATCAACCAACCAAGAGAAGTATTGATAGCAACAAGAGATCCATGTCTCTGTATACCTTCTTGTATGATTCTTGCGTGAACATCAGCACCCAGCAAGACGTCAATGGAGCCTGGCTTGTGAAAGTTAGGATCGGACAGATCTAACTGCATAGAGGAAGGCCAAGTTTCCTGTGAAAATTCTTTCGAAGGTAATAGTGAGGTGAGCCTTTTCAGGACGAATGCATGAACTTCAAGTAGTGGTGTATGTTCTCTCTTAGAGTGTATAGTGAATTTTACCATAGATCGTGTCTTTATAACTTTTGAATCAGATATGCCAGAAATTTTGCCATTTACCGAAATACGATCCAGATTCAGTAATTGTGTAGCTGCTTCAGTTATAAATGAGGCTTGTGAACCTTGGTCTACCAGAGCCCTCAATATACAGGGAGCACCATTTTTTGCTTTAACGGTAATCTGTGCTGTAGCTAATATAACTTGATTGCTTTCTATTTCAGGGTTAATGCTGACAGTGTTACACAAAGCAGATGCATTTTCTTCAGGAGTAGTAGGAGTCAAAGTTTGTTTCTTGTCAGGGTTTGTGAAATGTAGCAATGTGTGATGTCTACGTCCACATTTTCTACATGTGGTGGATTGCCGACAGTGATTAACACTGTGACCCTTGACAAGACAATTGAAGCAGATATTATTTTGTTTGACAAAATCGCGACGTTCAGTTACATTTAGTGTGGCAAAGTCTTTGCAGTGACAAATATAATGGTTCTGTGAACAGTATGTACAAGTGATGTTAACTTCCGCTGTAAAAGTTTTTGCAGGTGTAATTTTCGATGTATTGTGCAAGGTAGGTTTGAATGTATCTTTTCTTGGTACATCCTTTCTGGAGGTACTGACAACTTCCATCGCTCTAAAACGGCTTTCAAGGTGAGATGCTAATGCTGCGAAAGAGGGAATGTCTTGTGAGCAACTGAGAGATTGTTCCCATAGTTTGTGAGATTCCAAATCTAGTTTGGAAACAACGATATGAACGACTATGGCATCCCAAGTACTAGTCTCGATACCAACATTCTGCAAAGAATGCAGACATTCTTGTGTAGTGTCTAAAATCTCTTTTAGACCACGCGCACATTCAACACTCATCTTCTTTTGATTCAAAAGGCGATTTAATATGTTATTAACGATAATTCTTTTATTATCGTAACGGTCTTCTAATGTCTTCCAAGCCTTTTCGTAGCTAGCCGCAGTAAGTGAAAAATGTTTTAGGAGCTGTTCAGCCTCGCCAGATATACTAGATTTTAAGTAGTGATGTTTTTCAATATCCGATAAATTGTTATCATCATGAATGAGTGACTTGAATATATCTCGGTAACTTAACCATTCAAGATAATTCCCAGAAAATTTAGGTATACTTATTGGTGGTAATTGAGTACGACGACTATCACATTTTGTGGAGTTAGTATAGCAAGTACCTTGTGTAGTAGACTTTAGTTCCGTAGTATTAAATTCATTTAAACATTCTTTAAGTAGGGTTTTTAGTTCCAAAAAAATATCTTCTGTAGTGTCATAATTAGTAATAGGATCAAATTTAACTTCTTCCAAAGTAACGCTAGAAATCTTGCTTAAAATCTCATCATGACGTTTTGTATATGTCTCCCAATACTCGTATAAAGTCTCCAATCTTGTTTCTAAATAACCCCGTGTGTATCGTGACTTAGATGTTTTCTTTAGATTACTACATAACTTTGCTATGCGTTCTCCTAACAATCTCTGTGTATTACAAATTTGTGCCATAATTGTATTAAAGCAACTCAATAAATTATATAAATTTCCAATAAGTCTTATAATTATTCGCCCATAACACAACTACTTTCAAAATGTCATCAAAGAGAAAATTTCATTCACATAAATTCTTCCAAGTCATGTATCATTCAAATTTTTCTAAGTGTTTATTGAACGAAATTTTTCTAAGTCCTTTTTCATATGAATTTTTCTAAGTCTCTTATGACGCGAATTTTTCTAAGTGTTTTGAGACGAAATTTTTCTAAGTCTCAATTTACGTGAAATTTTCTAAGTCTTTTTTGAGACGAATTTTTCTAAGTGTTTTTAAACGAATTTTTTCTAAGTCTCAAATTATACGAAATTCTCTAAGTCTTTCATTATTCAAATTTTTCTAAGTGTTTCTTTAACTTGATTTTAACTAAGTCTTTATTCACTACTTAAATAATTTTAAAGTCTTACCAGAGTCCATTGCACATCACTGTTTAACTTACTTGCACTGTACACACTTACTATATCCGAGTGAGAAGGACCAAACAATGACTAATCAAACACTGAACGCGTACTGAACCGTATTTATTTTCATACAAAACAAGCTTGTATATATACTTTTTACAATGCAACATCTTTAGCGCGGCGTAATAAGGAACAGCGCCATCTAGTTCTGCGGGAGGTAACAAAATATCTCAAACACACTTCAACCATTTTTATGGTTATCAAAAAACTATATTACGGTTTAAGCCTTGCACGCGGGCGAAGCCGCTGGCGATTGTTAGTTTAATATAAAATAGTAAAAAAATATTTTTCAATTTCGTACAGACAGACGTAAGAAAATATACAGTAAAATCATTAGCCTCCAACCCTTATCCCGTTTTAAGTGTCGGCACAACGTGTTATAAACATGTCACATGATTTGGCTACGTATTTTACTACCGGCCGCTTGTCTGACGTCAATTTACCTTAGTCGTATTTCACGACACCTTGGTAAGAATTGAGTTCGGTCTATTCTACTCAATCGGATACCACACGGCGGGACGATTTACTTTAGAGCCTTTTACCACGCCTCGGTAAGAAATGAGGGTGGTCTATTTACACAGCCGGATATCACACGGCGGGTCGACTTACCTTAGTTTCCTTTACGACACCTCGGTAAGAAATGAGGGTGGTCTATTCTATTCAGCCAAATACCACACGGCGTGTAAATAAATATACAGTAAAACAAGACTAATATTTCAATTTGTAGAAGCAAAAGCTTTCATATAACTCAACATTGACGTTTGAAAAACTGTTATTTAACCTTTGTAAAGTAAAATATATGAAAGAGATTACATTGTAACGTAGAAAGTAATTAAAAATTAAATTAAAAATCCTACGTCTTATTACTCGTAAACAGAATAACGAGAGGCAATCAGCGTTGAAAGCAAACATCTGATGCTTCGAAGCGTTACAAATAAAAATTCCCAGCCGGCATTCCGGCACGCTAAGTGAATAGCGCGATTTGCCGCAAAGCGCTCAATTTTGCCAAGATTGTTCTACTAACAGCTGGAGAATGTTGTGCAATTACTGGCAGGATAGTTGCGGGTACGGTTTAAGTAAATACAGTAATGCGTGCATTTCCTACTGTTTAGATTACTTCTTTACTCAGCTAAAATGACTTACGCGTCAATATAATAAGTTATCCAAAGGTAATATGTTAGATATAATGTACGGTTCCGAAACCATGTTTGAAAAATCCCTTCTAAAACATTTTAACTGAAAGCTAGTTTACATAATTTGTGTTATTATCACCTTTTTCTACCTCAATATGAATGTTTGTTATTATTGTAAATGTTGTAGCCATCTTTAATTAATATAGCATTTATTTTCTATTTTTAATGTATCATGTATCTTTTGAACACGTATTTAATGTATATATTGTTGATGGCCTAATAAAATAAAAAAAGATAGGTCAATATTATAAAATAACTAGCTGTGCCTCGCGTGAAAAACATTGTCACAAATTTGTTCCCGAAATTAAATTTTGAACATAAAAGTAGCTATCGTGAGTTAATTATAAGAGATTTTTGAATAACTTTCACCGTTAGCACACACAAGGAAAGCTTTAAATTTTGCTGTTTTAAAAAGATTTTTGGTGTCCTCTCTTATTTATCTTAGCGTGATGTTATATAGCTATAGTCTTCCTCGATAAATAGACTATCTTACATTCAAAGAATTATTCAAATCGGTCCAATAGTTCCTGAAATTAGCGCGTTCAAACAATAAAAAAAAACGCTTCAGCTTTATATATTAAGTATAGATATAGCTAAAAGAGCTTTTAGCAACATTTCATGTACCTACTGTTAACATAATCAGGTCATGCTTTTCAAAAACATGCATTGTCATCAGGACTCGACCAGTATGTAACTTTCTAGCTCAACCGAACACTGAAAAGTGGGTGAAATTTAACTCGCAAGAGTCCACCTTCCAATACAAACATATATAGCAAGTCAAGCTAAATAAAAGCTTAAGCAAGTTAAATAAAAGCTTGTTAAAACGTGTTCAGAGGCAACTTAAATGGTGGGTGTACATAATTAGTATAAAACTATGCTGGCTTGGGTGATGCGTCGCTTTGAGATTTCGACGGGGAGTACATCTTCTGACGATGCTTCGGTTGCGTGACGAAACGATTGTTGAGTTTGTAATAGTGAACGTGTATTGTGGTGGCGGTCGTGAAGGTTTGTGGATGCGTTTTTATTAATAGTGCATATATCGGGTATGAAAACGAATAGTACACTCTACATCTGTCATTATATTTTCTATTTACTTTATTTCGGATTATAGAAAAATAGTTTTATTATTACTTTCGTATTATGGATCTCCGCAAAGTAACGCTTAATTCTATAAATTATTAAAATTAAACTACTTTAAGCTTTTGAAAAAATAAGTTATAATATAATTCCTTACATTTGATTGAACTGAATTTTTAAAACTTGTTTATTAAACTACATCATTCCTAGTAGAATTTACGATCCTTTTATTAACTATAATAAAAAGTTTATAGCAATTTATCGGAGTAAACAAACTTGGAAACAAATTCAGTCAAATAATGTACCAACGTCTCCCTAACATGAAATATACTGTAATACATAATGAACCGTCGCGGAAAACTTTTTACTTAACATCGTAAACTTTATAGGGATTTTAATAAAGATGGCTGAGTACTCACGTTCATTACGGTTGAAATTTGCTAAACGAGAACACGGTTTGGCAATGTTTGTTGTTGGTTTATTATGTTACCCTGGTAGGTGAGTGCAGATAATAAGCAAAGTTTAGTGAGTTGGTTATATATATATTTATTTATTTTTATAAAAAAAAATTTAAGCCACTAAAAGTTATTAAGGGCAGGCAAATTTATTTTAGTTTCTTTATACTTTTAGTACCTTTTTACTTTTTTTTTCAAATCAATTATTTCATTTTTTTTAAAGATATAAAAAAAGGAAATAATTTTAATGAGTACCTCTGGTCTTGAACTGGGGTATTATAATTTTTCGGGCCGCCGCTTACATTTGGGGATGTATCATTTTTTATTTAATTTGAATAATTTTAGATATGTTCATATAAACTACATAAATAATATATACATCTTCATTCAAAATGTACGGTGCAAAGCTACTCAAATTACCCACGTAATAAATGTATGCAAAATTCATTTTGCTTCTACTAAAAATAACAGCTTAATTTAACCAACTCGTAAGTCTGAGCTCTCGGACGCTAAAATGAAACATATGAAACAATTTTATACAATTTCATCTTTTTTCAACAGTTTCAAACATTCCTGAGGCGATTTGTTCAATATTCTATCATTCTCATTCCTGCAAAAAATCTCCATACAACAAAATAGCATCTGTCCGCTTCTCCGACCGGAAATGTTTTCCTTGTTCCCCTCACTCAATTAAAATTACAAATATCTGCATTAAAAAATTAAATCAACACTATTCGAAATAATAGTAGTAAACACATTGGAGGCGTGTGTAATTGCGTAGAGGAATCTAGTCTCGCATACCGCACTTCGCAATCTCGGCCGATCGACGGGAAATTCCCGAGCCCTCCAATAATGCTCACGCGTAGAATTTTAGCTGTTAGAGAATGCGTGTACACAATTGGGATATGAAACTTGTGCTTTTAGACCCCACGTATTTATAAAAGTTAATATCTTAACCCCATTTAATTATTAAGACTGTTAAAATGAACGTCTCTGTGTAAACTACTAGTATTTCTTCACTGAGATAGTAGTAGTTCTTGACAGTAATCTCTTAATCTTCTCTTTAGAGTGATTTGTTCCACCATTTACGAAAATGAATTGTATCTATTTTAATTACACGTTAATTTGCCCTAGTTCATTTTATTACAGATCATTATAGAGCGAGAGCCCGTGAACCCCAAGAAATTCATCATTTTATAAAAGCTGAAAGTTTCTCAGTGCATGCTCCCAACACATTTAAGAACGTTGGTAGATTATAAAATTTGGATCATAGTGGCTTTGGGAGATACATTTAAAGTAATTTAATTTTTGTACATAAAAATGTAAAGAGTTATAGAACGATATGTGATGTCTATAATAGACAAAGTAGGAACCGACATAAGCTTGTGGCTCCTGCTTTGCGCCTTGAAAAGGTACGAAAGTAATTAATGGGTTAGGGTATAACATTCTATAATAAAATTCCGCAATCTATTTTAGCTTTACAGCGTTTAAATACACTATTAAAGAGAGTCCCTCGATAAGAAATGAGGGTGGTCTATTCTACTTAGCCAGATATCACACGTCGTGTCGTAATTATAACCATATACATCTGTGGCGTGACACAAATTTGTTAGATCCATTTTATTCGCCCTTCGATGGAAATTTCTCAGGTACGATCATATGTTAGCGTGACGTGACAAGAATGCGTTGAATCCCCATTATTTACGCCTTTTGATAGAAGCGCTGTAGGTGCGCCGAGAGACGGTGTTGGCGTGACAAGAATCCGTCCAATTAATTACCGCGTCACGCGACACTCACAAAAAGGACAATATTGTTAAGAAAATTTCCTTTACTTTCCTGCTGCCCTTATCCCACTCTAAGTGGGGTCGGCAAAACATGTTACAAACATGTTGTCACATGATTTGGCTACGTATTTTACGACCGGCCGCCTGCCTGAATTCAACTAATCTTAGTGAGAAATGAGGGTGATCTATTCTAGCCGGATACCACACCGCGAGAATATTGTTAAGAAAATTTTTATACGATTATTTATCTTCTAGTTGATCAGTGTGTCAAAAATTTCTCGTGCGTTTTTCTTTATTTCTAATCGATTTTTAACTTAAAAGTACATAGTTATTGTGAATTAACGATTAGACAGTGGCATGACATCGCACCCGACTAAAGCGGCCATTTCAATACAAATTTCGTAAAACAGTAATGTACTATTAACCTATAACCTTCCTCAGTAAATGGACTATCTTACACTGAAATATTTCTTAAATCTGTCCAGTAGTTCCTGAGATTAGCGCGTTCAAACCATCAACCAAACAAACAAACTCTTCAGCTTTATATATTAATATAGATTTAAATTTAAATTCTATCTATACTTATTACAAAACAAAGTCCATAAAAGCTGTCTGTCTGTATGTGATCGATTTTCTCAAAATCTACTGAACGGATATGTTACGGTTTTTACTAAAAGATAGCGCTATTCTTGCGGAAGGTTTAATACTTAATTTTGAAAAGAGTGACCGCCGAGTTTCTTGCTGTTTCTTCTCGGTAAGAGCACCTTTCCGAACCAGTCGTAGCTTCATTGTAATTTGACGATTCGAAAGTGCTTGTAAAAGCCAATTTCAATAAAGAATTATTTAAATTTGAATTAGTTCGCTATAGGTCACTTATGCCGAAAAAATTGGACTCATTCTTGTTATGTAACAAAATTTCACCGTATTTAAGGCACTTCTATCGTAAGGTATTATAGGTATAGGGTTGTTTGACGGATTCTTGTCACGTCTGAAACGCACATCAACCCTCCTTGTAAGTGTGAGGAGGAACTTACATTGCTAATATCTGATGTGTTACGAGTTCTAAGCTTTTGTTATTTCATCCAATTCGTGTCACGTCACCGCGGTCTGTCATCCTGCGTTCCGTATTGAATCTTTTATTATCTTTTCTTATTATACAACTAAAGTTTTGTCCTTCATTTAAACAATCGGAAGGCAAAAATTGAAATATTGAACTTAATTTCTCCCTGAAATTACAGAAGGATATAAGGATACACCGCTCTTGCCAATTTTCGTTACTGCCTTTCAAATAACCGGTAAAACTCTGGCTATATATAACTATGGCTTTATATGGCTTTTTAAAAATACTTTTTTCTATAAATAATTGTTACAACATGTTTCCTTCAAATAGTTGGGTTAATAATATAGAAAAACTGTCATGTGTCAGATTTTACCCGCGACTTCGTTCGCGTGGACTGTTGTCGTGTGATAGGGGATAACGCTTTTCAATGCCATCCTATTCCTGTAGAATTGACAGGATTTCTATAGCCTATATGTTATTCCGGTGTATAAGAAATAATGTTGCCAAATTTCATTGATATTGGTTCAGTGGATTCGCCGTGATAGAGTAACAAACATACGCCCATACTCACTTTTTACTTACGCATTTATGATATTAGTAAAAGTTGTTGAAAAAGAATAAATGGGTGGACTTTGAAAAAAATTGCTTCTTATTTATTGAATAAGTATAAAGGAAAAATATCGTTTGCTATATAATATTATCATCATCTTCCTGTCCTTATCCCACTCTAAGTGGGGTCGGCACAACATGTTATAAATATGCTGTGACATGATTTGGCTGCGTTTCTACGACCGGCCGCCTGCCTGACATCAACTTACCTCTGTCGTATTTTAAGACACCTCGGTAAGAAAGAGGGTGATCTATTCTACTAAACCCGATACCACACGGTGGGTCAACTTACATTAATCGCCTTTTACGACACCTTGGTAAGAAATGAGGTTGGTCTATTCTACTCAGCCGGATTTTACACGGCGGGTCGACTTACCTTAGTCGCCTTTTACGACACCTTGGTAAGAAATGAGGGTGGTACTATTCTATTCAGCCGGATACCACACGGCGTTTGCTATACTATATCCCGAAATAATCGAGGGTAAAACATCCAATGCCAAATGCGTCGCGCATTAGGCTTTAGGTACATTAAAAATTAAAATTTTTATTTATGTATGTAAAGATAGTGTACCAAAAATTATTACCAATTTTTATACTAACTATTTATGTCAACTATTTATCATTTACATCGTCATAAAAGTACATCACAATGTTACAATTTATACTGTTTTATCAAGTACATATATTACAAAAAGTATAAATTAAGGCTGCGTATATCATATTAACGAAACAGCAAAAAGCTTTTCAGCCAAAACTGATATTTAACGTTATTTCATCACAAATACCAATGAAGGCAGTCTAAACACGAAAAAACTCTCATTATCCGCACACAATGGGCCTCCGTAGCTCAAAATGTGAGAGTGATATACGACGCTGACGCGGCAAGCTGTCCAGTAACCTTATCACTTTTTCAATAAAACCAGCACACTTTTAGATTCCCTCGTAACTTATGAACGCACGTAGATACGTCATATGTCTACATACAACGCAAGGGTCTAATAGATGACCCTTACGTGTCTAGAACACTTATAAGTCACCTTAGCCTGCCCTTTGATAGACGCGGATTAAATGTAATATATGTTTTTTGTACACTGTTATTATATCTGTTTATTTAGGATATACCCTTTGCTGTATAAATATGAATATTAATCATTACAGCCTAAAATGTGGATATCTAACACAAGTTTGCATAAATTTTAAATAAATAGTAAAACAGTTAAATAACGAGAGCAGATAAACAATAATAGTACCGCCGTGTTGTATCCGGCTGAGCAAAATAGACCACTCTCATTTCTTACCGCATTGTCGTAAAAGGCGATTAAGATAAGTTGACCCGCCGTGTGGTATCCAGCTGAGTACAAATTGACCATCCTCATTTCTTAGCCGAGTTGACGTAAAAGGCGGCTGAAATTAGTTGACCCGCCGTACAAAAATTCGTTAATCGTTCACATACAGCTTTTAGGTACTTTGTTTTATAAGTATGGACTATAACGGGATTTTGAAGAAAACTAAACTTTCGTCGATGTTTAACAGACTCTTCGATTTGCAAATGTAAATTTTAAAATCTATAAACATAAAAATAATAACAACAATGAAATGCCTACACATAGAGAAAAAATCACAATAACTAAATAAATATATGGGACACTTACACATACGGTTGTCGATCCAAAGTATTTTAATACTTGTGCTTTGGTAGACAGATAACTGTTGTTATACTTATATATTTTTATACTTATATAGCTTTTAAATACATACTTAAATACAAATATACACCCAGACTCGAAGACCAACAAATTGTTTTATAGAAAATGTTGGCCCTCAGGGAATCGAACCCGCGGAGCTGAAGGCAGGATCACTACCCACTGGGGCAACAGGCCAGTCAAAGCGTGCCAGCATAGACGTAAAGTTTTTGTTTTATAGGTCAATATACAAATACCCTCTTACTTACACGATGGCTGAGTTATCGTTACAAGTTAAAGGTAGCCGCAACAGCAAAGTTAGGTTGTTCTTAATACATTTAGGCTGATGTATGACACGTCATGACAAGAATCCATCATCCTATCACGCTTTGCGACACTAAATTAAGTTGAGAACATTTTTTTGATGTGAAACTATATTTTATCACAGTGAGTGTAACTCCCAGAAATTATCAGATACAAGAAAAAAGTAGATTAATAAAGACGCACAGTGTAATAAATATATCTAGCCGTGTGGTATCCGGCTGAGTAGAATAGACCACTCTCATTTCTTACCGAGGTGTCGTAAAAGGCGACTAAGATAAGTCGACCCGCCGTGTGGTATCCGGCTGAGTACGTAGACCAACCTCATTTCTTCCTGAGGTATCTTAAGAGGTGACTAAGGTATGTTAACGTCAGGCAGGACGGTCGTAGAAACGCAGCTAAATCATGTCGTCACAGCATGTTTTTAACATGTTGTTCCGACCCCTCTTAGAGTGGAATAAGATATATATATCTATATATATACACATATATACATATATATAATCTCCGTATCTAAGAATCCGACGCCAATGAAGTTGCAGGTTCAGCTCCTATATTACCATAAATAAATAAAGTATAAATGAATAAATAAAATAAAATGGAATCAATAATCATAATGCTACTTCCTTCGATACTAAAAAATCCAAAAAAATATTTTAAAACTCCCAATTGACATGATTTAGCATAGAACGCCCTATATAAAACTTGACATTAATTACGCTAAAAATTAAGATTATATTACACTACCTGCTCGTTCTACTTACTACGAGTACTAGGGTAATTACAGAAGCGGAACAAGCCGTAAATATTCAGGGAACTCATGCGTCCCCAATATTTACTCCAACCAACGTTTTTAAACATTTTAACTGCTTGAACCTTGTAATCATTAAGTTCTAAAAAATCTAACAAAAAGAACAAATGAGTTTTTATTTATTTTAAAAATAACATTTGCGTTAAATTTACCAAATTGTGAAGCACAAGTGAAAACATGAAATTTCTGTCGGCTTTATTTCCATGTTTGCAGAACGTGGTCGAGGCGACGGCTCATTTAACAACTTTTGAGGCTTAGCTCGTTGGGAATATTTGCCATGCCGATGATTGCCTATTTCCCTTTCTATGAAATTACCCTTTCAGCTTTTTACTTATAAAAAAGCTTTTAGTACAATCTTAATTTAAATTGTTTATATTCATAATTCCGAAAAAAACAACTTATAAAACAAGTGAAGTTAAAAATTTCATCTCCTTATTGTTGACCGTTGAGTAAACCTCGTCTGAAGCCAATCCTGGCGGCAGCATTAGGTCATGCTAATTATAAACATGCATTGGGACTGGATCAGTATGCAAAATATCAGCTTCATCGGACCCCGAGAAAAATTTAACTTGCAAGATTAAGCTATAAAACAAGAGAAATAAGGACGTAATTAGCTAGGGTGCATATGTACCAAGAAGATATGCATCGTATAAAATTTTTGCAAAAATCATACTACACAAAAATGAACCTACCACCAGCACTTACTTTAACTTAGTGACATAGCTGAAGAAGTTACATAAAATAAATGCCCTTAACCCTTTGCATGTAATCCTGGAGCTACCAGGACCGCATAAATTTGAAGAAATAAGAACGGGCCTTAGTAATATTTACAATGAACAAATAAACAAAAGGATGCTTAGGATTCCTTAACATCAATCAACCCCGTATCGTTGTTGTTTAGTTTGCAAAAAGCAAAAAAAAATATTTTTCGCAATAACCAAAGGGTTAACTTGCTCCATTTTGATACTAGGGCGCCATAGAGCCTGAGGTAGTACAATCTCTTGAATGGTCTCAAAAAACAACCACATGTCTGTCTACACAGGCGGCACGCCCTCAGAAAAAAGTAAAAATGAACCAAGGTGCATTCATCTACCCGTCTCCTTCATGCATATGAAATGATATGAAATGGAACAAGATGAGAGGGCGGTACTCTTAGTGCAAGGATATTAAAAGCATATATAATGTTTTGTGTTTTAGAATTTGCATCAACACCTTTTGAATTAACATAATAAATACAATTTTATGAATAAAGAAACAAATAGAAAATGAAATTGATTTAATATTAAATAGTATTTATAAATTATTCCTACTCGTTCGTAATGGTTTCGGTTAATTTTTATGAGGTTCTTATACTGTGAAAAGATGAAATGGAAAAAAGTAATTCGCAATGTAATCGCTTGCTTGATTCCTTGGCTTACTTAATTTTTTACAACAAACAATGTTCGTATGAGAATAATATATTATAACGGGTAAGTTCTATGGGGTTTTTACTTCATAGAAACTACATCTATCTACATTTTAAACTTTTTTTTTATCTAATTCTCTCTATCTAATAGAAAAAACAATGAAAACGTCTACCCTTATGGTGTCGAAGTACCAGGCGATCATAAAAATAGAGGAGTAAACAAAACAAATAGGGGTTGCAAATAGATGTATGCGCGGCCGTTAGCTAGGGGAGCGTAGCGTGCGGTCCCGTTGGAAAAATATTGAGTAAACTGTAGTTTTTATGCCACAATATACTGAACAAGAGTCCATAATAATATCGCTATAGAGTTCTAAATAGAATGATTTGCATTAAATTACTATTTTAAATGTGACTATACTAAAATATTATTCCGCCGTGTTGTCATTGGCTAAGTAGAAAAGACCACCCTCGTTTCTTATCAAGGTGCCGTAAAAGGCGACTAAGCTCAGTTGACCTGCCATATGGTATCCGGCTGAGTAGAATAGACCACCTTCATTTTCTTACCGAGGTGTCGTAAAAGGCGACTTAAGTTGACGTCAGGCAGACGGCCGGTCCTAAAATAAACTAGCCAAATCATCTAACATGATTGAACATGTTGTCAAGACCTCACTTAGTGGAGTGGAAATATTTTTAAAGTAACATTACTAATTGCTAATAATTACTACATAAACTCTTAAAATACTATTTCATCCTTATTCATCATCTTCCTGCTCTTATCCCACTCTAAGGGGGGTCGGCACAACATGTTATAAACATGCTGTCATATGATTTGGCTGCGTTTTTACGACCGGCCGCCTGCCTGACATCAACTTACCTCAGTCGTATTTCACGACGCCTCGGTAAGAAAAAGGGTGGTCTATTCTTCTAAACCGGATACCACTCGGTGGGTCAACTTACCTTAGTCGCCTTTTACGACACCTCGGTAAGAAAATGAAGGTGGTCTATTCTACTCATACTTATTTCATCATTACTTATTTCATCCTTATTCTTAAATATTTTGGACAATGATTGAAATTAACCAATAGATTAGGAAGAAAAATACCCGTTAGAGTGTAGAGACGATGTAGGAGTATTGTAATCCATAATTCTATACTAAATGCGAAAGTCTGTCTATCTGTTATACTTCACGGCCAATCCGCTAGAATTAAATTGATAAAACTTGTACAAATTGAAGCTTATATACCGGGCTACTTTAGTATATAAAAAAAAAAACATTTTACATTCCGGAACAAGAAAAATTAAATTCGTGCACAATGGAGCGTGCTTTAAAACTACAGTTAATGCGAACGAAGTCGCGGGTACTATGGTATTTTATAAAATAACGTGTTTTTTATTATATATTAAAATTTACCTGCAGTGCGGCTTAACATAAAAATAATAAAAAAGTTCAGCGGTTGCTCTTTTGGCTATATTTTTATACCTCGAATAGTGCTAATGAAATAGGTTCTTACCGTGTTCAAACAAGCGGTCAGAGCGCGCAGTTTTTATATATAAAACCCGTGGGAAATGTTTAATTAAATAGCCAGTTTTTTACTCCACATTGCATTGAAATTTAAGTAATGCTGGGGCTACATTAGCGGGATACGGCGAAAATTCAGGCTACGGCAATGTATGTGATCGGGTTCATTGTTGAAAGGCGCTGTAATCGGGCACAAACTACACCGGTCACAACAGTCGGAGAAACAATAGATGGCGCTTTTCAATGTCATCCTATTTCTGTATAATTAACAGGATTTCTATAGCCTATATGTTAACCCGGTATATAAGGAATAATTGTGCCAAATTTCATCGATATAGGTTCAGCGGATTCACCGTGAAATAATGACAATCATAGGCAACAACAACACTTGATAGTATACGCAATGAGTATATAAGGGGAAGTCTGAAAGTTGCGCCCATTACAGAAAAGACGAGAAGTGCGAGACTAAGTTGGTATGGTCATGTCATGAGGAGGGATGACAATCTTGTGACCAAAACAGTTTTCAATATGAATGTGGATGGATGTATGACTAGGGGGAGGCCGAAAAAAAGATGGATGGATTGTGTGAAAAATGATATGCATATTAAAGGAGTGGCACCAGAGTCGACGAATGATAGAGGGGAATGGAAGAAGAAGACATAATGTGCTGACCCCACTTAGAGTGGGATAAGGGTAAGTAAGATAATGATGATGACATCCATACTCACAAACTTTTGCATTTACAATATATATAAATAGTAATATTAATAGAATAGTAGGCTTCCAACCTACCTGCAAGCTGGGCGGGCAGTGGTCGAGCAGCTCCAGCATGTGTTGAATGTTTTGTGCGTCCTGGATCACGAAGTTCAATTCCATGTCGAACTCCCCACCGACCAACTAGAAATAAACAAATAATATATTAAAAACATACTCCAAAAGCAGATTTAATAAATAACACGATTTTTGTATTGCTGTATAACATATTTTATAAATAACTAGCGGTCCGACCACGTGTAACTGTGGGTCAATTAGGTTTCGAATTCCCTTTGAAACTAAACTTTAATCACTTTAAAAATAAAATGCCTCGATCAGCACGAAAACTGATTTATAGAAGCAGGCATTACCTTACGGAATTCCATAGTACAATAGAAGTTACAATAAAATTACTTTGCTGTAAAAAGGAAGGAACAATCCTCTTTTCTTTTTAAATAGAAAGATAATTTATAGAATTACGCGTTACTTTTGCGGAGGTCGATAATACAAATCTTATGAAAATATTATTTTACTATAATAAACATAAATCAAAAAAATCATCGATAAATTTATCGCGGATTAGAGCAAAATAATAGTTTCATTAGTTTTGTAATAGAAAGATTGACGGTTAGACCCACAAATAATAATCAAAAAACAACAGAAATAACAATAGGAAAAATACAAAATGCAGCCGACCTAACTGTATTGTGTGGCCGGGCCTGACTCCTGACAGTAGTGTAATTCAAAAACAATGAAATGCTCGACGTATGCAAAACGAATCGGATTTATATGCCACGACCAGCGGTGAACCGGGATCGAAAAAATTACAAAAAAATAGTGCTGAACTGCATAATACAGTTGTTAGTTAATGCCGTTGTGCGCGGCTGCCACTGGCGTAACTTCAATTAAAATAAGTATATATGTGACCGAGCTTTGTTCGGTGTTTGATTTAAGTAATAAAACGATGAAACTTGAAAAAAAAATTGGACACGTGTGGCTCGATCCGGGGCATTTTCGGGGCTAAACGAATTTTTGTATGTTGTTATTTATTGTATTTATTGTATGTTATTTATTGTATAATAATTAGTACCTTGGTGACCGATAATTTTTTTAAATGCAATTCAAAAATAAAAAAATAAAAAGCGCCGGGTGATATGTGGAAATCTTTTAAGTCTGTGTTAATATTTTTAGTCTGATATTATCCATAGTATACTGTAAAAGAAAGCATACTTGTTTTCACTTATAGCGCCCTGTTACTCGGCGCACTCGTTCTTCGGGATATAAATTCCTTCCCTAGACATTGTACTCCGTACACATCGTTTGATGCCATTCATAGTTTTATAAGTTTTTTAGTGGTTTAATAAGAAAAATATTCCTTTAATTTTTGTAATTAGTATAAAAAAGGAAATTGTTAGCAAAATAAAATCATATAATAGAATATCATCATAGGAAAAAAACGATTTACAGTGTAAGAAATTAAATCAAATCAAAAAAGTAAAAGCTTTATTATTTCACTAAGTATCGTTTCTTTTATATATTAGAGAACAAAAGCTCCAATTTGAGCATGTTCTCTCGCGAGAATATTTTCTGATCAAGCGAAATATTGGCTGTATCTTGAAAATCTGGCGACACAATGGGGAGTTTATTCCAGCCGTGTTCGACGGACATTCAATTTGCACGATCGGTCAATCTCCACGTAGCTTCTGGGACCCTGGTGCCCGGGCCCTTTGTATTCGCCAACAATGGCGTTAGTAGATAGACATGGGAAAATAAGCTTTACACTAACTACTACCACCAAACTAACTACTACCAACGAACTAACTAAGCTTAGTTAATAACATCTATCACAAAGCCATTAATTAAATTCACATTGTGGCTTTTGGAGATATGAATAAACATTTGGAGACATGGTAACAAAATGTAATTTACTCCTTAATTTATAAAAGTCATAGTTGAACTTGAATAAAGTTCATTAACTTATAACGTAAAAATAAATTACTTTTTATTATATTAATTAGGGTTTAATAATAAATAATACGAGAATTATAGCTTAGTATAATAATTAGAAACATATAATTACCATGGTTTTGAAATAAACTATCTCGATTCACTTTAAAGACCCGTATTAAGCTTATCCCCATAAAAGTTTATTTTAAAAACGAAATTAAAATTTTTGTCGTTCTTTTTTTTATTTATTTATTTGCATATTAAATTTTATTTATAAAATATTTTAAATGTAGAGCCAACTGTACTAGGAGACCAACATAACGTGAGAGTTAACCATAAAATGTTGCTAAAAGTGGGGTTGCTTCACAAACTTGGTTGGCTGCATTATAATGCAGTGGGCGTGGTCACAAAAACAGGATCTGCAGGTAAAAGGATACAGTGTTATATATTTCATTATCCTGTTTTTATAAGGCGACGTAATAATAAGCAAGACTTCAAAACAAAATTTACTTTATTATTCTATTAAGCCGGTATTGCTTTACGGTGAAAGCTTGTGACCCTTTCCAACGGTGTGCTGCTTTAATTCCCTGTTTAGTTTTTTTAAGTATATGTTTAATTGATATTAATTACCATGTTCGTTTAGGGGAAAGCCATGGTATCCGGCTGAGTCGAATGGACCACCCTCATTTCTTAACGAGGTGTCGTAAAAGGCGACTATGGTAAGACCTACAGTGTGGTAAATGATGTGAGGAAAATTATGTTCTTTTAGGGGAAAATACCTTGTGGTATCCTGCAAATATCTAAGGCCAGAAATACCTTGATAAGATATATTCATCATTGGATGTCTGTTAGTTATTTTAAATAATTTATAGAATTAGGCGTTACTTTGCGGATATCCATAATACAAAAGTAATAATAAAATTATTTTGCTATAATCCGCGATGAAGTAAAATAGAAAATATATATAATGCTAAATGTAGAGTGGACAATCGGTTATCATACCTGATACAAGCAGGAGTCGTAAAAAACAAAGTAGTAACTCTTTAAAGAAGATTCTTTGCAATAATGAAGATAAATTAGAAAGCGCGAAAAAGTGTGGTGTTTATAAAATAAAATGTCCTGAATACAATGATACATATGTGGGCCAGACTGGTCGTAATTTTGAACCCGTTTTAAAGAACATATGGCAGCTTTCAGGAATAATAAACCACAAAATTCACATTTCGCCAAACATTTGATAGAAAGCAGTCATAAAGTTCCTAATGACCATAGTTACGAAATATTATGCACGGTCAACAAAGGGCTTAAGTTAAACACCTGCGAACAAATCGAGATTATAAAACATAACAATGGCACCCTCATTAAGCTTGTTGAGCTTTTTGTTCAATTGTTGAGTTTGTGATAGTGAACGTATATAGTGCTTGTGTATCATGATGGCGGTGGTGGAGGTTTGTGCATGTGTTTTTTACGACGCCTGCATGTATCAGGTATGATAACGGATTGTCCACTCTACATTTAGCATTATATATTTTTTCTATTTTACTTCATCGCGGATTATAGCAAAATAATTTTATTATTACTTTTGAGTTATTTAAAAAAAAACCGGGCCATATCATCAGTAAATTATAAAAAACAGAATCTACTTTAAAAACAAATACAACTTCAACTCAATAGAATTCCTGGTCGAATACCTCTCATTGATTCGATGGGGATAATAACATTGGATTCCACTGCAAAAACCGCAAACAAACATTCTCCTAGAATGCAATCTAGGAATCGCTACCAATAGGTTTGCTTTTTCTAGTTTACTTTCTAAACCTCGTAGCTATAGGACAATAGAGAAGCTCTCTACAGAAAACTTTATTTACAGAGCTTGTTATCGATGACATATTTTCTGTTTTTCTGTCTTATTGTAGTAAATTTATGCTGCGAATTTCAACTATGCGTTCATTAAAACAAAAAGTTCAATTGATTTTACTGTTAACAGTATTAAACGCTTGTAATTTTTCACAAGGCTTCTAAGCTTCTAAGCCCCTTCTATATGTCATAAATATCTTAGAATATGCTATCACAAGTTGCTTGCTATGATGCCAAAGATGCTGTTAAAATTGTATGTCGAAGGCAAATATTTAAGTTATAGTACTACTAATTTACATTACTTTTTAATTTAACTTATAACTAATCAGGGCGTTCTAAATAATTGAAATAGTATTTAATTTTGATTCAAATTTACTTTTCCTATAAGAACAAAGTTTCTATAAATGCTCCTAGTAGTAAAAAACATAAAACAGTTTTTGTTATATATACTTGGATCAGCAAAATTATGTTTTAAAAATGAGTTCATAAGGAAGGTACCGGTTAATTTAAACTCAATTATATCCGGTAGAGAAGGCGTGAGCCGGTTATTAAATTGCCGCCCGGTTATAATCGCCGGAATCTTTCAGCAGATTAAGTATTTAAATAAAAAATATACAAGTTTGTTATTGAATTCCGATATTGAGAAGGAAAACGTAAATATATCTTTAATAGTTATTTAAATATATTGTCTAAGGTACAATAATCAAAATCTCACTTTACAGAGATTTAAACTGCAATGCTGAACCTCATCAAACAATAATGCTTCTCTTTATCAATCAAAGATATTTATTTATAAGCTTGTTTGTGTAGTTCCTAATCTCTTTATTGCATTAATTAATTTAAAAATAATAATAAAAAAAACAACTTAATTTGCAATAACGGGCTTATTCCGGAATCGAAATCTCTTTACGTTCGTACAAAGACAGGCCATTATAAGTCGGCAGAGATTCGAAGTCCCAATTATAGAGAGCAAAGGGACAGTAAGCGACGGACTTCATTCCCATAGCCCTTTTTACTTATCAGGATTACTCTTAAATTCATGTTACTGTATTCACCTTAATTAAATAAATGATTAAAGAAAAAAATTATACAACGTACCTCAACCAAATTTCGTATATGTGCGATAAAAATAAAATGCGTACAAAACACGTATACTAATGGGGACAAGGGCGAAAATATTATTAAATTTACACGCACAAATTTTATTTAGCCAAGTGAAAATACCAGGCGAGCATGATGCTTATGGATATCATTACGCCTTCTCATTCGTTGTAATTACGTGGAGAGGCACAACCACAGCGCCGTGCCACTGAGGTCGTATTAAAATGCGACGAAGTCACGTATCTCCTTCAGTTTATGGTGGCTCGGTGGCCTCATTTTCTATGCAACGGGAGTAATAACTACGGACGTGAGCTGTCTTAGATGATCTAAAAACGCTGAAAATACGAAATATCTACGCAAATTTCTGGAAAATATATTGAACCATTAAACACAAGGAATGACTGCGTAGTTTAGGTGTGCAGTATAGTTTCAAATTGTATTGTCTATAATTTATGATAATTAGATTCACTCACTGTCTTCACACATGCACAAGTGCAAGAAATAAAAAAATATCAAAACGAAATAATCTATCAATACTTTTTGTAGTTTGAAATACCGAATTAAATATAATGTATTTGTTTATTAATGTATTTGAAACACATCTGACAGCAATCTTTTCTTACAAAAAGGAAAAAAAGTGAATCAAGATTTGAAACAATTTAAAGAGAAAGAAAGGATACATCAAATTACTAGGCGCCATATTTACCCAAGAGAAAATACCAGGCTCGCATGACGACCGTGAAAGTAGTTTTCGCATTAATATTCAGTGTAATTACGGGAAGAGTAGAGCCGCTTGGGACATGTACTGGTACCGCATTCAAATGCGACATCGTCACGTCGCTCCCAACAGCGCGATACTCGGGTCAGAACAATAACTATGCTTGGCTAATTAATTATTATTAATAGCGTAGTTGTAAAAATGCTTTAAATAAATGACCATTCAAAATTTGTTTCTACAATAAAGAAACAATTACTGTATTTACTTATTCTATTAGGTGTCGCGAGTTCATACATGTAGTTAATGAATTTAAATAAACACTTCATTTAATAATTATAATTAATTTTAATATGTTTATATCCATGCCTGCTTACGGTTTATAGTTATTACTGGTTTGTTTTTAAAAACAACTATCTACTTTTCTCAAAATGATCGAGAAAAGACACCAGTTAAGTTTTTTGGCAGTTTCTAGAGAATAATATTCCAAACTGGTTACCAAAAATTCCATAAATAATTGTAATATAGCTATTTTAATGTAACTTTTAAACTCTTCACAATTCTTTAGGATATCCTGTATTAACCTAACATTATTATGTTAAACTTAAAAATAAGACACGCCGTTAGGTATCACGCCGGCTGAATAGAATAGTACCACCCTCATTTCTTACCGAGGTGTCGTAAAAGGCGACTAGGGTAAGTCGACCCGCTGTGTGGTATCCGGCCAAATAGAATAGACCACCCTCATTTCTTACCGAGGTTTCGTAAAAGGTGACTAAGGTAAGTTGACCCACCGTGTGGTATCCGGTTGAGTAGAATAGACCACCTTCCATACCAAGGTGTCGTAAAATATGACTAAGGTAAGTTGACGTCAAGCAGGCGGCCGGTCGTAAAATACGAAGCCAAATCATGTGTCAGCATTTTTATAACATGTTGTGCCGATAAGGGCAAGAGGATGATGATCCTGTATTAACCTAAAAAGCTCGCTCAATTATTTTCTTATTTAAATAACTAATTCAAATAATACTCCAAATTTATTATTAAAGTCCTCTTCAATGAGTAATTAATAGTTAGTTACATACGTACAATATAATAACTAACAGCTGATACATTAAATTTCTAAAATATTGCAAATCGAGTACGACGGGACCATTTGAGCGAAAAGGGGCACATTAGTTTTGGCAGGCGGGATAAAGTGCTCGTAAAATCGGTCACAGACACGCCCTTAACGGTAACAAATCGTGTAGTGAGAAACTTTTCGCATGCCTTGACTCGCCCTCATGGTATGTTTTTTCAAGCTTTAAGCTATATGTTCTCCAATGGGCGTCACTTGTGGGCGCCGAAGCTTTCTAAGCGGGCGATTGAATATTAATATTCGAGGTAAACCACCAAATAAGATTGTTGGACTGGCCCGTTGGCGCAGTGGATAGTAATCCTGCCATCAGCTCACGGGTTCGATTACCGCCGAGGGCCAACATTTTCTATAAATGTATTTGTTGGTCTTTGAGCCTGGGTGTAAATGTGTAGTTAAGTATGTATTTAAAAAATATATAAGTATATATATTCACCAGTTACCAAAACATTTATTGGAACTAATAAAAAACTCAACCTTGAAACAGGCAAAAAGAATCCTAAAAAATTTTTATATAAGGAAATGTATCCCTATAGCCTCTCATAATTATTCTATTAAAAATAAGTAAGTTATATTTTGTCTTTACTGTATGTCATTCCCATTTAACCAAATAACCCTTTAACAAACATGTAGCGGCATTAAAGTGCGCAATTCTAGCGCAATAATTATTAACTCATATGATTAGCGTTAGACTTAAGTACAAACTGTAATAGATAATAATAAACAGTAATAACTGTGTAATAAAAAGATTTAAATTTTTAATTTTTTTTTTAGTTGCCTGGGACTTTGGGGACGGACGACCGTGTGTGTAAGTGTCCCATATATTTATTTACTATGTACTCGTATTATATCCTCCTGATCATATTCCACTCTAACTGGGGTCAGCACATGTTATAAACGTTTTTTTACATGATTTGGATACGTATTTTACGATCGGTCGCCTGCCTGACGTCAACTTACCTTATTCGTATTTTACGTCTCGGTAAGAAAAAGGCTGGTCTATTCTACTCAACCGGATACCACACGTCGACTTACCTTAGTTGCCTTTTTTTACGACACCTCGCTAAGAATTGAGGGTGGTACTATTCTACTCAGCCGGATACCATACGGCGGGTCAACTTACCTTAGTTTTAATCATATTTTATTCTGACCGTATAATGTTAAGACTTCACAATAGATTTTTTGTAACTATGAAATTTATTTCAAGAATATTTGAAGACATCAAAGTGTACACAGAAAATAGAATATTGTATTATAAAAGCTTTGTAGCAATATGACAATATAAAATTGCGATTTAATTTTGTTTTTTTGTGAATAAATAACATACATCACTTTCAGAGTACATTAATAACAAGGGCGAGTTAAGGGTGTCTTTTGTGCCCGACCCTTTTATAGACCTTGTTTAAATATACATAATTCATTTCGAACTACATTTTTAATTCTTGTCTCGTCATGAAATCCTAGTATCGCGATTAGATGTCTCTCTATTTTATTTCCAAGATAAAATTTGTAGTTTTTAACCTTCGCCATCTTCCAAGGCAAATTTGACTTGAATTGAAAAATCAATTTGTCAAGAATGATTGTGTCCACTTTTATCTTGATAACCGTTTTAACATTTTTTTCTGTATGTAATAATATATTCCGTTTACTAAGTAAGAGTCGGAAATTAAAGGTTTACTAAAAAAAACTTGTAAACAGATAAACAAAAGCTGTAAGGAACTTACTAGTTTTAAATTTCGCAACAGTATCCTAGTGCAAAAAACGCCGTGAGAATTCTTTCTGCATATGGATTTACTACAAAAATTCTTGTGTTAGCAACAAATTAACCAGGTCGAAATTAAAAATTAACCTTATTTAATTTAAAACTTTTTTTAAATTATTAACTTTGGTAAGGGCACTTAGAATATTAAAGAGTTAAAATGAGTAGCTGCTACTAGGGTAACAGAAATTAAGAGAAGTCCGGTTTGTAACATCAAAAATAAAGATATGATAATGAAGTTTATGAAAATCAAAGTTAAAGGATATGATTAAGAAAATACTTAAATATAATTTTTATTATCATTTTCTAATTAAATTTAAGTTTATATATTTACTAGCGGCCTACCCTGCTTCGCACGGGTATAAAATATATAGCCTATGTCACTCAGTGAAAAAATTATTAAAATCGATCCAGTAGTTTTAATTTAGGTATTCATTACTGCCCGTGGCCCGCACGCGTTAAATTAAAAGAAAAACAATTTCCCTCTCCCTATACCAAGACGATTTCCTGCTATATCTAATATCTTAATTCATATATTATTACATTTAATATTTCTCCCTATATATTTTATGTTTAAAATTAATTACAGAATGTCTTTATATACAACACTCATAACTTTGTTATCATTAGAAAATACAAACATGTTTTCTTTAGAGGTTACTCTTAAAAGAGCGACATTTAGTTGCGCGTCCGATCGCTGCTAAATTCTAAGTGCTCTAAGGCGAAGCGCGGCCTCCGCGCGGGAATTTCAATCTGTGATATCTTCGAAAATGTTCATTTAAATTACATGCTGTAAACGGCCATATTGATCTATATTAAATCAACAATGTATTTAAGGTACTTAATTGGATAAGGATTAATGGCTATATTGTATAAAAATTGCTTTGAAAATAAGGCATTATGTTTCGTAAAAAGTAAATGACAAAAAATGCTATAGTGGGTTATAAGAGAAAGAGAAGAGAAGAAGTATAAGAGATAGACATATGTATACCATCGCGGACTTTTCTGTAGACCTTTTCAATGTGTACAAATACTTAGTACATCATTTTGATAAATCTCGTAGGGTTTAGCCTGTGTTTGCAATTTAAGCGGATAAAAATGGAATTATTTACAACATCACATTAGAAACCTCAAAAATTACAGTATTTCTCTACTCGGTATTGAATGTTATTAGTACATATAAGCCTTCCTCTCAAATCACTTTATCTATTAAAAAAAACACATCAAAATCTGTTGCGTAGTTTTAAATATATAGGGATATAGGGACAAACAAAGAATGTGACTTTGTTTTATACTATGTAGTGATAATCCTTATAGCATGATTCAGTATTCACGCGCGATGGCTTATTATTAGCGTATATAATGTGTAACTTTGGTGTTTCTATACCGATTTCATGGTTAATATTATTCACTTTTTTTTTTTTAGGGATGACTGAGAGTGATATAAACGTAAGAGTAGACAAATATAACCAAAAAAGCGTCGAACTGCTAAGCTATCGGGAGTTACACGTGTTATTGTGAGTCAACCATAAAAGATAGACATATGTTGTTATGGGATATTTTTTATATAATTTTAAGGAGAACATTTCCGTCATACATGATTTCTGTGTAGCTATAACCATCAAGATTGCACACGCGACGGAAGCAAAAAAAATGGAGTAACTTCTCCCGTTTTCCCGACATTTCCGTTCACTGCTCTGCTCCTTTTGATTGTAGCGTAATGAAAAGTATACTATAACCAACTCAGGGGTATGAAAAATAATTGTACTGAGTTTCATTAAAATCCGTCGAGTAGTTTTTGTTTCTATAACGGTTATACAGACAGACAGACAGACAGACAGACAGACAGACAGACAGACAGACAGACAGACAGACAGACAGACAGACAGACAGACAGACAAAAATTTTACTGATTGCATTTTTGGCATCAGTATCGATCCCTAATCACCCCCTGATAGTTATTTTGGAAATATATTTCAGTTACAGAATTGACCTTTCTACAGATTTATTATAAGTATAGATAGAAGATAGATTACACGCTTATTATTAAACTGACTAAATTCAAAATTAGGGTTAATTGAGTTAAATACATTGTAATGCTTTTTTCAATACCATCTACGACATCACGCTATTAAAATATTTAAAAACTTGTGTTTTCTTGCTCTTCTTCTTAGTTCTATAAATAACATTCGTGAGTTTTGTAGGCGCTATACTTAATTTCAATTTGCCGCCCACAAAACAACTTTTTGACGGTATCTTTAAAATACTAAGCGTGCGATATAATATTTAAAAATAATAGCATATCATGACTATAGTAGAGAGAGGTTCAGCCGCCTAACAAAATCCAAGCTACCAGTGAAAAGTTTTTAACAAAGGCCCCTCTTGCCACGATCGTGAAACACAAACATGGTCCCGATCGTCGTTTGCCAAAAACCATTTGCGAAAACTGGAATCTGCCATGAATATGCAATAAAAGTACCAGGTCAGCATAGAACGCAAAGGATGGTTCGCACTAGGGATGCTGGCTCCCTGCGGTTAGGGTGCCATCGACGTAAAGAGGGTGCACATTATTCTCTGCTGACTAGACGTCCGACCTTCACATTAAATATTTGCCCTGGCCATAAGTCTCTCGGGCGATTGAGCGTTTACCCGGCTAAATAATTCGGGTCGTTTATAAAGATTTAAGCTGTAATTAATAACAGAGCAAACCCTTATCCTAGTATAAATTATGTGATCACCAAAATACAAAATAAATTTAAAAATTCAAATGAAACAGATTTTTATCTTTTATGTCGGATATTGACCGAAACATTTTTTTGTACTTTATATGGTAAATTATAATGACAACGATTATTGCCAGTGTAAGAGTGCAGAGTTTTTAGTTCTATCAGGTAAACAGGTTTTATTAGGTTAGTTTTATATATAAGGTTTATAAGGTAGGCTTTATTAAGTAAAACAAAACTAACGCAAGCTAAAATTAAACCAACTTTTGTTTTTCCCAAGGCTTAAAATGGTTTGTACGTGATCGTTTATTTGAAAATTGTCTCACCTGTAACGTCTTGAGAAATAGTTACGCCTGAAAAATATACTCCGTCGGTTAATATTATCGGCCAAGTAAATGCAATATCCTTATTCATGAGATACCTATCTGAAGTCGCGTATCAGGACACGCCGTCAGGCTCTACGTTGGCATCGGTAAACATGACGAGAACATGCCTGTAAATAGCTGTTTAACGTATTTTGAGATATTGCCCGAATTACTTTATACCTCATATAATATATACCCGTAAAATATACACTCTGTATAAACGATTCGAGCTTTCTTGCTGAAATTTAATATATTGGTCCAGCCCCGATGACAATGCATGTTTATGATAAGCATGACCTGATGCTGCCAGGTTTGGCTCCAGACGAGGGAAAAGCAAAGGTTTAAGGTAGGGACATTAAATATGTTAAAAGCTTTTTTTAATTGGACTTGTTTACAACTTAAAAGAGCGGTATTGCATATGCATTCCTAAGAATAAAGTCACCCATGTTTTAATGTTTGCGCCTACTGCGTGCCTACGATAGCTGCAGTTGGTAACCATAGGTAGGATAACCGGCAATTTCTCGAATCCGAATAATCAAGGATACTGATGCTTAACTTAGAGGCTTCTTCGTAGGTTATGGCGTCCACGCCGCTCCGGTCGGAGTATAACCACTAAATAACTAAATCCACTTATCTTCGTGGAATCACAAATTTGATTGTTGTTTTATATGTTTCATGTACACAGCCGCCGAATTAGCTTTTATATTTCGTATATATCGCCCACCGAACACCGATATTTATTATAAATTCACAATTCACAACGAACGCCGAGTGTACTATGTTCCGCGGTCGATTTTCTTTTTGTGTTTGACATTTATTAGTTACTTTACCCACACCGCTCCAGAGCAGCAAGCGCTGATTACCCTCAGTGGAAAAATTAGCCGAACACTAAGCTTAGGAAATGTGACTTTATTCTCGAATAGGTCGTTAAATAATTTTTGTTGTATCTTGCTTCTAAAAAAAACCTTTTTAATTGACATAATTAAACTGCTTCAAACTGAATAATCTAAACCTAAACGGGGCGAGCTTTAAAAAGCATTATTATCTAGTAGTAGTTGCAATAACACAAGTACACGCTTAATTTAGTTAACTTTCTTATTAGACTGACAGACAAGTGCGTCATAAAAAGGAGATAGATAAGATGTAAAAGGGTAGGAAGGATAAAAAAAAGATCGAATGATTTAATAAAAATTACAAAAGAAACTTTGAATTCTTAGCGCCACACTACCAGGAGTGCATGAGTATAAAGATATTTAAAATCGGGTTGTATTAAAAAGGGGTGTAGCTACTCAATGCTGACCAATGGCGGTAAAGCGATCCGAAGTCACGCAACTTTTTGTACGACCCCTCGTTTGGTAAGATAGGGCCAATGATACTAACAACACTTATGTTTGAATAAATTTAAATAATCGGTGTTTGATTAAGATGTGAGTAAAAAATATTAAAAATGAAATATTTTGGCCTATAAAAATCCAAGAAGTATAATAATAAGTCAGCTCGTTATAAAATTGGCAGAAATAGGACTCTTTACATCAAGTGTCAACGCCGCGAGTAGTTTAGTAACCCTCTTAAGCTGTGGAATTTAAACTCTCATTGATGTAAGTAGGAATGGTATTAATAAATAAGCAGAATAGTACATTTAATTCATTCTACATATTTTTTATCGTTGAAGTTATAAAAAAAATCTTAACAGTCTTTTTAAGTGTGACGATGTGCATTTTTCGTCTTCTTTTCTACGCTATATGATCCTCTTGTACTTGCGATGATCCTTTATCCCTAACAATATCTAACTAAAGATCGTGGGCAGCGATGGTCTCCTGCTCTGGGGAGGGAGGTGGCGGAGCGGTTCTGGGAACTCTTGTTCTAGATCCAATCTGCTGCTGGCGAGTCCAGGTGTTGGTGACTTGCCCTAACCCATCATCTGCCGCCCTAACAGGGATCTTCGGGCGGGGTATTTCGTACGCCTGGGTTACAGATCCCCGAGGCGTCGGTATAAGTTTTGCTGTTAAAATAACACTAAAATACGAATATTTTATTTATTTACTTTTTAAAATACAATTTTGGGCGTAATTGATAGTTATTTATTAAACAACCCGTTGAGAGAGCGAATTCGGGAACCCGCTGTTAAATAATATTAATATTCCGCCTTTGAGCAGATTGAAATTCACCTGCCTCTACTCATGAAGAACACCTTTATTACCCTATATTAGAATATTTAATTAATACGCATTCCTGATGGTTATTTATTAATTCGGGGAATTTCCCGAGATTCAAATCTATACTAATATTATAACTATGAGAGTCTATGTTTCTGTCTATTACGATTTGGATATTTCAATTTTGTAATTAAAATATTGTATAATACCAGATATTTTTTTTAAATAGATGGGATTGGGAACATGAAATTTTTTTTGAGTACACAAATCTGAACAACATACATATGTCAAACTATTAATTCATACGTATAACATTAATTAAATTTAATATAATAATTGCGAAAATTATTCACTAACTTAATTGGATACCTTTTAAATGACTTTGTAAATATTTCACTCATCGCTTAGTTCCCAAGGGTACCTCGGGGCGATTATATGATTTAATACTTACTGAAAGCACAGGGGCTAAACCCTTTTCATGTAACTGACTTTCGGCTACCCTTGAAAATTTATGATCGCCTGGTAGCAATGGTTAACACTTGCATGGTGTTGATTTTTTGAATTTAAGAAGATTAAAATATAACGGAATATAGCGCGGAATTCTTTCTTCTACAGTAACCAAAAATATAAAAATAATGAAGAAAATAGAAAAAGAACCTATTTTACTCATCTAGACACCACACGGTGGGTCAACTTAGCTCAGTCGCTTCTTACGACACCTTGGTAAGAAATAAGGGTGGTCTATCTACTCAGCCGGATACCACACGGCATAATGCCAAAGCTTCATAACGTTTGTATAAATTAAAAATATATTATTTTTGGTACCGAAAAATAACTATAAAAAACGCTGTTAATACACAACGGAATCATGACTAAAAAAACCAATATAGATAGTATTATAAATGTACACAGCCAGTTAGACCGACATTGAGCGTAATTTATTGAAGTAACGTCTCGTGAATCCAATACAGAAAATAGTTTGCTTAGAATAGAGGCTCTTAAGTGCTCTCCAAAGGCGAATCTATTCAGGCGCTTATTCTCGCACCGCGTTCAGAAGTCACCTTAAAAGCTCTTTGGGACCCTACAAAACCGTTTATTTTTTTCTTTCGCCTCTGGAAAACTTGATTATATGAATGCTTCGAGGCAAAATGTTTCGCGTTGCTACTTATTCTAAATTTACTTTTTGAAAGACCAAGTTGGAAAGAACGTACTACAAAAAAGGAAAAATAAATAATTTCTGTCATTTCCCGACAGTGACAATCTTCAACCGTCAAATGTTGAGGAGTTTTTGGTGTAGAGCCAATCCTGGAAGAAGCATCAATTGATGCTTATTATAAACATGCATTGTCATCGGACTGGACTAGTATGTAACACTTCAGCTCAATCAGGGAGTGGGTCAAATTTAACTTGCAAAATTCCACCTACATCATCCCCCTGCCCTTATCCCACTGTAAGTGGAGTGATGGGCATAACATGTTATAAACATGTTGTCACATGATTTGGCTTCGTATTAAGACCGGCCGCCTGCCTGACGTCAACTTACTTAGTCGTATTAGTCGTAGTAGGCGGTCTATTCTACTCAGCCGGATACCATAGCGCGAGTCGACTTTCCTTAATTGCCTTTCACGACACCTCGGTAAGATATGGAGGTTGTCTATTCTACATAGCTGGATACCACACTTTCGACTTTTGCAAGATTCCACCTACAAGGTAAGTTAAATAAAAAAGCTTTTAAAAACAATTTTTTTTATATACGAAACAACAATAAAAAAGTAATTATGTACTTTTTTCTTAGACGAACGACTAACTTAACTTACTTACTTATCAACTAATTGCAAATAATGCAACAAATATTATAGGACGACCAGGAGATTATAAAGTCAAAGCGTTTAATATCATAGGCCCAATATATACTAATACGATCATCTCCATATTCATATTAAAGAGTCGTAAACAACACATCACAACACACCGACAGGCATTAAGGTCGGGCACCGCTTAAATTCAAAATACCCTACACCCCTGTCAGTTTTTCGCACACAATGTCGGCATTACGGCGTCAAAACGTTAACGAGCCTAACCCGTGGAGCTTTTATGGGCCACAATGACCCGAGGAGCACTCGGCTCGAGGGCTCGCCTCTGCCCCCGACCTTTATAATGAGCTCGGTTAAATCGCAATAAGCACTCGAGATTTTCTTGCAATGTCATACTAGCTTTATGACATATTAATTACATAAATACATGATCATTACATACTTCTATTAAGGCTTTATTATCATAAACTAGCTGTCAGCGTATTTAATTGAAATTTTTAACGTGAAAAGTAGTTTTGTGAGTTAACCATAAGAGATAGAGACTCACTTTTTGGGACTTATTTGTAGTATTTTTATAGATCTACAATTCTTTAGTACATTACTTATGAGTATCTCTGTTTTACACAAAGTACGCGACTAAAGCTCCCAGCAAGCGAGTTCTTTTTATTAACTGTAAGAACTCTTCAACACAATTTATATAAAACTTGAATGCACCGATAACCTAAATTTTCCGAAAAAATTGCACTACCTTTTAGAAAAAACCGTTCAAAAATCATTTCAGTAGATTTTGAAAAAAATCGATCATATATAGAGAGAGAGCTTCTGGGGAATTGGTTTTATAACAAGTATAGAAAATGAGCCAAATTCAAAAGTTATTATTCGAAGTTATATTAGCATATCTAATCATTGTCCTCCTACCCTTGTCCTTATCCCACTCTAAGTGGGGTTGGCACAACATGTTATCCCATGATTTTGCTACGTATTTTACGACTGGCCGTCTTTACTTACCTTAGTTGTATTTTACCACACCTCTGTAAGAAAGAGGGAGATCTATTCTACTCAGCCGGATACAACACGGCGAATCGACATACCTTAATTATTTAACTTACTAGGACAGTCTTTCTATTGGAATATTAATTTCAAAATAGTTCGTTAACATCGCACATAAAGCGACCATATTAAAATTCAATTCCGCAACACATAATACCCATGAATGAAAACAAGAGCACTATATTCGCTCGGGGATTATATAAACTGAGCCTCATTAAACCTAATAGCTGAATGGTACGTAATACGCAATAATATAAACAGGCTTAAACAATAATCTCTCGTTAGTGTTGTATTATTGTGATAACGATTTTGAATTTTATAATTCTAAATGATCCGACTCAGTCTGGTTTCGGCTCCCCTTCAAAACTGTCATTGACAGAAAGTAATAATGAAATTATTTTGCTTTAATCCGCGATTTAGTATTTACTTATACAAATTTTTTGCATCGTCAACTCCTCTCGAGGCATCGAAGCGTCTCCCCGGCTCACCTATGCCTCATACTAAGTCGATATTTTAGAAAAGCCTGGAGAAATCGTAAATTCTTTAAAAATTGTCGTTTTTGTTCTGTAACTTTTTTAGACACTATATATTATGCTAAATGTAGAGTGGACTACCCGACTGATACGTGCAGGATTCGTAAAACACATGCACAGACCTCTACCATCGCAGCTTCAATACAAAAGCACTACACACGTTCAAAATTCAAAATATTCTTTATTCAAGTAAACTCGTAAACATGTGCTTTTGAATCGTCAACTCTACTGCTTGTTCGGAAAGCTATTCCTATCAAGCCAGCAAAAAACTCGGTGGTTGGTCTTTATAAAATATAATTCTTATTACTAGTTACAGTTACTCATTACTGTTTTGTACAGAATCGGAGAGTAGCTATGTCCACGCATTCTTATTATCTAAATAATCCTCAACATCATAATATTAGTATAGTATAAGGTTTCTGGAAGGAGGAATCAATATTAAGTCCCAATCTTTTATTCTAACGATCGGAACTGTTTGCCTTTATTCTACTTAACTCATGTCAATGATTTACTTATCTCATTTTCGATACGTGTAAGTCCTTCCCAAGAGACCATCATAATTCTAGCGTTGGTAAATTGCGGCAAATTGCAACAAAGTGGCCGGGACGTGCGGTCTCTCGAACTAATTCTCTCGGTGCGATTCTACGCTATTGTTACGAGTAGAATTGCCCTCCCTTACTTATTCCTTTATGCCGCCCTAGTACATATGTATATCTAATAGTTCTGTGATTTTTCTCCGAGAGAAAATGGATGAATGAAGTTTTACGGGGATTATTTATTTATTTTATTGTTGTTTGTGGAAATTGCTCTTGTGTGGGGATCTTAAAAATGAGTATGAAATTCATTCAAAATTTTTTTCAATAAGAACAAAAAAATGATCCTAATAAAACAATTCATCAAAAAGTTTTTAATTTCATAATTGTTGTTTAACTCAATCTAATCAGGGTTTAAGTTTAATGATATTTATATAGGATTAAATAAATATATTTTGTGGTTTTAATGTTAATGATGTTAATGATAATAAAACAATGTTTCAATATATTTCTAACGTAGGAAAATAAAGTACTAATAATCGCACACATTTACTTAATTTACTTAGTTACTATTAGGAAAGTTTACTACTAAAAATTTTTATATTTCTTTTTACTTTTTACAATTACATTAATTAGGAAAGGACTGATTGGATTATAAATTTATAAACAGTACAAATTCGCATTTCAAAAAATGACACGAACTAAAAACCTCAAGAGAAGTGAAATAAAATATTCGTCGATATTATTAACATTTTACAATAACATTAACCGTCCCATGTTCAGCGGTAATGGTCGACGTTGAATAATTACGTCATCTTAATATTTAAATGAGTTAATCTTGTATATATATATATTTTCCGAATCTCGGAAATGGTTCCAACGATTTTCCTGAAATTCAGCATGTAGGAGGTTTTGGGGGAGAAAAATTGATCTAGCTAGGTTTTATGTAAAAAAAAAATTGTTTTATCCCTGTTTTTGGGCATTAAAAAACACTAACATTTATATTGAATTGAATTTTCGCCATTAACTGTCAAGTCGGCGTAGTCTTTTCGGATAACGGGCAGCCTCGAGAAATGTGAATGCCAAGGATCGATCCCCAACTAATTATTTGTTTTTTATTTAAGTTTTTAATTTTTTTTTGGAAAAAAGTTCCTCGGTCACCCAGATATTTTTACTTAACGAAACATGGTTGGTGCAACTCAATTTTAGCTGGACGCAGACAGACGATTTTACGTTAAATTTCCGATTTTTAACGTTAACGATAGATGGTGCAATCCACCCTTACAATCGTTAGTTTTCTTTCTGTTAAATACTAAGAGAGCATAGCTAGCATGAAGGTAAGTTTTGGGTAAGTTATATAGAAATTACGCGGTACTTTGCGGGAGATTTATGAGTATATTCAAATTCAAATTCAAAATATTCTTTATTCAAGTGGACTGTTTACAGTACTTTTGAATCGTCAAATGTTTTAAAGAAGCTACCACTGATTCGGAAGTTTGCTCCTACCGAGAAGAATCAGCAAGAAACTCGGCGGCTAATCTTTTAAAAAATTATTACAATTTGATGGTTACAAGATAATCGTTGCAGCTGGATGCGTAGCTGACTGCAGTTAAGATATGCTATCACTCAAATAATCCTCAATAGTATAGTAAGCTTTATGTAGCAACATCGTTTTGAGATAATTTCTAAACTTGTGTAAAGGCAAGTCTAGATAATGTTGAGGAATTTTGTTATAAAAACGTGTACCGAGACCGACAAATGATTTTCGGACCTTTTGGAGGCGTAATCTAGGCGTCATTAGTTTATGTCTATTTCTTGTATGTCTATCATACCTATCACTATTTTTACTATACAAGTGAATATTTTTACGTACAAATAGTATATTACTGTAGATGTATTGTGAAGCTACAGTCATAACGCCAATTTCTTTGAACTTTTCCCTAAGAGAATCACGAGGTTTCATATTATAAATACCACGTATAGCTCTTTTTTGCAAAACAAAGACCCTGTGAATATCAGCCGCTGTACCCAATAGCATGATTCCATATGACATAATGCTATGAAAATAGGAAAAATAAACAAGTTATAGTATATAAAGTAATACAAAGCTAATAATAAAATTATTGTGGGGCGAAACGATTGTTGTATTTGTGATAATGAACTAGTACTTCAAATAGTTCGTAGCGTTATACTCACAAGGCTTTGATATGAAGATTACAATATATCTAACTCAATTAAGTCTAATTTTGAATTCGGTCACTTTAATACGAAGCGTGTTATATAAGTACAAATATGAAACTCACGTCAGCTAGTATGACGAGGTTTTTTATAGAGACGTCATTATCATTGTTTTATATTTTTACGAAAAATAACCTACCCACATTTAATCGTTGGTGTTGATGGACCGTGATCAATATTGCCTAAAAAATTAACCATAGATATTCCCATTTGTTTTGGTCATTGTTAATTAGCTGTTTCATATGCTCGGAAATATGACAAAGTACAAAATACACATGACGCGTATAAATGGCGATAGCAAAGGCATTTTGCAACCAAAGCATACATTATCTATGCGGCAAGAGAAAATAGCCTCTGGCGAAATAATAGACTGTATACGAGTGAAAATAGCGATATACGGCGTATTAATAATAGCACCAGGGTGACCGAGGCTTGCACGCTAATTTTTAAAGTGATGTTAAAGAAATTTAATTTAAAAAAATAATTGAAAATAAAAATGAAAAAATTATAGGGCCGGTGGGGCCGATCCTAGGTATTTTCACCTCTCTAGACAGCCTGTTCCCCATATGAACTACAATGACTACTTTTGACAGCGAAAAACTGTACTTGGTAAAAATATCATAAGATGCCAATTGTACAGATTTCATTGCCATATTTTCCGTCACTTTAAAACAAGTGGTGAAAAAGGTGATACTGCAAAATTATTTTAAGGTGATAAATCGTAGGTGGCTGCGAAGTGTTCAAAAAACGATACATCTCTGTTAATGACTATCAAATTTCTAGTTTAGAACTTGATTGATTGTTTGGAAACGTTAAAAAAGGCTTTGTGTAACCAAATATTTCTGTCTCAGTTTATAAATATTAACTACTTTTACTGTTACTGTTTATACTTTAAAGACATTATAGGTGTTTTATCACCCTGTGGTATCCGGCTGAGTAGAATAGTCGATCCTCATTTCTTACTGAGGTGTCGTAAAAGGCAACTAAGGGAAGTTGACTCGCCGTGTGATAACCGGCTGAGTAGAATAGACCACCCTCATTCTTAACCAAGGTGTCGTAAAAGACTACTAAGGTAAGTCGACCCGCAGTGTGGTATCCGGCTGAGTACAATAGAATCATTTCTTACCGAAGTTTCGTAAAAGGCGACTCAAATAAATAAATAAAGTTGACATCAGGCAGACGACTATTCGCAAAATAATTAGCCAAAATATGTAACATGTTTAAAACATGTACCGGCACAACTTAGAGTGGGATGAGGGCAGAAGAATTATTTATTTATTTATCAAAAATTTATGTGGAACTGTGTAGTACTTAACTTAGAAACGATACAGTAAGTTTTTATATCCGATAATATAAAAACTCTATATACTCGTAACACAACTTGTTTCAGGACGATATTATAGGCATAATACAACGCCAACAAAACTACATAATCACCCTCTTAATTAATATACATATACCTAAGGTCCTCAGTTTCCCAAATAGCCCGCATACAAATATTAATTATGATAAATCTCTGTCGAACAAACTTTGAACAACATCCGCCCGCTTTATAGCCTCTCGTATCACCACAATATCTCATCAACGTAAAATATAACCACGTGTCCTAATTTAGGTCAGGAGCCTCGTATAGTAGCCGGTTAGAGCCCTGAGCCATTCAGGTCATCTAACGTTGAGTAGGGTCCAACTTTATTCAGGCCCGATTGTCATGATTACATATTAATTACACTTTACAGAAGTACTGTTTATAAAAAGTCAGTTAAATTGTTATTAACTAAACACTTGTTATACAGTGTTTTAATAATAAATATATGGGACACTTACACACACGGTCGTCCGTCCCCAAAACTGTAACTTAATACTTGTGTTATGGGTGACATACAACTGGTGAATATCACTACATATTATAAAACAAAGTCCATATTTCCGTATGTACGCATAAAACTTTAAAACTACGCAACCGATTTTGATGCGATTTTTTTAAATAGATATAGTGATTCCAGAGGAAGGTTTGTACGTATAATAACATTCAATACGAACTAGAGAAATAATGTAATTTTTGAGGTTTCTGTAAATAATTACATTTTTTCCGCTTACATTGCAAACGCAGGCTAAACCCTACGAGATTTATCAAAATGATATACTAAGTATTTGTACACCTTAAAAAGGTCTACAGAAAAGTCCGCGATGGTATATATCTATCTCTTATGGATAACCCACAATAGCAGTTTTTTTCATTTACTTTTTACGAAAAATGATGCCTTATGTTCAAAGCAATTTTTATACAATACAGCATTAATCCTTATCCAATTGAGTACCTTAAATAAATTGTTGATTTAATATAGATCAATATTGCCGTTTACAGCATGTAATTTAAGTGAACATTTTCGGAGATATTACAGATTTAAAATCCCACGAGGAGGCCGCGCTTAGACCTATAAGCACTTCGAATTTAGCAGCGACCGGAGGCGCAATTAAATGTCCTTCTTTCAAGTTTAGATTGTCTAATGATAAGAAAGCTATGAATGTTGTATGTAAAGACATTGTCTAATCAATTGTAAAAATAAATAATAACACTGCATAGTATAAAACAAAGTCGCATTCTCTGTCTGTCCCTATGTCCGTATATCCCTATGTATGCTTCAATCTTTAAAACTATGCAACAGATTTTAATGCGGTTTTTTTTTAATAGATAGAGTGATTTTAGAGGAAGGTTTACATGTCTAATAACATTCAATATGGAGTAGAGAAATACTGTAATTTTTGAGGTTTCTGTAAATAATTACATTTTTTTCCGCTTACATTGCAAACGCTGGCTAAACCCTACGAGATTTATCAGAATGATGTACTAAGTATTTGTACACCTTGAAAAGGTCTACAGAAAAGTCCGCGATGGTATATGTCTATCTCTTATGGATAACCCACAATAGCAGTTTTTGTCATTTACCTTTTACGAAAAATGATGCCTTATGTTCAAAGCAATTTTTATACAATACAGCATTAAACCTTATCCAATTAAGAACCTTAAATATATTGTTTATTTAATATAGATCAATATGGCCGTTTACAGCATGTAATTTAAGTGAACATTTTCGGAGATATTACAGATTTAAAATGCCGTGAGGAGGCCGCGCTTCGCCCTATAACACTTCGACTTTAGCAGCGGTGTCGCTCTTTCAAGAGTTTGTTAAAAGACATTCTGTAATTAATTGTAAAAATAAAATACATAGGGAAAATATAAAAGTAAATAAGTAATAATGTACTATATGAATTTAGATATTCCAAAGATAGCAGGAAATCTTCTTGGTATAGGGAAAGGAAATTGTTTTTCTCCAAATTTAACGCTACGGCCACGGGCAGTAATGAATAAATCAAAACAACTGGATCAATTTTAATAATTTTTTTTACACTGACTGACATGGGATATATATTTTATACCCGTGCGAAGCAGGGGCAGGACGCTAGTATACTTATATATTTTAAGTACATACTTAAATACAAATATACACCCAGGCTAAAAGACCAACAAATTCGTTTATAGAAAATGTTGGCCCTCGACGGGAATTGAACCCGCGACCCGCGGAGCTGAAGGCAGGGTCACTACCCACTGCTCCAACGGGTCAGTAGGACATCTCGGTAAGAAAGAGGGTGGTCTATTCTACTAAACCGGATACCACACGTCGGGTTAACTTACCTCAGTCGCCTTTTACGACAACTCTTTAAGAAATGAGATTGGTCTATTCTACTCAGCCAGATACCACACGGCGGGTCGACCTACCTTAGTCGCCTTTTACCTCAGTAAGAAATAAGGGTGGTATTTTTCTATTCAGCCGGATACCACACGGCGTACAACGGATAAAATATAGTATAATATATTTTGTACACTCATTATAAATAGTCGTAACATAAATATTTACCATAAATAGTTACCCATCATACCTTAAAAGCTGTACTGATATAAAAGTAAAAGTGTACAAAAAGCCTTAGAAGCTCTTACCTTGCGAGATTAAGCTGCGAGATTACTAACTACAAAGCGTTGTTGTAACTTTACTTAGGATCTCCGCAATGCGTATGCTCGGAGGAAAATTGAGTTAAGTATATAACGACACCTCGGTAAGAAGGAGGGGTGGTCTATTCTACTAAACCGGATACCACACGGTGAGTCAACTTACCTTACTCGCCTTTTACGACACCACGGTAAGAAGTGAGGATAGTCTATTCTACTCAGCCGGATACCACACGACGGGTCGTCTTACCTTAGTCACCTTTTACGACACCTCGGTAAAAAATGAAGCTACTTAGCCGCATACCACACGGCTAAATAAAAAAAACTTGTTTTTACAAAAATAAAAAAGTAATGATAGTTTATTTTGCTACAATTCGCGGAGCCGTGTGGTATCCGGTAGAATAGATCACCCTCATTTCAAACCGAAGTGTCGTAAAATACGTCTAAAGTAAGTTGTTTAAGTAAGTACGTAAGTTGAAGTTGTAGCCAAAACTTGTGACGATATATTTATAACCATATTATTCTTTATACGCCGGAACAATATATAGGCTATAGAAATCCTGTTTATTCAACAGGAATAGGATGACATTAAAAAGCGCCATCTATTATTAACCTACGACGCGAAGTTGCGGGAAAGAGCTAGGTATTATATAATACGAATCCCCAATCTCGAGATTGACATGTCCGATGTAAATGCTAATCAGGAATCGCCCCAAACAAACGGAACAAGTACATTACGGCCGCTGTCTAGACTTGTTTTCGGATTGTCACTCGTCCAATTACCGTCAAGTGACCTAATAACTCGTCAGTACATCATCGGGTCTAACAACCGATCCAATTTAAAATATCAGACAGTATGCTGATTGTGGAGGTTTATGATCGGGTATCTTATACTTAAGTCGACATCCATACTAATATTATAAATGTGAAAGTCCGTCTGTATGTCACGTATTCACACATCAATTTTGATAAAATTTGGCAGTTAAAACTTATATACCGGGGTGACATATCGGAAAAAAATTACCGTCTTCTTTAGCGGAAAGGGAAAAGCAGTAATAGTCTGTTGGCCCAGATGGCAATGATTCTGCCTTTAAATTTGGGGGTCGCGGGTTTGATTCCCGCCAAGTAACAAAATTTTCTAAAAATACTTTTCGGTCTTCGAGTCGGGGTGTATCTAGCCACACGTTGCTTTGGCGCAATTCGAGTATGGTTTCAATTTCCTCTCAAAACAGAACTCAACAGTTTAAAAAAAATGTTCCGACCGCCACAAAGTTTACAGTATTATCCGCTGGATCATTCTAACAATTGACTGAAAATTTCATTAAAATCGGATTCAGAGTCTATAAATGACATAGGTACAGACGAACATCGTTTTTATATATTTAATTATGCAGGTATATACGACTATACCAGTTGTATGTCACCCATAACACAAGTATTAAGTTACTGACTTTGGGAATGGACGAACGTGTGTATAATTGTCCCATTTATTTAGTTAATATTTATTTCTACTGAATGACGTATAAAAATCGCTTATAAAGCAAAAAGTAAGGTATAAAAGTGTAGGAAATGACCGTATGCATTTCACAAAGCCTACAACAGGCCGTTTGACACACGCCGTCCAACTGTATAGTGGATTGATTCGGGTCATGCGGCTTCAGCGTTCCTCTGCTTTTGATATCGACATATGTCAAAGGGAAAATCTCTCACAAATCCTGCTAGTTCGCCAAAATATTTTGCCCGAAAATATAAAATTCCCTGCAAAGCGAAATCCGAATTACAACAAAAATCGAGGAAAAACTACCGGATGTAGTAGTGCCGGATGTTAACATGTGAGCAAGAGAGTTAAAGACTATAAGAGAGACGATTTACCCATACCAAAGGTTTAGGTTCAAACCCGGTAAGGAATCAATGAAATAATTAATTATTAATGCAATAATTATGTACATAATGCTGTGATAGCCCAGCGGTAAGACCGTGCAACTCTTCTAAGGGGCATGGGTTTTGTGAGTTAACTATGAGAGATAGAGACCTGCTGTCGCGAATTTTTGTGTAATATTTTTGTAGATCTACAATTATCTAGTAATTACGCGGCGCAGGCGAGTTTTTTTTACAACGAGCTCATTAACACAATTTACAAAAAACTGTAATGTACTATTAACCTTCCGGAAGAATTGAAATATCACTACGTAAAAACTACTACTACTTCTTTATCAACCGATGGACGTCCACTGCTGGACATAGGTTCTTAGGGATCTTCACACACCACGATTTTGTGCAGCTTGGAACTAGCGGCTCTTCGCAACCTTTTTGAAGTCGTCATTCACTTCAACTTCGCGATATGATGAGCGATGTCGGATACTCCGGTTCTTCTACGGATCTCTTCATTCCTGATTTGATCGCGTAAACATACACCAAGCGTAGTTCGCTCCATCGCACGATGAATTACTCTGACCTTTCTTATGAAGCCCATAGTGAGCGACCACGTTTTAGTACTTCTACTGTTACTACTAAGTAAAAACCATACAAAAACCCGTTCAGTAGATTTTGAAAAATCGATCGTATACAGACAGCGTTTGGGGAAATTGTTTTATAATATTGGTTTGGATTGGTATGGACATAAAAGTATCAGTATCTACATATTTGTATATCTTCCAAAGCTCAACTTTCATAAGTGAACTGCACTCCCCTCATAAATATCCCAAACGTATGACACAGTGTGAGCTGAGGGCGACATTGATAAACACATACAATGTCTAACTATATACGAGCCAAGTTAACTGGCCGCTTTCCAAACTCGTGTAGGGTTAGCCGATAACTTTCGAGTGACATAACTCTAACTAAACTTACTAGTTAGCCGATTTCAGCTCTCATCGCTCAGAACGACCATCGATTATCTTAATACGCTATATGTGTGTTTGAACTTCTGGTACTTTACCAGTAGGGCTTTTCAGTTGAACTTAGTATAGCCACACATTGTCTGAGGTTCATACGGAACGTCAAATTGAACATAAATTTCACATGCTCCTCTCCACTATATTTTTTAAATGCTTCTTGAACTCGTAATTCCAAAAAGTAAAGTTACAACTGAACCAACTTATTTTTAGCAGTCTATGTCTAAATGATCATAACTAGAGGGCACCTTTATTATTAGTTGGTTTGACAAGCACCAATACATAAATTAAATAAATAAGTATATGGAACATTTACGCACACGATCATTCGTCCCTAAAGTAACTTAATATTTGTGTTATGGGAGACAAACAACCGAAACATATATATCCATATATAATTTAAAATAAATCATAAATACAGAAATAAACCCACACTCGACTTATAAATTGTTTATTTTAAAATATTGGGCCTAAACGGGCATCGCAGCCGCGATCGCCGGAGCAGATGGCAGGGTCACCAGGGTTTATCCTTTATATAAATTTTAATGACGCAATAGTCAATCCCACGGACAGTTCAATTCCGACCGCAAACGAAGATGAGGTCCAGTTTATTTTACGTTAATCGGTGATGGGTTCTCGTTCTAAGTACTGACTAAAGCGTTTTGATTAAACAAACTAACTGCACTCTAATATACGTCACCCATGTATTTTTTTTTTTTTTTTCCGCGGGGAGGAAAAATCCCTAACGGACGCTCACCAGCCCGTACTGGTAAGGAGTGTCCGATTTGCACGGACTAAACGACCTCCCCCTGCTCGCCTAGGCCAACATGGAACCGCTCAGCATTACTTCATGCGGGCCCTTTTTTTTCTAGTTCTTCCCTCTCCTCTCTTTTTAACATTATGTGCTTTAACATATTTCCACACTTTTGCCACTCCAACTCGCTCGATAACATGCGCCTTACCATGTTGTCTGGGTTTAAGCCCTCATCATGGGTTCCTTGTACAGCATGCCTATCGTGTGTGAATTCGCTGCACTCGAAAATGGCGTGCCTAGGGGTATCTTTCTCTCCACAGAAGTAACATTTTTCAGTTCTCGCTTTTCCAATCGCAAAGAGGTAAGTATTAAATACCCCATGCCCAGTCAATGCCTGTGTGGTCCAGCGGTCAACTTCTCCATGCTTTCTCGTATGCCATTCCTTTAAGTTTTTGATTAATTCCCTTGTCCAGGCTCCTTTACCACTTTCTGACCATTCTTTGGCCCATTCCCTCAAGGTGTTTTCCCGCTCTTCTAGCAATGTCCGTTCTTTGTTTGCAAACATTCGAGCGCGTTCAGTGACAAGTTTCGTTATTGGAACAAGTCCAGAAATAACTAAAACCGCCTCCATAGAGACTGTTCTGTAAGCTCCACAGATACGAATTGCTAGTCTCCTTTGAACACCCTGAAGCTTCTTACGGTAGAGCTCCACCTTCATTTCCCCTTCAAAAATAGGAGCTCCATATAGAATTATTGACTGGGCCACTGATGCCAGGACCCTCCTCTTGCTTGCTCTGGGTCCTCCTTTGGTTGGCATTAATTTGTTTAGCGCTTCCGTCATTCTTTGTGCTCTACTAGCAACTTCCTCAATATGTTTTTTGAAATTTAAACATTTATCCAGAATCACACCGAGATATTTAATTTGATCCTTTGGGATTGTGGTTGTGCCTTGGACTACAAATTTTATAGGGCTAAGCTTTCGTCTTCCGCTAAACACTACCGCCTCTGTTTTCTCTGGTGCCAGCGCTAGGTTTCTTTCTGACATCCACCTACTGATACGTGCTAGTGACATATTGGCTTTAGTCATGAGAGCAGCCTCATCACTAGCTACTACTGTTAGCGCTAAGTCGTCAGCAAAACCAACCAGCTGAGCCCCTTCTGCGAGTTGAAGTCGAAAGACGCTGTCGTACAATATATTCCAGAGAGTGGGACCCAAAATTGATCCTTGGGGTACTCCACTGCTCACTTTCAACGCGATGCCATTTCCCTTGTTGTCAACTGTCTTGACATATCTGTCTTCCAGATAGCTGCTGATCAAATTTTGAACATAACCGGGGAACCGCCTTTTCCTTATTTCTAGCAAAATTTCTCTCCAAGAGGCAGAGTTAAAAGCGTTTCTTACGTCCAGACATATTAGCGCACATAGTTTTCTAGTCCTGCGTGTGCCCTGTCGTGCTAAACTAGCTATTCTTATGACCTTCTCTATAGCCATTAGAGTGGATCGCTCTCGTCTAAACCCGTGATGACTATTAGAGAGACCACCATGTTTTGGTAGTAGATCCTCGATCCTGTTGAGCAGAATTCTCTCAGTTAATTTACCGAAAGAGTCTAGTAAACAAATCGGTCTATACCCTGTTGGGTCTTCTGCAGGTTTCTTAGGTTTTTTTAGCAAAACTAGCTTAGCAGTCTTCCAGGAGGAGGGAAAAATTCCTGATGTAAAGACAGCATCCATTACCCTTTTTATTTTATCTGTGATAACCTGCACTGCTATCTTAACAACTTCAACGTTAACGCAGTCAGGCCCTGGTCCCTTATTAGATTTTAAGCGATCTGCCGCATTTTTTATCTCTTGCACTGATATTTCTACTTTGTTGGCCATTGCGATAATCCGAGTGAAATCGTTATGAATAGGGAACAGCACCTTCATAGCGGCTTTTATTAAGTCCATGCTAAGGCTTGGAGGATTTTTCCGCATCTTTTTGGTGACGATTTGATACCCTAGTCCCCATGTGTCTTTATCCACTTCCTCGCAAACTTTTTTCCAATGTTCCGCTTTTGATCTTGTTATAGCTAGCTGCAAAGCTAGTTTGGCTGCCTTATATTTTTCTTTTTCATCACCTTCATTTTCTTTCACAACATCGCTTATTTCCGAGTTTTCCTTTACCTTCTTCTTCCCTATTCGTGAATATTTTCTACGGTACTTTGTGCAGATCTTTCTTTTTTCTTCGATTTCTGTGTTCCACCAATAAACTGGTGCTCGTTTTCTTGAACCTTTTCTAGGCATCGCTCCATTACAAGCCTTAACAGTCGCCTTTACTAAATCGTCAGGTGAATTGATTTCTGTTCTCTTCAGGGTGTTTTCTAGCACATCACGATTCAGTTTGTCGAGTCTCCATCCCCGGTTTGGAGAAACTAATGGTTTTGGATTATTATTGATTATTTTTTTTCCCATTGTCTTTGCAGATAGCGCAGATGGTCTCTTCTTTGCATTCTGCAGCCTTGTGCTCTTCTCCACCGCAGTTATAACATTGTCTACTTCGATCTTTGTTGGGACACTCAGAAGCAAAATGTCCATATTCGAGGCACCTAAAACATCGCCTTTTCTCTGTTGTTATTTTAACAGGTACTCTCATCCAACCAATCTTAATTTTATTTTCAGCAGCTAATTTGTGGGCGTCTATTTTTGGTAGTTCAACAATTGCTGTTTTATTACCAAATCTATTCTCCCAAAAGCTTTTTATGTAAAAGTCCTTCGCTTTTCCTTTAAGAGATTCCTCTATCTCTTCTTTTGTGACCGTAGCATCAAGACCTTTAATAATGACATTTGCAGTGTCTTTAAGTTCTTTTAGTGTCAGATTTGGGTAAAGTTTCTCTACAATTTCTTTAACTTGCATGGCGCCTCCATCTTGACCTTTCTCCAGTTCCAGAAGGAGATCACCCTTCCTTGTTTTTCTGACTTTGGTAAAAACTACTTCCTCTTTCGTCAAGCCTGTTTTCACTTCTTTAAGCACGCTTGCATATTCTCGGTCTTTTATTTCGACCAGTAAAACTTCTGGCTTTGTCTTTAGCGCTTTAACTGACTTCCTTGTAGATATAATTTTGTTATCTATCCTTTTTCTTGGTCTTTCTATAACCTCCAGCCTTCCTTCATCTTTTTGTTTCTCTTTTATCTGAGTTTTTATTTTTAATTCAGCTTCATTTTTATCCTCTTTAGTGATCTTCGCATTACTATAACGACTACGTTTTCCTTTCACTTTTCTTGTTTTCCAGTCCGTTTCGGTACCTAACTCGTCGTCCCATTCCAGATCATCCATTTCTCCTCCAGTTGAGGTGTTTGTTCCTTTTTCTTCTACTGTTACTAATTTTTTAGCTCTTTTTGGTTTTCTCTCTGACACATCATCTCTTGAATCTTCCTTGGTTTCTCCTGATCTTTTTTTATTTATTTCCATGAGCTGTTCACATTGTTTCTGCAGCTCGCGTAATTTGACTTTAACTTCAGTGGCTGTTTTTTTGTATGGACCCTGTCGGTCGACAAGAGAATTTATTGCGACAATATTGTCGAACAGCCTCTTTATTTGTGCGTCTTCTTTTCTCTCCAAACTCTCGGTTTCTTTACTGGATGGAGTGAGTGATGGTGACTTCTTTCGCTTCCACTCCCCCCTGTTCTGCGGGGTACTAGACGTGGGCGAAAAAAAGTAAGTTAGTGGCATCCCGTAAGATGTTTTTTGGTAATGCACTCCCTCATCTCCCGTGGATATTCCATCTTCAGTTTCTGTTTCCTTCTGTCTTGTCTTAGGTGGTGTACGTGATAATCCAGACCTAGCAAAAGGCTTATCCCATTTTGGCAAAACTTTGCCCCCCCCCAGAATACGAGGGGCAGCCCTTGTCGGCCGAGGCCGGCAAGGGGAGGGATTCTCCGGCAGCGCCGGTACCCTCCTGGGGTAGTTGATTTTTAAGTTGTGCTTCCATGTTTTAACTATCTCCCGCTCATTTCCTCAAAGTAAAACAGCCGCCCAATGTGGAACAGACGCTGACCAGACAGCCGCTCGCTGCGAGTACAGACGCTGTCTGGATTTGGGTTGCTTGCTTTTGGTCCACGCTAAGTATTTTATTTCCTCAGTACCCGCCAGATATATCTCTGGTGAGGGCATTCCCCTATCCACCAACTGGGGACGCGCCCGATGGGAGAGCAGCCAACTCCACACATGTATCAAACGTAAGCCATGGTCCGACAATATAGCAAACATCCTTAGGGTGACCTTCCCGGCGCTAGTAGAACTTTAACTAAACATAAACACCCCATAAATTATTACCATAAGAAGTGAATAATTATAACCAGTCAAGAATGTTGTATAATTTTCTCTCCACAGATCCAACTTTGAATCTAATTGTGAGGTCTCGAAGTTATAAAGTCTAGCGAAAATTAACAGGAAACAAAGTAAATTTAATGATGACTGTTAATTTGGCGAAACTCAAGTTCACAGATTGAGTTTTGAAAGCCAAATGCAAAAGTTATTCTTGGTATTGTATTGTTTTAAAGGTTTACTTAGTAATGTTTGATTTGCGATGAAAGTGCAATGAATTGGAAATCAACCCATATTTTTGGAGAAAAGACGCGACTTTTGTATTCCATATGTTCGCCCGGCTAACATAAATAATAACATATATAATATGTTATAAATAGCCGTGTGGTATCCGGCTGAGTAGTATAGACCACCTACAATTCTTAACGAGGTATCGTCAAAGGCGACAAAAGTAAGTTAACGTTAAACAGGCGGCCGGTCGCAAAAAATGTAGCAAATCATGTGACAACATGATTATAACATGTTGTGTCGATAGAGTGGGATAGGGACAGGAGGATGAGGAATATTAAAATGGAAATAATACTAATTTATAGAATTAGGCGTTACTTTGCGGAGATCCATAATACAAAAGTAATAATAAAATTATTTATTTATTTATTTTGCTATAATCCGCGAAGATCCGCGGATTATAGCAAAATAAATTAATAAATTTATCCACATAAACTTGTAAATAAGTACTTTTGAATCGTCAATTCTACTGCTGGTTCAGAAAGCTGTTTGTTCGAGCCAGCAAGAAACTCGGTGGTTTCTCTCAACATAATACTTATAACTAGTTACATTAAAGCATTAATATCTTGTACAGGGTCGGACAGTAGCTATATCCTAGCATTGTTATCGTCCAAATAATTCTCAATAGTATAGTAGGCTTTTCGTCAATACAAATATTAGAATTAATGTTAATGAATAAATATATAGGCAATGAATTACAGAGAAATGAAAATTTTTACGAAAGTTATCTTTAAATCGGTTGGCCTCAAACAAGTATTAACTAGAAATGATAGGCTGTTTAGAATTAACGTGAGATTCAATTATTGAAATAATAATAAATAATTTTATTATTACTTTTGGAAATAATTATGGTTTGCAGAACTTATAAGTCGACTTTGAATACTACAGAATATGCGGTAAACAAATTAATTCAGGTTTCGTAAATTGATTTCGCATGTCGTTCTGGTATTTAATAATTACGAAAGTATGCCACCTGCTGAAGCTGACAGGCAATGTGACGAATTGAAAAAGTTTCTGCGAATTTTTCATATGAATATTGCAAAAACTGTATGTCAGTCTGGAAAAAAGCAAATAATTGAGAAAAAACGTAACACATAATTGCGGGTATTTGAACAATTAGTTGATGCGAAAGAAGTACCTACAACAGCTTGTAGTTTTAGTAAAAGTTTTTTATCCTCCTGCCCATATTCTACTCTAAGTAGGGTCGACATAACATATTTTTCTCTTCCATTCTCTACTATCATTCTTTAACTCTGGCGCTACTCTTTTAACATGTGTCACACTTCTCCCTCGAGTCACATATCCATCCATTAATATTAAACACTCATTTGGTCACTTGATGTTCATACCTCCTCATTATATGTCCATCATAATCTTCCACTTCTCGTCTTTTCTATAACAAGCCCAACTTTCCAACTTTCAGACTTCCCCTTATATACTCTTTATCCCACCACCAAAACATTATCATCTCGTTTGCATACAAGAATTACAGCAATAACACAAAAGTTTATACAATTTACTTTTTGATAAAAGTAAAATAAAACATAAAATGAGATTACAAATATTACTTATACAAGTATATCTGATATAAAAGTGCTTTCAAAAGTGCTAGAGAAGCGTGAAAACGTAAGTATATTTACGGTGGGAACGTGGAAAATTGCCATTTTCTCAATAAAAATTGCTCCCTTTTGCAACTGCGGCAACATCTGTGAACAATTCAGCTGTCATAAACACGTAGGTATTAGACGCGCCGCAATCGAAAAGTGAACGAAATTGCATCGGATTCGCGCGTTCTTGATATTTTTATTGCAGGAAAAGTCGAAGAAATGAAATTCCATTCAAATGTATTATATTTTAGTTGAATAAAATATTGCAATCGCATGAATTCCAATAGTTTACTGTGAATTTTTTTCCTTGAATTTCCAATTTTTTTGTCTGCTAATATATTTAAATACTACTGTATGTTTCTCTGGTGTACGGTAAAACTTTAATAAGTTTATGTTTACACCTGTTTAGTTAATTTCAATATTGTCCATGTATGGACAAAATAAATAAATAAAAATAAATTTCTTGTACTTCTTTCAGTGCTTCTCGTACTAGCGAAGGTTGGCAACCAACTTTGCATATTTCTTCCTAATGTGGGCTAGATGAAAAAGTTTGGGAGTTTCCTTAATTTCCATCCATTCCCGAACTCCATTCTCCCTATTACCAAAGAGAAAACGTTTTTTCATTCTATATTTATTTATTTATTTATTTATACACTTTATTGTACACCACAAGAGAGAAACAGCAATAAAAACAGAAAACATAAATTATAACGTACAAAAGGCGGCCTTATCGCTTAGTAGCGATCTCTTCCAGGCGACCCATGGGTTAAGGAGAACTGTAACAACCGTGTGGGTGGTGCACTATTCTATAGTTAAATACATACTAATAATACATACGAATACAAAGACAAAGATTTACACATGATAACAATATCTAAAAGTAATATATATGCTATCTATAAACTAATACATATTATATAATAAATACATAACAATGATTTAAGTACATACATTAATTATTATTTGTCAAGTAGTATTGTTTTACAGATTTTTTAAATATGTCTAATGATTTGGATTCTTTAATATTTAACGGTAATGCATTCCATAATTTAACTGCCTGTACAGCGGACGATTTAGTAAAAAAAATTGTATTATGTCTAGGCATTCTTAGGTTAAGTTTATATGCAGAGCGGACAGATTTAGTACGCATGCTTAAAAATTCAAATTTTTCTTTTAAATAGTTGGGAGTGTTTTTATGAAATAGTACACAGTACAGAATGGAAAGTAAATGGAGATTCCGGCGAAATCTTATAGGGAGCCACTTGAGCTGATGTCGAAACTGTGATATGTGATCATATTTGCGTACGCCAAATATGAATCGAATTGCATGATTTTGGAGTCGCTCAAGCTTATTAAGTTGGTCTTCAGTGAGATTGAGATAGCTTGCATCGGCATAATCGAGAATAGACAGAAGGAGCGAATGTGCTAACATAATTGTGGTAGGGATTGGAAGAAAGTACCGCAACCGTCGCAATGAGCTCAGAGCTGCAAATACTTTACGGCCCATTTCCTTAATATGTTGACCGCATGATAAAGTCTCATCAAGATACACACCAAGGTTTTTAACTGTTTTGCAATAAGGTATTATAGCACCGTTATATACTACAGGTGAAAGGTTTAAGTAGTCAACTTTCCTGATCATGCTAGAACTACCAATTACAATAGCCTGGGATTTTGCAGGATTTACGTTAAGACCGTAATGTTTACTCCATTTAAAAATCGCAGCTAGATCGGTATTAATATTAGACACTGCATTTACAAGGTCATCTGGGCTTGAGGAGCAATAAATTTGGAGATCGTCTGCATACATATGGTAGAGAGAAGTAATTCTCGGAGTTATGGAGTTAATGAAAATAGCAAAAAGCAACGGGGATAGCACTCCGCCTTGAGGTACTCCAGTGGTCACGTCGCACCATGACGAGAACATCTCATCAATTCTAACACGCTGTCGCCGACCACTGAGGTAACTTCGAAACCAATCTATCACTGATGGAGATACGTTAATAGAACGTAACAGACTTAGCATTATATCGTAATCTACAGAATTAAATGCGTTGCTAAAGTCAAGCAACGTCAGTAATGTAAGCTGTTTATTATCCATAGCCCATCGAATGTCGTCAGTAACTTTGATAAGCGCTGTAACCGTACTATGTCCGGGACGAAAGCCGGATTGGAACGGATTAAGAAGAGAGTGATTACTAAGGAAAAGGCTTACTTGTTGGAATACTAACTTTTCGAGAAGTTTTGAAAGGAAAGGTAGGATGGAAATAGGACGGTAATCAGACGATATACAAGGATTATTATTTTTAGGGATAGGTATAATTTGCGCACTCTTCCAGGCTTCAGGAAATTGGCTAGTCTGGATTGAATAATTTAGGATATGGACTAATAGAGGTGAGACTATATCAAGGATGGGAACAATCATATTCCGGCTAATGTTATCAGTACCAACAGCATTCGACGAGATAGACAATATGTTCTTCTTAACATCACAAACAGTGAAAGGCTTGAAAATAAACGGTGGGAAGTCAGGAGTTGGTATTGATGAAAGAATGTTAAGTGTACGTCCTTTATCGGCACTGTCAATTGTACCAGAACTACGAAAATGTTTATTAAGGAGTTCTATGTCAATATTAACCGAAGTTGTATTAGTAGGTTTACCAACTCCAAGCGTCTTTAAAAATTTCCAGGTTTTAGCTACATCGCCGTTTTCGACTGACTTGTGAATGTGGCGTCTTTGTGCATCTCTACACAATGTGTTGCAGCGATTTCGTGCCTTGTGATATTTTAAACGATTGGAGTCATTGTTGTTCAATTTCAGTTTAGATTTAGCTTTGTTCTTTAACTCTATTAATCGTCTGATCTCTTCAGACAACCAAGGCGCCGGTAAGTGTTTTAATTTAATTGGTTTTATAGGTGCATGAACATCATATAGTTGGGTTAACAAACGATTAAATACGTCAACTTTCTGATCAACTGTGCCAGCATTAATAACAGCACCCCAGTCTAATTGTCGCGCATCTTCACAGAGACAAATGTTATCCATTCCTCCAAAATTACGTTGCAGAAGTATTCTCGCATTTGCCTTAGGGGGTCGAATTTTATAAGAGAGATAAATCAGATCATGATAGGAAAATGCATCAGCAGGAAACTGACCATGCTGTTTAACAAAGTCTAGAGAGGATACCATGACAAGGTCTAGAAGAGAGGGAGTGCCGCCGGGTAGATTATGTGTCGCTTGTAAGGGTAAAATATTCAGATTACACGACTCAACTATGCTTAATAATTTTTTGCTACGATAGTCATCTTTAATCAAGCAAGTGTTGAAGTCTCCCATAATGATAGAATGGTTGTACTGGGGAACCAAAGTTTCTAACAGATTTTCTAGTGAGTGAAAGTAGTTTGAGATTGAAGGAGGGCAGTAGAGAACACCAAGTAAAATTTTAGAGTAGGAGAGTGTTACTTCAATAAATAGATGCTCAGCGGCATCAGTTGGAGGGGGTTGTGCTGATGAACTAAAAAGCGTAAACGGGATATATGATCGGAGGTAAATCGCTACACCACCACCTCTTTTGCCGGTGCGGTCATTACGAATTAATCGAAATCCAGGCAAAGAGTAGGAGGTAGAAGGTAGACAAGGTTTTAGCCACGACTCGGAAATTAAAATTGCGTGTATATTACGAGACTCAAATGAAGCAAGCAAATCTGGATAGTGAGCCGGAATACTTTGAGCATTTATGTGAACGATATTAAGGATTTTCAGCGAGTCTGTATATTTAGTATACAGCGAGTATATTTTAACACGATATTAATTTACTAAATGTAGTGGTACCAAATGACATCAATATTGCTCCAGCTGATTATCCATGAAAGCTTAACAGACAGGCTACCTTAATAAATATATTTTCATTACATTTTAAATATCACTATCGAGCTTTATTCCAAATCTAAAACGTCTAGGACTTTATAATTAATATACCTCGTTATGTTACAAAGAGTATCACCAAAACACACTTCTTTATTAAATCTTGCAGCGATGACAAACATTGTCGATGCTTCAAAAAGAAAAAACCCTAAAGTGTGAAAATCATTTTTAGTAAATAAATTAGCAAACAGAAGTGAATTACTACGTAGTTTTAAAGCCCCATATAAAAATTTACCTTAACTTTACTGCGTCACCGGGTAGGATTACAAAAGATAAAACAGCAAACTGTTAATGAGGGATAATTAATTTAACAAAATGAGACCTTTGCTAAAATGTCCGACATTCCAGGTTTATGATACGACGAAATGACAAGTGCTGTAATCAAATTCTGGATCAATATTTTATCTCATTCTACGAGACAACGTAGTCTGATATGTATTTATATAAAACAATGTTTGTAAGAAGTAGGTGTTACTTTGCGTTAAGCTATGATAATATAGCAAAACAATATCATCATAACTTTTTTAAATAATATAGTTTGTTTAAATTTTTTTAAAAGAAATCGTTGACAAACAGAATAATTCAAGAAGATTTATAATATAATTTTATGAACAGGGTACACCCTGTAGTGAGGTACTGAGATTCATTAAAAAGGGGAAAATAAGTGATAGAAGCTTTTAAATTATGCAGTGGCCCCGCTCCGGCGTCGGGCAACATTTATAATTTTAATTTAATCATTTTATTCTTACTTTAAAAGTAATCTGTGCCAGTGTTTTGATTTTTTTTATTTTAGGATCGCCAACTAGGAAAAAATATTAAAATCATAAGTTGGCACTTGTATTTAGTATTCATAGTCTTTATGCCTTTGGAAATTCAAAGATCACTTAAAAGTCTAAAAATAATGTGATATTATTTAATACAAGTTACAAAGTTACATGAAGCTGTGATAGCCCAGCGGTGTGAACGTGCGACTCTTCCGAGAGGGTCACAAGTTCAAATCCCAGCAGACACCAATGAGTTTTTCTATTTAAACGTATGTGTCTAATTGATAATTGCATTTTATCACACGTTTTTTTGGTGAAGGAAAACATTGTGAGGAAAATCGCATATCTCTAGAGAAATCTAGGGTTATGTGTAACCTACCAATCCGCATTGGAGCTGCATGGTAGGTCTTAGCTCCAACCTTTCTCTCCTAAAACGGAGAGAGCAGGCCTATGCCCAGCAGTGGGATTGTAACAGGCCGTTACTTTACAAAAGTTGAATAAATTTAATATAGCTTTTATGTATATTGCATCATAGCCGAACCGCGTACACGCCCACGCTGTGCAAATATAATGCGTTTCTTAATTAATCTTATAATAATTTGTTACAGTATTATATGAACTTTTTTTGATAGTTTAGTTTATTAGCATATAAAAAACTGGCTACTATGGTAATGTAAAAGAAATTTACATTACAAATTACTAACTAGGTCATCATAAAATACTGGAGAGGTGATTGGCGACATAGGACTACCGGAACATCGGGTAAGGAACTCATGGGAGTGTCAATCATATGATGCTTGTTTATATGAAAGTTATATTTATGTCGTTAACTCAAAAATAAGTAACAAAATTTCCCTTGTTTATTTTAAATAATTAACTAGACAGACAGACATTACTTAGCTGATGATTGATATAAGCAAATTACATCAACAAATGTAAGTCGTAGTACTGAGAGATCATAAACACTGGGTGGTGTCGCGATGGCAGCTTGTGAATAATGCAGTAGATCCGCTCGCACCCGCACAGTGCGTGTTACAGGCCTTTATGTTAATTTAATTTGACGGTGTTCTCGGCAACCCTATTACCTCTGTGAAAGCCTACCGGTGTAACTCTCTATGGAATACGTAGCGTAACGGAGTTTTGGTGTACTATTGTGTATCCGAAATAAAAATATCGTGCACTCCGACTAAATGAAAATATGAAACAAAAACTCGTACATAATTTGGAAATACGTGTGTTTTTGAACAGTGTTCCGTAAACCGTAAATCCGTATATTAATGTTACTATCCTTATTCGTCTTTTACGAAACCTCGGTAAAAAATAGATAACGACATTTAAAATAATTTATTTCACGCCCTTCGTAATCTTAAACGCAGTTAATCGACCCCTCAACTGCGACCTTGTTAAACATCATTTGCTTTATGTACCCGTGATAAGGGATGTATAAATAAATGATATATGATAATTGGTTCTCTCAACGCTTTGTGCTCGTGTGCGGAGTTTATCACGTAAATTTGTGTAACGCTCGACGAAATTACTCTGTGGATTGCGGCTCCATAAGGAAACTCATAATCATTAGAGAGCGATATCGCAATACTATATTATAATTGAAATGTGTGTCGTTTTAATAGATCACATTTATAAATGTCAAGTTAATGCATCATCCTCCTACACCCCCCTTCCCCCTGCCCCTATTCCACTCAAGTGGGGTCAGCACGACATGTTATAAACATTATAAACATGTCACATGATTTGGCCACGTATTTTACGACCGGCCGTCTGTCTTAGTCGCCTTTTACAACACCTTTGTAAGAAAGGAGGTTGGTCTATGCTATCCAGCCAGCAGAAGAAACGAGTCTTCACCTTATGGCTGAGTGCCCTATGTACCCGCTGGTAAGATGGGAGATACTAGGTAAAGATGAAATTGAAGTTGAGGATCTGACAAATATTTCCTTCAGGGATATTATCAGGTTCGTAAAAGCCACGGTTAGATTAGAGCAGGTGACACTGTCGGTACAGCAGTGAAACCCTTGTCCCAACATGGGGAAATGGGTGGAATAGTCCGGAATAGGAGCTGACCACCCGCCCTGCACCGACAGGCGTCCCCGAAATTAGATAGATAGATAGATGCTATCCAGCCAGATACCACACGGCGGGTCAATTTACCTTAGTCGCCTTTTACGACACCGTGGTAAGAGATGAGATTGGTCTATTTTATTCAGCCTGATGGCACGGCTATAATGTCAAGTTAATTATGTACACAAAACAAATCAACATTTTAATATTTATAAAAAATAATGTAATTTTCGTAAATAAATAAATAAATAATAAATAATAAATAATAAATATATGGGACACTTACACACACGGTCGTCCGTCCCCAAAGTAAGTAACTTAATACTTGTGTTATGGTAGACAGACAACTGGTGAATATATACTTATATATTTTTTAAATAGATACTTAAATACAAATATACACCCAGGCTCAAAGACCAACAAATTCATTTACAGAAAATGTTGGCCCTCGGCGGGAATCGAACCCGCGACCCACGGAGCTGAAGGCAGGGTCACCCACTGCTCCAACGGGCCAGTCAAATATACATACATCGATTTTTTTTGCGTAAGCATTTAAAGTTTGTTGGTATAAGATAAATGTTGAGAACTGTATTTGTTTTGACTCAAGTGTTAGTTCAATATAGTGCTGATTTGACTAAAATGGAAGTGTATTAAAAAGGTACCGACTAATTTGTCGCATTGGTTCTTGCGAACCAAGTGAGAAGTCTGCTAGTGTTTTGTAAAAGTGAAAAGCAATCTTATTTAATGATTTACACGGTTTGACCTTTTATTTTAACAGATAGCGATAGTTGCGAAATATTTTGTTTATGGGTTTATATGAATAGTTGTTTATGGGTTTATATTTAGTTTTTGTAGGTTCTTAATGGATTAGATAATTTTTGAATTCATGATAACATAATCTTTTCGGCTAATTTAGTTTATTAAACCGAAACTTACTACTGGCGATTCCTTAGGAAAATCTTTTCAGTTGATCAACAATTCGGTTAAGTTAAAGTTATTTTTTTTATCAAAATAGAATATGCAAGGCAGTTATTTTTACTTCGTTATATAGAAAACTTTTCATACCCAATGTGTAACGAGGAAATCCACACAATGAACATGAAACATTCAAACGCTGGCTTTCATAAATATTGAAGTTAAAAGCAAATTTTGCAAACACGGGAAAAGTTAATATACGAACGCAATACTCAGAATTTGTTCCTGTATATAACGCTCATAATTTTCATCACACCGTAACTGGATCATACATATTGAAGCAACTGTAAGGTTCATTAATTTAAGAAGATCTTTAGAAAAACATTTTTAGTTTTATATTGGTAATTCTTGTGTTAAATATTAAAAAAACAAAAAAAAAGAAATCTAAAAGCATTTTACGATTATTGCAAATTGAAGGTGGGGAAAATAAAAACGGAGGATAGTAGGCCGATGGGGGCATTACGTTTTGTGGAATCAGAGTGTGAGGACGGGAGTGGATTGTAAAGTGAGAATATTAAGAAAAGTAAATATATTGTAGTTTGAAGCTATAAATGTGTTTTACTTGGTGCGGCCGTTCTTACAGTTCAGCAAGCGGGATAACAAAAACGAATTCCACGTAAGTACTATAAAATTGTTTGAATGTCGAGAGTTCGTGTGAGAAGATCTGCTTATATATTTATTTATTTTAATCATCTAAATTATTACTTTAAGCTCGAGGTTTCACAAATAATTATGTTAATACCGTTTGGTACATTCAAGAAATTATATATTACTATATAATTTCTTGAATGTACCAAACGGTACATTCAAGAAATTATATTTTGCTAATTAAATTTTAGTTTGTTTTATCAATGCAATTGCTTTGAAGTTTCCCTTTACCTACTTGTTTTTAAATGTGCATATAGTAACCCTCTACTTCTCGTTTGTTTTCAGTTCAACATGTTGGAACAAGAACGGTGCGATGATGATGGCGATCGGGGACAACGTAGGCGGGAAACGCCTCTCCAAGGCTCCTCGCACCGGTGCAGCGGTGCGAGTTGCAGCCGCAGTAGGAGTCGCAGCCGCAGTCGGCGCTTGCAGCAGCAAGAGCGAGACCTGGACCGCGAGCGTGACCGAATCAAAAGATTGGAGCGGGATCTTAGGGAGGAACGCGAAAACCTGCGAAGGAGGCGTAGTGAGGACCACCGTTCACCGAGCCGCAGCGAGCAGCGGGGTCCCCGAACATCGACGGGCGCCGAACGCAGGCCGTCACGAGCCACTGGCGTCAATCGACTGACATCAGAGAGGCGCAACCGGGAGGATGACAACGGACACCAATCTCGAAGGTCACGTAGCCCCGTTTTCTCTACTAAAGATGTTTTTAATCTTTTAAACTCCCTTAAGGATAATAGGCCAATGTCGTTACAGCCAATAGATCAAAGTGCAAAGTCCAGTAATAATTTTGATTGTAAAAACCTACTGCCTGAATTTAATCCGTCTACTAAAAATCAGCGCATGGATGTTTGGTTGAACAAGGTTAATGAATGCGCTTCGGTCTATGGCTGGGACGATAAAACCACTGTTCATTTCGCTTTGCAAAAACTGCAGGGACTGGCCAAGACGTGGTACGAAAGTTTAAGTTCCATACTTTTCACTTGGAGAGAGTGGCAGCAAAAGCTTTTGAGTGCGTTTCCATGCGAACAGAATTATGGCCAGTCTCTGGAGGATTTGTTAAGACGAAAAAGTAGGATTAATGAACCGATTGAAGTTTATTATTATGAAAAACTGGCGTTGTTGAATCAATGTGATATAACCGGGAAAAAAGCGGTCGATTGCATCATTCACGGTATCAGTGATAGGACAACGAAATCGAGCGCGTTAGCTTTGCGATGTAATATGCCTGATCAATTATTACAATTCTTATTAAGTAATAAAGAAACCACGCAATTTTCATTCCTCAAAAACAGAAGTCAGGGTACCGGAGACATTGGGCAGCAATCTAAATTAATTACAAGATCACATAATAATTCCGGAGTGCATTGTTTTAATTGTAAAGAGAAGGGACACCCGTACCTCCAATGCCCAAAACCACTTATGAAGTGCGAACGATGCCATAAGATAGGGCATAAGACTGAAAGTTGTTCAGTAAGAACAGAAGACACAGTCACAAAGACTGGTGCGATACACAAAACTATGTGTATTACGGATTCTACACCGAATGACAAATTCGTAAAGTCAATAAACGTTAATGGAATAAGTTTGGAGGGTTTTATAGATTTCGGTAGCGAAGTTACTATGATACGGGAGTCCTCATTTAAAGAACTAGGTTTACCACACGATGGCTCGGTGACTACTATGAGTGGGTTTGGTAATAGCTTAGTTCAGTCAGTAGGTTCTGTTGAGCTAAATTTGGAGATAGATGACGTAGCCGCCACAGTTGCTTGTAGAATTGTAAGTGATCATTTACTCGATAAGCCAATTCTCGTGGGGCAAACTTATACCGAACAATCTCATGTTATAGTATATAAGGATTCGGATAAATTAAAATTTTTGGATATAACCTCGGAGATGCCGAATCTTAGAATAAATGATACTGTCGATAATGTCGTTAAAATTAGCCACGCTGGAGATAGTAGTCTATATGGCACAGCTAGTGTAAAAGCTAAAACGGAAATTCCTTATTCTGGAAGCTTTTTGCTGCAGACAAAGATCGTAGGTAGACCAACCGACAGATACATCGTCAATGGGGGTATCTATAAAGTAAATGACGGACTTCTATGGGTAACTTTGTCTCCATGTTCAATTCCATGTGTCATTCAATACAATAACATATTTTCAAGGGGTGATAAAATAAATTTTGTTCATAAACTTAACGAAACATCCCGTCATTACGAAACAATTTCGGCAAAAATTATAGATGAAAACGAAGTGATTATAGGTGAATCGACGTCCGATAACGATAGACATAGACTAATAAAAATTCTTCAACGTTATAGCCATTGCTTTGCGCGCAAACTCAGCGAATTACCGGGTACAAATATTACCGAGATGAATATTGAATTAAAGAGTCAATGCCCGGTTATTTACAGACCCTATAGGTTATCACACCATGAACGTGGCAAAGTGCGGGAGATGGTTGATGAAATGTTAGATGCCGGAGTAATTAGAGAGTCTGTTTCGAATTACGCTAGCCCTATCATTTTAATCCGCAAGAAGGATGGAAATAGTCGTCTATGTATAGATTAAAGGATGCTTAATTCCATTACTGTTAAAGAAAGGTATCCCATGCCTATCATCGAAGACGAAATTTCGCGGTTATCGGGCCAAGGATGGTTCATCACTCTCGATTTAATGTCTGGATACTACCAAGTTCCTATTGCGGAACAGTCTAAACATTTGACCGCATTTGTCACGCCGGACGGCCAATACGAGTTTAATTGTGTGCCGTTCGGGTTGGCAAATGCACCCGCAGTATTCCAGAGGATGATGAACCATGTCCTAGGCACAGCACGGTTTAATAAAGCTACTGTATATATAGATGACTTGTTAATATTTGGTGCCACGGCAGTATAATGCCTAGACTCGTTAGAATCCATTCTAAAGCTACTTGATAAAGCCAGCCTGAAGCTAAATTTAGCTAAGTGCAGTTTTCTGCAAAATGAAATTGAATATTTGGGTTACGAAATATCGCTAGCCGGTATGCGTCCCGGTAAGGCTAAAATTGATTGCGTTACTAAATTTCCTCTCCCGATAAATGTACACGGAGTACGACAATTTCTGGGCCTAGTAAGCTACTTTAGGAAATTTATCCAAGGCTTCGCTCAAATTGCCTTTACACTTACGAAGTTACTCAAGAATAATACCGCATGGCAATGGACAGAAAGCCAAGAAAATGCTTTTAATATTTTAAAGGGGAAATTGATTGACAGGCCCGTGTTAGCAATTTACGATCCATCAGCCGAATTAGAGCTTCATACGGATGCAAGCCGAATAGGCATCGGGGGTATCCTTCTACAGCGACAAGATGGAAACGAATCATTTCGACCGGTGGCATTTTACAGTCGGCAGACAACCCCAGAAGAGAAAAACTTTCACGCTTACGAGCTTGAAACATTGGCAGTTGTATGTTCGCTGAAAAAGTTTCGTGTTTATTTACTGGGTATCAAGTTTAAGATAGTCACTGACTGTAGTGCTCTTCGGTCAACGTTTCAAAAACGGGATCTCATTCCCCGTATAGCACGTTGGTGGCTAGCGTTGCAAGAATTTGATTGCTCTGTGGAGTATCGGGCAGGTGTAAAAATGTCCCATGTCGATGCACTCTCTCGAAACCCAGTCGCCAAAACAGATCTAGTTTGTGAACCGTACCCGGCTGTTATGATCATAAGTGACGAAGACTGGTTACTTACTTTACAGCTAGGAGATACTGAGTTGACGCGCATTAAGGATATCCTTGAGAGCGATATAAGTTCTATGGCAGCCCGATGTCCCCGATGCCAATTGGTGGCCGGTGCCCGATGGCAATTGTGTAAGTTAAATCACGATGATATCGGGCACGTAGGCTTGGAAAAGACTTTGGAAAGGATGAAGAAAAGCTACTGGTTTTCTAAGATGGCGCGCTTTGTTATGTCGAAGCGTGCATGGAGTGTGCATATTCTAAGAAAACTTCTTCTCGAGAGGGCTTATTGCATCCTATCCCGGAAATCGAAGTGCCATTCCACACCCTGCACGTTGGGGCCATTCGTAAGATCAAAAAGGGGTCAAACGCATATTTTAGTGGTAATCGATTCTTTTACGAAATTTGTATTTATAAAAGCGGTTAGAAACACAAATACACAAAATGTCCTTAGAGTTCTAAATGATATTTTCGACACCTTTAGGGCCCCGGAACGAATAGTTAGTGATCGCGGCAGCTGTTTCACGTCACACGCGTTTAAAAGATTTTGTCTAAATAGGGGAGTGAAGCATATCTTAAATGCTGTGGCTAGTCCTCGTTCCAATGGACAGGTTGAGCGATATAATCGCACCATATTAAGCGCTTTGACAGCTCAGAACCTTAAGGAAGATGAAAAGGATTGGGATAATAACTTAGGCAGAATACAATGGGGTCTGAACAACACTGTACAAAAAACCACAGGCAGAGCTCCTTCGGAAGTTATGTTCGGCATGTCAATGGCTGGAGAGATAAGCCCGATTTTAAATGAAATTATTAGAGAGACACACGACCCCGAGGACGTGACAACTATCCGTGCCGAGGTCAAGCGCAAAATTGGGGTGCAACAAGAATATCAAAAACAATACTATGATAAGACGCGTAAAACGGCACGAACGTATAACAAAGGAGAATTAGTGAAAATAACTAAAGTAAATTTTCAGAATTATGGTAAAAGCTCAAAACTATTGCCCTCATATGAAGGTCCATTTCGGGTTGTAAGCGTTTTGGGTAGTGATCGCTATAGGGTTGCCCCTATTCCTGGATTCCAGGGAATGAAGAACAAGCGCAAGACTACTGTGGCTGCTGACCGTATGCAGCCATGGATTCATATAAAAGCGTTAGAAGTAGACGATAACATTAATATTTCAGATGCCGAGGATGATGTAATTGATGAAGGAATGGTTGAATAGAATAGTTTTGAAATTATGACACTAGTTTTTATGTTGAAGTAGTAATATTAGAAAAAGGGGCTACAGGCTAAATTTAAGGTCAAGAGCGAGAAGTGATTGGTTCGCATCTTGATAGTTATGAATTGATCGGGTCACGAGAAGTGATTGGTTCGTACCCTTTTATAAGCGAGAATCGATTGGTTCGCTAAAGACACTGCTCTACCCTAAGAATTGATTGGTTTAGAGGCAGAGAGAGATTAGTGCTCTTCTGAGTAGAGATTTTCAAGTTACGAGAATTGATTGGTTCGTTTCTTGAAATAAGACTTAGCGAGAATTGATTGGTTCGCTAAAGACACTGCTCTACCCTAAGAATTGATTGGTTTAGAGGTAGAGAGTGATGAAAAGTTTCCCTCGAGAATTGATTGGTTCGAGGTAGTTTTAAGATTCGGGAGAGGCACTAAACTGATGAAATTTTTTTTTTTTTTGTTTCGGATTTATATAAATTGAAGAAATTGCTACTATGAATTTTGTGTAATTAGATTTGTATGATCTATTTTTTGTATATGTTTCCAGTATATGATGCCAATTTGTAATAATCGTATCAATAACTATGATATTTAAAATATATATTATGAAGTATAAATAATAAGCAACTTAACCGGCCGAGTGTAAGGTTTCACCAGATGCGTGTATGGGGTCATACACGATGTCAGGATGGTCGAGTGTAAGGTTCATTAATTTAAGAAGATCTTTAGAAAAACATTTTTAGTTTTATATTGGTAATTCTTGTGTTAAATATTAAAAAAACAAAAAAAAAAGAAATCTAAAAGCATTTTACGATTATTGCAAATTGAAGGTGGGGAAAATAAAAACGGAGGATAGTAGGCCGATGGGGGCATTACGTTTTGTGGAGTCAGAGTGTGAGGACGGGAGTGGATTGTAAAGTGAGAATATTAAGAAAAGTAAATATATTGTAGTTTGAAGCTATAAATGTGTTTTACTTGGTGCGGCCGTTCTTACACAACAAAGTAACTCTTTTCAATATAAAGTTATATTATTTTTGCTATACACTATTTAAAAAAAATTAAGTAATAATAATATTACATTGCTTCCAAAAATTGTATTAAACAGAATGAATAATATACTGTTATGGAACTGGTGACTATATTGAATTTTTTTAATAACATCTTTTTATTAAATATGAAATATATTTTATGAAAATAATTTATATAATTTTTAAATTAAAACAGAAACAGTTTTAGTTTACAAAATTAATTCCAAAAAGTATAACTTTACTTTAATTATAAATTTTAAAAAGACAATATGACACGCTATAACTACAAGATAGTGTAATGCGTTCATAAAATAAGCTTATTAAAGCTTAAAATTATGGTGGTTTTTTATTGTTTCGGAAGCCCACCCACATACTTCATTTATATATCACTGTTAATATATGGGGTCTTACTTTGTATATGGATTTTACTTTTTCTCTATATTAGTGAAATAAATGTCTAAAGCTGTAAAATAATAGGTCTAAATATAGTATATAATAAATATATAATATTTTATACATCATTTGTTAACGAGGCGTCGTAAAAGGCGACTAAGGTAAGTTGATCCGCCGTCTGGTAGTGAGTATAATAGACCATCCTCTTTCTTACCGAGGGGTCGTAAAGTACTACTAAGGTATGCTGAGGTCAGGTGACATCATGTGACAACATGATCTGCCGACCCCACTTCGAGTGGGATAAGAGCAAGAGGATGAATATAAAATAATAGCTATATTGGATATAACGTTTGTACCCATAATTTTAAGTATTTAAGAAGGGCAGTAAATTTTATAACTTAGATAATATAAATCGTTACGTATATAAGTTTAGTTTCCACTTCTCAGTTTTAACACTAAACCGTTAAAGTAGCCAGCGAAAACATGCTGTTGTTTCAAAGTTGCAAAGATTTAACATAGCCCACTTCGTAGCAAGCAGGCGGGCGCCGCGACGGCGCGTCGTCCCGTGACGTCACCGGAACGTCGTATTTTCAGCTGTAGGGTTAAGTTACATGAAAAGGATACAATTTTAATACGTATGTTATGCAAATAGTCTGAGTGGACACATTTCATGGGCCCACAAAAGCAACATTTGTTTTTTTTTAAATCCGACTTTGTTCACTTATGAAGATAGAAAATTATATATAATAAAAAAAACATTCCTTTCATAGCGGATTATAGTAAAATAAAATGTTCATCATCAAGTGGATTAGTCTGGAAAGCGTAACAGATATACATCATTTCGTATCATGTCATAGACATACCAGAGGTCACAAAAAGCTTATGATACCCGTGTCGCGACTCAGCAGAGTTAGCAACTCATTCGATGGTCTCGGTATTCGCTTCTACAATAAAATTCCGCAATCCATACTAGACCAGTCTACAGAAAGGTTTAAGTTAAGTATAAGAGATGTACTTGTGTGTAAAGCATATTACAAAATTGAAGATTATTTGGATGATAAAAAAGCCTGGATTTGAAAATCTTTTCAGCTTCATACAGGACTGCGGTTTCATTATGTAAAATTGAAAATGTTTAAAAGATTGACCGCCGAATTTCTTTCTAGTTCTTCTCGGTAAGAGCAACATTCCGAACCAGTTGTAGCTTCATTAATCATATTGATCCTTGACGATTCAAAAGTGCTTGTAAGAGCTTATTTGAATAAAGATTATTTTGATTTGATTTCATATATATAGGATCAGTATACTTAAAATCAGTTGAGTTTTTTTGCAATCTGTACTTACGTATTATTCATTTTTCGATTGTGAAGTTTTTTGTTTAATATTTGAACATGTCTGTGGAATAATTTTAGTCACTACCTTTTATTTGGTTCTTACCATAAACATATACATAAAGCACTACATACATTTTCCTATACCAACAAGAAACGCAAGTAAAAGATTTAAAACCGGAAAGCGGAAAACGAATATTCAAAATGGATGATTATTCATGTATTAAATCTTGTTAAAAATAATATTATTCCAACCTTTTTACTCAATACACGACTAATAAGTTATTAATAAATTCTCTTTCCTCATAATCCAATTATCGAGATTAAATAGAAAAATTAATCCAATATCACAGTAACAAAGGATCTCTTAGGAAGGAATCTAACGATTAAGCGTCTACAGGAAGTTCAAAAGGCTTATTTTCATCGCAAATAACAAACATTTAATTAAAGATATTAACTAATTTTTTTCGCTTTACGTCACAATTTCATCGTGTGGAGTTTAAGGGTATATTTTTGTAATATTAATGGTTTTTATTTGTATTGTAATTGGTTTTTTTCTATTTTTTTTTTGTATTGGGAATTAAGTGCTGTTAAAAATACACAGATAGCTACTGATGACCGTTGTAATTGTCCCAATAGTTACCGGTCACAGGTTACTATGGTTGGACATATCCCATAAACTCTCTAGGGATATGCAGGTTGCGTAATGATTATTGTTTTTCACTATAATGATTTTGATAACCCCCCCCCCCCACTCTAAGTGGGGTCGGTACAACATGATGTCACAGGATTTGACTACGTACTTTATGACACCTCAGTAAGAAATGAGGGTGGTCTATTCTACTAAACCGTGATACCACACGACGGGTTGACTTACCTTAGCCGCCTTTTACGACACTCCGGTAAGAAATGAGGGTGGCCTATTTCACTTAGCCGGATACCACACGGCTACGCTTTTTACTTTTTCTTTCTCTTTTGTAATTATATGTATAAAAATAAATAAATAAGTACTGTTGCTAGGATATTAAGAAAGATTTAGAGCGTATTCAAAGACGGTATCCATTGATTAAACAATTAAACTAAAATTTCAGTACGCACGGCTTACGAGTGAGGCGGTTTAATCTAGTCGGCGGGTAGTTTCACAGCGCCGTAGGATTTGAAGCCTTCGTTGAGTCTAATTAGCGAGATCTCAGAGCGGAGGCTCACGATCTTAAATGCTTTCGAGTTCTGAATAGAACCAGATTTAACTCTAATTATCTCCTCTGCCTTATTGCAAACAGTTACTCAAATAATAGGTTTGTATGTACGGATTTGTACTAAGAAAAGTAATGACAGAATTTTTTTGCTATACCTAGATTATCATATTATTAAAGTTCTAGCATGTAATTACTTGTTTTTTTAATATGATATTTAAGAGGTTATTCTTATTTATACATTTTATAAACAAAGACGCAAAAGCTTTTTGTCTATATGCTGTCGTATTTCTCAAAATTCTACTAAACGATTTTTGTACGGTTTTTACCAAATGATAGTTGAATTCTGTAATGGCTAAACCGATTTCGATACTTTTACTTACTTTTAATCCTAAAAGTCCCGCAGCGTTGGGTTTACGTGGAAAAACATTTTGCGAAACTGCCTTCCACGCAGGTAAAGCCGCGGTCGTAGCTAGTATTTAAATGTATCTTAACACACTGTACCCATAGAATCTCATCAACTCAAGTATTAAATGCCCTCAATTATGTACTTCGTTCCCCAAAGAAAAAACAAAACTTTTCTCTACTTATACAATCCTGATATAAACTTCAAATAATTAGCGGTAAGAGCGTAACAGACAGTCAAACCTTTCATCTTTTTTATTATGTTAATAGGGATGTGAGATGTGATATGATGAGTAAATGAAATATTTCTCTTTCTTGGATACTTCAACAATGGAAATGGTTGAAGTTAGTCTTAAACAATCCGAACTCCCGCCCGTATTATTCCAAAGTTGCACGGCGTACTTGCTTCACGTACGTCTGTCATCAGATTATAAACTTCAGAACGTGACCGGCTTTCTTTCGTATGTTTCACAACAATTATGTATTCCTGGTACGAATAAAATTAAAATCAGTTTTTAACAAAAGTAAATTCACCCCTTATTTATTATAATATAGACAGGACACACCCTCTTTTCTTGTCGTAAAAGGCGACTAAGGTAAGTTGACCCGCTGTGTGGTATTCGGCTAAGTAGAATAGAACACCCTCTTTTCTTCCAGAGGTGACGAAAAGGGGACTAAGGTAAGTTGACCCACTGTGTGATATTCGGCCGAGTAAAATAGACCACCTTTTTTTTCTTACAGAGGTGTCGTAGAAGACGACTAATGTAAGTTAACCAGCTGTGTGGTATTCGGCTGAGTAGAATAGACCCACCATCTTTTCTTACAGAGGTGACGAAAAGGGGACTAAGGTAAGTTGACCAGCTGTGTGATATTATGCTGACCACCTTTTGTTACAGAGGTATCGTAAAAGGCAACTATGGTAAGTTGAAGTCAGGCCGGTCGTAAAATACTTAACCAAATCATGTTAAAAAATGTTTATAACATGTTGTCCCGACCCCACTTAAAGTAGGATAAGAGCAAAGCTAAGCTAAGGCTAAAAAATAAGTATAATAAAATAAAATCCTAATTATCATTTATGGAACCGCGGGCGGCGACTCTTTGATACTACTATAGTTAAACTGTGGAATGAATAACAGGCCGTTAATACAAAGAAATTCCATTTAGAGCGTTCAATTGATTTAGTTTATGGCTTCGGGGGCGTGTCGAGGGGGCTCTAAGTACTTAGTTACAAAGATACAAAGGATTATTGTTCGGCGAATACTGAGATATTTGGATTGTTATTGGATTCTATTATAAAAGTAAAATTAATTTATGTATTAAATAGTTAAATTTATATAAACTCTTTCTTTTTCTCTATATGACCCGTACCCGTTCTTCTTCAGTTTTTGTCCTTTTCCTTCTATTACTCAAAGGTTAACTGGAAGAGGTCCCTTTTAGGGACAAGTCCGCCTTTATACATGTGCTTCTTTAATTTTCCTTTTCTTTTCTAAATATATGTATAAAAAGAAATAAATAAATAAATAAAAAGTTCTGAGTAAAATATTCAAATGGTTTAATGTTTTAAACATGCAGATTGGCGTTAGGATAGTATATTTTTCAGGTTCGAATATCTAAAAAAAGCTCTGGTCATATGAAAATTTATTATGATGGTCTGTAAAACTAACATGTAACCCAGGGTTCGAAATCGAAATCAATTAGCGTGCCTGTCAACTTAAAGGTTAAAATACCGTCAATTCTGTACAATATGTTTTTTCCTTATCCCAGAAGAAAAATAAGATTTTTTATCCTCTATGTTACCCCGATATATAAATCTTAATTACACTAAATATTTTCAATAGTGCTCTCGCATATTAACCGTGAAATCATAAAAAATCAACAGACTTACACATTTGTAATATTAGAATGGTTTTTTTAGAGTTGTGATAGACCAGCGGTAAGACAGTGTGACTCTTTCAAGGTGGTCACGAATTCCAAACTCCGGGCAGGCACAAATGAATTTTTCTATTTAAACTTGTGTCTTATTGATAAACACAATTTATGAAACCCTTGACGGTGACGGTGAAGGAAAATATCGTGAGGAAACCGGTATATCTCTAAAGAATACTAGGGATATGTGTAACCTATCAATTCGTATTCGGAATCTCGGAAACGGCTCCACGATTTTCCTAAAATTCAGCATGTAGGGGGTTTTAGGTGAGAAAAATCGATCTAAATAAGTTTTTTTAAATGTCGTTTTATCCCTGTTTTCGGGCTCTAAATTTTTTTTGAAATTTACGTTGAATACAATCGCAATTTTTGTTGTCAAACGTTAAGTCATGGTAGTTCATTTGGGGAACGAGCGGTCAAGAGAGGTGAAAATACCTAGGATCGAGCCCCATCTGCCTTATTATTTTTTAATTTTTCTTATCATTTTTTTTTTATTTGCATTATTTAGAAAATTACTGAGCAATGCTCGATCATCCAGGTACTGAATATTATAAGAGTGACTTGAGAGTTGACGAATGATGGAGGAGAATGGAGGAAGACATATTGTGCCGACCCCACTTAGAGTGGGATAAGGGTAAGAGAATGATGATGTTGGTTGAGTTCAAACTCCAAAAATAGAGACAGGACGCCTATGGCCAGCAGCGGGATACTAAAAGGCCGTTACTTTTTTGTATGGTTTTTTTACACGCGCTCGTATGAGGCATACAATTTATTCTTACGTATTATTTCAAGTGCGGGTGGTAATGAGGGTAGCCCGCTGCACCGAGTGCAATGCACTCATCTTGTTTGTTTCCCGTCGTGAGGGCGTGTCGAGTGCCTTCCGTCTCGAGAGCCGCGTTTTCTTTTCTTCGAAATAAAACTGTGTCGTCATCATCTCAAATCCTACTAAAAAAAAGTAAAGTGGCGGCCTATTACTCTCCCACTGCTGGGAACAGGCCTCTTCTTTCCGTTTTTTGGAGAGAAGGATTGGAGCTACGACCTACCACGCTGCTCCAATGCGGATTGGTAGGTTACACATATCTCCAGAATTCTCTAAAGATATGCAGGTTTCCTCACGATGATTTCCTTCACTGAAAAGCGTGTGATAAATTGCAATTATCAATTAGACATATAAGTTTTAACAGAAAAACTCATTGGTGTCTGCCCGGGTTCGAACCCGTGACCTCCTCGAAAGAGTCGCAAGGTGCTACCGCTGGGCTACCACAGCTCAAATCCTACTAATCCTATTAATATTATAAATGCGAACGATTGTGAGTATGGATGTATGTTTGTTACTCTTTCACGGCGAATCCGCTGAACCCAATATAAATGAAATTTGGCACAATTATTTCTTATACACCGTGGTAACATACTAGGCTTTTGAAATCCTATTATTTTACAGGAATATGATGAGATGAAAAAGCGCCATATATTATCAACCTATCACGCGACAACACGCAAACGAAGTTGCGGGTAAATGATAGTAATATTATAAATGCGCAAGTCTGTTTGTCTGGAGTCTGAACTGAATTCTCTGGACCAATATTGATGCCACAATTAAAGCTTACACACCAACGTAACATATAGGCTAAAAATTATTGCTTTTCGGGAACCGGCAAAATGAATACATTACTGAGTTTACTTGTATGTAATTTTAATTCGTCCCTGGCTAACCAAATTTCTCAATGATTGAAATGTTTCGAAGCTTTGACATCAATAGTATGGTACTAAGAAGTAGCCGACCTAATAGGAAATTCGTTGTTCTTATTGATTCAAATTTGATTTGAAGGAGAATGTTGCGCTTTCTGTGGATGGCACATCGTACTAACGCATCCATACCTCCAAAACTACGTATCAAAACAAGAATTTCCACCATTTGTTTTCGCGAGATACTTGAGTTCTTAGGGTACGTTGCGATAAACAGTTGTAAGAATCTTGAAAACTTTCTTGTCTCAGGAAAGGTGGCAGGAAAAAGGCGCAGGAGACGAAACTCCATGCGTTGCCATCTGTAATGTATGTGAATAAAAGTAGAAGTTTTGATAATAGGCAGATTTATAATAGTAGAGGTTCTGTTGACTCATGTCTACACACCGCGCTTTATAGCATTGAAGCGAGAGGAGAAAATTAAATACTCACTCTTTCCTACGATATCGGGAAGGACGCGCGTGTGGTGTGTAAAGCGATACTATGCTGTCAGGGTAAAACATGAACAGTATCAGTGACGCCCTGCCTTCCAAGTAGTAGAGCAATCAAGTAAACAGAGCCAAATCACAGAAATAGTTCTGCTACTAAAGAAACAGCCATATAAAGATCACAAACCTCACCATTCAAGATTTACGACACAAAGAGAATAGATGCAAATTTGTTGCGGTTTAGTGGACGTCAAATAAAACTGTTCGACTTTATTATGAGTTGCAGCAACTATATTTTAGGACTTAGTATCAAATACTGATCAAAGTGTGGGTACACAGGGACTCTGAAAATAAAATGCTCGTATATATAAGAACGTTAGTGTTTTGTTTGCCACAGTTTTCGACAATGTTTATCTTAGACCATCCGGATAGCGGATATAGTATCGTATTACACGCTGCCCCATAATGGACTTTTATGTTGTTTACCAAAACATTTTAATGTCCATTCTAAATATAAAATGTTATTTATATATAGTAAAGTAACGGCCAGTTACTATCCTACTGCTGTGTGTAGGCCTTCTCTCTCCGTTTATGAAGAAAAGCATTGGAGCTAAGTACCACCACGCTGCTCCAATGCGGATTGGTAGGTTTACACATATCCCAATAACCTTTTAAAAGATATGTAGGTTTCCTCACGATGTTTGTTTTAAGAATTGTAATTGTTAGACAATTCAAAAATACTAATTCCTATTATATTTCTTACTCTGTATGAATTTTTTAAAGACATTTTGTCTGCACCAAAAATATAACAAAAAATATTTATACTGGAATCTCAAGGATTTAAATTCAATAAAAGAGACTTTCCTCAGCTTCAAATTTAATTTCAAGCTTTGTCTTCGTTTAATTTGATTTCAATTTCAAAATATTTTTTTACTCCATCGATCGCTTTATTGGACTTCAATAAAAACAAACTTAAATACCATGACCGCAGAACTAAATAACAATTAATGGAGCGGTCCATTTCGCCGTCGTAAATATCGGTTCGCCAGAACAATGGAAGTAAATCATTTCGGAGTCGAGAGCGCTCATCATAGCGTTACAGAGCGCGCCGACCCCATCTTAATTAAAAAACTTTCAAGATTATTTTCATTAACTAGTATCTCTCACTATTTCCTGCGCGCCTGATGTTTGTTTCGCCTAAAACTTACTGCTGTTCAGGCTGTTTCCTAGAACTTTAAGTACTTAGGAACTTACTTGATTAATAAAGAATTCATGTTATCGTCAGTAAACATTGGTTTGTAAAAATTTAAGTGAAGCGTGAAGGGCTAAGCTTCATCTGTCTCCCCAAAAAAGAGAGGAGGTCGTTGTCCAGCAGTTACATTATCAGCATTCCCTTATTCAAATCACCAGCGGCTCTTCCCCGTGTGGAAAGATTAAAACCGTATATAGTTTTTGATAACCATAAAAATGGTTAAAGTGGGTTTACCTTAAAAGCTAGACATATGCTGTCGCGGACTTTCCACAGCACAGGATCTTCCCAACCAACAACACCAATTAAAATACTTATGACAGAAATAGCACAACACTAGTCTATAAAAATCTCAGCTTTGTATAACGGAGGGGCAACCCGATTATATAACTTCTCTACGTAGTAATTGCCCCGTATAATCAAATTACTAATTTATTTATTCATTGCAAGTATAATATGCTACTTAGAAGCACACAACGATTATCAATTGATGAGCGAAGTTTCAAATATATTTCAGTAATATCGTTAGTTTAAGGAGAATAATATTTAAAGATTCAAATGTTTTCCACTAATATCAGTAGTTTTAAGTTTCAAATATATTTTACACACAAAAGGCAAAACTACTTTAATGAGAGTGGCGGTAAGCGCGCGGTGAATTCATCCGCAGTTCGGTTTCAAATCGATTGAACTATTGCAATTATTCACAAGTTTAAAATGCTCCCTGAGACTGAATTTATTACTTTACTTTTGGCACGCTATTGTAACAGGTGAAAATTAATCATTTTAAATTATAGCCTTGAATATGGCGCAGCAGTTCGACTGAGGCTATTTGTTATCTTAACCTCAAAGCCGTACCAAACAATGTAACTTTCCATACGGCACTAGTATATTTACCTTTCATTGAATTGTAACTATTGCCAACAAATTCGAAAGTTTGCTACGAAGCTTACAGAGAATGCAGGCGTGGTCGCCTTAGACAAAACCGACGGTGACCAGTTGATAAATAATCAAAGTAATAACTCAAGATAAAGCAGGATAGAGTAGATTTGTGTCTCACTTTTGCCCTGACGTCAGGACACAGGATTTAAAGAAAAGTCGCAAAAGAGGTCAGTTCCCTTAAATTTTTGTTTTCATTGAACCAACAGGAAACTTAATGCTTTTGACCAAAACAATTTAAAAAAACCAACAAATTTATGATTTCTATCATGTACTCGTAGGTGGCGAAAATAATAGATGCCGAAACTGTTTTCCGGACAATGAACTTGAAGTACTTCGTATGTGATCACGGATTTCAACTTAAGTAATACTTATACTTAAACCTACAATAAGTAGCATTTTTTTCTACCATTCATTTGCCATTTACCATTTCTGTGAAATCTCTTCGAATTTTTTAAAATGGCTGAGGCATTAAATAAAAAGGATAGCTGGATATATGACCCACGAAAGGGTTGTAAAAATGGGAATTGTATTGGGGCCGCATAAACTCGAGGAGTTCACAGCAAGTATCACTCAGAAATACAATGCGACTTTCGCGCCCCTAGTGAATAAGTTGTTAAGTTATAAAATGTAACAGCTAAATATTTTCTAACTTAACAATTTATTCAAAAATAATAGACAAATAAATTAATGGACGAATAAAGTAAAAAATATATTTTTTTTTTTATTTTATTTCAATATATACTCAACGATAAAGATATTTACGTAGTCTTCATAAAGACTTCGTAATCTTTGTTTCATAACTAATGGCACCCATAACTGTATTTCAAGCAAAGTTTGCTCGCCCACAAATAAGTATTAAACGAAATCTTCCGAACCTCAATTCGCCACGTCTCATAGAGCAATGATTTAGTGGAACAAATTTGTCGGCTGCCTTATCTTATAGATGCTGAATCGAATATCGTAGCATGATTCCAGCGTAGGATTTTTCATAATACCCATCCGATATTTTTATCCACATAATATTGCTTAGATTCTGAATTAGAGTCAATCCAGCGGTAAAAAAATAAATGATAACCACCGTCTCGGAAACGAAAAACCCGAGGGAAAAATTTTATCTTCATAAATAGTTTAGGGGATGATTTATATCGGGTGTCTCGGGTTTGAGAGGCCGCTAACGTGACAAATGAGGTCCGCACCCGCCCGTCGACTCGTAAGGCGTTAATCACAAATTTAAACTTATTAGGGGCTTTCGTTGACACGTGCTTTACCGTGCTCCTAATACGCAGCCACGTCGTTTTAACCAAGCCCCCATGGGGATGAAGGGTGATACTGTATCACTGAATCCCATTCATTGATAGAATTAATTTGAAAAATGCCACAATTTAAGGTTGTGTGCAGCTTCAAATGAGTTTTCTTAAGCTGCTTTTAAAATTTCCATAATTATTTGTTAATGAAATCAGTGGCAAAAAGTTAGTAATGTACTAAACCATAGGTTCCAAGTATAAACAAAGACTTCTCAGTAAATAACAATCTAAATTCCATCTCGCGTGCACCTACCCTTTATATAAACCTCGTGCTCGCTCCTATAGCTACCTTACATGCTTGCCTGGCAGGGGTTGGAACTATCAAAAACGTCTGGCTAATGAGGAAACATCATTACTATCTAAGTAATACATATAAAAATCAGCTTTTATATTATGACGTAAATATAAATAAAATTTCATGAACATTAAGTCTGACAAGTGTGTGGCAAGAGTTGCCACGATGCTCAGTGTCTGTCATTGGCGGACGTGATTATTAATATTATTGTTAAGGTAGTACCAAAAAATCAGACTATATGATTTGACGAAATTAGATTGGAATTTTCCACTAATATCGGTAGTTTTAAGTTTCAAATATATTGTACACACAAAAGGCAAAACTACTTTAATGAGAGTGGCGGTAAGCGCGCGGTGAATTCATCCGCAGTTCGGTTTCAAATCGATTGAACTATTGCAATTATTCACAAGTTTAAAATGCTCCCTGAGACTGAATTTATTACTTTACTTTTGGCACGCTATTGTAACAGGTGAAAATTAATCATTTTAAATTATAGCCTTGAATATGGCGCAGCAGTTCGACTAAGGGTATTTGTTATCTTAACCTCAAAGCCGTACCAGACAATGTAACTTTCCATACGGCACTAGTATATTTACCTTTCATTGAATTGTAACTTGCCAATAAATTCGAAAGTTTGCTACGAAGCTTACAGAGAATGCAGGCGTGGTCGCCTTAGACAAAACCGACGGTGACCAGTTGATGAATAATCAAAGTAATAACTCCAGGTAAAGCGGGATAGAGTGGATTTGTGTCTCACATTTGCCCTGACGTCAGGACACAGGATTTAAAAAAAAGTCGCAAAAGAGGTCAGTTCCCTTAAATTTTTGTTTTCATTGAACCAACAGGAAACTTAATGCTTTTGACCAAAACAATTAAAAAAAACCAACAAATTTATGATTTCTATCATGTACTCGTAGGTGGCGAAAATAATAGATGCCGAAACTGTTTTCCGGACAATGAACTTGAAGTACTTCGTATGTGATCACGGATTTCAACTTAAGTAATACTTATACTTAAACCTACAATAAGTAGCATTTTTTTCTACCATTCATTTGCCATTTACCATTTCTGTGAAATCTCTTCGAATTTTTTAAAATGGCTGAGGCATTAAATAAAAAGGATAGCTGGATATATGACCCACGAAAGGGTTGTAAAAATGGGAATTGTATTGGGGCCGCATAAACTCGAGGAGTTCACAGCAAGTATCACTCAGAAATACAATGCGACTTTCGCGCCCCTAGTGAATAAGTTGTTAAGTTATAAAATGTAACAGCTAAATATTTTCTAACTTAACAATTTATTCAAAAATAATAGACAAATAAATTAATGGACGAATAAAGTAAAAAATATATTTTTTTTTTTATTTTATTTCAATATATACTCAACGATAAAGATATTTACGTAGTCTTCATAAAGACTTCGTAATCTTTGTTTCATAACTAATGGCACCCATAACTGTATTTCAAGCAAAGTTTGCTCGCCCACAAATAAGTATTAAACGAAATCTTCCGAACCTCAATTCGCCACGTCTCATAGAGCAATGATTTAGTGGAACAAATTTGTCGGCTGCCTTATCTTATAGATGCTGAATCGAATATCGTAGCATGATTCCAGCGTAGGATTTTTCATAATACCCATCCGATATTTTTATCCACATAATATTGCTTAGATTCTGAATTAGAGTCAATCCAGCGGTAAAAAAATAAATGATAACCACCGTCTCGGAAACGAAAAACCCGAGGGAAAAATTTTATCTTCATAAATAGTTTAGGGGATGATTTATATCGGGTGTCTCGGGTTTGAGAGGCCGCTAACGTGACAAATGAGGTCCGCACCCGCCCGTCGACTCGTAAGGCGTTAATCACAAATTTAAACTTATTAGGGGCTTTCGTTGACACGTGCTTTACCGTGCTCCTAATACGCAGCCACGTCGTTTTAACCAAGCCCCCATGGGGATGAAGGGTGATACTGTATCACTGAATCCCATTCATTGATAGAATTAATTACATAAAAAAACATAAAAACGCAGCATAGGTAACGCAAAATCAGAAGATGTAAGAATTTCTGTCATAATAATAATAATATTTACATACAATTAAGATTTCTTATACAGATTTTAAAGAAAATGTTTGAATGAAATGAAAAGACGCAAAAGCCGAGTGTGGTATCCGTCTGAATAGAATAGTACCACCCTTATTTCTTACTGAGGTGTCGTAAAAGGCGACTAGCGTAAGACTACCCGCCGTGTGGTATCCGGCTGAGTAGAATAGACCAACCTCATTTCTTACCGAGGTGTCGTAAAAGGCGACTAAGGTAAGTTGATCCACCGTGTGGAATCCGGTTTAGTAGAATAGACCACCCTCTTTTTTACAGAGGTGTCGTAAAATACGACTAAGGTAGGTTGACGTCAGGCAGGCGGCCAGTCGTAAAAACGCAGCCAAATCATGTAACAACATGTTTATAACATGTTGTGCCGACCCCACTTAAAGTGGGATAAGGGCAGGAGGATGATGATACCATTAAAACCAACATATTTCGTAACTTAGCCATTCTATCTTTCTTGCACGTGATGGCGTCACACTCGAACGGGATTAACAGTTTACAGGAGGTCAATCTGAGCATGGGTTCATTTCACGCCCCAGTGAATGCAATCCGGACGAGATAAAAAGATTTCGCCGGCTTAGTGGTAATATATAATTATAGCAAACTAAGCCTGTGACTATTTGTGTCAACTTAATTGTTAAAATACCCTCAACTATGAACTATGTTTTTTTAATGTTTATTTATTTATTTATTTTAAAAGGCCATCAACAATATACACACCAAGTAGTACTAAAAATACAAATGTTGAAAACTTAAACTAAGTGCTATATCAATTATAGATGGCAACGGCATGCACAATTTGACAACAGTTATTTTGCCATTTCATACAAATACTCGTTTGCGTTATGTAGATATAAAGAATACATTTTTTTTTTTTTTTTAACAAATTTATAATATATTTAAAAGAAAAGATAAAAATAAAAAAGATCAGTGGAAGGAATTAGGCTGGCGTTTTATAAATTTTAAGGCGACTTTTTTGAAATCTACAGCTGTACTATGAAAAATGTCCAAGTCACCATAACTGCAGAGCAAGTCATGGGTTCTCATGAATCTATTCATTGGCGAATTGTACCCCAGATTCGTTTTCGATATTTTACACGCAAATAACTTGCGTTTGTTTGCTCGAGGAATGCGCGTAGGTATTGCGAAATTTAGCATGCGCAGAGTCATTGGCGAATCTATGGCACCTCTCGCCAACTTATACACAAACATGACATCTGCTAGGTGTCTTCGGCTATACAAAGACTCCATTTTAAAATACGAAAGTCTTGAAGAATAACTTCGTAATTTTTTCCCTAGGTTACAGCGAAAAGTTAAGTGCCAGAGAAATCTTTTTTGCACAGATTCCAGACGTTTATTATATACCTCATAGAACGGGTTCCAAACAGTGCTGCAGTACTCAAGACTAGACCGGATCAGGGCGTTAAATATTATTATTTTTGTTTGAGGATTCCTAAAATCTTTGCAGTTTCGCAAGACAAAGCCTAATGTTTTAAATGCTTTCGTTGCCATTTCATCAATATGATGTTGAAATCGTAATTTATTGTCGAGGCAGACGCCCAAGTCACGAATTCTGTCAACCTCCGTGAGCGCTACGTCGTTGATAAAGTATGTTCTTAAGTAAGTACGCAGTAAGTCTACTTATCAACATATTCACGCCTGGTACTGGTAATGGTAATTATTTTTAAACTTGATTACAGACAATATATAGAACAGTACATTTTGTGCTACTTGGCTCTTGCCTATTCAATGCTATGAATAATGTCGCTATTGCAATAAATCATTTTGCTAAACCCAAAAACAAATATATGATATTTGTTCACAGGAGGTAGCTCCGAAAGCAATAATTGTATTTCTGAGCTGGAACATTCAAACCAACAAATTATCATAGCTGAGTTAAGTCGACTAAACGAGCGAGGGAATTTACGATATCCTTTATCAATTATAGACTCGACGTGATGGAATTTTGACATGAAACAGCAAACAGGATGTCAATAGCTTTGGCAGTAGCGACGTAGAATATTTCAAACCTGGTCCTTAAATTATTAAATACATGCGCCCCACAGTTTAGCATCCACACAGAATTTATATAATTTATGTAATATTTGTCTATAAAACTTTTACACTTGGTTGTTGACTAAAATTGACTCTATAACCTTTGATTTTACCGCAATAAAAAAGCCATCATAATTATCCTTTTGTCCTTATTCCACTTTATGTGGGGTCGGCATAACATGTTATAAACATGTTGTCCCATGATTTGGCTACGTATTTTACGATCGACCGCCCGTCTGACGTCAACTTACCTTAGTCGCCTTTTACAACTTTAAAGAGGGTGGTCTATTCTACTCAGCCGGATAACATAGGCCATTTGTGTAATAAATAAAATATCATTAATATATAAAAACCGTCTACACTCACTTCTTATTTTATCGGATGAGCCCGTCTGGCGGGAACTGATCGCGTCGCGATAACGCCGCGTAAAGAGCTCATGAATAAGAGCCCCGTATGGGCTTGAAACTAGTCGGGCTCATCCGATAAAATAACACGTGAGTATAGCCGGTTTCTATACATTAACTATGAATAACACTCACAATATTTTCAATTCAAATAAAATATGTGTCTATGGCTCTTTTACGTTTTGTTATTAGATGGCAGACCAAAATAGATTCTATAACCTTTGATTTTACCGCAATAAAAGCCAATGTGTGATTTTATTATTTATTATTTTAAAACTAAATTCCCTTTATGATAACGTTAACGGAAAATTACGTCCAAATCCGTTAAACGGTAAAAAAACCATAAAAATTTTGTGCAGTTATCAAAATTCTGTAATATTTAAAATTGCTACGTTTCAAACAAATGAATAAAAAAGTTAATTTCATTCTTATGTTGAACTTAAAAATAAGAATATACCAAAGTGTAATTTAGCAAATAAAATATGGTCAGTAAAATTAATTTCATTATAGTGTTTGTTACAAATATTTTATATATTGCAGATAATTTAATATTTTGTTCTCTAGTAAAGTAATTTATTATTTATTCTTGTAAACTGAATACTTAAGTGAGTTTTTAATACAATATCTTACGCTCTAAGCCGGGAAAGTTAAACGAAGCCGGGTATTACGTTAATTTACGACGCGAGACAAGTGAGAGATTTATGAAAATTACATCTCTAGACGCTTATTTAAATATACGATACCGATCGCCATTATGTGAAAAATTTGATTATCTTATTTACATCAAATAATGTGTATGTATCACATCAAAAGTGATACATATTTAAAATTATATGTACCTAGGATTGCAGTTTACTAATGATCAAAAAAGAAACAGTTTTTTAGTTCAATTACCATTATAAAAATTTTCAAATAAATTATTTTAACTCGGTTATATAACACTGTAATGTTTTCATTTGACAAATACCGTCAAATTTCATCAAATTTAGACGCACACATCACACATCCACACACAGTTTTAAACCTACTTGGACAAGTTAACCCAATATATAAGTTTAAATTTTAGCAAAACTCATTAATATTTTCCAAATCACACACACTCACTCACACACACACTCACAGACACATATACACACACCAAACATACAGACGCACACACACTTCTTTCACCCTTTCATTTCTTTACACATTTTTTTCTTTACTGCTTACCCAAATGGCGGTGGCATATGGAGCCTAATGTATACTGTTTCAATGCCATCCTCGCCAACTGTTGTTATATAATCTTGAATCGATTTAAACTTGAAAAAACTACTGTTCATAGTGGAGCACGGTAATGTTACCTTCAAGTATGTTTTCAAATCCGCCGTAGAGTTGAAGTGGATCTATAATAGGTCATCCACCAGCAACGAGAGCCTCTCGAGTTATTCTAGGTCATATTGGTGATATATAGGTGCTCTATTGAGCACCGACTGACCTCTTTGTTTTCGAACATATTGGCCCGTTTGAAATCAGCTAAGGCCAAGGTGGGAACTTTTATTTTTTGATCCATATTCTTGCAAACTGATATTCCAGCGGTGCGACTTTGTGAATCTTTTAGGAGGTGTTCGAGCTCCGTTCAGCCACCAATAAGTGTTTTTTTTAAACTTATATGTCTAATTGATATTTCCAATTTATTACACGCTATACTTAAAGGAGAACATCGTGAAGAAGCCCGCATATATCTAGAAAATTTTGTGGATATAGATAACGACCGATCCACATTGGAACAGTGTGGTGGGCCTTAGCTCTACCCCATGACACTAATATATGATAATAACGGAGAGTAAAGGAAAATGTTCAGCAGTGGGATAATATGAAGCTTTTACTTCTATTCATATCATAAATGCGAAAATCTGTCTCTTTGTTGCAATTTTAGGGTTTATCCACTGAACTGCTCTTGATGAAATTTGGCACAATTACACCAGAGTAAAATCCCGTTCTTCCTTCGGAAACAGCGTTGCAAAATTATTGAAGGTACTTAAACGCTTAATTTAGCGCGAATCAAGTAGCTGATATCATAAGTCATATCCTACTAGTCCTACAAATAAAATAATTGCGAAAGTTTGTGACTATGGTTGTATGTTTGTTACTCTTTTACGACGAATCTAGCGGATTCCAATATTGAACCAATATTGAAGCAATTAGGCCCATACCACAAAGCCTTAAGACAAAAGTCTTTAACGAGTGCGTCCTACCTGTGATGACATACGGAGCCGAGACGTGGACACTGACAATGCGACTGGTCCACCAATTTAGGGTCGCTCAGCGAGCTATGGAGAGGGCTATGCTCGGAGTTTCTCTGAAGGATCGTATTCGGAACGAAGTGATACAACAGAGAACCAAAGTAATCGACATAGCCCAAAGGATTAGTAAGCTTAAGTGGCAGTGGGCTGGTCACATTTGTCGCAGAACCGACAACCGCTGGGGTAAACGTGTTCTGGAGTAGAGACCGCGCCTTGGCAAACGTAGTGTAGGACGTCCTCCGGTTAGGTAGAGCGACGATATCCGCAGAGTGGCTGGTATTGGCTGGAAACAGAGAGCTGAAGACCGAGCTCAGTGGCATGCAAATGGAGAGACCTATGTCCAACAGTGGACAGACACAGGTTGATGATGATGATTCCTTATACACCGGGGTAACATATAGGCTATAGAAATCCTGTTAATTTTCCAGGAATAGGATGACATTGAAAAGTGTCCATGTGAACGAAGTTACGGGTAAAAGCTAGTACTAAATAATTGTTAAAGTTCGCATTTGTAACACGTACCGTTGTTGAATAATTGAAACGTATAAGACATTAATTTCCAAGTTGTTAATCAACACAAACTTGTTCGGAATATTTGATAATATTTAATGGCTCCGACTAAACGTTACGTTAATCCGAGGTCGGCTGGAATATTGAATAATAGGTTTGTTGGGGCTTATCGCGGCCTACACTATATGACGGCCGCCATGGGCACAGGGCTGGCAATGATGGGATTTGATTAAACTAATTGTTATTGGGGAAACCTCGTCCAATCAATATAAATTTCTTTGTTACAAAAATTATAAATACCTTCTATAATAATATATAAAGCAAGCTGAAGAGTTTGTTTGTTTTGTTTAAACGGGCTAATCTCAGGAACTACTGGACCGATTTGAAAGTTTTTGGTATGTAATATAGTCCATTTATCGAGGAAGATTATAGTCTATACTTTATATAATTATTAATAACGTCATAAGCTTTGTATATGAGCATTCAAATTTTATAACATAATCTTAATAAAGAAACGTAGTCTCGATAGACTGATGAAATAAATATTTTTTTTAAGTATACTCCTAAATCATAACCATCATCAACGAATGATTTGGCAAGGTAGTTTACGACCTACATACCTGAAGTCAATTTACCTTCGCTGCCTTTTACGACATCTCGGTAAGAAATGAGGGTGATCTATTCTACTCAACCGGATAACACACGGAAGTATACTCCTATATGCAGCTTCAAAATTATTACTCCAGCAACAATGTGTCGCGAAAAGGCAGCCGGCGCCTCGTTTGTACGGCTATAGTTCCAAAGTTAGTACCTTACTTACAAATATTATCCTTTAAAGAGTTCTCAAGCAACAAACTACGGGAACATTCTATACAAAATTCTGGAGTTTCTGTCAGTGCTAAACAAACTTTATGGAACCGTAAATATAACAAGTAGAAACTGCTTATTAAAGCTGGGTTCTTGAATTCGGGACGTGTTTTCAAAAGTTATACGAGAAGCTGTTAAAACATTGTATGAATTTATGAATTGTATGGTTGTTGACTATGGGTCTCATAAGAAAGCTCGAAGTCGGTCAGGGTGAGATAGAGCGAGCTGGGAATGTCTCTACGTGATCGAATCAAAAATGAGATGTGTAGAAGAATCAGAGTAACCGATATAGCTCGGCGCGTCGCGAAGCTGAAGTGGCAATAGGCGGGGCACATAGTGCGGAGAACCGATGCGCGTTGGGGTCTCAAGTTGTTGGAGTGGAGACCCCGCACCCGAAAACATAGTGTCGATAGACCCTCTACCATGTGGACTAACGACCTTTAAAAGGTCGCAAGGAGCCGCTGGATTTAAGCTGCAAAAGATCGTATGGTCTGGAAATCCCGTGAAGAGACCTATGTCCAGCAGTGGATGTCTATAAACAAACTTAAAAATAAAACAAGTTTCAAAGTTACTTATGCTGTATTCACCATACGAAGTTAGAGTTGGGTATCAAAAATGTTGAAAAATGAAAAAAAATCTAATATTACACCGTAACTATGTTATTTTAATGTCAAAACCTACCGAAAAGTGTAAAGGTCATAAAAATCATTGCGACCCTTCATTTTAACCTTTACAAATATTTTAGGCTGGTCTTTTTAATGGATTCCAGCCTCGTTACATATCAAAATATCACGCCCTCTATATTATTCGTAACACTTAGATTAGGAACGACTGTTGTAAAACAATATAAGACGGTGTCTTTTATAATAAGTGATAACATGAAATATCTCAATATATCATAACATAAATATAATGAAGCGAAACAGTACTTAAATATTCACAGATTCATAGACTAATATTTTATCAGCGACTCAAACGATAGTTTCCTAATCAATAGTTATTAATCAAACAAACCCTTAGCAAGGGACATCACAAGTTGCTCTTCATTAGTAACAGGGTCATACACGATTTGGTTTATCGCAAAATAATTATTCTGTGAAATAGTAATTAGATATTCGTAACATAATGTTGGGTAGAATGGATTTGTGAACATTGCAAAGTACAAAAGCTTTTATTTTACTTGCCGTGTATGTATATAAAGGTGGAATCTTGCAAGTAATTTGAGCAACTTCCCGGTATCCTATTGAGCTGTTTTATATATTGGTCCAGTCCCGATGACAATGCAAGTTTATGATAAGCATGACCTGATGGTGCTGTGAGGATTGCCTTCAGACGAGGGAACTCCTCAACGGTTAACATTAGGGACGTTAATTTTTATCAAAAGCTTCTTTTGGTCTTGTTTTCGTTACTTTGTAAAGTTCTATATTATAAAATCAATAACATTATTATTTTGCTAAAATACGCAGTTAGATTATCGATTATTAAAAATAATTTGATATCAAATTCAAATTCAGAATATTCTTTATACGAATAAACTTGGTAATAACAAGCTGTGGTAGCCCAGCGGTAACACCGTGCGCCTCTTTTGAGGAGGTCTAGGGTTCAAACCCCAGGCAGGCACCAATGAGTTTTCTAGTAAAACTTATGTGTCTAATTGATAATTGCAATTTATCACACGCTTTTCGGTGAAGGAAAACATCGTGAGGAAACCTGCATATCTTTAGAGAATTCTGGGGATATGTGTAACCTACCAATCCGCATTGGAGCAGCGTGGTAGGTCTCAGCTCCAATCTTTCTCTCCAAAAACGGAGAGAAGAGGCCTATGCCCAGCAGTGGGATAGTAACAGGCCGTTGCTAGCTAGAATAAACTTGTATACAAGTGCTTTCGAATCGCCAACTCTAATGCTAATAATAATAATAATAAAATAAAATATTTTATTTCATTTCACAATATTTTAAAATACACACGAGTTTGTCATCTAAACTAGTTGATGCTGGTATCTAAACGTGGATTATAGAAGAAAAATAGTTACTTTTGAACAACATATCAATCTAATAAGTTATGATAATGATCAGGAATAACAACCAGAAACAGAAAGCGTCAAAACAAGTTTCCACTTAACATAATATATTCACTGTGGAACTCTGCGGACTATTTATCATGCTATCTGCATTTCCCTTCTCATGGTAATCAAATCATTGTTTTTGTTCCCCTGACTCTGACTT